>JAXCHB010000089.1:0-1200000 GCA_036926305.1 Uropetala carovei | reverse complement strand
GTCGTTAATGACCACTGCGGTTGCAGACTTGCAGAACGCGGACACGAGTAGCGAGTCGCTACTTGCTCTCACAATTTTATTCTTTACTGAGTTCCCGCCTACTGAGTCGCTGATCGGTCCAGGAGAATCATAAGGGTATTTCCCTTCCATCCCAGATCGTAAGGATAGCAAACATGCGGCTTTTGTAGAGTAATATTACAGATGATTTGGAGCCTAATGCAGAAAGGTTAGCCATCCCTGTCATAGAGGGGTTTCCCCATATTCCAGTATTCCACGTGCTCTCCATTCTTGAGTAGGAATTTACGTCAGTTGTTTGTTTTTACAATATGTTTACAGAACTGGAGAGTATCCTCACCTCCGAGGGCGGAAACAGAGAATTCTCAAGGGAGAGGCGATAGGTTTTATTCGATAGGAGCGATCCTTCTCTGAGACAGGCAACTTGCAACGACTACGATTTGGGTGTGTCTCGCTCTGCAAAATTTGTTTGCCTTTCTCAGGAAGAATTAATCTGCGGCGTAAATTTGAGAAAGTTTACCGAATAGGCCAAAGAGGGCATCTTGGAGTGGAAGACTGTGACTTCCAAACGAAGATGCGATAGCCAGTACAGGTACAAGGTGGGCGGAAAGTTGAATATATTTATAGCTGTATACCTCGAAAGCGAAACCTACAAGACGTTTGTATCTTTATTCCTCTCAAATAAAACCTACTAGGAGACTCGCTCAACACTTGCATAATTTATCGATTCAAAGGGAACATGGGAGAACCGCCGACAATCTGTTGAGCACCTTTTGATTTCCCGCGCCCCGATGCCTTGCTTACCTCGCTTACCGTCTTCAGCTGGCCCTGATTATAAGGCTTGGTCGACCCGACAGTCAGAGGATACGTTATTTCCGTAGCGCAGCGTGTATGAATCATGCCGGCTTGAGGCCCACTTCGGGGTTTAAATACAAAAAAAATCCGATTTTAAAAAAGTCTCCAATGAAAATTTCCTGAGACTCGAGACAAGAAATCCCCCACCCTCTTCCATAGAGCGTAACGTAATTTATGGATGATCGCATACAATACAAATCGGGTTAATTACCCCAAACTATTTTTTAAAAACGACTCTTTTTAAAATTTTAGAAGTTTACGTAAGCGGCCGCGGGCCGCACGAAACGCCGTGGCTGGCCGCGGGTTGTGCACCACTGATATAGATTGATGGCGCACGAAGTGATAGAAGGAAGCAAGTTCTGAGCCAAGGAGACTTTACGGATCAATTTGTTTGTATGACTAAGGCGCATACCAAATGCAAATTAAATTTGTTCAGTTTCTACCGGACGTGGCAACTTGTTTAGTATCCGATAACCAGCTATCCTTACGAAAAGCAGTGTGAGACTATTTGGCGGTCGCCGCATAAGTTGTTCTTGCCCGAGGTCACGTCCTCTAAAATTCACGGTTTTCATGAAGAACGTGTATAACGGTTGGGAGGAAGAGAGAACCGGCAACAAAATGTTTTCCTACTTACATCTAACTGATACTATGTAATAAATATTTTAGAATGCCGTAGTGCTAGAAAAGATGGAACACTTTATTTATATAATTTAATTCATGAGATTCCTTTGTTTCTACGTTAAAAAGAATGCAATAGTTACAAGATCGATTTTCACTTGCCATACTGTATTGAAGCACCCAGTTTTATACAATACAATCTCGTTAGTCCAAACTTCAAGGGACTCAAAATTTCATGATTTGTACTAAAGAGGCTTGTATAAACGAATTCGTTATAACAGGGAACATATACCCATGTTTTTGGAATGAACTGAATTACAACACACAAACTAGCTTCTACGTATATTAACAGAATGTGAATTATCATTTAACTCTGATCTTTAATTAGAGGCGCGTTGTATGGCGGTTAGCGATATCAAATTACATGAGGTGTAAATTCACGCACTCGGCTCCAGGTTGGACCGATCGATTCTTTATTATTCGATTCAATAGGGATTCTCCCTGACCTTGCCCATCCAATTTCTTTGTCCCTATAAAATTCCTCTCCCCTAATTTCTCCCTCATTCTTTCTGCCGGTGCTGACCATTACCGTGGCCTTCTCCAGTGGCCCACGCAAAAGAGTCTTCTCGGCTACCTCTCTCGCGTGACGGAGTATCAAAACCAGGTGTCCATTCTTTTCCCGCCGCGCCGGGCGCATTTTTTCATTGCGATGACTGCCTTCATATTCTCCGGCGATCTTCATTCTGACCTTGGCGGCTCTCACGGCCGGGACTTAGAAAAAAAAAAGGTCCTCCTTCGAGGTGAAGCGGAAACCCAGTGGGAAGAATGACGCTAATTTTTTTCTAATAGTTCCTCGCTTGTTATCTTAATTATATCTCTCGCACGAGCCTTTTCCGCGCCTTTTTCTCACGAATCGGCCGGCTCTTTTTTTAATTCGCATTTCTGCGGATTCGATCGCGGGGTGACACTGTCGTTCTTGCATCGCTGTCACTTTGGAATTTTGACTCTTTAGCACTAGGAACTGCTCTTCCAAATTTCATCAAGATGTTGCTCCATGTCATTATCCAATACATAAGTGATTTTAAATGAGTAATTTACTAATAAGGTGCTTTTGAAAGCGTAGGAATATTTCTGTGCCCTTCTTGATTATCTTTAAATTTTACTTCTGGGAACTTCTTCAGAGCATATTTAACGATACAAAGCCTTATTCTTCGACTGAGCTTTAAAATATTATCCTTCAAAATTATCATAACCAAGTTTTATTAACTTTTGGGTGCATTGTTTTACCTCATATGATTTAAATCCAATTAGCTTATCGTATTGAAGTTGGTGAGGCTTTATAAGTTAACACGTACACCAACGTAGTAATGAATTTAACTCTTGTTAATTTATTATTTATTCGTTGTATAATTCATTTTTCATTCCAGAAATTGGTCGTCCTTCGTTCGAGAATGTTTTCATGCCCGAGGCATCTGTGTTGGGCATATAAAAGTTTTAATGGCCAATAATTTCTTTAAAGGCTTGTCGGAATGGTTAAGAAAACAGTATGAGAAAAACGTTCCGCATGATTGAAGAAAAAACGTATTAACCGATATGTTCAAATATTAATCCTTGCGTAATAAAAATATTATATTCGCGGGAGAATTCTACGATAAAATGAAAACCGTTATGTTATGGTGTATAGAAAATTTAACCTTGCACCGTTTTTATGACAGATTCTTCTTTTTCGGTTAAAATCCTTGTGCTCCTCGGATAACTGATACAGGCGTTGAGTTTGAGTAATTATATCAGTAAAAAAGAATAACATTAGAGTGCAAATCAAATGTATAACGTCGAAAATCGGTGATAATCGATGCATTGCTCGATCATATTTTTGCATTTAATTTTACGCTTCCGGCCACCGCCGAGGACAAATTTATTTTAATATATTTACCTAAATAATTTATAACTTTTCGCGTGATTCATAAAAGTAACAACATTCCAGTTCGTCCTTGGTTACAAAAAGTGATGTGACTGAGACGAAAAAAATCATTTTGGTATATGAGATTTTTCTTCGAATCTCACCTTCCGAGAGGTTTTTATTCGGACCATCGGGTAGGAAAAAGCGTTCATCCGCGCGAAGCGTGACGTAAGCGGCGGGATCCCAACAATGGGAGAGAGGAGGAGGGTCCTGCCTCTCCCTCAGCCCATAACTTATCCCCTACGTTGGAAGTGGGAATCCCTTTTCTTTTCGAATTGCCCAACGGTTTATTTTCAGTCGTTCTAACGTTTTCATCCATACAACGAATTTTTGCCTTTTAACATAACAGCGCGATGTCTTTGTCTATGGTTGCATGCTGTCGCGATAACAAATCCTGACAAGTGTATTGCGAGGAGTATAAGATGAAGGATGTGGTCTTTTCTCGAACGGTAATGTTGAGACTAATCTCTTAGAAGGTTCTAACGAATTGTTGCAACAGTGTAACTCAAGGTAATCCAACGGTATCTGATGGTTTTTGCACTGCTTTTTTCAGTCGAATTACGATTCAATTCGTATCTATCAGTATGTATTAATTTTTTCCAATTTTTTTACACTCGTTCGTGATATTTATTTATCCATTTCTCTTTCCAGATTTTATATTGCCCTCAATCCCTCTCTCCTTTCAAATTTCCTTATTCCTACCTTCTTTCCTCCGTCCTCCTACTCCTCCCTCCCCACTCTCCTCTAATTCCCCTTCTCCTCGACCAATCCTCACGTTTTCCCATCCCATTCTCTCGCCTTTGAAAGCGCTAATGCTTAAGCTCTGTCCGAATGCTCGTCTGGAGTCACGATAGCATAAAAGGTTCGAGAGGCGAGACGAAAATTTCGTAGAGAAAAAACTATAAGTATCGCCAGTCGGAAAAATATACTTAAGAGTTGAAATTTTTCTGGAATGATTTATTACGTTGCTGATACATTTTAGTTTGATTTCTTTATGCTTTGTGCTTCGAGAATCATTTGTGGAAATATTTTAAGAGATTTGCTGAAAATGCTATTTTTAAAAATTCCTATGCAACTAGATTGTCGCAGTTAGGTGAATATAACTTTCTTTAGTTATGGATGTAGTAGTAGTAAAATAAAATTGTGGAAAACTGATGCAATGAACTTCCTGCACGTTTCCGATAATCGTTAGCCAAGGAGTCTATTAACCTCTTTAAAGCGATTGAAACAACTTAACTTTCAATCGACTTGCGAATGTTTTTGTATATACATATATAGAAACCAAAATATCACCATATTGATAAACGCTTTAACCGTACTGTTACTTTGTGCATGAAACTTAGAATTAAGTACACTTATACATAGCTTTACAAATGTATGCGTTCCTAGAAAATACCGTGTATAGTGAAACCGCAAAAAGCGAGGAAAGAATGGAACCATATTGTTTAGAGGTTCTTATATATAACCCAAAGCGATGCAAAAAACATGATTAGATGTGATAATCAAAAGTTTTACAAGTAGACTTCAAAAAAGAATTGGAACATAATAATTTGTGGGAAAAGGGAAAGTGTAATTTTAAAGTTCGTTTCAACGGGTTCTCACTTAAAAAAGCTGCGGTTTGCGAATGGCTAATGTAACACTAGCTACTGTAAGAGAAGGTCCACTCTTAATGACCGGAGCGACTTGGACTCGAGCACCAAGAAGTGGATAATGACGTAATGCTTCCAAAATCGACCTTGTGTCCTTGAATGCTCGAGACCGTAGTCCTTACACATGAGGGGTGTCGAAAATATCCAGTTCCTCGCTTTAAATATTTCAATCTGGAAATCATTTATCGTCCATAATTTCGTCATACAACGCGAGATTTTTATCCCGTTCCGTAATGTGGCGTTAAACCGACGGAAGTACCGTTAAAAAATTTAAAGTTGGAAGCTAGGTTCCGAGTGTTTTATCATAACAATTGATGCGATTTTATTTTTTAGTGCTACTATAGTCGTGTTGTGGTAAATTATTCCTGTAGTGTACAGAGACTATCGTATACAGCCATCCCTTGCATGGCAGTATGTACTAATTGCACGATAACGTCTTTGTCCGAAACGCCGTTGTACGAAACATCGCTATTTGAAAAGTCGTTATGCGAATGTTAAAATCTCGAGAATAATTTGAGTGGCTTTTTTAGCAAAAGCATTCTTGAAACCTTTTCTAAAACGATAAGAATTAAATTTAGGAAACAAAATTTAGGATTTGCACGGTAGAGCTGGCGGAAGGTGAGTGACCGAAGGCTGACGTCCGTTGGAACGCAGACCATATAACACGGGCGACGCGTGTCAAGCGTTTTAATTCGTTCATGGTCCGACGTAAACCAAGCTTTGGATGTCGAAAATAACCGGTGCGAAGGCTGGCATCAGCGTCGTAGACGCGAATTAAGCCACGTCATAAATATGAGAAGGCGTCGTGACCGCGAAACTTTAACTTCGGGATTTTGCCGTGCATGGATAAATCACAATTGCCAATTGCGACTAGTCTTCAATAGAAAATTTCGCAGTTTTTCTCAAATTGGCATTAACACTGTCTTTCGGGTCATGGTTTTATGGATGGCATCTTGGGCGGTTAATATTTCGACCGTTGGGCACATAGCGTGAGTCACTCGTCGTTCCTCTGCTGCTTAGTCGACGTGACAATTCGCCTCTCTCGTGGAATCTCACTTATATTCGGGAATTTTGAGGCACGAGCGTGGCGCAAAGCCTTTTGAAGTGTTTGCTTCCCAGGCGATTCATGCGCCGGATGAGGACTACCGATTGAGTTGTCAAGCCATGACACATGGCGATGGCTAATGACGCGAAAAAAAAAAACAAAGCTGGAATAATGCGTGTGTGTGTATGTTTGAGCACGTGGGAGGATTGCGTCGCGTTATTTTTAAAGCAAATGACGGGTTCTGATGACTTAAGATTTAATGAGAAATTTCGTGATGCATAGCTACCCAATTAGGAAAGTTGAGAATGGGACGGGACTGCGAAATTCTCTGAAAAATATCGCTCCAATTAAGGAAAGGCCTTTAGTTCTGATTTCATGCGGTTAAATCTACTTTCCGTAATTGTTGCTTTAGTAATATTAAATGATTTGTACAACTGGAGATTACTTCCGAAATATTAAATGTAACTATTTTTTGTGGTTTTAGGAAAGGATATTTATGCTTCAAATGCCACAGGATTTATGAAGTGTAAAAATTTTCTCTTACGTGAAATGCGTAAATATTTGATAAGCGGTTAAAAAAGAATTATCGGGAACTCATTATGCTAGAGATGAAATAAACCGACCATGAGGAATCAGCAATAGCGGAAGACAAACTATTCTAAACTTGTGATCCGACTTTGTTGATTGCTAAAAAGTTTTTTTATGCCTGCTGTCCACTTTTTGAGACCGAGTTAATGCGTTCATCGTGAATTAAGTAATAATTGCGAGATTAATTATCAAGGTTGCACTTGTGTACTAAGAACATTTAAAAAGTAATTTGAATAATACCTTAAATCCGTTGATCAAACCGGTGTCAACATTTTGAGGATTTCATCGTTAACGACAGTAAAAAAAGACCTTGTGGTGCACATATAATTTTATTCTCTCTAAAGTCTGTCGGTTATTTAAGTAAATGTTGCTTTTTTTCGATTGCGAGTAAACTGCTGCTTAAATTCGCTTCCAGGCAAAAACTCCTTCGTGGTATTCAATAATCCTTTCCCAACCGCCATTACACACCACCTTTCGCTCGTTACACTGAGCTCAGCTTCCTCTTATTGCTGAACACCTCGACACCGTTCGGAAGCTACAAATTTCCTTGCTCCCATTTCTCAATTTTTACTTTCTCATACAAAGTATCGAGAAAGTATTGTTTTCGCGAAAAAATTCGACCTCGAGATTTTTACGGAAATACACGTTTTAGGTGTCGCTGAATCCGAAAAAGTGGTTTTCGCAATGCCGTCTGTCTGTTACTGGCTCTGGAGCCTAGACGGTAGAACGAAAATGAATGAAATCTCGCACTTAGGCATTTTATCATACTGAGCAGAGTATACATAGAAATGGTTGACATTGATCAATAATTAAGAGTAGCTTATTCTACGCATTTTTAAAAACAATCCGATTTTCTCGAAAACGGCTCTAACGATTTTGATCAAATTTCGTACAGATACTTGAGTTTACGTCTTCAATAATACTGTATAGTTTATATTTCTCAAAAAATGAATATAAGGCTAGTTTATTCTAGGCACCTTTAACAACAATTCGATTTTCTCAGAAACGGCTCTAACGATTCTGATCAAATTTCGTACAATTGAGTATACATCTACAATAATACTACGTACTTTATTTTTCTCAATGAATGAATATAAGGCTAGTTTATTCTTGGGCAACTTTAACAAAAATTGGATTTTCTAAAAACAGGCTCACACGATTTTCATTTTCTAAAGATAACTAAACGACGCATTAGTATATGAGAAAGTTTGTACAATGTATGTTGTACCGATTTTTTTAGTTTGTGTCGGATCGCTATTTCGATTTATTTTCCCGTTTTAAGGGCAGGAAGTGGTGCGCTGCAACAGACATCCTTTTCGTTATTCGGGAATGGTGCTTTTTTGTGAAAATAAACTTTTATCTTTCCCCTTGCATTTTCCATATCCCTCATTTATATATGGAATTTATTAGGCTCACCATGGCCTTGGGCTTAAAAAATTTCATTCCTTACGAAAAAATTTTTTTTGCTCCTTTGTTAGTTTCTTTTATACGCCGACATTCCTTTGTCTGATTCTCTTACGTAATAACGTCAGCCGCTGGTCGGGTTGTCACCTACCATTAATTCAGCCTGTGTTTCCTTGGTATAAAATGCACTATTTATTTCTGGGAATTCGTGATCAAAATAGAGCCTTTCGCAGTTTTTCATTCACCACTTTAACCTAGTTTTTGGCAATCTATGTTGTTTAATAGTAAAAGAATAGTAAGTGGAACGGTATTAGAAAGTGGGAAGGGAAAAAATATACCTACATGTTACACAGGAGTGGTTTAGTTTCGTAAGATGCACTAGCATCGTCCGATTGGGCTGGTGGTCTAAAAATACATAATTATAGAGCAAATATACATATAATTTGAAGTTATTTTTTGTAAATTAGGTTTATCAGGTTACATGATAAATGTTAGACTTTTAAGCTTCGGTAATAATACTGATTCTTAACTGCGGCAGTGTCCTACAATTATTACATGCAGTATGTTTAATTAGCTAAGGTACGTCGTAGACGCTTGGAGAAAATATTATTCTTTTATATAGACTATTTGCTATGCTATAAATAAGGAGATATATAACTGAGAAAATGTGGCTCAAAATTTGTAAAACGTGAGGCGTGAAATAGCTGTTACGACACTTGAGAATGACCAAGGTTTATATGAATAAATGGAAAGAGGAAAATGGCGTTTGTGGCATAATTTTAAGTTTTGCATCGTTAAACCTAGTCTTTACGAATCCTGTGGCGTTCTCTCTCAATTGTCTTTCTCCGAATTTAATCTTCCTAATCTGGAATTTTTGGCCGAGAATTGCTCTCTGGTAGATAAACAGAAATAGCCAGACAAATGTCGCTGTTTCGTTCCCGAAAATTGTCTTCACCCGCTTCCGAATCAAAGTAAATCATGCTAAGCGAAACGAAACGTCAAGGGTTCATTTCGAAATAATTGTCAACATATCGGATGTGTAACTCGAGAACAAGCGACGATCGCTATTCGTTTAAAGAGTTAAAATTCTTCGTATATTCGACGTCGTTCTCGTGAAAGGCTTGAATCGCTCTATCTCATTCTGTTGTCGCCCGAGCACTGAACGACCCCGTACAGTATTCTCAACCTCTTGCACTCATTATTACCTTCACCTCTTGCCCTTTCTCCTCCCTCCCTTCTCCCTCCCTCCTCCCCCCCTCCTCCCCCCCTCTCTCTCTCTCCATCACGTCCAATATCACGGGGCGTTAACACTTTTGGATACGAGCCAGAGTCTCACACTATCCTTAAACGCGCACATAATCCACAACTTTTCATCTCGCTATTCTTATTAACCAACTTTCTTCCTTAAAAGAAAGCTTTCTGAGCTTATCTCAGAATACAAGCACCTTCCATTTTAGCGCGAAAACGCCAGATTAAGAACTCAGGTTTTCGGTATCAAGGCGAGTGGAAGTCCATCCATATATCGTTTACTTTTTTTTACAGCCTCCGTGGAGGCGAGTGCAAAAAGACGGAATAAGACGTCAAAGTCACGCTCGCTTCCGAGGAAAATGTTTTATGCGCTCTCGTGCAATACCGGCGACTCGAGGCGGGTGTCTCTTTGGCCACGCGTATTATTTTTTGCTGCGGTGTTAGAAACCCTCGTCGCCGCTCATGCGTTGGATAGATCTGCCGGAAATGCCATCCCAAAGGCCCGAAGGAATTGTTACGGGGTCGTATTCTCGCGAATGTGAATATGACGGCGGCATCTTTGCCTACCTGTCGTGAAAGTGAATGGTTGTAGGGCAGGGTAGTTAGTGCAACCTACCCCACGCGAGGAAGTTTTATTCGTTTTGCATGTCGATAAATGTGATTTAATTTTTTATATTTAAAGTTAATGGTGTTAAAATCTGGTATAGTGAGTTCTGACTCTAAAAATGGAGGACTTTAATTTTTATGATAACGTAATCTATTAAGTTCGAATGTAAACTCGTATCCGGTCCGCTGAGGGAAACGGAGACTTCTAAGATGGCCCGTCGAAGTACTGGCATGTATGAATGTGGCCCGCCGCCTGAAACAGGTTTCTTACCTCTGGAATAGTGTATTGAGTCTTGACCGGAAGAATTTTAGAATCGGTATAATTAGAATCTTGCTACTTTCATGGGAAAGAATTTTCCAGTTGAGCCAAATATAAGTATTAAGTTTTTTACAGGAGAGAGATTTAAGCGAGGCGAGGAGAAGTTGGTTCGAATTTTAACTGTCAATTAAAAACTTATCTGGTCGGAAGTGTTTATGCTACATACCACTCTGAATGTAAATAGAAATACATTTAGTTTGAAGAATGAGTGTTTTCATCGGGAAATAAAAATCCAACTGATAATGGTATGAAAAAGGCGTCAAATTACGAAATATGTTTCATGTTTGTAATTTAGATCAATAACAGTTATTCAAATGTTTTTATAAAAATCAATTATTCTGTAATACACAGTATTTTTTATATAATAATAATACATTAATTTTCAAATATAGTTCTCACGATAGACTATTAAAGAAAATGACTCTTGCATTTTGAAATCGTTTCCGTGTAAATGAGATACGGACGCTGCTCGTTTTACTTAAATACAATAATTTTACGGTAAGCGTAACTTCACATTCTCGCACGTCTTTCTGCATAACAGTTTGTCAATTTAATAAACCCAGAAGGAAGATCGTTCGATCGTATTCGGTTACCACGGAATTACATGCTATATATGCAAGGTTTTTAGCTTAAGTGCCGCGTTGAAGAATAAAACTGCTTCATAAATATCGACAAGACTCAAGATCGGTCATCCTGGTGGGATGGAGAATATCCGCATGCCTGCATGGAAGATGTAATGTTTATTAGTGTTTTATGGATTAACTCTTTCTAGATCACCCGTGGCCATTGTTACCTGATCATCCTTGAAAAAAAATTGAAGTCTGGAAAGAAATAACTTTCCATTCACCCTGCTTCCCAACTCTTCGGATCCCTTTTTTTTAATTGTAAAACTCGTCTGACCTTGTGAATCGACCTGTACATAATGCTTTAGCTCGAACCGGGCACGTAACCGCCCTGTCGGTACTCTGCCCGCTGTAAAAAAAATCCCCGCCTATAGTCTTTAGTGCTACTCATTCCTCGGAGGGACGTCATCCAGGCGAAAGCTCCTCTCTCCCAAGGTCTTAAGGGGTGAAGTCGTATCTTTCTCTCTCCCTCGGCTTCTTCCTCCGGGCCATCCAATCCTCAGCCTCACGCACCTTCACCTTCACTCGTGGATGCTGCTACACAGCCCCGGGCTATCTTTACATCGCCTGTTTTCTCAATCTTCGTCCACACCTCGCCCTCTTATCTCCATCTCTCTTCCCTCTTGTTGTTGAGTCCCACAATGTATCGGTCTGTGTCCTCTTTATTTATTTCAGTGTCTTCCTCTTTCCTCTTTGTTCCTTTCTCACATTTCTCTCTCCTTCTGTATCGTTCTTCCTCTCCTATACTTTCTCCTCATCCTATCACTTCCTAATTAACACGTTTTAATCTCTCCTACCTGTTTTCTGTCCTTTCCACTTCTACCTTCACGTCTTTCTCCGCTGTTGCAGCCTTTTATACCTATCTCATTCACATTACTGCCACGGTTAACCTTCATCCCTCTTTCTCTCCCTTTTCTCTTCCCTCTTTCTTTAGTCCTCTTACGATCCCTTCCTCTCTCATTCCCTCCTTTCTCATTCGGCGCTTTTGTTAGTCTTTGCGTGCAAAGCACTTTTCTTCTCCCTCAATTTTTTCTCCATCTGTTTTTTCCCCTCTCCGCTGCGACCTTGGCCCTATACTCGTTTGTTTTAGATCCCCTCCGCCACTTGGGCTTATCCATCAAGTGTCATTCGGGTATTCTTCGAAGGAGTGGCGTATAAAGCCACAAGCTATTTTTATTGGCCTTTTTTTTCTTACTTTCGCGCTTCTTTTGACGACCTCTAGCCTGTTTTTCGAGTAATAAGGAAGTATGAGCTTTACTTTTCTAGTGAACGTCTCTGTAAAAAAAAGCGAAACTTCCGTCTGTTCAACAATCTGAGTGATCGCACCTTAGGAGGTCGGTGTAAATCATCGCGGCTCAATCGAGGCGGTACTTTTAGCCGCGGAGCGTAAATTGCCCTTTATTTTCCACGAAGGATACTTTTTTCTACCCTCTTTAAGTCTGCTTTTTTCCTGTAAACTCATCTGGTGATGATTCTAAAGGAATGTTACGAAACTTTTTTTTAAATGCCGAGGTGATATGCTTTTTAAACAATATTACATGGAACATATCGTCCGAGGTCATATTTACTTATATTTTCAACATCAACGTCGCATGACTTAACCTTTGATGCTAGCTCTAATCAATTCGCTACAATTATGAATACAATGACTGCGGCGATTCCAAGTCCTTAAGAAACGTTCGGTTTAAGTGTTTCATCTTACTTTGCTGTTATTAAATGATGGATACCCTGTTACTCTAAATCACTAGCGCCATAAATCTACCCGAGAGATTTTACTCGAACCTTGGTGGCTTAACGGTAATTTTTATTTAAACAGAATAACAGTACTTTACACGCAAATTGCCCTTTTTAAAATAATTGCGTAACAGACAAAAAGTAAGGAATACTACAATGTAACATTTTCAGGGCTGACAATGACAAATGGCATAATTGTTTTCTTGCTGCTCCTAGAATTATATAGTGAGGAATATTTAAACAATTCTGTAATAAAATGATATTGCTTGAAGTTTTCTTTGGAATTTTGCATGTGTATTTGTGATTTGATTAGTTACGATCACACATCTTTGAAATATTTTGTGATAACCACAGCTGGACAAAGCCAGGTCTCCGGTCGCCATTGGCGACTAAAATTGCACGGTGGCTATTATATTATTGCATTGTTTTTTAATTAAGTAGGGTTACTAAGTAGGCAGTATTCCCTACGTCGGATGCGTCTAAATTTTAGAAAACGATAAATTAATTTGGTAAATTATTTTAATATCTCATTATGCAAACCTCAACTACCACATGTTTTCAATAAGATTATTTTTGCGGGACATTTCATAGTTCAGCCATGGGTTATTATTCATTTGAAAATTGTTTTGAATTTTTTTTCTAAGGAATTATACCAAACGAAACTTAGAATTAACTAATTGTAAGATCATTTCGGATGGTAACGTCCATTTAACTTGTAAGTGCTTGTGTCCCAGCACAGCATTTATTCCTTGGTGCGTTTTTTATCAGCATTCCCTAGAATAAAATACTGGGACGTGCTGACATGTAACGCAAACTAAGCAATCGATCACCCTCAGCCGTACCTCTTTTTAACGCCATTTATTATCCCTCCCGGACTCCTGCAGACAGCCGTCTGACGAGGAAGGCACCACCCTCGTATGCTGATGGCGTTTACATGTTGGCGGGGCAGAACAGGCCCAGTCCCAGGAAACTGAGCCAGCTGTTCATGAAAGGAGAAGACGGGCTGGCGTCTGCCCGCAACCGGACGGCACTCCTAGCCTTCTTTGGTGAGTAACCGTTGTTTGAAATTGTTCACTTTATAAGCTGCTTATGTGTCGGCCCGCGAGTGCTCGTTTTCTTTGTCAAGATTTGCTGGTGGATACAAAGTAATGTATATAAGAGACACAAGCATGTGCATGTGCATTTTAAAATATTCTATCATATTCTAACGAATCGTAACTAGTTTCTTTGACAATGTAAACCGAATTAAGAGCAAGATAAAGAAACATTAATCCTGTAATACCTTTTGTGTGATTTAAGAGATTGAGACTCTGGATAAGGCTATGTGCTAAAAGTATATGCAGCTGTGTGAACATATTTTGCGTTCGGTGAATGCCTTAGAATATTTCTTCCTAAGCAAAATGAAATGTGACAGCGACTGGTTAAGCAAACTAGACGCATACAATTCTTTCCTTGTATTAAAAAGTCTGAAGGAGATCGTTAGATTGAAAGGATGAATACATGCAAGTTTAAATGAGGTGTGAAGAGTGAAAGTTCAATTGCGGCGGAGAGGATCATCGTGGCAAGGTAATATCGAATTGCTGTGATATGGGGCGTTTTGCTATGCAAGGACTATTATTCATCTCATTCTCTTTCAAAAGATTTTTCTTGGACAACTTCCAGAGAGTGGCATTATGCCGAGGCGCTAAAAGTGCGCTAGAAAAGGTTTTGGAGTGATACTCAAGAGCGTGTTTACTAGATTTTATTTAGGCTTCACGCAAGAAAAATAAATTATATTATAGGGAAAATATTACGCTTTTTCATTTTAACTTTCGTAAGTGATCCTTTATTCTTTTGCGAAGAATTATTTTTTATTTCTAGCTTTTTATCCTGCGTTTTTATGTACAACAGGTCTGGTATCACTAAAAGATGAGCTAACCAACGATAATTAAGTATTTATTTTTATAATTAGTTCTGTGTCTTGCAAGAAGTAGATCGAGTTTTACTCGATGTATCTCATTATTTATTACCAAATTTCTTTTCCCCAGCTTAATTGGGTTAAGGATCCATACGTTCGTTGAATTCGCTTTGTCGCGACGTTAATTAGAGGGATTTAAGCCCCGTGTGTACAAATAGCGTGGCCGGAATTATTATTTTGGATTGGAGATACCACCATCTGTGGAGAGCTTTGCGATTCAAAGGAACTTAATTAAGACACGCTTTGCAGCGTGTGCTAGCAACTGTTCGATGTGAAAACGGAGATTCCTTCGTCTCGAATATCGCTCCGCTCTCACGTGCAATTAATTTTTCTCTGCTTTCGAGTAAGCAGTCTATCTAAGGATAGTATTCCCCGAATCACCCAAATGACCTCCACCTCGGAAGTGGGAACTCGTTAGCATTTCTGTATATCTCTCCGTTCTTATCAAACGTTGGGTTGATACTAAATTTGCATAAAAATAATGAGTGATATTTTGAAAGGCAGGGAAACTAAAAATTGATATGGAGAAATAAAAATTCTGCCATTTATGGTAAAATTGTCAACACATTTTAATAGTCTTTTGTGTTAATTAGCACGCTTGGTCGTACGTTAAAATTTTTAATTTTCTCCTTGGACTAGATAGTTTGTTTCTATCACGGAAATATTGAGATCGATCGGTATTTTTTCGAAACGCGCTGCGCGTGTACGTTGAATCGTACGACTTCATTTACTCGGAAATGAGTGAAGGAAGATGTTAACACTGCAACTAATGGCGATAAAGAGAACCCGGATATTATGCAGTCATACTTGCATCGTAAAGAATATTCTAGCCTTACTATTGTTTGACTTTGAGGTTGCAGAAGCGGGTCGTAAATAGCGACCTGCATGTACTTAAATCCAAATCATGTCATCCTCGCATCACACTCACGACTGCACGAGCCAGATGGCCCTTAAGTGATCGCATCAAGTGTGATAGAAGCTATCTGTGAATATCTCGCGGAACGAACGCCTCGCCGGGGATCATTAGATGAGATTTCCATAAAGACCATAATTTGTGCCAAGTGTGATACGCGTGAAGAGGATATATTGCCTGAGATTTTTGAAATCGGCAGAATCCGCTTGCGTATTTTTGCTGCTGTACCCATTCCCTCTTTCAGCGCAGCTATTAAACTAGAAATCGGTATGTGCTTCTTGCGTGCACCGCCAAAATGTTAATGTTTCCTTATAAAATTATGGGAATAATTATAAATTTAATAACGTTGTGTTAACAACTCAGTCGATGATCAACGGATTGTAAATGTTTTCGTGGCATTATTTCTAACAATCTGCTGCATCGGAGTATTTTGACTTAATTTTATTTACAATGAAAGCAGGCAAAATTTAGTATATGATTTATATGGGTGGGGTCGGACTAGGTTTATTTTTCGTAGCGATAAGTATTTGTTGGTGTTAACTTTGGAGAAAGCGGGCTAAGTCGTAGGTCATTAAATAGTATACGATAGCAGAAGTGTGCATTGTCAAGGTATCTGAGCAAATAGGCTTCTTAACTCCAGGACTTGTATTATTGTTGTCTTTGTCATTGATATGCGTATTGGTCGTACACTAAAATGCATAGCTTAAATTTCATTAGAAATGAAAATATTCATATAAAATCTATACTAGGATTAATGTTGTGCTCATATCAACTTTATGAATTCAAACTGCGAAGTAAAATAATACAATGATGCTTGACCAATGAGTTAACTCATGAGAATACATTTTAACTAACATTAATTAGATATAATTAAAATTAATTTCATTTAAATTTATTTTAATGCTGAATATTTAAGTAAACTTTAGCGAAATTTTTGATTTTGCGCAATTCTTATTTAAAAAGATATTTAAGTGCCTACCCTGTCAACTATTGTAGACACTTAAACAGTTGACCAAATATTTCGAGTACATATATAAAAATGGGGGCTTATAATCCCAAACGCAAACTTTTTCGCGCTATGTACACATTCTGGCGCTAACTTCTCTTAGAGTTGTCACGGTAGGTGTTGCGTGGCTGCAGCTTTCGCACATGTTTTTGCAATAAACTTTATACGCAATGTTTTTTTAAATGCATGTAAGTATATTTGAAAAAATATAAATATAGGAATGATATTAACTGCTAAGAAAAAATCCGCACATATGAGTAACTGGTCGTCATTACTGAGAAAGAAGATTCCGATGATGCGGAGAAGTAATTTCGCAATTCGGATAGTCGAGCGTCTTAGGCGCTCCACGTCACATCCGGGCATAATAAACGTCTTAATCGCAACCGCTGTAACCTGAACTTCATTTTTCCGAATGCACGACTTGACATTTCACTCGGAGAATATGCGTCAGCTCCTATTGTTTGTCTCCTCTTCGTTTCATTGAATCTCTCGTTTACTTTCCAGGCCAGATGGTATCCTCGGAGATTCTGATGGCGAGCGAGAGCGGGTGTCCGATCGAGGTTCACCGCATAGACATCGAACAGTGCGATGAAATGTACGATAGAGAATGCGTGGGCGGCAAGTATATACCATTTCACCGCGCTGGATACGACCGAAGGACGGGCCAGAGTCCGAACAGTCCTCGCGAACAGGTAAGCAAAGCTTTCTATCTCCAGGCCGATACTTTTTTTTATTAAGTATAGTATTTAATTTCTTTCAAATTAACATTTAAAAAAACCACAAGGCGAGTAAAATGCCTTCTATTGTTGTTGATAAAAATACGGGGCTCCATAGACATCTTTATTTTTTTGGTATATACGTAATTTTTATCGCTCATATTTCCACGTTCAAGTTTCTCGAAAATTTTCGACGCGGGAATTACTTTCATTAAAATAGATGTTATCTTCCCGTAATTTAAATTATGAAACCGCAGCTATTGATTCTCCAACTTCGAAGTGCGTGCTAAACGATTTTTTTCTGTAAGATACTTCTAAACTAAAAACATGCATGATCACATAGTCGTTAAAGAGGAAATTAGGAATAAGTAACAGAGAAAAAAATATTTTGTTAGACAGCTACTGTAGAATATGGTGCAGAGAAGCTATTATCCGAAGTCTGCCATTTTTGGGTGTTATTCATACACTTACTGGACGTGAGAATCAAGTATTAAGACATTACCTTTTTCGTAATTATCTTCTGTTCTAAAATAAATTACATCCACATTATACTCGTAAAACGCGTTAGATATATTTCTTATAACTGAAGAGCTACACCTATGTTGAATATTGAATTAGCACATAATCTTCATTCGAATCATCTCGGGAGTTTTTTTTATCGCTTTTGAAGTTTCGTTCAGTCTTATTCTAGTTCTTCAAGAAGCCTTAGTCCAGGGGTCTCCAACCTTTCAGCAAGGGCCGGATTAAGCGGTATGCAAAACACGCAAGTGTGTGGGGCCCAGAGGACAAGGAAGTCCACAGTGGACAGAAATCTGTTACTTGTTTCCCTTTATTCTTTTGTATCAATTGCTACGCTTTTCTTAGCAAAACGCTTTCTTACTTTATCAGTAATTTCAAATACAGGCGGTTCTCGCACTTACGACATAATTTGGTTTCTGAAGCACATTTTCCCATAATGGCAATGTTAAAAATTTGGGTTACGTTCCTGTCCCAACGGCCAGATAATATATTTTTATAAAATGACCCATAATATTGTACTCAGGCAAAGATAAACAATATAAAGACTAGACAAATCATTCTATTCTAATCGGGATACAATAATGACTCGTAAAAACTTTGTGTTTCGTAATCGTGATGCATTTGGGCAATTTTGGAGAGTTAACCTGTGAATTAACGTTTAGGGTTCGATTCCAGAGGATAATTTATATTTCTCATAACATAAGACGTAAAAAAAGGTTTTTCGACGTGCAAGTTTTTGTTCTTTTGCAAATTTAAATTGGAAAAAATTCACCTAGAATCTTCGAATGTGGGCTATTTCATATATGGATAGAATCAGTCTACAGTTTGGTTTTTGGCGCGAAAATTTAACGTTTGTTAAGCTGGAATCCTTCCGTCGTCAATGGCAACCATTATGTTGCCGTTAAACGAAACTGCAGACATTGCATTGGATTTTATAATGCGGGAATTTAGTTCATTTTTTACTGTCTACGATTTCGTGGAAAGATTAAGGTGGAGGAAGGAACTGCGGGAGAGAAAAGTGGAGGAGGGGGAGAGAGAAAAATAAATAAGGACGGATAAAAAACACACGTGCTGTGAATGAATGGGTCTCTAAATTAATCCGGCCCAATTTTAGGCCGGGGCCCAGAACGTGTGCTTTGCGTGGGGCCAATGGACCGCTTAATCCGGCCCTGCTTTCAGTACTCAATATTTACTATTCATTTGTAAATTCACCGAAGATAGACCCAGCGGAGTGACCCTTGATACGAGAAATACAGTTGAGCAGGGGGGGAGGGGAGGAGGAGGATCAACACGTCAATCAAATTTGATCGCTAACAACTTTTTATTCAAGTTAAACAAGCACGAATAAAGTCTTATTCGAGTTTTCGTTCTGTACAAGAAAATATATTAATTCCGATAAAATTGATTAAAATTTTATCCACCAGGATAATTCAATGTATTACTAAGTTTTACGCTATTAGAAGTTGGAGAAAAAGGCTATTAAATAGATGTACAGGCGGAATATATCAACCAAAACATAACTTGCAATAGTTAATCAAGTTACGCATAAAGTCACTACTAGCCTCAAACTTTTGCCTATTGCAATAATTCGCGACTGGAACATTACGTATCGAGCTACACTTGAGCATACTCAGAGTCGATAAACTTCGATACGCTCATTTCTCGATGCGAGAGCTGATATCGAGAGATATCTTTATTATTTTATTTATGCATTCCAATTGCTCTCAATTTTTGAATGATTATAAACTCATATGCATAGCTCGAAAAAATTAAGTTCAAAATCTATATCGGCTCAACATTTCTCACTTTATTCAATAAAAAGTGATAGCGTTGAGGAAAGATCCAGCGATCGACTTTAAAAGGGGGGCCGAAGATCGACTGGTCGATCGTGATCGATTGGTTGGAGTTCCCTGCCTTAGTCTGTAATAAATTTAGTAGCTGCCTATTTTTCAAGTTTCATTGGTAGTAAAAAGATTAGAATTGATAAAACTGCTTCAAATAAAAATTTTCTCACGCTGTATTGTAAAACGTGATCTTAAATATAAAAAAAAACAATGCCTGAGCTAGGAATTCAGTGGTTTAACCCTGATGCTGGATGGCGGCAAACGATGGGTTCCACCGAAGAGGCTATCCTTGAAATGCCCGTTCTGTCATTACCTTTATTGGCGATTTTTTAAAAATCGGTAACAGGTATGTTATCGTTAGAACAACATTCCGAATTAGTGCTCCATATAAAAAAACGTTAGCCAAATTGCAGTTTGAGAAAAAAATTAAGAAATTATTCAGTAGAGCCGGGGGCCAACTAATACTAAGGAAGAGGAAAGGTAAGTAAGGATATTTTGGGCAACTAGGTGTTGAAGGAAACCCAGTGAACACTTACCGGAAGTAGAGCCGCTGGGGTGTTGGAGAGACACATTTGTAGAGGTTAGAGCTTTCGGGATGATCCCTTCGTCAGCACAAGAGAGACACAACTTCTACTTCCGGTAAGTGTTCACTGGGTTTCCTTCAACACCTAGTTGCCTCAAATATATATATATATATATATATATATATATATATATATATATATATATATATAATGCAAACGTGAAATGTTTATTAGAAAGCGCTTTATAGACTGTACTTGAACGATTTCTGTAGCTGGCAGAAGTTGTAAAAGAAGACTTGCGCAATTGTTTTTTACAGCTCATCATTATAATCTTTTATTAGTCGATAAAACTTATTGATGGCTTATAATATGTCTATTGTACATATAATTCGCGATTGCTTCGGAAGAAGGGTTCATGAATGCTCGTGTTATAATTGCTGTGACGTCTCTCTTAAATAAGACTACGTCATCCTTGGCCGCAACCGCCGTAAAAGCGGTGTATAATTAACATATTTTTTCTTACTTACCGGAAAGACGAAACGGACTTGAAACTCTCGAAGGACCTTTGCTTTCTTTGTTTGTTTTACTGTGACTTCGCACGCAGAAATGGAGGCACGTCCGCCAGTGCAGTCACTTCTATATTTGCCGTCGGCATCAGCTGCTTATTTGTGCATCCGGGCGGTGGACGAGCTAATATCAATATAACTTCTCGGCACCGCAACAACACAGACGACCGCCTTGTTTGTAATGGCCGAAGTACCGAGAAAAGCGCGTAGCACTTGTTTTTTTTTTTACGGTCATGCTTTAAAGTCACGGTTCCGCTCATAACGCCGGAAGATACAACTTATTTTTTAAATCAATTAAAGCGATATCTTGCGAGTCGCGCCGAAACCCCATGTTGTTCGTGTCGTAAATTTCCGCAAGAGGGGAATTGCAAACACGCGGCGAAAAAAAAATAGGGAGGAAGAGAGAAAACAAAACCGACCGTCAGCTGACAAGAGCAGGTTTCGACCTTCGGCTCATTCATGAAGGTTTGAAATTGGGGGAAAAAAGACCGGCTATCCTTCTGGAGGTTGTTTTATTATAGCCCACTCTGCGTCTGGACGATGGTTTGGGAAGATAGGAGGACAAGGGGGGGGGGAGGGAAGTTTAGGGGTGGTAGGAGGCGTGTGCAAAGCGGTTTTTTTTGTGTGGTGGTGGAGGAATTGGTGTTTTGGTAGCGGGAGTTGGGTTTGAGAAGGGAAATAATCTGGGAGTGGCTGCCATTGTTGTACGGTCACAGTTCCGCGCTCGCGATTGTGATTTTTTTTTGCAGTTTATCCGAACTTGCGTTTCTAGTCTCTGCATCGGATTCCAAGTGTGGTCGGTCGGATGAAAGTGAAGCCGACGATTCTTGACGGTGCGTGTTATTTAACCGCTGCACGCCCGCTCTTTCTCTTTTCCCAGTTTATTTTTTCATCACGCGTGTACTATTCTCGTGTTGCGCCGTTACGTAACGTCGGAAGGGGGTGAGAATTTTAACGCGGCGTGCATGCATGCATCGCCTGAGGCACTGCTTCCACGCTGCGCCTTAACATGTTCAATCTCCGCCCGACGCGGATCATGGAAATCGATACGCCTCGATTTATTTTAACATTGTTTCCGTCCTGGAATGCCGTATGTGTAAAGTAAAAGGATTTTCGATTCCTTCAAATGAGACAGAATCACTTAGTTTTTGTAAAATTAAAGGTTTTTAAAAATTCTATCCTCTATTAAAATATTTCCGTGTGTATAAATAAAATTATAGACATATATGCCATGTCAGAAGGGACATTCGTTAAATCTGCTGGCAAATATTTGAATTGGTGAATATTTCAATGCAAAATTTCATTATTAAGAATGGAGAAATTATTTCAATGATCCATTTAGTCTTCATAGGTATGCCCGTAGACAGACCCGTGTTATTCATAGTTAAACCTGGTTCTCCATCTATTTTCCGCAGTCTTCTTCATGTCTTGATAGCTCTCTTTCCCCTTCAAATCGTCTATAAGCTGAAACCTTTTCTTACCTCTTCCTCTCCATCCAGTTTTCCTTCTAACACGTCTTCAATCATGCTCTCTCTTTCTCCCCTCAGGCAATGTCCAATCCAGTTCGCCTTCCTCATTCTTATAGTCTGGGATCCGTTTAGTATTTAACTGACATTTTTTCGTTATGCACCATTTAATACCATTAAGAAAATAATTTTTGTAAGCGAATTATTGCAATATAATTAGAGATATTTTTTATTTCGAAGATTAAACCGATATTGCGTTCTGTATTTCAAAACATTGGGGTTTTCCATCTGTCAAATTTATTTTTTCATTTATAAATTAATCTAGAGTCTAAAATATGCTCGTTACCTCTTTTCCAGAAAAAAAAACATCTTATCGCTGATGTCAGCAGCATGTTTCCTTGAAAATCACCTTACTCGTTACTCTATGCTGTGTTACGTGTATGCCGAGACTTATTTTATAGTACCGCTGCTTTGCAACGGTTGTTCTCGCGGTCGTTATATAAATGGTTGTTTATCCGTCGAAGCAGAGGGAATCTTAGGAATTTTAGGTAGCTAAACACGAATGAAAGTTAATAATTGATGATAATAAATGTTTTATATACGCCATACTATAAGTAGTTCTGAGAATTTAATCGGTTAACTCTGAAATGCAAATTTAATCATGTCAGTTAAAACGTCCTAGCTAATCTATTTCGGCAAAAAAATACTGTGTAATTACTAACGGTGAAATTGGAAATCTCTAAAGTAGTTAACGAACGTAATTTCAGCCACTAATTATTTTCTTAGTTTCTCATTTAAAAAGAAATGTAAAGAGTTTAAATTTCATATTTTAAGATCTAGTTTATATATAAAAATATGCGAAGTTGTAGGTAGAAGTGTCATTTTTAAAAATTCAATCCAAAGCACTTAAATGTCAATTACTGCAATAACACCTCAAAAAGAATGTCTTCTACTCATTTGCATTAACAAATCCATTTTATTTTAATTAATCGGAACGGTAGTGTGCGTAGGATGACGCTTTATGAGCGCGCACACAAGCGTTATTGCGTGATGCGCTGTTAACGAGTTTGTACGGTCATGAGATGAGACCTTCGCTTAACACGTTCCATATAGGAGGATATGAGATACTGTTAAACTCGCCGACACGTTATCGTCGCTGACCTTGATACACTTGGATTCCTCAGCAGCTCTCGCGAAATGAAGAGTTTTACGGAACCATCAATTTAGGCCTCGAACTGTCTTTCAAACTCTGACGGAGGTTCTCCGGAAGATTTGGGTCACGATTAAACTCTTCCTATCTTCGGCTACTACAGCTATGCTAATTCCTTTACCCAATAATAAAAAAGAAAATTATTTGAAAATGAAATGAGCGCTGTAGTAATACGTTGTTTACCAACAGTAAATGGCGTAGGCAATAAAAATATTCATTCGAATTTTCTATTTTCATCAATTTAATTTCGTAATTTTTATGAAATACTATATGGATGGTGTTTTTACGGCTGACGAAGGATAAACTTTTTTATCCACGACGTCTTAAATTCAACTTTACCGGTTCACTGATTTTTGTGTGCTATAACTACCGCGCCCCAAATGATACACACAAATATCCACGCAAATAAAAAATTAGTATTTCAACGAAGAAGGCGAGCCAAAAGATGTAATCTCTTCACCTTAAAGAAATCGTGACTGTACGAATTATCATCTAGCGAAATTTGCTTTTTTTTGACGGTTTTTCTCATTCTCGCGGAACCTCTTGAAGCGGCACTCTCTCTCCTTCCGCGAAACCACCAACCGAATTCGACCACTTTTCGCCGAGACTGGCTACTCCCTCGCCCAGGGCGGGCTCCCATACCCTTGGGACCTTCCCTTCCCCCCAACCCACAGTTTCACTCCCTCGCAACCGCTGAGTGGCGGTTTCCACCCCGGAGACCCGTCCCCCACATCCCTCTTCTCCTATTACCACCGGCATCGGCCTTCTCATTCCCGCTTCGTCTCTCGGCTCCCGCTCAGTTTTTTTTGTAATGGCTGCACTCTGCATTCCTCACCGATAGACCTATTCATTCTGAGCTCGGCGGTTTTTTTTTATTTCGGTACGGGTTGCCAAATTTTCGACGGGGTGGAGAGATGGCGGAGGAAACGATCGTTTGACGTCGTCTTTGTTGTTTAAATTTTAATTTAATTCGGAATGTAGCAATAGTCATAACGGTCCAAATTGAGGATTTTGGAAAGGGAAATATTCGGCATCTTTTTTTTGGTTTATCTTCGAATTTCTCGGTCCTCCAATGAGCTCGTACGTAATGGTTAAGGTACTGGTATAATTGAATTACGCCCATAATCTGTGCGAAACTGTACTTAGGTCGATGGAATTATTATGATGTATTAATATCTAGCGGATATTTGGGTTGTCGGTGTCAGAAGATCGTCCTTTTTTCTGACCATGGCTCACTTCCAATGAAAGTGTTTTTGGGTTAATGTCACGTAGACGTCTATTGAAACAAACTGAAGTTCGTTCTCTCTGCACACTACTCTCTAATCCAATTCCATTAATCACTTGAAGTTTGATATTAGTAAGAAAATTCCTGCTATGCTGATGGGTGGCAGTAGTATTAAAATCACTCGTGATCACAATTTCGGTTTCTTGTAATAAATATATCGAATCTATTTCATTAATGGGAATGATTGTTTGGTAAGAGAATTTATTAAAACTTATTGCGAAAGCTACTTTCCAAAAATTTACCACGTGCTCATAATGTGACTCCACGATTTTAGGTCGTGCTAAGAATGCTGCGCTGTACGAAGTCATATTAGCTTTGGTCATCGAATTAAAATTTACTGATATCGATTAGAAGTTACCCAGAACTATCCTGTCATTCGTATATCTTTCTAATATTATAGAAACGAATTTAGCGAATTGTAAAAATTTTGTTTCCTTGTATTCAAGTATGCCTAACTTCGACTCAGTTTTCATTCGCCGGTTGGCCCGACCGCTTTTGCCAGTGATACTTTTCGAATTTCAGAATGTAAGTTTTAAAAAAATTAAAGTAAAATTATGAATTGGATGTAATAAATAATATACTAAGTCTTCACTGTCATTTCTTGTTATATTAAAAACATATCTGCACTTCTAAATATTTTCCTCCTGGATAGTTTCCGTAGATTTTTATTAGTCGCCCTAGCTTATTCGATCAATGTTCCACTTTATACCAAGGGAGGATGCATGGCCGTTGAAATGTTCACATGGTCTTGCCGCCCTTTTTATGCCTATATAAGTTACGATTTGATGTATTTTATCTGGCTGTTTCACTGCAACTTAGTCTCTCCTCCCCCTCCCTCTTCATCCCCACGTATTTCTCTCCCCCCCCAGACGAATGGCTTCTCGGATACCCACACGTAAACCGGAAGTGTTGTCTGCTCCGGAGGGAGAGTGACCTTCACCTACCTCTTTTTTAGTTTACGAGGCCACGCCCAAAGGAGCGGTCCGTTTGGTCAGATACAGGGAAGCTGTGGGCCCATTGAGCGCCCCACCTCGCCCTCTTGCCTCCCTCTACGGCCACTCCCCTTCGCCCCACCCCTCCTCACTCTCCCTCCTCCTCCTCCTCACTCCCCCTCCTCCTCCTCCTCACTCCCCCTCCTCCCGTCGGTCTCCGTATTATTTTTTTAATCGCCCACCAGGTGAGCCGTTTGCTATAAATAGCGAGTCAAGACACCCTTTTTGGTCGGTGAAGTATATCGTGGAAAAAATTACAAAAACAAACAATGAGAGTAGTCGACAACGTAGTTTCAACTAATTAATTTCTCGTTAAAGAATATTTCAATTAATAACTCAAAATTTTCGACATGTTATGTTATAAAACATGAAATTCGTTCAAATCTGTTGCATGCGCCTTTCAAGCGCCGTAATTTTATATCGATATAAATAAAATAAAAATTCCTCTTGTCGTAAATAATACGTATTTATGTAAATCGGGATTGTTTTAAAATGATCAGGTAGGATAAAATACTAAGAATAGGAGAACTACGAGGAAGGCGTACTGGATCGGACATTACCTGGGGAGAGATGACATGATTATAGAGGTTCCAGAAAGAAAACTGGAAGGAAAAAGAGGTAGGAAAAGTTTCTACTGATAGCTTAAAACGAAAAGAGCTCAAAAGACGAAGATAGCGGAAAGCTGGAGTGCGTGGAGAAACAGATTTAAACCAAGAACAATCGCGTACCTGTCTAAGGACAGGCTACCGATGACGATGATGTGTATACATGTATACCGGACCATATAGTAATTTTATTTGGAAAAGTTTTAACTCCTGCTATCTCCGACCATATATATATATATATTACTTAAACAAAAATGTAGAATGTTCATAACCTGCGTGCTCAGCTGCACTCGATAAATAAAAATGATCTTATCGGGTCGACTTAAGCTTGGTGACGGTCCCAATGTCATTGAAACAGAATTCAAAAATTCAAGATGACTTATCCTAATGGTTATGCTTTAGTGGAGACAAAAAGAAGTAGCATGCGGAAGGTAAATACCCGATCTGAGGCTCCGAGGCAAACATGTTTTTCATCTGGACAGCGATTTATTATTTTTTCGTTAAGAAGTCCTCCTGTCAAAAATATTTATTTATATTTCCGATAGTAATGTCTCCGTTAACTACGCGAGTAAACGCGCGTATTTTTCAAATGGAAGTTGTATGTTTTTATCGTTTTGTACGAATATTTGTTTGCAAATGAAGGCAGATTATTCGTATCCATTGAAGGTATTAAAAAGGGAACAAGCTTGAAGATGATTCGGCATAGAATCAGTACTTTTCGAATAAATTTCCAAACACCAAAAAGTTGAACGTAGAATAGTTAATATGGCTTATTAATCAATTTCATAAGGATCTTCCTAGGAAACCTGTAGAAAAAATGTCTAAATGTGAAGATTCTTTGCGAGTTACGCAGTTAAATGAAAAAATACGTTGCGAAATGTTTTATAAAGATCCTGGTTAGCGTAAAAATGGGAAAACTAGGAGACGAAAAGGCACCAAAAAAGGATTGAATTTTTTTCGAAAAACTAATAAATTTCTCATCCCTGCAAAAACATTCCCAAAGATTCAAAGCGATACCACGTTTCCGGGAGGCGTCGATTCCCTTTCGTCGTCGTGCGATCGATCCCGAGACTCGCCCGAATAAATTCAATTCGTTCGAACGGATAGAAGGAAAAGGTGTTCTCCTCAATCCAGGGTCATTGGCAGGCCTTCGCGGTGCCGATACGCATCGTTACGGGAGTCCGAACCGCCGAAAAAAAGTATCGCCGCCTCGCGTTATTAAACGAAGAGAAGCGGTGACTCTGCATATTATACTCTACCAAGGATTCGCCAGTGGAAGAAGAGGCGGAAACGCCGGCGTCATATGAATTCCTTCTTATGTGCTATGGGCGACTAGAGGAGGGAAGAGACATCCAAGGACGGGGAGATTTATCCGTCTCGAGTGGAGGATTGTGGGTAGGGGGAGAGGGAGATATGAGGGCGGGCCGAAGCAGAAATTGCGACCGAGAATGCGCGAAGAGTCACGCTTTTTTACTTTCACTCCTCGATTAGGTTTCCTGTCGCCCAAATAATTTAGTTCTGAAACCCTCTTCCCGACCTTCGTCGCTTAATGGAAAGCTGCGTGGTGGCTACGTCGGCGTCTTGAGGATGAGTGGGTCGAGAGAGTTGAGGTGTTGAGGGAAGGGGTTGTGAAACTCCTTTTATTCTCTTTCCATTAGCGCCCTCTATAGCACCTTAGTGTGTGTGAGAGGTTGAGGATTGCTCCTTTGTTTTTTATTTGGGAATCCGTTTACCCCTTTACAAAAGTTGTCTCGTCAAATGCGTCGCTGAACCTACGTTTCTTTTCGGCCTTCTTTTGTCGTGACGCCGCCGAAGTTTCTAGTTTACCGGTACGATTTCTTCATTTCCTTTATTTTCCGTGTTTTGTCTTCGGCGAGGACGTATCGTCAGTTTTATGCTTTTTTTAAAGGAATTGTAAACAACATGATATAATAAAAACTCGACTGCTTACATACACCTGCCATAGTTTGCTAATCCATAAAGGCCGACGCGTCCTCGATTTCGTTCAGAGGAGAAAGGGTTAGATTGTTCCCAGAAGAGGTTCCGCCTTTATGGGAAGATTTAATTTTTTTGAAAAGGTTTCAAAAGAGTTTTTGAAACGTCGAAAAGAGCTTTTAAATATTGCGACGTGATTTTTTTGTAGATAGTGTTAACTCCCAAACGGTAAATCACTCGCCGCGGAATAAAGCTTCTGCTTCACACCCACGTTTGATTGACCTTTAGCAATGGAGTCGTGTTTTCCTCGTTTCTCTTAGACACGTGTTTTCAGATTGGACATTGACTCTTGTTTATTTTTCGTGCAAAGGTTAGCGGAGGTGATATGGACGCTGAATATTTTCAAACGTCCCGTTTCATTAATGGTTACAAGGTGATGAAAAAGTCGTGTTAGTCACGCTGTCCAAGGGAAGACGAAAAGGTGGCATCGAGGTCTGGAGGGGAGTGTAGACGATTTTCAATATTTTTATTCACTAATACTGTGGTTGGAAAGAGCTGAAAGTGGAAAAACCTCGTGTATACTAAATATTTTGGCCAATTACATAAATTATATAGTTTGGAAAATTAGTGGCTATATTACCCATCAAAATTGTTTGTGGCGTCTTACAAATTATGAAACCAGTAGGTAATGATTTTGTAGAAGATAACTTTGACAACGATTTTGAAAGTAGAGTTAAGTTTTCATTGTCTTCAGCAACGTTTGAGATGGTTCAATAAAAGAAGTGGTCTGTATTGTCATGAAAACCCTTCATTTCCTGTTCCTGGGCTCTCTCGAATGATGAAACAGCTTCATTATTGATGGAATTAAAAAAGATTGATGACAGAGTAGATTATAGTACAGACATTTAAGTGGTTTCTTATTCACCACAGCTGTTTGAGGTAAGATATTTCGTTAGCTTTGTTTCGGGATATATGAAAAATCCCAAGGTAGAGTGATTTAAATAAAACGACTTGGAGCTTGATTGATTGAACGATGTTCCTCGGAGCTGCCAGGAATTAATCATGTTTCTTTATCTTTTTTCTAAACAAGCCGTATCCCCGGCATAACATACAACCGGTGACCAAAGTTCATTAGTAAGAATTGTTGAATTTCTTTGAATATTGTTTATTTTGATGGTGAAAACTTTCTCTTCTCATTGCTAATAGAGCGATGGGTTTGTAATATCGAAAAAATTTGGAATTTTTTACTCTTCGGGTATTATATGACCCTCACAGGCGGGCCTAGGCGTTAAGAAGCTCGACCTTTCTTTTCAAGGTCACCAAGGCGATGTTACCTAAAAAGCACCCGGTTTTCTTAAACTTTCGCTTTTATCGCAGATATTTTGTGCGATTATTCGGGAAAAAATGTGTGCTCTTTTTTTTATAGTTTGTAGGCTTTAAATATAAAATTACTTGAACGGGTGTTTTGAGTAATTAATTCGATTTTTAAAATACAATTCTCTCGGAGTTTTTTTTTAACGATCAATAAAACACGAATAGGCTATTATAAGCGATTCGTTTTAGTAACACGATAAAGTCAACAGGAAAGAACGAAAAATTAGTATTTTCACTCAAAGTAACGCGGTAGATTGTTAATGTTAGCCTTAAGGGATATTTACCTTCGTATCGCAATTTTAATCTTGAGTTACGTTGCGAGAAATAAACGTCATGGCGTGGAATCCTGGAAGAAATATTGCCTTGCTTGGAAAAAATCGAAACCGAAGAATGTACGTTACATATTCTGCCGTTCCTCTAGCTTGAGTAGCTTTCTCTGCAAGCGACTGTAGCCATAGTCTCATCCTGCCTCTTGATCGTTTTTCTTGGCCATTTAGAATGTTAGATAAATAACGGATATTTCATTGGACTTCAGAAAATTAACTTTGTTTTCATAAAATCATGTCTGTTTTGTCTTCTTCATCCAAGCATATTTCTTCAGTAGTCTTACTTAACGACCAATTCGTAATCATTTGGCCATTTCATTATACTCGCTTTCTGCAATTACGATATTTATCACAATATAAATGATTATTCATTGCAAAATATTAAGTTAGTGTCATACTCAGTCAATATATTTTCAGAAGCGACTTAGATAAATATAAATATTTTTTATCCATTTGATGCGGTTATGGTTTGCCTTCTAGAACGCAGCATACTGATTTAATTTAGAATATTTTTGTAATATAAGGCATATCATTAGTTTTTAATTGTCCATTGTTCCGTTCTGAGAATTTATCGTACTATTAATTTTCAGTTATCACGCTTTAAAGTACTCCATTTTGTCATATGCAATATTACCTATATATTATACATCCATCCAAGCTATGCAAGATAATTCTATAAAAAGTTCGTTTGTCCGTTGTGATAAATTATGGCACTGAAAGTTTCCTGTTTTGATTAAGATGAGAATACCTAGACTACGAAAAGACTTAATCATTTCCAATAGCTAATAGGTAAATGTACAGGCTTTCAGATCGACTTGAAATAATTTATCTGGAGAAGCAATTTTTCAGTCGCCTCTCGAATAATGCGAAAATTCTTAAATTATTTTGAGAACGGACGCAAATTAACGGAGAAATTATCCGAAAAACCTCAACGTGTCGTATTCTTTAAAAACAATCAAGGTTTTGGGGAAACATTGCGTCAGGTTTCTCCAGACGGGTTCACGACGAATAAACGCTTCATTAGTTCACTGTTAGTTCGTTTCTTCAAGACGCACAATCAGTCGCAAGGCCAAAAACAGGTTTATTTTTTTCAACGCTTCCGTTACTCCAGGGAGAACGCTGGACGCTGCAACCAATCCCTCTCTCTCCACACCCGCCGTTCAAAAAAGTTGCTCGCATAATTAAAAGCGAAAATATGAAGTAAAATGAAGACGGAGGAAAATGGAAGGAATGAAATCATTTCCTCGGGCAGGATATGCGAGTGAAAGGGTTCGCCTTTGACGCGTAACCTCGGGTCGTTTCGACGGATTCGCATCAATTAAAGACGACATTGAAAAAAGTTGATCTATCCGAAATAAACGTTAAAAAATCGGTACAACATACATTATACAAACTTCCTCATATACTAATGCGTCGTTTAGTTATCTTTTGAAAAATATGAATTATGTAGAATCGTTATAAACATCAACTTAAATAACTATACGAAATTTGATGAAAAACCAATTGTTATTAAAGTTGCCCAAGAATAAACTAGCCTTGAATTCATTCTTTGAGAAATATGAAATTATTTCAGACGTAAACTCAAGAAACTGTACGAAATTTGATCATAATCGCTGTAGCCGGTTTTAAGAAAATCACGTTGTTGTTAAAGATGCCTAGAATAAACTAGCCTTTATATTCATTTTTTGATAAATATGAACTATGTAGGATTATTGCAGTCGTAAACTCAAGTAACTGTACCAAAGTTGATCAAAATATTTGGAGCCGTTTTTGAGAAAATCGAATTGTTGTTAAAATTGCCTAGAATAAACTGCCTTTAATTATTGTGCAATGCCAAGCATTTATTCATAGTTTCTATTCTGTGTGATAAACTGGCTAAGTACGAGATTTCATTCATTTTCGATCTACCGCTTAGGCTCTAGAGCCGCGAACAGACAGACGGCATGACGAAAACCACTTTTGTCGGACTCGAGTACACCTAAAATGCATATTTCCATCAAAATCTGGAAGTCAATTTTTTCGCGATAACAATACTTTCTCAATATACTTGGTATATGAGAACGTAAAAACAGCAGCCTGTTTGATAGATGCTGAAAAAGATCGAACGAGCTTCCGGTCTATATTTCTTTGGAGTCCTTGCTTCTCTCTCGCTCAGCCTCCCTCTTTCCCCTCTTCTCGATCAATCCGCCTCTATGTATCGGTTTGACGTGTGCGTGTTTTGTGTTCAAGGACTCTGGGCGTCTCCAGGTGAAGCAGGCATTGTGCCTACAAGCGCGGAGAAATCTCCAATGAGATGCATTCGTTTGGCTAGATGGACCAATACCGGTTTTTCGCGGTCTGCCCCGTGCTCTCGTCTTTTGCAGGAAGAAAAAGCGAGCGATGGATGGGATCGAAGATTTTTTTCTTTGTTTTGCGATAATCGTCGTAACGAAAAAAATGTGGGTGGTTAGGGAATGCGATGACGAAAACCCACTCTCCCCAAGGACGTTGTTCTCGTTTATTATTTTTCCTTTAGCGTTCGCGGGTTTCTCGTTGCCTCGATACGACGTCTTTGACACCGGCTGAAGATGGGCGCGATGGTTAAAATATCGCTTTTCGTGTTTACAACGACGTTCCGAAGATACTCAGACGCTTGAGAGGTGTGAGAATAGGATGTTGTCGCGATGGATGTGGAAAAATATCCGTGTTGTCGGGTGATTTTTTTTTATTCCTTGGCTCGCGCGTCATCGACACCAGAAGTGGCGGTATTCTACGGAATGTTTTCGGGTGTACCCGGTCGCTTTTGTCAGCGGGACGGATTCAGCGAATGTTTTCAAGGTGGTGGTGGAATATACGAAGGTTTGATCAGGCGGGTGTGAGGTGGGCGTGTTCGTGAGTCGCATTCTTTGTAGGATTTTCGGTTCTTTGGGTTTTCCAAGATGGAAATTTCCGGAATTATGAACGTATCGAGGAGGATTTCTTTTCAAGGTTGTGGATCCGTAACAGGTAAGGGAAAATGAATTCTTTAAAAACATATTTTTGCTTAATACGGTCGAACCTTTTTAACTCGATAGGGCAAGACGAATTATAGAGCATTAATGCCTTATGACACTGCATTATATCTTCAGATTACAAATCTTCGAGCTATAGAGGTAAGACTTATCTCTAGTCTTAAGTATCGTCTTAATCACTTTGACCTAAATATTCTTGTGACCTAAACCAAAATCAGGGAAATTTTAAAGATTTGTTTGAATAATGAAATTACCTATAATAATATGGCGTAAGAACCCTCGATGTCTAATCTGGCTTCACCTTTGAGAGCATGGGTAAACCGTAAAATAATTGCATGTTAAATCTACGAAACCTCGTGGTACTATCCATAATATGTACTATCATATTGTTTCACTACCATGGTGTTGTGACGACCGACTTCTCTTGCCATCGAATCGTGCATTACCCGTAAAATCAATGTTAGAAGCGTGTTTATTAGTCCGGTGGCGGAAGTTTCTTATTTCCAAAATTCACAAAACGAAAGTAAATTTTTACTTTTTCCCATTTTTGAGATGGTTTTCACAGAAAATAGTTCGTCGCTCAAATTTGAATAAAGTAACTTAGAATCAATATTCTAAAGAAAGTAAGTTTTTTTGTTTTAATGATTCCAACGTATAAAGCATTTTGATTGATTTTTTGAGCCTGGTTGCTCTTAATTTATAAAGGAAATATCTTTATACACCCATAAGTTTATGACGTTGTCGTCCTTCGCCGTTAAATAGAAATCTTTTCACTTAAAGTAATTTCTAAGATATTTAAAATTTTAATCCATGGAAAACAGAAAAGCCCCAGTTCTTCTCAGATATGAATCTTATGTTAAAAATCCATTTATGGCCAACTCGCTCGCATTTTTTATAAACGAAAACGCAGGACAAAAACTGAATTATGTTTTTTCGTTCCTTTTCCGCACTCTGTTAACATCTCCGTCCACCTCCGCATATTTGCAGACGAACAGGATGACCAGCTGGATCGACGGCAGTTTCGTGTACAGCACGAGCGAGGCGTGGGTGAACGCCATGAGGTCCTTTCACAACGGAACTTTCCGCGCGGGCGACGAGCGCGAGGATTCGAGCAACCTGCCATCTGGGAGGTGGGCGATGGACGGCGACGACGCGGAGGCCCTCGCGAGGTCCCAGATGCCCCCGAGGAACAAGGGAAGGGTCCCGCTCTTCAATGCTCCGGTGCCGCACGTGCTAAGGAACCTCAGCCCCGAGAGGCTGTTCCGTAAGTCAAAAAAACCGCGTTTACCTGTTACTGTGTTGGCTAGCATTTGCGTCAGAGGAAGAGAGAACGAGCCTTGGACGACTTAAGGTCGGAGCAGCGACGGAAATTTCCGCAAGATTTTCGGAAGGAAACGTTTGTGTTATGGCTAAAACTCCTTAGTTACTTCCGCGTGCTACTGCAGAAAGTGGTGTTTAGAGATGGTCTCTGTTGATAAATGCAGAATTGTTAATTGTGGCATTTTATGAGGAGCATTCTGTGGCAATGTCTTCGTGGATAGAGTAACTTGCTTGACTTTTATGAACACGCTATATTTTCCACGAGAGAGAAATTTCTTTTTACTGCTATTGGCGCTATTTCGTTGTAATAAAGAAGGGTTTTCTTCAGTTAGATGCTAAAAATACCTTTCCATTATTAGAAAATTTATTTATCCTCTATAAATAGTTCATTGGGACTAAATTTAGAGTTAAAATTTTTCCTTGTATTTCCGAAATAAATGAGCACGCTCGATTAATCCATTATCGTGGCACAAAAAAAAACAAAAATTTGAAATATTTGGCGCGGCTATTGTTTTAACGGGTCGGTTTTCTGTTTACAGAAGATGGACACAGACACGAAACGCAAAACGATGAATTTTTCGCGAGATAAAAATCGCAGATATTTGCTCGGCGTATATTTAAACGCCAGATGATTGTAATGAGCTAGAGTCGAGCTGCTCGACTCGGCTAACATTTGTCGAGGTATCCATCAGGCTGTTTGCCGCGGTGTTACCTATGAAACCACAGGTCCTTGAACTTTTGTAAACATTCACCCGTCCTTCAAACTCAAGCCGATCCCTCAGGGAACCGGTGCATATTCCATTTGCAAGTTAACATCACGCACAATGCTCGAGGGAGCACGTGCGATACGTAAGGGGAAAATAAACGAGGGGAGAATTCCTTAGCGAGAGTAAGCCGACGTTTTAATTTTCGCAGCGCCGTCTCGCGCATGCCTACGCCTTTGCGTACTTCGCGTTCGATCTTTTAAACCGGATGTGGAGGTTTGGCAAGCGAGTGTTGTTCGCCTCAGTGGGAAACGAGATGTGTCGGGGGAGTGGCTGTACGAGTGCCGGGGGTGGAAATGATGGGGCGTTGGAATTGCGGCTCCTCGGCGTCTGCGATTCTTCGGAATATTGCCGTGCCTTTCTGTCAGCCGCTGGCTTGCGTGTGTATAAATATTTTTTTCCCAGGTTTTGGCACCTTTAAGACTTGGCACGGTATCTTGTGAATGTGCTTTCACGCCTTACGACACGTTTTTCATGATGGATTATTCGTGGAAAGGTAATCTTTGAACTTGAGCGTCCCGTCCTTGGGCTTGAGATTGGATAAAATATTTGTCTAATTGAAAAGAATGCCGGTATTTTTGGTCACATCCGGCCAAGGTTAAAATAATTTCAGCTCTATCAAGAGAAAAATGACTTTGAAAGAGTAATCAAGACATAATTTCCTGCAAACGCATTTCATATATTTACAGGAAAAGGATTCTATATATAATTTTCCAAGTTTCTGTCCGTCAGTCTTACCCCATCTGTATGTCAAGGAGTGTTTGTAGAGAAATATGGTAAACGAAATTTTGTTTATACCAGCTAAGAGTCTTCAGGAAAAATATTTCGATTTTCATCCTCCATCTCGGTACAAGATAGCGAACAAAAAACATAAGCAGTATCGAAAAGTATTTAAGCTTGGCGAGAACTGAATGCGAGGCGCGTGGAGTCTAGGGACATGACCAGTACTATCCTATAATGTTTATAAATATCATGATTTGATTTAAAGAATTGCTTCGAATCTCCACTGAATACATCTGCTCCGTAGATTAAATTCCCATACATATCTCCCGTAACCAAAAAATGTAGGGTAAACCAAAGTCTGGCAATGAATGTAACGCTGTTTCGCCATTATTTTCCTGCAGTAATACAAATTCCATCGTACGTACCCACAATTCCTCGAATAACGTGCGATGTAACAGGAGGGGATACAAGCGCTGTTTCGTCCATGTACAAGAGGCTTTTCTCTTTGAGTTTTATCGTTCTTGGTCGCGAAATTCGAATTTTAAAACTAGGGAGGGGGCATCCGAGTTATAAACGAGCTTCGCGGCTAGTTTCGAAGGGAACGCGCGTCCCGAGTTGATGTAATCCGAATTTTTCTCCGTGACGGATGTATTCGTACATGCTGTCGCGGGAAACGTCCCGTGTTTCTGCGGAGGAGCTTGTCTGATGGTGAGTGATTTCTTGGTCAAAGTTCGCGGCGGGAAGGGTGTGACTCGGGGCTTGTTTTTAATTTTATCACGAAAAGCACCTATGAAAAGGTTGCGATGGTCTTTTGAGGCGATTAATATTGTACTGTTAAAGGCATCGTTTCTAAACGACTTAATATTTTTTCGGTTAAAAATTCGTGCTTCGTGATCCTGTGTATTGTTTTTACGTAAATATATCGAAGTAAAGCACTTTGAAATGAAAGGTACACAATTAAATTTTAAGTGATAACTATATATTTCGTAAAACATCCTCAAACGAACTACGAATTATAAAAAGGAGTTTATGTGGTACGATTGATTTCACTAGGAATCTAACTTTTAACGATTAATGCTGTTTCAGCAAAGGTTTCCATCCATAGTTCGTGTTACCATAAAATGCATGAATTATATTCAAATTATTAAAAGGCAAGGTTCGTTTCATATCATTTTTCATAGTTTTGCGACACTTGTTCAGTTTATATGCCCGGATAAAAGATAATATATTCAGTGTAGGATTTAAATTTATACTAACGAAGATTCTCGTACTAACAATCAAAATGTACGCTTGGACGCGGTTAATCTAACGCAATATTCAGGAGGCGACGAAGCATAGACCTGCGGGCGCCTCCTTGTAAACCTTTATTCCAGGACTCGTAAACATTCCGCTTTAACGATCCGATTCCCTCGTTAATATTCCTGTAAAAGGATCGCTGCGAATTAATTGCGGCAGAGGTTTATAATAAATCTGGCTCTAAACGTGACCCATTAAAACCCCTTTAGGAAGGCGCTTTTCAAGTCATCTGGAATCCGAACGGTGACGCATCTTATTCTTTTTTTTTTACTCCGCCTCGCTGCACTTGCGCATGAACCCGGAATACTTCGATTATCGCTACCGCATCTGTAGCAGAGGGGGAAACCAGTCGGGAGAGTCACTTTCACCTTTCCCTCTTCCCCGCCTCGCCTCTCTCTCGGCCTCCCCGCCCACCGCCACGCCCCTCTTTTACGCGTCCGGCCTCCCCTCCCAACCTTTCTTTGACCTTCTCCTTATAGATCGACTCTTCATTTCCGGATACACATCCGTAACCGAGGAGGTAGACATAAAAGCCCGAGAAAGGGAGGGAGAGAGACCGGCGGTTGAAGGGGAGAGGCACTTATTACGGAGGGATGCCGCTCGGCGTATCCTGCATGGTTGCACTCTCGAAGGCTGTTGCTATTCTTTTACGCGTATTTTAAAACTGGACGGTCGTAAAAGTTGAGTTGTAAAAAAGGGTATTTTATGTGCTGGAGGCAAGGATGCCGTTACAAAGGCTATGCTGAAAAAGGTCTTTTTTTAAAAATTTTTTTAAAATGAGAGTAGAAGGACGATTACAGAAGTTTATGTTGAGGTATGTTTAAGTATTACATAATAATGGTGGGAATATTTATTATGATATCTACGATAATTTTAAAGTACAAGACGTAACGCTGTAAGTTTGACTTGGATGTTTTTATAGAAGTTACTTAGTATAATACATGTTTCGTTATTATAGCTTTAATTTTCAGTTGAATTTAAATCGTAATGAATTACGAGCATTTTATTTACCTCCTTTCCAAAATTAATGTATATATTTACAAGACCATTTCCATTTTGCAGCCAGAAGCACTTAAATCCGTCCTCATAACGCGGAATATAAACGAACCTAGTCGCAGACCATGCTAAAAGCCATGTGGATTTCATTGAAGCTATCACGACCCTGGCATTAATGACGCCATTTGACTTAGTGATATGCTCGCAGCTATGTGCATGCATTAAACAAGGATGTCTAAATGAAAACTAGTTACATTGGGTAATCTGCGTTTCTGTTCGGCTCTCTACGCACTGTAAGTATCAAATTAAAAGAAAAGAAAGCGTTCCAGCGTCCCGAGTTTAACGAAACCTTTGTTGATGTATGGGATAAAAAAACACGTGCGTACAAAACATGAGCCTTTAATGACCTAGATTTTTCTAAAAGAGCAAGACATTTTTTATGACGCCGTGCCCGAAAATCCAATTATCCGGCCTGCAGATCGCTCTACTATATATCACTGCCGGACTCGAGAGAATGCGGACCAAAAAGGTAACATGGTTAAGAATGTCGAAGCGTGCTGTGTGCGTTATGTTTACGGCTTGAGCAAGACCGCATAAAGTTCTCATTTTCCTCTGTTTCTCTCCCTCCTCCCCTTCGGAAGGAACAAGGTCGGGCGTTTGAGGGCGTGTAGGAAGTGGATGAGAAGTGGAAGGAAAGGGTAAAGAGGATAGCTGAGGACAAGGAGCGTGCATTGTGTTACGCAGAGCCATGCATCATTGTCTATAAAAGTGTCTCCTCCCTGCTGTGAAATCCCCCGTTCAATGCGCATCGATCTTTATTGGTGGGTACCGGGCATTCCAGGCACGCGGAAACGTCGTCCGTTGCGCAGCCCGGCGGCGTTTTTTGAAATCCGTTTATAGTTTTTTGTCCCCTCGGTTCTTTCGTAAATATTTTTCCTCGCTGTTCAGGTTTTAGTGGTCGTGCGGTCGACGGTTGGATTAAAAGATCCTTTACGTTTCGAAGTTCTAAAGCAATATTTGAAGTGGGAGATAATTCATTTAAACGTTTGATGCTAGGCTTGATATTTATTTGTATTCAAATCCTCTTTCCTCTCTTAAAACGTTGTCTTCCCTCAGTTTTGCATGGTCTGATGAGAGAAAAATCTATTATTCGAATCCGGCGCAGGTCACGGTAATGTGTGTTCGTTCTTGTTAACGTTGTTACCTTAATTGTAAAAGGTTATAGCTAACTAAAAATAAAAAAATAACATTAATGCAATTATAGTATTTTTCATAGATAAAGTAACATTTATTTTAACGGTAATAAGAGAATTCGATAAATTGAGAAAAAATAATAATTATGGAATTAAAATGAAAACAGTGGATTAGGATCGTCTGTGAAATAAATCATTATCAAGATTTCCTAATGATTCACATAAAATTGGAAAACTATTTCTTCAATAGCAATAAAAAGGATGGGGAAACCAGTTGGCGCATTATCGATACAAAGCAGGTGCCATCAACGGTGACAAACGCCTTTTTATGGGTATTGTATAGTGGTTTTTATAAAAAACGTTTATGCGTTCAGATTGTCCGTGACGTCTGTCTGGCGCACTAACTTATCCAAAACGAAAGCAACTTGTTATTTCGCCAATCAATTCAGAGTTCTCTCTTGTACACGGTTTATTGCGGATGTCCATTTCCGTCTTATCTGCCGTTCCAAATAATTCATTTCATAATTAAAGTCGTTATTCCTATTTATTTTTTCGCTTCAAAGCATTAGAGAAGCATGAAAGTTTCTCGATATCGTCAATAGTCCTCCGAATGACTTCTTGCACTCTTCGAACTTTAGCCGTAAAGTCGGAACGTGTACTCTCTGGCAGGAAATTCCTATAATACTTACTGCGTGAGTCGTGCCGTGCGGAAAATGCAGCGCACATCATTTTGGTGCGCGTTAATTTACTCGGATGTCGTCGACTGGTTAAGCAGATGCATCACGAACCAATACCTCGCAGTTGAGTTAGGTATTTGAGGCTAAAGTGTACTGAGAGAGATGGGTTGCGTCGCCTTGAGGCTGACTCGTTAAAACGCTATTCAACCGAGTGGTTTTTTAGTCCATACATCAAAGAACGATAAAAAGATCCTTCGTAGACAAATCGAGGGGATGACTCATTTATCGACTTTGTAGTAGATTAGTACCACAAGTGTTTTGCTTTAAATCAAAATGCCTCTGTCGCAAGATTGGTGCGAAATCGTTTTTTTTCATAGAGACTGTAATTAAGTGCAGGAGGAAGTTATATTGTTTATTTTAAATATGTATTTCCTTATAGCGAAGTAATAATGTTTATTAAAAATATTTCAATACATCAAAGTAAGATTCATTATTAAAAATATTTCAATATAGCAGACAGGTATAAAAGTAATAAAATTAAATAGTTATAACTTTTAAAAATTTATGATGAAATTTTAATTTTATTAAAATTCAAGCTAATGAGGTTTTTTTGGTGAGGAATACGATTTCATCATTGTGAAGCAGAATAAAACGAATACATCGAAATAATGCTTTCACTATATTAAACAATAAAAAATAAAAGACCACATTTCCGAGCAACATAAGCATCCTCCATATTAAAGCATGGATATGCGATATATAATTTCGCGGATATGAAAAATGCTAATAAGTATATTATCGAAACAATTTTTTACTCCCGAGAAAACATTTGCTTCGACCTGTTTATAAAATAGAATTCTCCAGAATGCTTGCCGGCTATAAAACAGTTTCGAAGTGTTAAGTTTCCTTGTTTTTGTAAGATTTTATTGACCCGGATACCCAGTTAAATCTAATTTTAGTGCTTGAGAGCTGAATTTATTTTTATCGATTTTGAAGTACATATTAACGGTCCAAAGCAAGATATTAAAGCAAAACAAGACAGCTCTTTGTGGTTTTGAGTGTTTTACGAGAAACCTGTCGAATCAACAAAATTTTCTTAGACTAGGTAGTTCAGACAAGTGTCAAGATTTAATGTAAATCTTTGAAGCGGTTCAACTTCTTTTATTCATTCTAAAGAACGGGGCACTTGTTACGAAGGGATATAATCGGGATATATTTCTGCAAGAGTAGATTACATAGTTATTTGCAATGTATTTTACTTTGTTCCACTTTAAGCTAAACGAATCCGTTCACTTTTATTATAATCGATCCGATTCTCTATCGAAGATTTTCTTGGAATATCTACAAATGGTGAATGAGACCGAAGTTGGGCTCAAAGTCAGCATCCTTGGTAATTATGGGTCTTGCTCCTTCAGGCGTTTATCTTGGAGGTAAAAAAATGCATCATAACAATTAAATTTGTAGCCATTAATCTGATTCCTAGCACTCTACGAACCGGTAAAACAAGGTCGGATCCAGAATGGATAAAGGGGTAATTACCTCCCCAAACATTTCAGGACTCAGAAAAAAATTAATCAAACAAAAAAATAACCAAGGAAATACCAATTTTTTACTAATTTATTTTGTTACACAGAATTTTATCTATTTACTTTCTACACTAGAAAAAATTACATAATTATTCCCCGCAAAGTAAGCATGAATTAACCTTTACTATTAAAGCAGTTTTGTAAAGATGTATAAAAAACCTTTGTTGCTTCATCCACAAATCGAGAATGATAGAGAATCGACTTATATTTCTCTGGATTATTTTGTATCTGGTTGGGATTCGGCTAAAATTTTAAGAATTCAATCTCGTTAGTGGCAACCGTGTATCTTGCTGTCCACACAACAAACACGCGGAAAAACATTTGCGTCCTTCCGAGCTACCTTTAAAAAAATCGACCATTGTTCTGTCAGACCCGCATCGCTCGGACACACCCTCGCGAAACGATACGTCGAACTCTTCGTGGCGATGTTTCTATCTCTCGAGGGCCGTTTTTCAGCTCCTTTCGACACCGCCCCCTCTAAAAAAATAATAGCTCTGACATAAGCCGATTGGCAGTACCTCTCCCTTTTTTATGGATCCTGATAAGGGAACGGATTGAAGACGTGTGGAGGAGCTATAGACGGTGAGTGATCGGATACGACCTTGAGGGGATCTCCTCTATGACGTCACTGTGCGACGGCCCCATCGACTCTTCTTGAGGAGTCACTGTCCTTGCACAATTCCTCTCCTTTTGCGCCCTCTTCACCCCGCCCACGAAATCCACTCCCACTTTCAGGGGCGCCCAACCCAACTCTTAAGAGTGAACGACCAGGAATTTCCGTAAGGTTTACTACATCCGGATGGTCGTTAATTCCGTCGCCCCTTGGTCTCATCCGATTTGGAGCACGAGGTGGGATCCGTATACGGAACCGGTATTCGGTGGATTAAAGATAAAGGGGAGTAAGGAGAGTGCGGAAAGATGGTTGCTGTACCCAAAATGGGATGAATAGGTAAACCTTATGCATCTTTCGATGAGGATATTCCGCATAAATTTTCACGTCGTTTTGATTTTTATCTCGTAGATCTAATTCTATTATGAAAAAGTTCATCCTTCATGAATAGCGTTTCCAAAAGAGTAGTTAAAAGTTGTCATTTAGGTTGATTTTGTGCGACGATGAAATTATCAGGTTTTGTACGTAAAAATCTATAAAATAAAATGTTCGTTGTTTCTATTGGCTCATCTTTGCGGGTCATTCAAAGATGAAGGGTAGAAGAATCAAGAAGTCCAGGAAATGATTAATACATGCTTCTCAACATTGATATATCGAATTGATTACTCATACAGAGTTCGGTAATAATCGTCTCCATGGCAACACACCAATAAAATTTAAAACGCGAAAAAATGCAACCGCTTACCAAAATTGAAGGAAATACGATCATTATCATCCTATGGTAAGAATCGGAATTAAAATCCTTTTCCTCATAAAGTAATACAAAACCCGCCCCGATGTCAGCAATTCTAATATATTTAACAGTACCAAAGAAAAAATCACCGCGTGATAGATTTGGGACTTGGTATGCAAATCAAATAAGGCCGCTCCTGGAATCGAACTCAGGGCTTCAATCATCGCCAAATAAAATATGGTCTTGAAGTCGGCTCTTGTAACACGAAAGTCATACCGAGTTTGACGAACATTTGATGCAAATGTTGTTAGTGTGGGACGGACACTACACAAGCACAGGCATTTCATAAGGCTGTTTCCTTCAGAAACCAGTCTAAAAATGGCTGTAGAAGACGGCCAATAAAGTATCATTACCCTAAAAAAGCAAATAATACAATTTTTATTCCAAAATTCATTATAAAGTGAACTAAGTGTTCCTTGAAAATTTTGAAGACTATAAACCGACAGATTGCACTTTGCGTAATTTTTGAAAACCAACTCGTCGATTTTTCAAAAGATTGATGCTGTTCAATTATTCATCGCTCCTTAAGTTATTCCGCGTACGTTTAAAATTCGAAGGCTATCAGAATCCGCATCGTTCGACGACATTCTTATATTTACTCTGTTAGATCATTCGATGTGAGATCGATATCCGCGATCGAAAATAAGTCGATGTTCGCGGAACTGCTCTCAATAGTAGTCAACGTGCGGCGGCGGCGGTGAAATGACGCGTAAACGTACATCGGAAATGGGGATTTCCGCCTTTTGGCTCTCGCTGCAGCCTCAAATAGGATCCTCCTGGAGGCATTTTGCTCGGCGTTGGTATTTCCAATCCGTGTTGTTTTGGTCTCATCTTCTCTCCGGTAGGGCGGGGCTCGCACGCCCTCCTGAAATCTATCCGAGAGCCGTTTCTTTTTTGCGGATGTCTTGGGAAGTTTATTGCGGATGCAGGTCCTGTATTCGGTCCGTCGGAGAAACCTCGCCTCTCGAAGGGGTGAACGAATCTTTTCTATTCCGTTTCGATTAATGGGATTCCCCGTTGTCATCGCCAGGATGTAGGCCTTTTAACAGTCTATTATATCGTATCTTTATTTTCTTTTTAGCTATTTATAATGATTATTTTATTGATATAGAAATAGCATGTCAAAATCTAAAAGACATAAGGGTCGCGTTAAAGCGATGAGCATTGTAGAAGGGCCGCATTAGGCTTACGGTTGTTTAATATAGTGGTTGTTAAGTTTAAAACTGTCGCGGCCCCCTTGAATGTCATGCGGCCCGTTGACTTGAAATTAGTAAAAATAATGAACTTTAATACAAATTCTTTATTTTATATAACTGTTAATAATTTTTATCACATTGTATTTCCTAAAATTTCCTGATGAAATTTTATTATTCGTGAATATTTTGTATTTTGGCATTTCACCTAACATCTAAAATAATTTAGCGACCCCCTGGAGAGTCGCGGCCCATAGTTTGAGAGACATTGGTTTAACAAGAACCAGAGTTGGAAAATTTGTTCTTATAAATAAAAAATCGGACGTTTTTTGTCATAGAAACAATTTAGAACATACGATCTATCGATCCTCTGTAACTATTAAAACATATTTATATTGATCTCTAACGATTTATTTAAGGTGTAAATAAGCATTCATCTCGCAGTTAGGGACAGTAAGACCTGTCAGTAGCATGGCATAGAAAACGTTTTTTTTTTATCGATGAGCCATTTTTAAATATGAGGGCTCTTTGGAGGAATTTTTGTATTTTTTCTTTTTTTCCTTCATGATGTACGGTTAGTGAATTTCATTATCTTACTATAGATAATAATACTTAACTCAGGTTTATCAGTTGCATAAGTACGTTTAATTGCAATTGCTATCAGCTTGGCAGGAGTGAATCGCTTGCTTAACTAGTGTTCATGCAGTGCTGTTCTATTTTTGGCGGTCTTTATTTGAAGCCAAGTGAGCTGAGTAAGATCGTTGATAATCGCCGGTCCACTGGCGATCATTTGCATAAATTTGAATTGTAGATAAATTTTTTGTGCGGATGGAAATACTATTTGGTAAGCAAACAGAATACTGTATAACTCACGTAGTCCGTGTTAAAACTTTGAGGGCGAACAACTGTCCTTGAATATGGAAGTCGGTATAAAAGAAGCTCTGGTAATCTGCGGAAAATCAACCACAGCGAGAGAGGGGGGGGGGGGGGGGGGGGCGGTGCTTAAAGGTTATAAGGTTATCTTAAAGTTTTGGAGCCGTTTATCAGATGAAAAATATAAGAATATTCAGCTGCTCGTTCCATACTTAGAGATGACGGGACCGATTTCAAAGAGTTAAGCGTCCGGTTTCGTTTGCACATGAGTAGAAGAAAGAACTCGAGGAAATTGTTCGTCAATTCTTAGTGCAGAGGACGGTTTTTATACGGTATTTAAATAATTATTGCTTAATGTGCAATGCGTTAAATATATCTGCGAGAGTAATACTGTACAAGTAGTTCAACTCTCGGAGATTTATATCGACAATAAAAAATAGCAGCATTTACGGCATCATACTCGTAATCATTTGATTAACTATGCGACTCTATTAGACATAAGCCAACTTTTTTATTCCCGTTAGACTTATATAGTTAGCGATAGCTGCGATCCAATCGCTCGATAATTTTCCTTTAAACGGATAATCAAAATAAGCGCGTGCACGGAAAAATCTTATAACGTAGACAGATTTCCTCGTATGACAATATTATGATCTACACACGTAATACTTTCCCATACAATAATTTTGGTGTCGCTGAGAGATAATCTTGAGAAGGGTAACCTTACTTAATCTTTGTGATTATGCAGATAGACTGGCCTGTCTTGCACTGTCTTGGGTAAACGCGACATGTTTTCCTAACATACCGCGGGAATCGCGGGAATGCAATTATTTTTACTAGTATTAATTTATCACCAGAACATGCGTCGATTTCTGATCTTGGCTAAACAATAACAACTTCAAAAAAACCTCTCCTTCGTTTGAGTGACTGGAAATTCATTTCGAGTTCTCGTTCATTTGATGCCGAAATGACGATTTAATTTCTTTTTAAATAACATAAATGGGTAAAATAACGTATTCATTAAAACAACGGCATCTGAGCATGCGCCCATAATAAGTACGAGTCTTCTTTCAGATTTTTTTTTCTGTTAAGAAAAATTTAGAAATAAGGCACGCACGCTATCGTCGCATTATGAAAAACTAGACGAGACTAATTGAGGAATGGGTGGAACCACACTTACGTTGGTAATAGACTCTTTCACATGATTTATTGTGCTCTTCCATAGTGCTGGAATTCGCATTCTCCAAATATCTCGATGTGATAATTTAGCCTAGTCTTCAGAGCGTTATCCTTCACCTTTACCTCCGTCTCAGGGTCTCCATCTTCCCGACCTTCAACTCTGGTGCAGAAGTTCTTTTTATCGCTGCCCGTCTCCTGCCTCACTCCCCCTCCCTCTCCTTTACTCTCCCCCTTCTCTTTTTCCTCTCCTTCATCTTATCTCCCTTCTTCTGTACACCCACTTTATCTTCCATCTCCCATATCTACCTCCATGTATCCCCTCTACATCTTTTTCCCCATCTTTATATCGCCTTGTCTTGAATTCTGTCCCTTCTTATTCGTGTTTACCATCTAAACTACTTCTTCAGATTATCTACTACTAATGTAATGCCCGTTGAAATATCAACAGAAGAATTATAGATAGATAGATAGATAGATTATTATTTTCATTTAAAATAATTAATATCACACTTCGTTAAACTTTCTTCCCCCCCCTCTCTCTCATATTAAAAGCATTCAAAGCACCTTTATACCCATAAGGATTGAATTAACAATATGATATAGAGGTCTAACAATGGAATTCGTAGGCAAGGCAACATTCCCTTAAAATGGCTAGATTTCCTCAAACTGTATGAATTAAACGTTTACATTGAGAAATTTCGAATTGTGGGCGGAAAAAGACGAAAAGAATAAGAAACTTTGTTTTCTAAAAAATGGTCCATATCCGAAGATTGTAGGCCAAATCTTTCTAATTTTAATCTAAAAAAGAATGAAAGCCTGCACGTCGTAAAGCCGATTTTACGTGTCAACTTATTGGAAATGATAATTATCCCCTGGAGTCTAATCCGGGTCTTTGATGTCGAGTTCGATACATTAAAACGTTTTGTTATTATATCATAATGCTATCCTGAAAATTTCAGCAAATTCGGTTCATTCGTTTGCGAGATATTAAGCTTGAAAAAGCATTACATGACAAAGGGACAAAGTGACAGTCTTTTATATGTTTTATGATTCTTAAATCCGGTGGTATTCGACCTTTTTAGTCGACAAACTCCTTTGAAAATTTTTTCCTATACGTTGGCACATTTTAAAGTTTCACCGATGTGAAACGACACGACGAAAAACTCATTTGCGAAAAAATATTTGAAAAGTAACTGCTTTCAATTTGCATTTCCAGAAATAGCAATATTACGACACGACGAAAAACTCACATTTTCGAAAAAATATTTGAAAAGTAACTGGTTTTAATTTTCATTTTTAGGAATAGCAATATGCCAGTACGAGACCGCTCTAAGATTAGTTTACTGATAAACGCAATGAAGAGGTATACGAAAACATTAATGATTAAGTTTTTGCTTCGGCAGAAATTTGTAGGTAAAAACTTTTTATAAATTTTTACAGTCGTAACTCCCAACTCTTTGTTTAAAAAATATCCTTGGATGATTTAATTAACCCTCTCCGGCCTATAGCGGCCGTTCATAACACAATTTTTCCTCTGATTGGACGTGATGAATGACTTCTTTGTATTAAGTTACTCCCGGTTATATGAACTGCTGTCTTTAGTGTGGGATACCGACAAAAGCCCCACCCGACAAAAGCTCCACCGACAAAAACCCCACCGACGTAACCCGTTTAATTGTTTAACTAAATTGATAGCGGTAAACATGGGCGAAAAAATGCCAGGTGTTGCTTTTGTCGCTTTTCGACGATTAGGAGTGGGGTTTATGTCGGTGGGGCTCATGTCGGTGGGGCTCTTGTCGGTGGGGCTCTTGTCGGTGGGGCTCTTGTCGGTGGGGCTCTTGTCGGTGGGGCTCTTGTCGGTGGGGCTCTTGTCGGTGGGGCTGTTGTCGGTGGGGCTGTTGTCGGTGGGGTTCTTGTCGGTGGGGCTCTTGTCTGTGGGGCTCTTGCCGGTGGGGCTCTTGTCGGTGGGGCTCTTGTCGGTGGGGCTCTTGTCGGTGGGGCTCTTGTCGGTGGGGCTGTTGTCGGTGGGGCTTTTGTCGGTGGAGCTTTTGTCGGTGGGGCTTTTGTAGGGGTTTTTTTCGGTGGGGCTTTTGTCGCGGATCCCTTTAGTGTGATATTTCGAGTATTAAAAAGTTCAAATTTTAATTCAGACCAGAGAGGATTTATGAAAAAAGCCGTCGGTAATATTTCGTGTCCTTCGAAGGCACGCGTACCCAGCGAATACTGCTGCTATAATTGTTTCCCATCTTCTCCACATTCTTCTTTGATGTTGAGGGAGAACCCACGACAGTATCAATCTCCTCTTTCATTTTCGGCTGGTTCCATTTTCAATCTCCGCTCTCATAAACCCAACGCCGTGAATACATGGCCAAGTGAGCGTGCCCGGTCGGATATGAAATGAATACAGCGGATTCGACAGCCTTCGCCACGCTTCTTTTCCGAAGTGGAATTATTGTCTAAACCTTCAACTGTATAATACAGAGATAAAAAGAGAAAGAGGATGGGTGGGAGCGCGTGGACGGACAAAAGGTGACCTTGATACGGTTCCTTCGGCGCTGTGTCCTCTTGTAATCGACTGTACGGATGACTAACTTTCACTCTTTTGTTCCAGGGTTTTGAGCGCTCAATCACTGCCAAGGATGCGAACGGCCTTCGCCGTGCGCCTTCTTTTTTCTTTTTTCGGAAGTGTTGTTTTTTGATGGATTGACTGCGTGCCGCGAAGGCGATCTTTTTCCTGTACGCGTTCTTCGATGGGCCGTTGAAAAAGATGGGCGAGGCTATTCCCGGAATAGGAATTGCTGGCGAAGGCTGTCTTTTAGGGTCTTTTTAAGCAATCGTGGTCGTGCGTTTTCGCTCATTGCCACGGCACCTGCCTGATGTCCGGTTTTTCATGAATTTCGAAGCCGAATTAAGAAACTAGCTGGGTTGAAGAGGCGCTTTCTTTACCGAATAAATCCTGATTGGTTTCCGTAGTATTTTATTGCTTAGTTGAATGTTAGCCAATCCTAAATGAAGATACAAATGTTGAGGTAACCAGATGCGCATTTCGTCATAAGTGGAATTTCACCAAGCAAAGTGTAAAGCTTGATATTTCTGTCAAGTTTTAGTATAACCTCTCTAATATGCTTCTAGACCGAACAAGAAAATTTTAACTTGTTTACTCTTTATAAGAAACGTGGTATTTATTAGTAACTGTTCGGAGCTTGAAGGTAAAACTGACATATACAAAATGTGATTTACTAACGAAATTTTAACGCAATAATAACAAATTGTAACATCAAATTTTATAGTCTATCCAAAATCGAGATGAATTTTAATACTTAAATCTTAAACTGTTTATATTTCTTCGTTATGCATTGATAATGTAACCCTAGAAGTCGATCATTTGCAATTAATATATACTAAAATTTTATCAATGTTTTTCTATACGAATTCATCTAATCTGACGAAAATAAAAAATGATCGGCAAAAATCTACTCTAATTGTACATAACTAATGAGGGTATCTGTTAGATAGAAATAATAAATAATGTAAGCATCATCTTTATATTTAGCCGACGCTCTTTGTTGGAATTCTTTCTGCTAAACAGTTTGCGTGAGACGGTGATGTAGCCTGAACATAATCTCATTATGTATTGAACTTACTAGTGCAACGACCTTTGGCTTTACCTTCTTTTTTTTTTACAAAATTCTTTATCGCGTTTTAGGTCTTTGGATACCTTGCGTTAAGCCTAAGCTTCGATAGCTTCGGCTCGCGCACGTATCCCATAAAGAAGACCACCTTAGAACCGGCGCAAAACTCGTTTATCCTTTCAGCGCTGGGAGAAAAAACATATCCCATTTCAGGCGACCCTGCGCACTCCTACGAAGGATGTCCCACCGCGAGGAATTCCAGGAGTAAGACGATAAATCCTACTCGCTCTGTCCGATTCCACAAAGTTAAATTGCCTCCCGCGTCGTCCATATTTGAAGATTGTGAAGTGCATCGACTTGACGTCGAGACATAAACACGGGAGCTCTCGGAGAGTAAAAAAATATCGTCGGGAGTCTTGGCCGCTTTGAGATAACCGTCATTAAAGGGACACGGTAATGGCCGATGCCGCGTTATGTTCGGTACTCGAGGGAATGTTACAAAGGGGGTCGGTAGTACCTTTGCCCATTCGTTCCCTTTCTCGTCCGTCCTGCATCATACTTTCCCATCTCTTAACTCTTCCCACACACGTACCCTAAGGGAAGACTCGGGAGAGAATGAGTTTCTTTTACCTTATCCGGGCGGCGGCGGCGGTAGTCTGCGCCTCCTTTGGTCATTTTTAATTGACCGTGCTTGTGTTATTCGGACGTTCCTCCTTGGACGGATAACGACCGCCGAGGAGAAAACACATGACGGACGTATTTCTAAAGGGAGTTGAGATTCCTTACATCCCTCCATTCCTCTATCCGAACGTGATCCTATTCCCTCCGACCTCCTGGTTCGATTTTTTCATATTTTTTATTATTCCTGTTCAGTCTTGTACTCGGAATTCAGAGGTACTTTGCTTTCGTAAAAAAAGGTGCGTTCGATTTTTTTTCTATCTGATAGCAGTCGATGCGTGATTTTTCTCAGTTATACATATGTCTGATCAATTTATACAGAACCTACGGCTTTTTTTTTTGTCTTTCGCAAATATCACTCGAGCTTTTGTAGAGCGTGGAAAATGATGTTAACATAATCAGTCGTATCTTTCGTGTAGTAACTAACCCCTTCTGATGCTAACGATTTATCTCAACACCTTGCTCATGGATGTTGCCCAGGTATTAATTTTATTATGTATGAATATAAATGTTAACTTGCATTGTTAAACATCCTGTTCATTTATAAATACGAAAAAGTTCAGCATTAATCATGTGTTTATCGTTAACAATTATCTTTTAAGTTGTGCCAAAAATTGAGATCATTATCATCGATTAACGAGGTTAACATGTGTAAATCACAAAGCAGAGCAAATTAATTTCACTTAAGCAGCTGCTTGGAAAAACATACGAAATTATTTGTCCATAAAAATGCTTACATTAATAACCATGACATAACTATTTTGGGAAATATCGCAAGAATCTAAATTAGGTTGATGATACGCCCGTTTACGAGACGATGTAAAGTGATAAAATTCATCTTTAACAAAGGGTTCAATTTGCCCGAGAATTACTGAGCTCATCTTATGGCTGAAAATAAATTCCAGAACGAGCGCTTAAATATAATGAATTGCAAAATTAAGAACTGAACAACCTTGTTGATCCGTGTTAATTGGGACTTGGGTAGGCACGGATATTTGAAGAAAACGGATGATAATAATAATTTTAAAGGCAAAATTTGGTGTAATTTCAGTTAAACACTACGTAGAAACAGGATGTTCGGTTTCCCGGTTAATCCGCTTAGAAGTAATTGAGGTTTTACTATAAGTACTTGTCTTAGGTACCTAATGTCTATTTGAAACAAGTATGTATTTTTTTCGATTTTAATTCATGTGCTTATTCTGAAAGATCCCAATACCAAAATAACCTGGTGATTTGAAATAAATAAATCTAGGTTTGTCAGATGAAAAAAGCTGACGTGGAATACCTAAATTTTAAGCGGCTCGCGTGGATCGTTATATAAAGTGGGGAGAATACGATAATGAGGAACCGTCGGAAGTATTGTAATCTCACGACACCTAAACTGCACGGGTCGATGATTTAACGGTCCTAGGTTATCGAAGAGAAAGTCGTGCATACATTTCGTGTCGGAAGATATACATCTTTATCGAACCAGTTAGGAGTTTTCTCGTGCCCACTATATCTGTCGGCATCTTGGAAGTTGGATTCTTAATATTAACAGCCATAAAAGTTGCCAAATTACGAAAAAACATGTTGTTTCTTTTTTATTTTGCCTCTTCTTGATCCCCATTCCGTTAACGCGGTACTTCTACGACGATAGCCCTATAAAAATCTTTTTATTTTATTTTATGGAGATGTTATCGAAATGGTATCCACGGCGAACGTAAATTATATTTCGGGAGACGAGTAAAAGAAATAGAATCAATTTATTACATCGGCATTTCAGACGGTTGCTTAGTTTCTTTTTCCCGAAAGCCGACAATTGACTTGCAGCATTGACTCTAGACGTGGAGCGGAGATGGCGGTTTGATAAATTAATAACAATCCTAGAGAAGGAAAAAATCCCTTTCTTCATTCAAATGGATTTTGCGACGCTGAATGAAACTCGATGAGGTTTACCGTGACCTGGAAAAAAGTCGCCGTCGCTTTTCTGCCAGTTCGACGAGGGAACTTTCGAAAAAAATTCCTCCACCAGGCGTGTGTGGCTATATATATATTTTAAAAAACGAATAAATTGCCAGTGAAAGTAGATAAAAAATTGAATGCCGCGTAACGAAATGGAGGAAAGGAATAGGCAATAAAATGTTGGATCCAGTTAAATGAGCAAAATGCCGAGGAAGAGAGAGAGAGAGGCTTGGGGATACGACATGTGCCATTAGTTCTCCTTGACCTCTCCGAGACGTCGGGGGTCTGCAAAGGGAGAGGAAAGGAAAAAGAATGATGACGAGGATTGAAGATGCAGGCGCGAGAAACTATCCAATTAACGTTCAACTGTCTCATTTCTCCCGCTCTCTCGGCGGGGTCTTTTTATTTTCTGTTTCCTGAAGCGAGAAGATAATACAAGCGCGGTGCTTGCGCTGTGGTAGGGATTAAAACTGACGAGAAACGTATAATTTGAAATGAATATGGAGTCATTTTTCTTTATCTTCGCGGTAGATAAAAATAATCGTGATCCTTAAATTAAGGTTTCCAATTTGGTTGTTTGCTTAGTAGCTACATGTTATCACTGACTATTATGCCTATTAAGTAGACATGGTGTTTTTGTTAGGATAGTTTTCCTGTCTGCTATGTATTAACCGTTATATGCGTAATTATTTTAGAACCAGAATTCTCGTGTTCGCCATTTCGGGATTATTTAGATGAAAAGCTGAAGTAACGCTTCATATATTCTATGCCAGGGATGGAAAATACGTGGCACGCGTGCCAGAAATGGCACGCAGGCGATTTTACTCGGCACGCGTAAGCTTGTATTTTCTGTATAAAATAAGTTTCTTAGAGGAGTAGTAAACTAGTGGCACTCGAATGAAAATTCTGATGGTTCACATTACCTTCTTGGCACGCGACTCAAAAATCATTTGCCATCCCTTATCTATGCACTGGATAGCATAATAATCAGATAAGATACTTTATGCTTTAGGACAGTGCTCCGCAACCAGTGTGCCGCGGCACACAACAGGGCGCGACAAAGATCTCGGTATGTCGCGATCCATTTTAAAATTATAGGCAATGGAAAAATACTATTTTATTTTAACGGTAAGACTGCATAAACCAAATATATCTTATTATAAGGTTTATTAGGCTGTTTTTGCTACTTGAAACCGAAACCAAATTGCTGTGTAACTGAGGAGTTGGAATTTTTATCATAAAATTATTTCGTAATCCGGGCTAAGCGATTTGAATGATGTAGATTTTAGTTTTTCGTCAGTGTGGAAAAGGCGATTTTATATTTTCTTACAGGGTATTAAAAATGTTCTCCACGGTCTCGATAAATTTGGTTCGGCGTGCCGCGAAGTACGAGAGAACCCGAAAGTGTGCCGCGAAATTTAAAATGTTGCGGAGCACTGCTTTGGGATATGCGTGCATCTTACTTTCTAGGAAGTTGATAGAAAAGATTCGGGCGTACCCTTTTAATAATGTTGCATAATAGCCGCTGGTATATTTTCGTACCTTTAGAGGATGATATTATTTGGCGCTAACCTGCCTCCTAGCAACCAGTCAAGACCATTTTCTTCTCATGTTAAAAAAAATTTGTCAGTTAATATTTACGAGGAATTTCGAATTTTCCTTTTCATTAGAAAGTGGTTGACGTTAAATTTTTTTTACCCTCTCCAAAGTGCTTGGTGATCCGCGTACGAACCAGAATCCCGCCCTTCTTTCCTTCGGCATCCTCTTCTTCCGATGGCACAACGTGGTCGCCGCAAGGGTCCAGGCGCAGCATCCAGACTGGAATGACGAAGAGGTTTTCCAGCGCACGAGACGCATCGTGATCGCAACCATCCAGGTAAAGGCTTTGAGATAGATTTCTGCTGCTGCGTTTTTTTTCTAAAAGATAATCATGGTTGTGATATCCTCGCTTAAAATTAATTCGGCCATATAGCAAGAGTTCTTCTTTTAGTTGTTAGGTTTACTTAAGTTAATGGTAAAATTTGCATCGATATGCCTGTTCAAATTATATGGACATAATTTATACCTTTGCTTTAGGTTTTTAGGAGAAAATATAATTGGTTTTTAAAATCTTGCATGCAATGCGAAAGGAAAGTAAAAAAAATTCAAATATTAAATACAGGATGTTTATATCGGCAAATGATTCAAATTAGGAAGTTTAGGTATATTTGAAGACAATTCTCATAATAGATTCCTATCTTCAGGCTGTTTTATATTTGAAAAATTTAAGATGCTTGAATTGAGTGCAAATTTAACAATGTGACTTTTTAACGGCGTAATCCTGCTCTAATAATTTCGTAGTAGGTAATTATTTCATCCCTGAAAATCCCTTAGAATACTATTTCAAATACTTCTTATTCATCGTTAGTTTTCCTACTGTTATAATAGTATTATATTTATTTTGTTAACCTAAGTGCTTTTAATGACTCCCAAACTCTTCAGTATCTATCATGAAATAATTGAGGCAGTTAAATTAAACTAATAATGACAAAGCTAACAATCAATTCTTTGCTCAAATTGTAAATGAATAAAGCCGTGTATTAATGTTCGATTTTTCCTACAGAAAATCATCTCTTACGAATACCTTCCCGCGTTCTTGGGCGAGGGACTCCCCACTTATGAGGGTTATAACCCCGACGTCCACCCTGGGGTGAGCCACGCCTTCCAGAGCGCCGCTTTCCGATTCGGACATACCATGATACCTCCTGGATTATTCCGCCGCGACGGCCAATGCAGGTTCCGAAAGACACCAATGGGCTACCTCGCCTTGAGGCTGTGCTCCACCTGGTGGGATTCAAACGTGAGTGATATGCTGTGAGCCTCTGGAAGAAAACACGTATTCTTGCGTGTAGCTTTCTTAAGTTTTCCAAACTAATTCGTCTTTTAACAAACGGCAGTTTGTCGAAATCTTCGAAGTGGCGATGCAGGCTTGCACAAAGTTTTAAAAACAAATAATGAACAATAAAAAAATACTTCCTGCATTAAGATAGGAATTTGTACTTTCATTTGTTCCCGATTGCTTTAGCAATTTATTCTTCCGGGAAGATAGTATTTTTCTGGTTCTTCCAATTTATCATTACTGATAATGTTTGACTCGAGCATAAGTTCAATTAATGCGGTGAAATTTATTCAAATGTTAAATTTTGCATTTTTAATTTTTTTGATGGTAGCAATAATTTACCATTTATATAGATATTTTGAGATTTTTATAAACTATAGTTTTCAGCATTTTAAAGGAAGTTGAACGGACAGACTTGTCTTCGTATCGTATCTTTGGGTATTTTTTTGCAAGTTTCACTGCAACTTGGAAACCATGGAATTTTTGACAAGCTTGTCAACACAAACTGTACTCAAAGTGAATTATTTACCGCAAATGAATAAGATCTCGAATCGATTAAAACATTTTTGACATTTCAACTGCATTAAAACTTGTATGCTCTTCGTAACAGTTACCCCATTGTCTGTTCCTGTTAAAACGTATTCTCTGATTACGCTCTTTCTTTTGGTTTCAAAGGACGTCTTGTCGGAGAGCACGGTCGAGGAACTTCTGTTGGGTATGTCTTCGCAAATTGCCGAGAGAGAGGACACAATCCTCTGTTCCGACGTAAGAGATAAGCTCTTCGGGCCCATGGAGTTCTCCAGGAGGGACCTCGGAGCCCTCAACATAATGCGTGGACGGGACAACGGTCTTCCGGACTACAACTCCGTTCGACGCTCCTTCGGATTAGAGACGATTACCGAGTGGTCCCAGATCAATCCCCGCCTGCACGCCGAACACCCCGAACTCTTTGAGGCCCTCATAAAGGCTTACGACGACCGCATAGACGACGTGGACCTTTACATTGGAGGGATGCTGGAGTCGAGCGATGGACCGGGGCCTCTGTTCAGGGCGATAGTGAGGGAGCAATTCACAAGGATAAGGGATGCAGACAGGTTCTGGTTCGAGAACACCAAGAACGGGTGAGTTCATTTTGACGTCATAGTGACTTATAATACAGATTAAATATGTCAAATGATACCTTTGAATTGGAATGGGAGCTTAAAACGCTTTTTCTTTTTTAAATCATCGATTGAAGTGTATGAATTTTAATAATAATGATCTACGAAAACTTCAGTTCCTATGAGGAGCATGTACACCTACATGATATCCTGCTAGCCACCTTATTGGTGGAGGACAGGGGCCGCGGTGCTTTCCTACATTACCGTTTTCTATTGTGTTCTCTTATCTTCCTTGGGAAAAACGGCCCTCTGCATCGCTTCGTCCCACATACGGTTACAGGAGTTAAATTTCGCGATTTTTAAAAACAATGTAAATTCATCGAGGAAAACATACATGCAGTAACCTGGATTTTCTAAACTTGAGTTCCTAAGATTCAACGCAACCTAAATTGAACATTTATCAAAGGTACCAAATAAGGTTTCGCTTTTATTAAAGTGTTTCTATATTTAAACCGGTAGCTAAAAATGGTTTCAATTTTTTTAGAGCTAAAAAAGTATCGTTTAAGCTTTCATAAGAATTGAATCCAAAACAAGCATGCAATGAATTCTGAGTGAGCGTTATTGAATAAAATTCCGTCGGAACAAGAGTCAACTCCACTTTTCATAGCGAAGTAAGTCTTCGAGGATATCGGGAACGGTTCTTTATGCGTCTCCTAATAAAAGCGCCACTCGGAGTTTCCTATCCATCATAACTCGGGCGCTGGCGTGCAGCGGCGATCTCCGATGGAGATTGATATTAATCGCTCCGCGTTGAAAGGAGCGTTCCGCTTTCATTCCTTCGATTTTCTAAAGCGCCAGCAGTCGCTCGGACGGTCAGATGCGAATTACGCTCCATCTCGGCCGTCTTTTATATTTTTTTAAATATATAGGAGCGTGACTTATCGCGCGTCTTTCATAAGAGATTGCCTCGTCGCCTCCTTTCTAAGCCGGAAGCGACATCTGGAGACTAGACCGCGATACTCGTCTTAATCCGATGCGATTGCCGCTGCCCTAGGATCTGATAGCTTGTAAGCGACCAAAGGGCGAGAAACAGGATGGGATCGCGTTCTGAATTTTGGAGTTCTTGTATAAGAGAAAATTGGATTAATTATTCCGCGTGTAAGTGTTGGAAACCCGTCGAAAATAACCCTCGTTTTAATAATTCGTTGCATTTTTACTTTCTCCATACGTAGTAATGGGAAGTATTGTGATCACGAAAAAAAATCGACTTCGAGATTTTAACAGAAATACACATTTTGAGGTCACTATAACTCGTTTAGACTATTTTCGGAACGATGTCTGTGGGCGCTCTTAACTCAAAAAGTACTTGCCATATCGTTACCAAACTTCATATATAACACTTTAGCATGAGCACAAAGAACTGATTAGTTTTTGGACAATAACGGTTAACCGGAAGTCGAGGTTTATTCGAAACCGATTCGGTTTTTGCGATATTTCTCCATTAAAACATCATTTTTGTATATACAATTCTATACAAATGTTATAGAGAATGTAATTTCCTACAACTTTCATTTGAAACAATTTTCCATAGCAGTTATTGTTTAGGAATTATTTATAAATAACGTTTTTTCGGTTTCCGTCAAATATCTCCCTAAAAACGTCGTTATTGGTAATCTTCGTGAGGGACAAAGTTGTAGAGAATAATATTTCTTCCAAGTTTTGTTTGAAACAAATTTTCGTAGAACCGTCCATTTCGGAGATATTTAACTTTTTCGTAATTTTTCGTAATTTCCAGTAGGTATAGAGCGCCACCACCATGTAGCGGTGAATTCTGTAAACATATTCAAAATATAATTTACGGCAATAAGGACGACTGTACTCTTTTACGGTACGAAATAATAATTTTGCCTTATAATGCTATTCATAATAATTTAAATATCTATACCCCAAGTCATGTGTTGGACGATACAGATTTTTTCCTCTATCGGTCACATTTTTGGATGCCACAGTATCGTTCATCTCTTTGGAATAATAAGGGGAAAAATACGTAATAAGGATTTTTTAGCTGTGATGATACCCTGCCCGTTCCTAGTCAGTTGAAAATTTTATACCCATTAATAGCTTGTTCATATTTTTTTTATTTCTTATGTCCGTCATTAAAATATTTCGATGATTATTTTAACAGATCGCGATATAATTTAATCGCTTATATTCTCTTGATCGACATTGTTCGTTTAGCTTATCCCTCACTAAAATGATAAATTAAAATAAATAATTATTATGCATTTTAGTATGAAAACAAATAAAATAAAGGAATGGTTAGTATTATAGTTATTCGTAGCTGAAAGTGGCAATAGTTATCCGAAATTTAAAGGGAGGTAGCCTTCCATAACGGTATAATCACATTCAATATATCTCTTGCTAAATTAATTCTTATAGTGGTATTACCAACCACATCCTTTTCATAATCCCGATACATTTATTGACTACGTATTTTAAAATCTGATTAATAGCATATTAGCTTAAAAAGCAGCGTTTGGATAATAAGCAATTTTTTCGTAGATATTTTTCGCAGCGATACATTGCCCTTTGTGAAGAAGCTAATTTTTTAAAATATTGTAATCATGACTGCCATTTGGCGATGAATAAAGATGGAATTAATCACAAGCTACCAAAGGAGACGAGAAAAACGCGTCGTTTGTTTTAAATGGCTTTTCGCATAACAGATAAATCGCTATAAATCAGAATCTCAAACGCCTAACAAAGTTTATTTGGCGATTTTTTGCTATTACTTATATTGGATAGCGGTGAATTGCCGCATAAAATAGCCATAGCATGACGTCGCTTATCCAAGCCTCGATTATTTGGAACGTCAATCATAGGAAGATAAAGTTAAAAAATATTTCACCTTCGGGAACTAATGGCAAAAAAACTTCGATAAGGTTTAGAGTAGCAAAATGGATGAAATGTTACTTACGTCACAAGTTTTTGTACGCGTAGGTCATACAATATCTTATCCATTCTTATTCGATTATCCGAACAAATCGATAATCTGAATTAGCTCCCATGATATACCTTGTTAGTAAAACGCGTTTTTTGTTTGCCCAAACGCTTCGTGGCCACTGAACGGGGACATTATTGTCATTATTTATATGATGAATGCTGTAGTCAGCAGCGACAGCGGTTGCCTCAGCACCGCCACCGTTACTAAGCGTTGCACAAAATACCCCCGACCCAGCAACGATACATAGGGAAGCAGATCGTAAATAGCGGAAGAAGAGGTAATGAGCATGCGTCGCTTCCTCCGCGTCGCTGGTTGCACCGCTTTTCCCGACTAGAAAGGGCGTCGGGAGGGCCCTTCTTACAAACAGTGAGCGCATGAAGCGTTTTCGAAGGCCACCCTTTCCTGTCGCTGGTGCCTAACGTTAGATCCGGTGTCAGTGGCCTCTTGTTCCTTAAAGAGTGTAGAGTGGGAGGGCGAGAGAGTGTGGGAGGAAAAGGGAAGGAGAAGGGGGGAGTAACGGAGGGAGGGAAGGAGATCGTACGTGGGAGCTAGCGCCTTTTCGATGGAGGTCGAGAAGCTCTCCGATGAATGGCCACTTATACTCCTAAAAGAGACCTCCCAGTTAGCCTCCGATTCAAAGTTGATTGGATGGCCATAGGGTCGAAAACAGGTGACAGAAACCCCTCAGAATAGGGACGGGGTCGGTGCGCGCGTTTTCGTGACAGGGAGGTCGATCACGTATGCACTTGTTTGACTTGGCGAACTTTCTAACGATCCGTCATTGTTTTTACGGCGTGTTCTTTCGATATCAGCACTTTTCCGTTGGCAGTGCGCGGCGGGTGAGATGCTCGCTAGCACGTAGGAAGATCGCAAAATGGTTCTCGGGGGGATTGTGGGTTTTTTTGGCGGTATGCCCACCAAAAAGGTGTCGTTCAACTCGGATTTGCCTGGAAGCTAGAATAATAAACATTACGTCAGCCGTTGGTAAAAGTTAGATGCGTAGTAGGAAGGCGGCTTTTTTGAGGTCGTCCTTGTGAACGTCTCTTAAGTGTGTAAATATCTTCTCTATTTACGAAGACATACTTAAATATTTGTTGAAAATATGAACCATTAAATATTGTCGTTCTTCAAGAGCCCTATAAGGCAATTTTACCATTTATATGCCTGTAGTGTGTTGATAATACAATTAAATCTGATAAACTAATTATGCATTTATTAAAGAGTTTTTAGTTCTTTACTACTCTACTTCCTTATTAATCCCTGCAATTCACCAAATTTGCGGGAAGCAAGGGCTGCAAATTAATCCAATTTTCCTTACTTAATACCTTTATTCTGCATTTTTACAAATAGTTATTGACTTTCAATAATACATTTTTTCTCAGTTTGGAAAATTCTAACTCTGTTGAGGATGGTTGGCAGCATTTATTGATCTAATAGAAACCAGAAAATGGGAATTTATATTTGGTTATGGAGAACTATGCCATTTAAAACAAAGTTGCAATTTGTACAAATTGTAATGATTTTATATCTATGTATGACCAAAGCAGAACTACTTTTTTGCTGTGTATTGGCAAATTATATGCATCAATTCCAATTTATGGCTATTGCATATATCTGAAATAAGTGCGTACTTAGGTTTTTCAATATGATTTTTATTTTATTTTTTGAACTGCTGAAAGATTTGAAGCGATTGAATCACAATTCATTGAATAATTTACAATTCCAATTTATGGCTATTGCATATTATCTGAAATAAGTGCGTACTTAGGTTTTTCAATATGATTTTTATTTATTTTTTTTGAACTGCTAAATGATTTGAAGCAGTTGAATCACAATTCACTGAATAATTTACGCCATTTACAATAACATTTAAATTGACAGTTGTTTCACTTGCGATCTATTACAGAATTTTCTCGCCCGAAGAGATAGCAGAAATCAAGCACATAACAATGTGGGATGTGATCGTCAACAGCACCAACATAAAGCCCGGTGATATACAGAAGAACGTATTCTTCTGGATGGAAGGAGACCCTTGCCCACAGCCGATGCAGCTCAACGCCAGCCTCTTGGAACCTTGCACTTACCTCAAAGGATACGACTACTTCGAAGGGAGCGAACTCTCCTACATATATGCCATAATCTTCCTCTGTTTCGTGCCAATAGTCTGTGCCGGCGCAGGTTACGGAGTCGTCAAGTTGCAGAACAGGAGGAGGAGACGTCTGAGGATGCGTCAGGAAGAGAACAACAACGGAAAATCGGTGGACAAGATGATGGTGAAGGAATGGCTTCACCAGAACCACCGGAGGCTCGTCAAAGTCAAGTTCGGACCGGAGGAGGCCCTGCACACCGTCGACCGAAAGGGTGAGAAGCTGAGGACCGTCACTTTCAAAGGTATGGATTCTCTGACGGTGGAGGAGACGAGGGAGATCCAAGGAGAACCTACGGGAAACAGCGGAAAGAAGCCCATGGCCCTTCTAAGGGTGCCCAAAGATCACGATCTCGTCCTGGAATTCGATTCGAGCGGATCCAGGCGCAAGTTCATGTCGAAGTTGGAGGCTTTCTTGGCTTCCCACAAGAAGAGGCTGGAGACGGCTCCAACGACCAGAGAGAGGGTGCTGGCCACCGCCGAGACGAGGGAGAGGAGGCAGAAGAGGTTGGAGCATTTCTTCAGGGAGGCATACGCGCTGACGTTCGGGCTTCGACCGGGAGAATCGGCGGCTTCCATCGGAAGCGGAGGAGACGTGGTAGCCGTGATGAGGACTTCATTGTCCAAAGTGGAGTTCGCTTCCGCTTTGGGGATGAGGCCGGACGCCGTGTTCGTCAAAAAGATGTTCAACATTGTGGACAAGGACGGGGATGGCAGGATATCTTTCCAGGAGTTCTTGGACACGGTTGTACTATTCTCGAGGGGACGTACGGAGGACAAGTTGCGCATCGTGTTCGACATGTGCGACAACGATCGTAATGGAGTGATTGATAAGGTAAGGTATCTGAATTAATGTATTTTTATGAACGAAGACTTTGTTTGTAAATTTCCGGAAAAAGTGTTAATGTGCTGGCGTTTATCCGTACTAAGAAAAACCACTTCTGATAATCATAAATGGTATGTATGCACCATAACAATTTTTAATGCTTTGTCTTTAGTGCCTTAGCAAGGAGAGTTAGTTCCGGTAAAGACCGAAGAACACAGCACCCAAATTTAATAATTATAAAAATGTATTTCCGCCAAAAAACGAAAAATACCAGATAATATTACCAAGGGTACAAAAATTGAATTAAAAAATAACATATCGTTGGAAATATGTGCTATAAAATATCAAATTGCGGTTAGTCTTTCGACGCCCCTTTGCTATGGCGCCCGGAGCGCTCTCCCCTCGCAGTTAGCGGCGTTGCTTGTCTACACAACGATGGTTTATAAAGCTTTGTATTTGCAGAGCTCTCGATTCCGGTTAACTATATTATAGCGTTGAATTACTCTTAAAACTTGTTATTAAACGTAACCCACCTCGATCAAAGCTAAACATAGACATTTTTATTTGAATACTAAGCATCAGTGAATATATCTCATGGCCGCTTTTAGGACGTACTGTCAATTATCAGGAATTATTGCAATTTATTTTTGTGGTATCTCTTTTGCTTCAGCTTTTAATAGCATTTTTGGAAACCGATATTTCTTATCTTTGAATTATCATCTCTTATTCTGTTTCGTTCTAAGGCGTTTTGTTCACATCTTAATTGGATAAAAATTTAATTTTGTTCCACACAAATTCATTTAAGTTATCCTCGGGGTTTTTCGCCGCTTTCTCCCTACGTGGGCGTTTACCTACACAACGGGTTTTGTTTTCCGGTGACCTTCCGTCCTTTCCGCTACCATTCTACTTAATTAATGTAAATTATTTTTGATGTATGCAGCGTCGTGCAGCTGAAATGTTATGCGTTATGGAAAGAGGTTGGCCAAATCGATGAAAACGAAATAAAACGCGGATAAATTTATCTTCTAAGTTTAAATGATGCGTTTGTATTTTTAATCTAACCAAAGTGTTCGTGTGCCTTACTTTTGGATAGAGTAGGGGTTCCCAAACTTATTTTAGCCATAAAACCCTTATCTATCTTCTATAATATATTTTGAAGCGTGTGTTTGTTGGTTTTTGTGTTTGTTCATGGAACTACTCCTAAACGATAAAAGCTAGAAAAGCCAAATTCGGTACGATTCTTTCTTATATCCTAACTTAGTGAATTGTCAAGGTTTGGTCAACCGGGATTAATCAGTGCTGCCAATATAGGGGATTAACATTTTTCCATAAGATAACACGTATGAAGCCATTTCGTGACTTACAAGGTATTCTTCCTTCAAGCATGAAAATACGTAAATATGGACCGATTTTTTTCGTTTTTGCTTTATTCGACGAATAAAACTCGATACTATCTTATTCCTGCGAAGTTTACATGTTACACGGTCGAAGTTTTCAGAAATACGCTATTTGTTTCGAAATTTTGTGGATTTTTCGTACACTTTCCGGGCGTAACCAAGGCGGCCGTCATTCAATGAAGCTTATAAATAGACGAAAGTTTAGCGTTATTCGCTTCGCACTTTTGTTTAAACAACGAAACGATCGATGTTTATGGATAGCAACGTAAATAGATATTGATTATTATTCAGGAAGCGTTTATTGATGAAAGTAATTGAACCTACTTTCGTCTATTGAATACTGGAATCTTACATTTTTTGTGAGTAAAATCATTGTATTCTACATTAAAATGTTTATTAATGTAAATAAGCTCACGTATCTGGTGTACATTTACCAGTCAGTGTTCAATCATGGACAACTGTACGTTGCTTTTTCAAGCCAAAAAAGTAAATATTTCAGCGAGGCATAATTACACAAGAAATGAAGCTGAATTTGGCGAAAGTAATATGATAGGAAATAAAATTATCGTTATATTTGAATGCAATAGGCTCGGAAACGGATTGTTACAAGCAAATATGATTAATTGTTAAGAAAAGCTAATTGTAATTTTAAAAGTATCTACTATGTAGGTATTTTAAAGAGTTCATATGTTGTGCTGTAGTAGCTTCACTAAATCCATTGAAATTCAACGGGAAATTCTGCTAGTATTCAAATATTTTTTTCTCGCGAAACTCTGAGAGATAGGGCCGGCTTCAGACGGTATGCAAGAGAGTCGGCCGCCTCAGGGCGCATCGTCAAGGGGGCGGTGGCGACTAATTCCTACCGGGAAATTCAGCTCGTGTAGGATTCCGCCTAAGCAGAGCTGCCCCAAGCGGGGCGACCGAAGAAGAGGGCAGCAAAAGACCGCTATTAACCTTTTATCTGCCGAACGGCACGCCGGTGTGCCAGCAAATATGTGGGCCTATCTGCCGAACAGGCCACCGGTGGCACGCTTACTTACGACGCCGCTCACCGTCGTCGTTCTTGTAATAGAATGGAGATGGATAGAGGAGATGAAATACCAGACATCCCTCTTACCCCCCTCCTCTCCTAAAGTCGAAGGTCTTAACCTTCTACTACTATCGTTAATTTTCGATCACGTAAACTACTATCGTTGGGACTAATATGACCCGATTTTTCAAAGTTGAAAAAAATTGAAAATTTTAATTTTTGGGTTTCAATTTATGGTCATTCATTAGAACAGACATTCGAAAATGTGAAAAAGTTTCATTTATAGAAAAACGAATACAAATGTATACTGCAAAAAAGAAAAACTGAAAAAACTCAAAAGTGACTAAGAGTTTAGAATATTTTTTTTTCATGCCCTGAAAATTCTTGTTTTTTTCTTAATCCTTCCAGGTTCCTTCTACAATCGAATTAGGAATCTACTGAATAATTTTAAAAAATATTGGTTGTAAATTGTCAAAAATGACGTTTTCCAACCATATCCCCACATTCGCATTTCGGTTTATTTTACTCTCATGATCAAAACTGTTTTGGCTCGTCTTCTTCGGATAGCCTTACGGATTTTTTTTAAACCTTTCCTGTAACAGTAGCACCTGTATAAAGATCATTTTCCAAGTTAAAAATCATAAAAAATTACCTACGTACAACAATGAAATGATCCATTAACTGTTCTATTAATAATGTCCATAGAGAGTAGAATCCTTGAAATATGAAGACATAATTGATGGGTCAATATGTTTACAAAATAATCCATACATGGCAATGAATTTCCCTTGGCGATGAATTTTCCGGGGGTGAATGTTCCGTGGCGGTGATTTTCCGGCGGTGAATTTTCCAGATTCCATAATTGATGAATTTGCAACAATAAAATGCCGAAGAATGCATTTTCAATAAAGTACCTATATATGCGCAATGGAAGAGTAGTTTTTATAGATCAGTATTTTAAATTTAAATTCCTGATAATTGTAAAATGAAAATTGTTAGTAGATTGCATTTATCATTTATTTTTACTATGATTATATTCTTGACAGCATTTTGATGTTATATTCTTAATATATATTACTTAGATTTATATTTTTCCATAAAATACTTGCAAATACGTAAATAAAAATAACCTGCATTATATTTTCTGAGTACAAATTTAAAAAGTTCTCATATAAACTGTACTCATCAATTCCTAGATAATGATGAATTGGTGACCCACAAAACTTGTGGGGGGGGGGGGCAATATTTTTCCTGCCTCAGGGCAGCCATATGTCTGAAGCCGGTCCTGCTAAGAGATAAGCCGAATCGCAATAAAATTAACTTTATAATCATTGTAGTTTTTATTTACATGCTTTATGTATCTTGCAGTATACATTGTACAAATGATGCTCATGTTTCCTGCTGTAAATATGAGAAAGAAGAACATATCAGGTCTTTTTCTTTCTATCACGGAACCCCATTTAGCTTTTGTGGAACACAGTTTGGGAAACCCTGGGATAGAGAATCATACAGTGGGAATTTTTATGCTTTAATTTTATTAATTTGCCTATTTCTTCCCGAGCAGATCTTAAACCCGCCATATCAATCAAATGTAAATGTTTAATAGGAAAATGTTAGATCTGAGTGAGATGACTGCCACAGTACCAACCGATTCGAAACTTGCTGAAAATTTAGAATTTGAGAATTAAAAATACATTTTCTTAGTAAAAATGTATAAAATTCTTTTAGTACGAATGGCTTTTTTAAAATTTGAATTGAATGTTTATGATAAGTATTATTTAAAATAACATTCAACCTGCTTTAAATGGGCGTAAGCTTTTTTAAAAAAGGCTAAAGAATAAACTTTATTTAGTTTTAAAATCTCTCCGGTTTGTGTTATATTTCTCCTTTTTCTAACCTCCCATAAGGGCGAGCTTTCAGAGATGTTGCGTTCCTTGGTTGAGATTGCAAGAACGACCAGTCTCTCAGATGAACATGTCACTGAACTGATAGATGGAATGTTCAAGAATGCTGGACTCCAGGAGAAGGACTCTTTGACGTATGAGGACTTCAAGCTAATGATGCAAGAATACAAGGGAGATTTTGTTGCCATAGGCCTTGACTGCAAGGGTGCGAAGCAGAACTTCCTTGACACTTCAACCAACGTAGCGAGGTATTGCGGCTTGAAAGTGTTTGTTTTCCTGTTTTACATACACTTGTGCACACTTATCATGATGAACTTAATGTGACACAAGTTTCCATTGTAATGTATTTTTTCAAATATGTTTTAACTTAACTGCTTTTAGAAACTACTGAAAATGTTTAAATTATGCATTGACATAAACTAGGAACATTTTTCATATAAAATGTATAAATTATTTATCATATTAGTAGTATGGTTAAAGAGTACCATATTAGCCCGAATATAAGGCAAGGTTTTTTTCAAAAATTGTCTTTCAGAAAAGTGGGGGTCGCCTTATATTTGGGTCCTTAAGTATGAAGAAGTTATTTTTTTTGGATTTTCTCATTGGGAAAATAAGGAGTCGCCTTATATTTGGGCCAATATGGTACTTAATTTTTAAAAAATTTTTAAAAATCCATCTCTCCGTAGTCTCCAACTGTTTTTTAATTATATTAGTAGTGTGTGAAATATGATAGTTTGTTACTTGGTTTTCATAAATTCCTTTTTTTTTAATTTCTGGAGTTATCAATGCATATAAAATTAATTTTCCATCTTAATGCTTTTAAATATGTTCATATTCATAACTTGCTATTATATTTCAGCAATTTTACTCCAAGTGCATTTATACAGTAGAATATTTCAAAATTATTTTTTTATCAATTTATTTTGTTGCAAAGCTATTACATCATATTGAGGAATTATAACTGGTTTTTAATTGTTCTAATTGTACTATTTGCCACCTTCCACAGGATGACCAGTTTTCACATTGAATCCCTTCAAGACCAAAGGAAGCATTGGCTGTTGAAGAAGTGGGATTGTATAACAACCTTCCTTGAAGAAAATAGACAGAATATATTTTACCTGTTTGTTTTCTATGTCATCACAATCGCTCTGTTTGTTGAACGATTCATCCGTAAGTTTATTTTTATAGTGCATAAACTGCTTAATTTTCATTTATAGCTAAATGTTGATTTTTTGTCTTTGCTGAAGTAAAAGCAAACTTCATCACTGTAACTATCACTATTCATAGAAAATTTTTCAATAGAGAAACTTTAGAATTTCAGGGGAAAGGTCTAGTTTTGGGTTAAATGATTTTCAATTTAAAAATAAAAAAAAATATTATTCTGAACATAATTGGATTAGAATAAATACATAACTTCTTGTAGCATTTTATTTTAAAATATTATCAGCTTTAAAATGTAATATTTTGCCTCTAACCATTTTTTATGGGTATGGTTCATTTTGCACTTCTTAGTTTTTCTATCATTTTGTATGATGCAATATATTACAAGCTAATCACAGTGAATATAATTTTCCAAAATTCTGCATAAGTGGTTAATATATCAAAGAATTTCATATTACTCAAGAAGAAGGTGAAGCATATTTTTATGTTAGAAGCTGGAATCCTTTTACTAACTATGACTAAAGTCCATAATAAAAAAAGAATTCTCTATAAGTAAATGAATTTCCAAAAGACATTCATTTCAGACTCAAAGGTTAAAATTGCACCCTTATCTTGTAGACATCAGCATAAACGTATGACAATTTCAATTGCCTCATAAAAATTGGGATAAGTAATCTTTATGATAAATAAAATTTGGATTGAAATTAAGACTTAGAGAAATATAATCGCAGTGAATCATTCATGACATTTTTCTTTTTACTTTTTTTCTTTTGCAGACTACTCGTTCATGTCTGAACACACAGATCTTCGCCATGTGATGGGAGTGGGTATTGCCATAACAAGAGGTTCCGCGGCTTCATTGTCTTTCTGCTATTCTTTACTCCTGCTCACCATGTCTCGCAACTTGCTCACTAAGCTGAAAGAGTTCTCTCTGCAGCAGTATATCCCACTTGACTCTCACATCCAGTTTCACAAGATAGCTGCCTGCACTGCACTGTTCTTCTCCTTGCTTCACACTGTTGGGCATGTTGTGAATTTCTATCACGTATCCACCCAGCCTATTGAGCATCTTCGATGTCTCACTGCTGAAGTTCACTTCCCATCTGACTACAGACCGACGATAAATTACTGGCTCTTCCAAACAGTAACTGGTGAGCATTGTTCTAGGAATATCATTTTGAAGATGTATCATAAATTGGCATAGGTTTACAATGATTATAAAGTTTTTGTGATGCTTGAAATTCATATCCTGATCCACGTACGAATTATTATTTTTGCTTTTGTAAATTGGCTTTGTACAGTATTTACAATATTTGATTTTACGTGATCATAAACTGATTTGTGCTTTTGTGATTTTTATCTGTTAACACATCTTGAGCCATTTTGGAAATTTTCTAAAAAATAACAGAATATTTGCTTAAGATTGAATATATCTGGAAGCCTTCCATATATTTTATAAAACTGTTTCTTATATTTCTTCCATCGCCTGATGGCTTAAATCTCTTTATCAAAATATTTGGCTTTATACCCTTCAATTAATGGGTCAAATTGTTAGCTTTTCTCTTTATTTTCATTGCTCAATTTTTCACGTTTTGAATGAGCAACTACAGTACTGCAGTTGTGATCCATATTTTAGCAAAAAATTGAAGCATGAAACAGCTTGTGTAGATGGGTATATCATTATTGTAAGCTTAGACCATGAAAAAGCAAGCAGTAAGATCAACCAATAAACACTGTTTATAGTTCATCATTTTTTCATATTGTAAAGATATTTCACTTACCAACCACAAATTGCATAAATGTATACGTAAAATTAACAACCGAATGTCCTTTTCTTACACAGGGCTCAGTGGAGTGCTCTTGTTTGTGATCATGGTCATCATCTTTGTATTCGCTCATCCAATAATACGTAAGAAGGCGTACAAGTTCTTTTGGATGACCCACAGCCTGTATGTAGCCTTGTATGTGCTCTGCTTGATTCATGGACTTGCTCGACTCACAGGAGCACCAAGATTCTGGATGTTCTTCATTGGACCAGGAATTATTTATGCTCTGGATAAGGTTGGTAATGAGTGACTGGCTTGAGTCACTTGGAAATTATTAGATGCTATTGAATACCTGAATAACGTTCACTTATTGATATGGTTTGACATAGTTAATTAATAAACAATATGAAGCTTATAACGTATTTTATAAGCAAGTTATAGCCAACTCCTAAAATGTCAATTTTTAACTGTACAGTTTTCATAGATTGACTGTTGACATTCATTAAATAAGTTGGTTTGATTAGAGTTCTACCTTTTTTGGCTGACTGAAGGAGTGTTTTTAATGTAGTACAAAAAATCTATACCTGCCTTTTATTCATACTCGGACATATTCTTAAGTACTGAAAAATTGTAGACTGTGAAATTACATGCATTCTCTTTAATAAACATAATATATTTTTTGTAATTGCTAAGATTTACATTGAAAATACTCGAATAATTTGAAATGCGAGAATTTTTACTGTTAACTTATTTTACCACGTAGGATATGACTTATCTGTATGCTTGTCGTAAAACTGACAATATCGCTGGGTAATTGAAAGTATGGTGAAATATTTTATGCTTTTGTGTAACCACTCCTTTGATATGTGACGAACAGTGTGCTAAAAAGCTGCAGCATTCCTTCTCTTTGCCCTCTATCTCACCCTTGCATCTCACTGGCTAATAGAAAGATTGCAGAGAAGCAAGGAAGAACTGCACGGTAGCGTGACATTCATTAGTTATCACTTAACGCCATTATAATTATTATTTTAGCCAAATGGTTTATGATATGTTCAATAATAGTATGAATTCTAATCAATATCTTCTAATGACATTTTTGGTAAATCGACATTTAATAAAAAATGACAAGAATAAACTACCTTACATTATTGAGCCATATTGTTCATTTTAACTTGGCTTGTATTTCGAGTAATACTATACATAAATATGCAACATTGTTAGATTACTTAGGTCCTAGAGTGAATCAAAGCGGACGGTCAGACAAACATCATCATACGTAGTCTGCCCATAGACAGTTCTGTGATTATTCATGGTTAAACCAGGTTCTCCATAGTTCTCCATATATGGGAACGTCCAATCCAGTTCTCCTTCCTGTTTTTGATAGTCTGTATAATCGTTCGCTTCTCTCCTATTCTTTGTAGTACTTCCTCGTTTTTCACCGTATCTGTCTAGTTTATCTTCAGCATTCTTCTCCATGTCCACATTTCGAAGCTTTGCAAGTATTTAATATCATTTTTCCGTAGCGTCCATGTTTCTGCCCCATACAAACATACAAATTCACAAAAACCACTTTTTCAGACTCGGGGGCATCCATAATGTGCATTTAGATGAAAATCTCGAAGTAGAGTATTTTCAAAATCAAAATATTTACTCTTTGTACTTTGTCCATAAACAAGGAAAAATAACAAAATCAACGGAAGTAAAAAAAAACACTAAGCAGTATCAGCAAGGTTGAAAGTGCAGCTACTGAAAATTTGGTGGTGATCGAACCACTAGTTCTCTTGTTTTCAACGGAAAAACATTGCTTGGGGTCATATTGACCCCACGCGACTAATTAAGGGTTAAGATGCTTTATTGAGATGATATGATATTTTCAACATTTACTTATTAAGTAATTCTTGAGAGAAAGTGTAACAAATAAGCTTATTTTAGTTTTATCCTTACCATAGAATATAAATAAAAATGAAATTCCAATAAACTAGCAAATATATATAAAGAAAATTAGAGATTAATGGATTTATTTTAAATCTTAAGGTTGTCTCTCTACGAACCAAATACATGGAACTGGATATCATAGAGACAGAACTCCTGCCATCTGATGTCCTCAAGGTGAAGTTCTACCGCCCACCCAACTTCAAGTATCTCTCTGGCCAATGGGTTCGTCTCAGCTGCACTGCCCTTAGGGATCAGGAATTTCACTCCTTTACACTCACTTCTGCACCTCATGAGAACTTCCTTTCGTGCCATATCAAGGCTCAAGGTCCTTGGACATGGAAGCTGAGAAATTACTTTGACCCATGCAATTACAATCCAGATCAGGATCACCCTAAGGTAAGTGTTCACTAAATATAAAATATTCACCAAAATTTTAATGAGATTTGAATAATTGTTTTTCATTCAAAAAAGAATTATTAAGTTTAACCTCTTGTCAGAATACAACTGATAATTTATATACAGGTAGTCCCAGCTTTACAGGAGAGATAACATTACTAAAAAGTGTTTTGTTAAGTGAATTTGTGTTAAGCAAATCCATAAATATCATAAGAAACCATGTAAAAGGTTAGGGTTGGAGGGAGAGAGAGAGAGTGCATGAGAAAGCAGAGATTTAATGGATTACAAGCATTAATGTGCATTTTACTTATGTTTTTATACATCAAATGTAATAACCAATACAGTGTAAATACAATAAAATGCGTGAACAATACACATAAGACATAAATAAAGTATAAACACGGCGATGTGTTCTAGTTCCGCAAGTCTTTTAGAATATAAATACCGGAAATTCGCATATTTTATGAATAAATATAAATTAATATATACGTTCCATTAATAGCAATTTTTAAAAAATTTTCACGTAATGAATCGTGTTGCAACTCGTGTAAAGTGAACAGGTTCCCCAATTGGTAAATCGTGCTGAAGTGAATTTCATGTTAAGTGAACTCATGTTAAGCGGAGATTACCTGTAGCTAATAAAGCAGTTGATTTTTATGAAAGAATAAGCTCCAGAGATATTATACTGCCTATCAAAGTTGTGTATCTGGATGACTATTCATTTCTAAAACTTTATCAGTACTTACTTTTACTCGAGTTAAAATATTAAAAACTTTTCATATTATGATTGAGATGCAAGTATCTCTTATTAGATGTTGAATAATGTGCTATTGGGTAAATTAATTCAATAGGGTTTTATATTAATTCTGTGTTTGATGTATTTCTTTGGTGGGTGTGCATTTTATGAACAAGTAAAATTTCTTTATGATGGGTGGCATAAAACATGATTTTCAAATGCTCTGAAAATGTTTTCTGTGTAGAACTAATGTAAGACGTAAACATTAGTCAAAGCATGTCTCATCTTTAATTGATTTGTATTTTTAGCCACATATAAACATTTACATCAGCCTGCTCATTAGCAATAATAATTAATAGTGAATTCACTCCTTTATTTTCTTAAAAATTAATTTAAAAACATTAAATTATAAAAATTGAAAAAAAAAGAGAAAAGGACAAATAGTCCGCCAAATTACTAGTTAATATGAGCACTGCTTCTGTTGTACATAGCGAAGGAGTTTTAATCATTCGTGAAGCATTTTGGTTGATGTAATTTGGTACTTAAAGATTTACTGGCCTTGGTAGAGAGGTGGCTCTCATTGCTTGGGCTATGAATTATGGTTGATAGTCTTATTATAATTGGCCCCGGCCAATGCAGATTTCTTATAACGCAGATTTTATTTCAAATTAATTTTTTTTAATATAGACATCTAATGCACAGTGCGACCGCAGTCTAATATCTTATGATTTTTTAAAAATTTTGCAATAATCAAATTTCATAAAGTATCCTAAATATTGTGTTATTTCAGCAGTGTTGGATAATATTGCATCATTTGGTGGCCAATTTCACTCTTTTTCCTGTATATTTCATGGGTCTAACACAAAAAATATATCTCCTAAGGCAGAAAACATTTGAAAACCGGAAATAGAAATATGATTCATGCTTCGTTTCATAATTGGATTGTAAAGAATGCTTTTGATGATTTATATTTTTTTATATCTATAATTTTTGACAATTACTTTATTACAATGTTAATTTACCGTATTAACATGTCATTATAAATAATAATAAAACAATAATGCTACACAAAAAAATTATATTATTTTGATCTACATATGAAAAAACATGTGGTATGCATGGAGGGATCTTAATGTTTGAATGCATATAATGTATAATAATATATAACCAGTGATGAGCTGGAAAAAAATTAAGAACCGGCTCTCTAAAAGAAAAATTTCTAAAGGAAATTTGGATAAGGATGGCAGGGGAGGCCTATATGCCAGGGGCTTCATATTGCTCTAGTTTAGTTTAGTAATACCGTTCTGCTAGCTTAACAAGTGTTCCGTTCCTAATATATTCCATTTCATGTGCTGTCGGTAATTGACTATCAGATAGGGCAAAATGTACTTAAAATGACAAAATCAATTTCCATATTTTCTAAAAATTTAACAAATGGCTCGCAAATTCTGAGAAAAATTAATAACAGGCTTGCGTGAGCCGGCAGGGGCCGGCTTCAGCTCATCTCTGTATATAATGATATATAAATTACAGAAAACCCAACACGCATTACTATGGGTTAGATCTATAAGCGGAGCTGCAAGAGCATCGTCGATCGGTGCATGACTTGGTTGGAGGAGCACAGTGACTTCACTCGAGTGAGTGCCGTGAAGCAGGACTTGCGACTGACTATTTGAATGCTACCGACAACTTTTACGTAATAAGCGAAAAAAAGCTAAGCAGTCGACCCTGGACTCTCTTTAAACTAAAACTTGGTAGACATTCTGAGAAATATTTTGAAATTATGTACGTTTACCGCTAAAAAGCTTTTTTGTCTTACTGTTTACTAGGTAATTTTATAGTTTGTTTAATAAATTACATTCTAAAAGTCCGGTAGAAATATGTTTTCTATTGAACGTGGGTCCAAAAATACCATTTGGGAAGTTATTTCCCTCTGGGCGCCTAAAGGTTATGGTGCCCCGGCAAACCCCCGCATTAAGCGGGGCTCACCTGTTTAATTGGTATTTTGTGTTGTTTCTCCAGATACGTCTTGAAGGTCCATTTGGTGGTGGCAACCAGGATTGGTATAAATTTGAAGTAGCTGTGATGGTTGGTGGAGGCATTGGTGTCACTCCATATGCTTCAATTCTCAATGACCTTGTGTTCGGGACATCGACCAACCGATATTCTGGAGTTTCCTGCAAGAAGGTCTACTTCTTATGGATTTGCCCTTCACACCGCCATTTCGAATGGTTCATTGAAGTTCTTAGAGATGTAGAGAAGAAGGATGTTACCAATGTCCTTGAAATACACATATTTATTACACAATTCTTTCACAAATTTGATCTTCGTACAACTATGCTGGTGAGTTGTTCCAATTTCTTGTGTAAATGCCAAAATATTCTTTCTAATGTTGATTTAATATGAATAAAATGACATGTTCCTATCTGAAAAGGCAATGTGTTGTATTAAAAAATTCTTGGTCATTTGAACTCCAGAGAAAAGGTATGGTAAAATATAATTTTGATCACAGATATCATATTATTTCTATACAAAATATTTTGACTAACTTTAATGATCGATCGTAAGCTGGAACTATTTTACTAGTATTTGTGCAAGATAGTACATAATACATAGAAATATTATTAAAAATAAATTTTAAATAAATTTAAGCAAGTGTTTTATTTTGTTGGATATTTCAAAATGTTTTATTTTCATTTTAGTATTTTTTTTAGCAAAATACATACTTTGTTCTTTCTGGAGGAAGTTATATTTGGCTATGAATTAATATATCCCCGTATTACCACTTGAAATTTTCAAAGTTTAATTTACTTCAAATGTTATTTGATTCAAAATAGTAGTGTTATTAATTTTACCATAATATAATGCTGAAGTTATTGCTCAATTAATGTTAAGTAGGAAGAGTTTGAATTTTGAATAGAGATCAAACATTTGAAAAATTCACGCTTGAGGTATATGCAAATTCAATTGATTTAATTAAACTATACTTTTTTAATTTGCAGATTACCTACAACATTTATAAATATATCATCAGTAATTTCTGCCTTATTGATTTGTGTTAAATAATGAATGTTATTGTCTTATCATTTATAAATATATCATCAGTAATTTCTGCCTTATTAATTTGTGTTAAATAATGAATGTTATTGTCTTATTCATTATTTTTAGTACATCTGTGAGAATCACTTCCAGAGACTTTCTAAAATGAGTATGTTTACTGGTCTGAAGGCTGTCAATCATTTTGGTAGACCAGATATGTCTTCCTTCCTGAAGTTTGTGCAAAAGAAACACAGCTATGTGAGTATGAAATCACAGCCATCTGAAAACATTAAGGTGATTTATTGTGTATTAATTTCATTATTTTCTCTTCAATATGGAATGCCAATACTGTCTTCTGCAAATTAATTTTGCATCCGCTGCTTCACATACATTCTCCAACATTTCAATGGGTGAAGGCATGAGGTTTAGAACACTGATTTTATATAGCATTGATTATTCCAGATATACATCTATGGCCTGCCAGACTGAGTTTACATCACAACAAGCACACTGTAGTTAAATGTGTAGATGTAGTAAGAGTAGTAGCACACTTTATATATTCTTTTTTGTTCACTTGTATTATTTCTATTTTGTAAGACTTCAATTTAATCCTTTCTTGCACAACTGCTGCTGCTCACATTTCTTTTTGTAAGCTTCTCTTACTTTTCATGCAACAAATATATGCTATTTAAATTATTTAATCTAAAAAATTGACACTTTTACTGGTTAAAAATATTATGTTGAACCTTCTGAAAATTTTCAGGTTTAATCATTTTTTAATTAAGCAATTATTGGTGATGATTTTCACCTTTCTGATGAAGTGAACACTCAATTTAATGGCAAAATTATTATGAGTTGCAAATGCTAAGCTATTACCAAAAATTATTGCCCGAAGCTTTCATTCAATCTGGCTATAGATTTCACTTAGTTTTTTTTAGTTGAAGATGCATTCCAGAAGTAAGACTGATAAGAAGTTGAATAGAAAGAATGAAATTTGTTTCCCAAAATTATTTGTTATTAAGAAACAATAACACTGTCATATGTTGCTGTCACATGTTTTTACAAGAAAATTTCTAATTTCTTGCTTATTTTTCAGGTGAGTAAGATTGGAGTGTTTAGCTGTGGTCCAAGACCTCTAACAAAGAGTATCATGTCTGCTTGTGGTGAAGTGAACAAAGGCCGTCGGCTGCCTTACTTCATTCACCACTTCGAGAATTTTGGTTGATGTGTTCCGAGAGAGACCCAAATGCTTGGGAGGGGATGGGAAAAGTCATTCTTAGAATTACTTTGTCGTCTTATCCCGATGCCTTCCACATCCCCTTCCAAAACTTCCTCTGTCCCTTTTCGATAAACCAAGGGCTTTCAAGAGTGGACTGTTGTGTTTGTGCAGCAAATAAAGGGGTCTGTGATAATGCTAATTGCAGCCCGATTCTGTTTTCCTTCGAGTACAGGGAACATGTGAATAAGAATGATGCAAAGAAGGGACAATGCAAAAGGGTCTTTGGGGCCACGAATGTGATAAGATTGTTTCGACTTAATTTGTAAATTACTCTGAAGGCTCTGTTCTTCTCCTTGAAAAATCGTGCGAAGGAATAAATCTTTCATCGAATAATTTAAAAAATATATTAAGAATTGTAAGGGGAAATGTGAGAGGAGTGGCTGTTGAGAAAAAATGAAGACGTCTTGTGGAGCGAATGTGTATGTCATGAAGCTTAATTTATTATCCTAGTTCTACAATTTTTACCTTTTTGAAATGCAATATTTTTTAACACAACCAATTGCATTGTTCAGGTATTACCAAGGAGAAAGACGGTTGGGTTAGTTACCTGCAATTGGTGTGAATTTGCTAAGTCATGATTGGTTCAATTTTGTGTAGAATATGTATATCTAAAATTGGTTATTAAATATTATTACATTAATGTTTCTATATGTGCATTCATTTGTTTTTATTTTGGGCTTTATTAATCTCATTATTTTTCTTTAAATGAATGAAGAAACTAAATATAATTAATAATTTTTTGGTCATTAATCATGGGCCTGAAATGAACAATGAATTCAAACAATTTCAAGGCATTTACACATCATATAAATGCTTATGTTCAGAACAAAAAATGTTTATAAAAGTATTAGATCATTTTGCCTTATAATAACTAGGAATATTATGTATAAATACATTATTTAAAGTAAAAGAATAACTTGTCCAGAATTATCATAAATATGAACACTTAAGTGGATGTATCATAAAGAAATACAACTTGCATATAATTTGATGTCATGAGCATAACCCACAAAATTCCTAGCAATGTGACGAAACATTAAAATTGTGAAATATTTATCATTGCTGTAGCTTCTTTCCCTAATGAAACTTTGTTAAATCAAAGGGTTAAATAGTCCTAATCTAATCGAAACATATTCCTCTTGAAATTTCGAGAACAAATTAGAATGTACTTTATATAAAATATAGTAACCATACAGGCTAGGCGCGCTGGCCTACCATCATTGAGGTCGCAGGTTCGAATCCCGTTAAGGGCATGGATGTTTGTGTTCGTACTCATAATTCATATTTTCATCACTCATGTGTGTGTGTCTGATGTGGAAGGCAATGGGAAACCACCACATCATATGTGTTTATTCCCTAGTCATGTCAAACCAATCTTAGGATTGAAAACAATGAATGAATGAAACCATACAGTACAGATATATTTTCAATTGTTCACTTTTCTACTTTAAATTTGTGTAGCATTCACCAAAGCCTTATTTACTCACCTTTTGCATTCCAATATTTGAACCATCCATCAAATAAGTTTTGTTTTTGTAAATGAATTGCAGTAACATTAAAAATATGTAGCAATATTCTATTGATGAAGCCATTGCTATTAATCTTGAGTCGTATAAAAGAATCTTTGAAATGAGATGATCAAAAGTAGGAAAAATACATTTCAGAAATTAAATTCAACATTGATACACTTTAGTGAATTATATTTATTTACAATGGTAGAATCGAGAAGTAATTAGCCTGGCGAAGAAAGCAAAGGCTGTGTACAGTGAATATTAGTTATCCAATTCAAATTTGGAAAATTAAAATTTTTTTTATAGCAAAAAAAGTTTTATCTTCATATCATTATATTATTTACATGAGAATTTATCCAACTGGTATAATAATAAGAAACCTTTTAGCATCTTCATGCTAATGCATGTACACACAAAAATATTAGCAATACAATACAAAAGTACAAAAATATACCTTTAATATATATTTGAAATATTTACAGTATGTTCGATTTTATAAATTGTATTATTTCTCCCTTAAAGATACTAATTTTGTCACACATTTTCAAATTTATGGGTAATTTATTAAATGTTGACAAGCCATTTTGAAATACTGATTTCTTGTTCATATTTGAGTTTTGTGTTGCTATACAAAAATTTTGTTTATTTCTTGTTTCATAAGAGTGTGCATCACAGTTATATACAGTTTGATCACAGAGACATTTAGATATAATATTATTTTTCAACTTAAATATACAAACCATTGTATTATACATTATTCTTTGTCTTATGGAGAGCAAGCATGTAACTTCCAACATATCTTTCACATGTGTTCTCCTATTGCACAACAATATCACTCTTAGCATTTTATTTTGCAGCTTCTGAAGTGCCATAAGATATTTTTCACTTATTTTCCAAAGGACTGAGCCACAGTAATCAATATGTGGAGAAATTAAAGTTTTATATAAAGTCACTTTCATTGCTGGCAACAAAAACTATCCTAATCTAGCAATACACCCTATTATCTTACCAATCTTTTTACTAATGTAATCAATACGCCTATCAAATTTTAAATATAGATCAAGAATAACTCCTAAGTACTTATATTCATCCACAAACTCTATCTGATATGAACTTACAGCTAACTTAAGTTTACCAATCGAATTTAGTAATACATTTCTTGTACTTGAGCAATTTAAGAATATCATTGCTTTTGTTTTATCCAAGTTTAATTTTAATTTATTAATTTTTAAGCAAACATCAAGATCACTTAATTCATTATTGATTGTTAGAAGAACTTCATTAAGTTATTACCTGAAAAATATAGTAATGTGTCATCAGCAAATAAATTAATTGGAACTTTTTTGGCAATTTTATAGATATCATTAATATAAATATTAAAAAGTAATGGGCGTAGCACAGACCCTTGAGGAACTCCATATTCATTTTCTATAGGACTAGATTTTTCTCCATTATATTTACAAACTGATTCCTTTTTTTAAGGTAATCCTCTAATATCATTAGTGCTTTACCAGTAAACCCAAATTTACATAATTTTTTTATTAAAATATTTCTGTCAATAGTTTCAAATGCTCTCTTACAATCAATCATTACAGCTATAATAAAATTTCCATTATCAATTGTTTGTCTCCAATCTAAAAGCAAGCCCTGAATTGCGGTTTCACAAGAATGTTTAGTTCTGAATCCTGACTGCTTCTCATATAACAGATTATTTTTACTTACATAATCTATCATTTGAATGTATAATAACTTTTCAAAAATCTTTTCATATAAGGGCAGTATATTAATATGGCGGTAGTGTTGTGGTTCACAAGGCTTTTGTATCTTTGGGATTGGAATATTCATATTTGTTTTCAAATTAAGTTATACAGCGGTTTTTAGAGAGCAGTTATATACATGCAGGAGCCTATCATATATTATTTCAAAAGTATTTTTTATAATGTGTTTATCCACTAAATCAAATGTTGAACTTGTTTAGATTTCTAATTATCTTTAATAAATCATTCCTTGTGATTTCACTAAAAGCAGAAAATAAAGTAGCTGGTTATGGATAATCATCATTTACTAACATAATATTGTTACTATTATCAATAGTGTTGAGGAAAGCAATTTATTCATATCGTTATTCGTTTGTTTTCTTGAGTGATCGTAAATCGTTGTCAACTGTTGTATCAATACTGTTGTTCTGGTTTAAACTAGTAAAGCACATGTGTGTCCGATACTGGCCTCTTTTATTCCTGTAAAGTTCGAATTCTATCAAATAGAATTAACAATATCCTTTACATTATCAACATAAAAAGAATTAAATTTATCCATTATTGAACTGTTCATACCAACTGCAAATTTAGTTTCCAATATATTATTCCCTTGTGGCCTACTATTACTTCTTAGTGAATTTTTTAAAACTTCCCACATCTTTTTTGTGTCATTCTTATATGTATTTATTTTATTTTGAAAGTATTTAACTCTTGAACTTCTTAAAACTTTTACAAAATTATTCCTTTTTTTAGTATAGTCATCCCAGAGCTTTCCTCTGTTATCTTTTGAATCTTTAGCAACACAATATGCCTTTATCTTTTCTCTTCTTGCATGTATCACCTCCTCAGTGAAATAAGGTATATTAATTGAAGTATCATGTTTTTTCCCACATTGTAATGGATAATTAGACCGAAAAGAATTAAACTGTTCCACAAATTTATCAGACAATAATTTTACATCAGATATATCTTCAGTTGGGCATTTAAAATCTTTTAAATGTTTCAATGTCGGGTATATCATTTGACTTTATAGTCTGCTTAGTGTGTCTTTTGATTGTAGCACTACGTTTATTTTTATTTAGGGGTATTAAATCCTTTGGCAAAATTACAGATGTTACCTCATGGTCTGATAAACATGAGATCTCACAAATTACATGATTAAAATTTTTCATATTCGATATAACCAAATCTATACTTGTTTCTGATTCCTTTGTTATTCTTGTCGGTGAATTTACAATCTGCTTTAAATTATTTCTGATTAAAATCTTGTGGAACTGAGTTACTGAACTATTTTTGTTAAGAAAGTTTATATTGAAATCTAAAAGTTTTCTACCTTTTAAGGTAACTTCTTCTAACCATTCTTCAAAATAATTTTTAAAATCAGTTTCTCTCTATGATGGGGATCTATATAAACAAAAAATATCAATATTAGAGCTTAAAGCTTTTACTGTTACGCCCACAACCCAAATTTTATTTTCAACTTTAACGACACATTTCTTATCAAATTTTATACCATTTCTAATATAAATTATGCATCCTCCAGTATGGCGAGAATTAGAAGTGCAATTAATGAGTTTATAGTTATTAATTGTTAGGTCCGACTCCTGAATTTGATCAGTGATATGAGTCTCAGTTAAACAAACTACTAATGGGTTATATTTATTCAAAATTAATTTCAATTCATCAAGTTTAGGAAGTAATCCTTGAATGTTACAAGTTAAAATGAGACTCATATTAGTCAACATGCAAATATCCTACCGATATAATTTATTTTTCACTCTCTCCTTCCTATCCATATGTTATCATCAATAACATCCTTATTTTTCTGAACCAATGTATGTATCAATAAAATATTCGTAACCACTTCTGTTACCTACAAATTCACTTTCATCAATACCAAATAATTTTATCTTTTTATAAGATACATAACTTGAGTTATCCTCAATATCACAAAGTGAACTCAAGTCACTCACTAAAATTTTATTTTTCAACTTCTGTTGCACATCAGAACTGTCACACTCAATTCTGTAGAATTGTTTTTTCTGTCTTCCACCATTTTATTTATCAAAAGTGATTTATCTTCGTGTAGAATTTCGGTTTTCAAAGGTTTTAACACTTGTAGATTTTCATTCTTTGGTTTTATAATCAACTGTTCTGGTCTTTTCTTAGTGGCATTAGCATATTTTTTTCTGCATACATTTACAACTGTTGATACTGGTACTGCCTCACTTGCAGATGATATTGCCACTTTTGAACGACCACAAACAAGATCTTTGGATGAAAACGGTAACTTTTCTGCTTATTCTCCAGTTAGCAATTTTCCACAGCACTAGCGACATCTTTGGATGAAAATGGTAACTTCTCCAAGTCACGAATTTTTATCATTAATATCTCATTTTCTTTCATTAGAGTCTTTTTATCACATTTCAGCAATGTATTCATTACTGTCAAACTCAAAATCTTTTCATTAGCAGCCTTCAGTTCATCTTGCAGAAGACTCAACTGCCTCAACAGCATACACAAAGCTTGGTCCGGTTCCTGTTCCGATCTCATAATAACACATCGGGAGCATTGCGGTCCTTCCAGCTTCTTTGCACACTTTATATGACGTTTGGCATTACACTTATTACAGTTCACTGACTTATACTTTCCAAATGTTTTGCCACAATCCGCACAATCCGAGTCACTCAATAAATCGTCAGAATCATTCACATTTCTCAGAGCTTCTGTTACTTCGTCCAAAGATTCCGCCATCTTAGTAATATATGTATTACTGAATGTAATACATATATCCTATGAAGAAATTGTCATAAAAATTAACAATATCCTAGTATGATAAAGGTAATAAGTGGTAATAAGGGACCAGCACATGGAGAGGCTTTCATATCCTTGTGTGTCAGGATATGGTTCGAGCGAAGGCTGTAACTTTGTTCATCTGATTTGTTCGAAATGATTAATTGGTTTTGTCCAAAAAGTCTTCCCTAAAGTATTTATCAATCATTTAGTTTTTCTTAAATAAAGTTTAATTACATGTTCGAGCGTTAACATTTAAAAATATATAAATGTGCCTGCTGTATGTTACTTCTATATGAATTTTTTAAATAATATCCAATTGTCTGGATTTTCTATTATCTTTTGGTTCTAGTTATTTCTGACAATTACAATCATATCTCATTTTCAAATAAAAACAGTTGAGGATAAAAAAGAGAAAGCTGAGGACAAAAAGGAATTTTGTCAGTGTTTTATGGTCAAAAGTGCTTATGTGTATTAGGCTAGAAGGCAAGTAAAATAACTGAGGTTGAGGTAAATCTGCATAAAAAGACAAATAGAACATCTTGGTAATATCCTATTAGAAATAATGATGAGGATAGAATTAAAACAAAAGCATATCACTGACATAATAGATGAAAGACAGTTGAAGTGCTTTGAATGAATGGAGAGGCAGAAGAAGTACATATGAAGCAATTTGTGAAAAAAGAGGAAACTCCTGAAACAAATTGGAGGAGGACAGCAAGGAAAGTGAAAAGACTGGTCAAGGAATGGCAAGACAGGAGGATGTGGATGGAACATACTCCCAAATGATGAGACAAAATTGGAAAAGGAGGAGGTAAATACATTTAAAACTACTTTGAAAAGGATAATCAAACTAGACATTCTAATTTTTATGAAATAGGTCTTTCGCCAATAACAACTTAAACTGAATGGTACATATTTTCATTAGTAATAGATAAAGTCATTTATTTTAAATTGACTATATGCTGTAGATTAAATTAAAGTTACAAGTTTGTATAAATATAGAGTAAAGACCGTTATTAAGAATAGTAAAAGATTTTTTTATTCCTTTTCAAGCTAGCATGATGCTAATATGGTATAGAATCAAACATGTATGTACCTAATTATAATCTAGCTATTTAGGTTTTATTACAACAAATGTAGAACATAATGAAAAATACATTTTTGCTTGCCCATATAAACTCGAAGATTGAAATCACAAGTAGCTAAAGAATTTAATTAAAAATCCCTAAGCAAAAAATCAGTTAATGAAAAACATAGTGAAGCAGTAACAAATGCATGTAAATATAAGTGAAAACAATGTAAACATATATGCTGCATGGTTAACCTTTGCATAATATTTTGTGCTTGAACTTGAAATATATAAATTCACATTATAACTGAATTGTAATATATATTAAATCTATACTTGGGAGAAGGTGAAAGTTTAATAAAGAAATAAGATAGTCCATGAAATTTTTAAAATACTGTACTATAATCCATGAAATTTTTAAAGCTACAGTCCATGAAAATTTTCCAAGAATATAGTCCATTAAATTTATATAGACTTTAGTACATGAAAATTTTCAAAGACTATTATAGTTCATGAAAATTTTCGAAGACTATACCTCATGAAATTTTTCAAAGACTTTAGTGCATGAAATTTTTGAAAACTATAATCCATAAAATTTTTGAAAGACTAGAGTCCATAAATTTTTTTTAAGACTATAGTACCTACTTGAAATTTTTAAAATACAATAATACCTAATTATACGAGCAACCGCTATACGAGATTTCACTTATATGAGACGTACAAATTCCTACCTGTTTTTTCAGTAAACAAGCAGATTTTCGCTCATACAAGGCTGCAGCTTGTAAAGCGTTGCCGAGATTCATCTTTTCTCACATCTTCTCGGCTGTGTGTTGTGTACTCTTCTCAGTGCCGTAAGTAAGGTATGGCAAAGGTGGCATTTGCAATAGGCGCTGCTTGCAAAAGGCGCCAAATGTTCCCCAAAAATGTGCCAAAATTTAATTTTCTCATAAATAAGTATTATTTTGATACACAAACGTTAATTTATATGTAATAAAAATGTTATTTTTTTACTATAATGCAGAAAAATTATATCTGACATAACCAAGGCGTTTTCTAAAAATTTGCCATAGGCGCCATATTGCCTAGGTACGTCTCTGACTCTTCTGCATCTGTGCAAAACGTTATGGCATCCCAGCATTGTTCTCTTAGTATCGTGCACGTCTCAGTGAATATTAGTGAAATTTATCTCTTCACATCCATTAAATTTGAAGACATTTTTGAGCATCATGGCCCTGATATGTAATCCAAGTGATAGTGGTAAGGTGAAAAATGTGAGAAGGCCATTAAGTGTAGCACAGAAGCTGGATATTATTAAGGGGTTGGAAAAAGGAGAACACTCGAATGATATTTGTGCCGCCATTAACTTGTCTTCATCAACGGTGAGGAGTATTTTTCTGCAAAAGGACAAACTTAAAGACATTGCCCAATCAAATGTTGGTGATGTTAAGTTAAGAGTGAGTAAAAAGATCACATGAGGCAATATTAGAACAAACTGAGAGACTTTTAACACTTTGCATAGACAGCCATACTTGTAAGCACTCGAGTTTGGCTTTCAATGTTATTCAGGAGAAGGCACTCTCACTGTTTCAAGATCTAAGAAAGAAGGCTGAAGATGAAGGACAGGAAGCACCAGATATTGACTTTAAAGCAAGCCGTGGATGGTTTGAGCGATATAAGAGGAGACGTGCAAATTTGCACAACATAAAAGTCATTGGTGAAAAAACGAGTACAGATATTGAGGCAGCCACTCCATTCCCAGCTGAACTTAAAAAAATTATTGACGAGGGAGAATATTCACCAAAACAGGTTTTCAATATGGACGAAACTGGAGTTTTTTTTGCAAGAAAATGCCTTCTCGAACATTTATATCCCGTGATGGGAAACATGCTCCAGGGTTTAAAGTGTTGAAGGAATGTCTCTCTCTTCTTCTCAGTGGCAATCTCAAAGGTGACCTGAAGCTGAAACTGCTCTTAGTTTAACATGCACAAAACCCTCGAGCCCTTAAAGGCATCGTGAAAACAGAATTACCTGTGCTTTGGTATTGGAACAAGAAGGCTTGAGTGACCTCTGAGAATTTCATAAACTCCATCATATAATACCTGTCACTGCTCATTGCAGAATATTGTGCCAAATACAACCTTGATAACAGGGCAATTTTGGTATAGGATAATGCCCCTGGTCATCCTAGGAATCCTGAACACATTGCACCTAATATTCATTTTGTTTTTTTGCCTCCTAATACCACCTCCATCCTCCAACCAATGGACCAGGGTGGCATTGCTGCCTTTAAGGCATATTATATGCAGCAGGTGACGTGATACATTGTAACGGGGTTGGATAGTGATGATGACGCAACTATCCAGTAATTGTGGAAGAACTACAATATAAGAATGGCAGTTGATAATATTGATGTCGCTTGGGGAAAAGTAACTAAGGAATGCATGAATGGTATATGAAAAAATGTGTTGCCAAAAATGGTGTATGATTTCAGTGGCTTGCAGAGATTCAAGGGATGATTGTTAAACTCGCTAATGAAGCAGGCTTTGACGAGGTTGATAATAATGACGTTGAGGAGGTATTAGCTTCACATGGCCAAGAACAAACAAATGTAGAACTGAATCAGCTACTAAAAGAGAGGCCAAAGGAGTTGGACAAGGACCAGGATGACATTGCTGAAGTAAAAGATCTTGATACAAAAACATTGTCTCACTTATTCAGCTTGGCTAATGAAATGTTCAAAACGGCGAAGGATAATGACCCCGACATGACAAGGAGCTGTGCTTTCAAACGTGGATTGGATAACATCCTTACCTGTTACCATGAACTGTATAGGATGAAAAAAGCTGCTGCTAAGCTGACAATGATCGACACCTTTTTTTGTCCCAAGCAATCACATGAACCCCAACCGTCTACTTCCATTCTACCATCTACATCTGCTGAAGTCACAAACATGGATATCGATGTTGACGTCCCTCCCATTGGAGATGAAGGAGATCCAGATGACCCATCAACACCATCACCACCAAAACACTTGACTACCCAATAAATCGTTCCCAACCACACCACCTCCGCACTTTCACTTAGCATAAGTAAATTCTTCCTTTTTTTCAAGAAATTGATGAATTCTTTATTATTTTTAGTAATTATATAACACTTGCATTAGTTAAGTGCATATAGTACAGGATACGAAATGTTAAAGAATGTGCTAACGTCTGCAAAAATCAGCAGGAGTGTCATTGTTTTTCTAACTTTTTCAATTACTATAGTTCATGAAACATTTCAAGGTCTTCAACCTATGAAATTTTTCAAGAACTATAGTCATTGAAAAATTTCATTCATGTCCATGAAATTTTGAGACTATATTCTATGAAATTTTAAAACACTATTCATCATGTAATTTTTCAATTACTATAGGTGATTGATGGCGAACCTTCTATAGTCCGCGTGCCAATATTACCGAAATTGTCGAATCTTTTCTGCCTCGCGTGCCACAAAAAGTCCTTGATTTTTTTTGGGTACTAACTGAATTAAATTCGAGATCAATAAATAAAATTGTAACCATAAAACTAACGTTTACAACAGTTAACTAAATAAAACCAATGTTTTTGTGGCGTTAAGTCAGTACGATAAATGCTTTGTATGGTTTTCGCCTTTCGTTGGCATGCCAACCAAAATCGTATTGCGTGCAACTTATGGCACATGTGCCATAGGTTCGCCATCACTGCTATAGGCCATGGAATTTATAAATAGTTTTATCCATGAAAATTTTCAAAGACTATTGACCAATAAATTTTTATAGACTTTAGTAAATGAATTTTTTAAGAGACTATAGACCATGAAATTTTCAAAGACTTTATTGCATGAAATTTTTGAAGACTATAGTCCATGAAATATTCAAAGACTAGATGGAGTCCATGAACTTTATAAAGACTATAGACCTTGAAATTTTTTCGTAGACTATAGACCATGAAATTATTCAAAGACATGAGTGCAGGAAATTTTCCTGGAACTATATAGTTCATGAAATATTTCAAGGTATTTAACCCATGACAATTTTCAAAGACTAACGGCCTTGAAATAATTTAAATTTTTTAATACTATAATCTATGAAATTTTAAAATACTATAGTCCATGAAGCTTTTTTAAAGACAAGAGTCCATTACATTTTTAACCCTCAAGCGGCAGCACCAAATATTATAACAGAAGCAGCAGTGCAGAGCAAATCCGCTACCAAGCTAATTTAATTTGAATATCTTCACGTATAAGAACAGAAGAGCCATATTAAGTTTCAAATAAATTTCCCTTCCTTTATGTCACTGTATTAATATATTTCTAGTTATATTTCACAAAATCCCCAAACTTTTTTCAATTAAAACATCTAAGTCTGTAAAATGATTTTATTTATACTGAAGAACAAAATACACACAAAGAAAACTTGAAAACGACATGAATTACACTTAACAATTATTCATCCTCATAATTAGCAGTACCACTTCGCATTGATTACAAATTACAGTGGTTTTTGAATGATCTTTACAAATAAATGATTCACATGTGCTGCATTTTAACTGAGTAAATCTATTTTTACTTCTACCACAAATCTACTTCTTTTTTTGTTAGGGGCTCTTCGTCTCCTCTACTTTCTTCTTCTGGCCTATAATATTTTTAAAAAACTTTTGTATCCATTGGTAAATGGAACAACATTGATCTCTCAGTGAGATACGGTTTCATTAGCTGCAGTGCAAAGCTCTTCAAAAAAATCCTTCTACTAAGTGATTCATTTTCTTGCCTCGCTTTTTATATCACATATGCATTTTATTCCAGCAATATCGAGTAAGGAATAAAATAGAGCTAGCGGCCATCTTCTTGTTATTCGTGAAACAGAATATGTTGCACACAACTGATCCACAGTGTCAACTCCAACCTTTGTCATTTTGTAGTCTAAAATTATTTCTGGCTTATTCATATCAGTGTCAATATTTCCCTCATCGTGCATTGTTGACAACAGCACCACTGATCTATTTTTTTGGGAACATATGAGACGAGCATACAGTGCTTTTGATAACCGAATATACTAGAACCTGCTGCTCTATTTTTATTTGGCAGAAATTGACTAGGAATCTCTTTTTTATTTTTTCTCAGTGTACCTACTGTAGTAATACCCTTTTGTAGCAGGGAAAGCGCCAACGGGTAGCTCGTATACCAATTATCTGTCGTAAGATTCCTATTGGATCTGACAACTGGGGCTACCAGACTGTTTACGATTTCACTTGGACTGTCTTCAGTCCATACTTTGCGGGTTTATTGGGTATATATTGAATGAAGCCACATCTCCCACGAAATGAATCGAGTTTTTCATCTACAGTAACGAATTCACTTAAATGGTAACAGCTTTTGCAATTTCTAGTAAATGATTCGAGGACTGTTCTTATATGAGCTAACTTGTCAGTTTTTAAGCAGTTATCTCTCGTCTTTTTATCATCAAATCGTACTGACCTCAAAATTTGCAGAAATCGCCCATAACTCATACAAGCTCGTAAAATTTGAATCCCTGTTCCGTCGGATGCCCAAAGTTCTTTTACATTAGTGTGACTTCCTTTTTTTGTCCCCACCAAGTACAGTACACCGAGAGAAGCTAACATCTCACTTCTGGATATTTCTTTGTAGTTTCTGTCTCGTGTGTAAAGAATAACATTTTTCTTTCTTTTGATGTACATATTGGTGAAATTTATTATTTCGTCTATCATATTACTATTAATGAAATGGAAAAAAGCTTCTGATTCCTCTTTTACTGTTCTTGTGTTTCCTTTTGGTCCCGGAAAAATTTTTATAATATTTTTTTCTTGGTTTTTGATTGGCTGGAATAACAGTTTTTTGCCAATTTGTAATTTTATCTCGTCCAATAAAAAAAATGTCACTCTTAGTCTTGTCGTCATTATCAGATAAGTCAGTAAGATCAAGTTCAGAATTGGAATTGTGATCAACGTCGTCATTGTTTATTACTTCTTGCTCTTCATCAGACGAAGAATCTTGATTTGCGTCACTCTCTTCCTCAGATAGTTCTCATAAAACTTTTTCAAAATTTCCTGGTTTTACAATTTTACTGTTGTTCCCAGACCTACAAATGGGTTTCAAATAATGTAAAAGTGTATTGCATGAAATATAACACAAGAAAAATATTTATGAGCATAAATATTACTCGCATACTAAAATATTGCAACTAAAATTTACTAACATGATTGGTATGGCCGGAGCAGCTTACAATCTATTACGCCTTCAGATTTTATGTTTTCTATATTTCTCCAGGATCTACATATGGATTTCAAATAATGTAAAAGTGTATTACATGCTGTTAAGACTAGCTAAAACCATTCTGTGTACACAAATAGCCGCAAGAGTACAAAAACACTGTGAGTGAAATTTACTTAAAAGAGTGGAAGTGCCGGAACAATTTTGAAAAATGGTTTTTCAGACCATGAAGTTTTTCAAAGAACATGAAATTTTTCGAGGACTTAATCCATGAATTTTTTCAAAGACTGTAATAGTCCAACAAATTTTGAAAGACTATAGTCCAAGAAATTTTTCAAAGACTTTAGTGCATGAAATTTTTCAAAGACTAGAGTCCATGATTTTTTAAAAGACTATATAGCTTGAATTTTTTAAAATACTGTAATCCATGAAAATTTTCAAAGACTATAGTCCAATAATTTTTTAAAGTCTATAATACTCCTTGAAAATTTTCAGACTATAGTCCATGAAATTTCTCAATGACTATAGACCAGTGGTCTTCAACCTTTTTTGAGTCACCGCCCACTTTTACCATATGTTGTCCTTTGAAATAAGTTCACCGCCCACCCAGTGGCATAGTGAGGGTTTCTGGCACCCGGGGCAAAGAATTTTATATATTTGATAAAATTAAACTTAAATGCTTCGCTGCTTCTGCGAGAGACTCCGACCACCCTCATGGCCTTTCGATTTTACCGCAGCATGGATACATTGTCACTAGTATAGTATGATATACTACTATAGTTAACAACAAACGAACTGTAATAGTTGTACATAAAATAGTAGTACAGAATATGTCTGCTTTTTTATAGAATTTTATTTTTCAGTGTAAAAATTAGAATAGCATTTGGTGAGTTCTTTAACGCCCACCAAAAATCCAAAAACGCCCACTGGTGGGTGCTATCGCCCACCTTGAAGACCATGAATTTTTTTGTCTGTAATCCATGAAATTATTTAATGACTATAGTTCATGAAATATTTCAAGGTCTTTAACCTATGAAAATTTTCAAAGACTAAAGGCCATGAAATATTTCAAAGACCATCTATGAAATTTTAAATTACTATAGCTCATTAAGTTTTTCGAAGACCATAGTCCATGAAGTTCTTCAAAGACAATAGTCCAAGAAATTTTCATTGACTATCGACTATGAAATTTTTAATGACTTAAATCCTTAAATTTTTTAAGACTATAGTAGATGAAAATTTTGAAAGACTATAGTCCATGATATTTTGAAAGACTGTAGTCCATTAAATTTTAAAACACTATCTTTCATATAATTTTTCAATGACTATAGGCCATGAAATTTGTAAAGAGTTTTATCCATGTGAATTTTCAAAGACTATTTTTATAAACTTTAGTACATGAATTTTTTCCGTGAAATTTTGAAAGACTATAGTCCATGAAAATTTAAAACACTATTGGTCATGTAATTTTTCAATGACTATAGGCCATGAAAATTTTTAATTACTTTGTTGCATGAAATTTTTGAAGACTATAGTCCATGAAATATTCAAAGACTAGAGTCTATCAATTTTATTAGGACTATAGGCCTTGAAATTTTAAAAATATTGTAATCCATGAAAATTTTCAAAGACTATAGTGCATTAGATTTTTATAGACTTTAGTACATGAATTTTTCCAAAGACTATAGTCTGTGAAATTTTGAAAAACTATAGTCCAAGAAATTTTTCAAAAACTTTACCGCATGAAATTTTTGAAGATGATAGTCCTTGAATTTTTTCAAAACTTTAGTACATGAAAGTTTTGAAAACTATAGTCCATGAAATTTATAAAATACTATAGTACATGATATTTTTGAAAGACTATAGTCTATGAAATTCTTCAAAGGCAAATAGTCGATGCAATTTTTCCAAGACTATAATATATAGAGTTTCATATATTATAATCATTAAAATTTTGTCAAAGACTATAATCCTTGAAATTATTATAAGATTATGTACTTTGCCATTTTTAAAGAATTTATTCCATGATTGTTTTTCAAATACTTTAATGATTGAACATATTTTTATGACTATATATATCCTATGAAATTTTTTTATGATTATAGTCTGAATAATTTTAAGTCTATAGTCTGAAATTTTTTCCTTTGAAATAATTTCTGACTATAGTCCATGATATATTTCAGTAAGTATAGTCCATTAAATTTTTCGAAGACTATAGTCCATGACATTTTTACAAGAGTGTAGTTCATGAAAATCTTTAAAGACTTTGGTCCGTGACATTTTTTAAAGACTATAGTCTGTACTTTTTGAAATTATTTCAAAGACCATACATAGTCTGAATTTTTTTCAAAAACTAGAGCTGATGAAATTTTTTCAAATACAATAGTTTTTGAATTTATTTCAAAGATTTACTCTTTGAAATTTTTAAAACACTATAATCCATGAAATTTTTTCAAAGAAATTATTCTAAGACTATATATAGTCTTTGAAATATTTTGTATTTGTATTTCATGAAATTATTTCAAATACTATAGTGAATGAATTTTTTTCAAAGATTATAAGAGGCTTTTACATGGAACATACATCTATTAACTTCTCCTTTACCAAGTGTTGAACAATTTAGTAATAATGATGTGAATTCAATAAAATACCTACCGGTTCAGTGATTCACCTTGCTAACTAATGCTTGCCAACTATCAAATTGAGAAATTAGCTCCATAATTTTATCACCTTTGCCTGCCATCAAGCTTCACAGTATTTCATTCTGATCTTGTTTAAAATTGAAATAATTTTACTTATATTTTAAGTAGTGATATAATATTTAACATAGAGCTAATTAAGAGTTTAGTTTCTTTCACTGTGTATTACAAATACATTAATTTATTTGCAGGAAACAAGATGGTATTAACTTATAAATTTCTGTAGATCATGTTGCATTTATCAGCAGGCACTCCTCAAATAATTTGAAATCATTATGATACTTTTACTTCTTAAGCACTATATAGTAGTACTGTATGTTTCCAATAATATTGTAGCTGAATTTAAGCTGTGCATATTTTATAATAATTATAACATAGTAATTATTTGGAAGAAAATTGAAATTAATTTAGCATAATTTCAAAACCTTGTGGGTGGTATTTTTGTCTTGCCCTAAGTGCACTTGCTGTATTTTGCAGTATACAGTTAATTGTCTTGATGTTTTAGTTACCAAAATAATGTTTTTGGAAGAGACAGACATTTTAAATGAAAATTCTTTATATCAAACCAATTTCTTCATGCAGAAGTAAATTTATGTTCCAATAGAAATGACAAGCTTAATCACAAAATTTAATTAAACAGTTATATGATAATTCATGAAAATACATCAGGTGACAATGTAAGGGCAATCTGAATTAGGATGATGACAACTCTTGGTTTCTGTGACAGTCTCTGAATTTGGTAGACCATTTCTAGTGTAAATGTAAAATATAACAATATCCAGACAAAAAATTATTTCCTATTCTAGAACCAATGACCGCCGGATCCCCACTGAGGATGGCTGCTTTGTAGCCAGAATGTACACCTGGTTTTTCATACACTTTCCTGGCTATCGGAGATACTTTTCGTTGGCTTTCAGCCATGAGGTAAGTTTGATTTAGTATAATTTTTGAACATGTACGAATTCTCTTGAAATCAATGACTTAATGTCTGCTGAGCAAAGCGCGTTCTGAAAACCGTTTTTCTTCTTCTAATTACTCGCTCCCTTTTACTTGAGCATCCCTTTATATCTCGATCAAGCAGTCTTGAAAAAGTGGATTCAGCCGTCGGATAGACAATATTAATTTCATTCACACCTGGAGAACATCAATCTATCGCATTCATTTTTTTTGACACACCTATGTCCTTCATGTGGGATTCTTAAGACGTTAACCTACTTTCCGCACATGAGAGGTGGGTGCGCGTTTGTGTGTTCTAAAAAAAAATAAAACTGCTCGTTCACGTACCATCTTCTTCCTCTTTCGTTTTCACCCGTTTGTTTTACTTTAGCGAATTAATAATTTGTGTCGAAACTGATGGGCCTCTATTGAAGCCTCAGATGCGTCCATTATTCTCTTTTTTTGATGGAGAGGAAGAATGAAAAAAAAGTAGAAAGGAAAGGCGAGAATGTATAAACGCCATGTCTTTTCCGCTCGAAAGCGTCATCTGTTATATTTATCTTTGGCCGTTATATCCTCCAAAGAGAGAGAGAGAGAGAACACTCGTTCGCCTTTTCTGGATCCACCCACTTCTTTCTCTCTGGTCGAGGTCGACTCAACTTGGAAGCGTCTTCAGCTGTTTTTTTTTATTTCGCCGCTCACAACCTCGCCGACTTAATTTGCTCCTGTTCTCGCGTGTTTTATTTTTTAGAGCGGTCAATTCTTTTCTTCCTGGGATGCTATTATTATTTTTCCCCTGCGGTAATTAGTGCATACCTTGGTAGGAAAAAGCCTTCTCTAACAACGAGAAAATTTAAAAAATTTCGTCGAAAAAATGAACTATTTCAGACTCCAGGATATGGACTTTCGTCGAACTGAATAATTTGTCCTTGAATTAGGAGAGACTTGTGCCTTTAAGAAGAAATAAACCGTCCAGCTATAATAGAAAGTTTTCTTTGACTTCAATTTTTAATTGACGTCACTTGGGAATTTTGAAACCTTCAAAGTCATTTAGTTTGACCACTCCTATTTATTTTTAAAATTCACGAAAATTTTATTTCCAAGGCTAATTTCTTTTTCTTATTAACGTTACATTATATTTAGATTTAAAATACGTCATGAAGTAGCATCGAAAACTAAAAATTCAACATTTGGCTGTCCCAGAACTTCAGGTCGCCCGTATGCCAATGCCTTATTTTTTATCTTATTGCAGGTTCGGCTCGGTTTGCCATAAATACGTCGAAAGTCTTGATGTGTGGTTTGTGCATTCTAAATAGTTTCTCCTTTCATTGAGTCAGCGCAGTGTATTTTTTAAAATTCTGACTAATTTAAGATTCTTGTGTCTTAGAGTGGATTAGGACGCGGCTTAAGCAAAGGCCTCCACTCCTACACATACAACAAACATTTGCTTCACGTCTCCTATGCGGTTGAAATAGTAGGATGGTGACAACGATTGCTTCTTCGCCCCCGTTTAAATTCATAAGTGAAGAAAATAGAAAACTAACATAAGCCGTATAAGCGAAACAAATGGCAAAATTTGAATAAATACCAATTTCCGTTCGTGAATAGAATGTAAAAAATCTACTAACCGCGGTTTATGACTCATTTTTAAAAAATAATCGTCGCTGCCGCAGTGTTTGCAGTCGTGACTCAACTGCTTTCTTCACCATCTGCACGAGGTATTCTACTTTATTGAATGGAGAATGCAAAGGGTAGCAATAGTGACTCAACCTCGTGCATAAGTTAATATTGGTTTTTAAGATAAGCAAATAGTCATTAAAATGCAAGACTGCCTGCTTCGGTGCCCAGCAACTATTGCATAGTTACGGTGGATATTGCTCTACATCCTTTCGTAGTTTTGTGAGCATAAGAAACAAAAGATATATTACATTAGATATATTTAGCGTCGTCGTGCACTCTATAAATAAATTTAATTTTCCATGCTCATCATTTCACCTTAGGGGCAGTGAAACGAAGCATACTGAATGTTTACGCAGACTTCATTTTATATAAGATTTTTTAGTGTTTTTGATGAACTAGTTTATTGACATGGCAATGAAAGTTATCTCTTGCTCCTAGTATTGATTACTTGTTAATATGACCAGTTACGTAACTACTAGGAGAGTAAGGACCCGTGTCAAAATATTATCTATGGTCCCTCTCTCCTTCCCCCATTAACAAATACATATATCCAATTAAAATGAAACCCATTGCAGAAACTGCCATGTTGCACTTATTAATCAATTACCCCGAACATGCTTAAAAGGTTAGCCCTTTTAAAGTTACTCGGTCCAAAAATAATGATTAATTGAAAAGTCATTCGGAAAAAAATCCAGGTTAACAAAAGAATTTCCAAAAAAACCATTATTTTTCAATATTCGGACAAATTCGATGGCCCCTTGGGCCCATGGCCACCCACGCCAGCCTATTGTTTCGCCACTGAATATAAAGCCACGCCATAAAATTCTCAATTTATTTATTTATACAGGACAATTGCTTATACGCCTATCTTGCCTAAATGCATCATTATTTTTGGGCATTAAACTTGAGGGACTACCGGTTTTTAAAAAAAGCGGGACTATGATATAGGAATATTAACCTTTTAATTTATATAACACTATTATTCATCTCGTGGAAGAACAATGCAAAGGTTTTATCCGGGGTTCCGAAGACGAGGAAATTTTTCGGTCGATATATAACCTCGCTCACTCTGTTACCCACGATCGCATCACGCCCGTCCGATCCATGAAGTCTCCGTGACAGTACATACTTTATGCCTTAAAAGCGCTCCATCAACACCCGGAGGGAAGAGGATCGTGGCGCCAATTTGACGCGGAGGCGAGGCGATACATGCCCTCGCGGATATTTTTCCCAAACGCTCCTCTTCATTCCGAAGGAGATAATTCTTCCAGCTCTCTCTCCCTCCCTTCTCCTTTTCTCTTCCTCTCCCACCATCCACCTCCCGTCATTCCTCTCTCACGACCCCGTCCCTACGACTTCCCCACCCCACCCTCAAGTCTCCCCCATTCCACGCAACGACTACCTGCTCTTTTCATACGACTGATTCCACCCACTCACCACTCTCTCTTCTTCTGACATTCTTTGCCCCCTTTCTCTACCCCTCCATCACTCTCCCCCTTCCCTTGCTCCTCTTTTTCTCCTCCTCCCGCTATTTCCTAATCAATCGTCTCCCTCTCCTCTACTCACGCCCCTCTTTCGCGCCTCATCACTCATTTGCATTTGCCTTTTTTCCCCTACCTCGATCGAGACCACGCTCTCTCTCTCTCTTTTTTCCTTCCATTATTGTAGCTTCCTATTAATAAAATATCTCCTTTCTTCTTTTTTCTCTCCTGCCCTCCGTGTCCCTCGATCCTTTCTCCCACGTCGTCATTTCATTCATCCTCGCACTCTCTTGTCAACATCCCAGCGTAACGAAAACAATATCGCTTGGAGCCCGTAAGTTTGGTCGTTGTACGCGAAACTCCTTCGACGTTCCTCTCTGTTTCGTTCGAAAGTAGTTTAATATAATAAAATCGGTGGTGTTCAAACGTTCTGAAGGGCGTCGATGATGAAAACGTGGATTTTGTAATGTAACCGTCAGATTTCACCGGTATGCGTGATTTTACGATGACTTCCGCTTCGTGGATGTATTTATTTTTTGTCGAAATTTATTACTTGCAACGACGCACATTTTCTTGAAAATATGTGTTTTTAAAAATGATATGTTTCAATCTTATTGTTAGTGAGACCATGTTTGAAATACTTATGGAAAAACTGAAAATATTGTAATATTGACTTTGATAACAAATTCGTAATGTAGCTTCGTGTTCAATATATATTCTTAAACTTAAATTTAAACTTAAATTTAAAATGTCAGAATTGAAAAACTACGAATAAATTTACGAAAAAGAGTAGGTACTCAAAAGTATATATTTTAAGAGATTATAAGGCGATGTTGTATCGTTTTTCGCAGTGTGTCTTTAAATTGAGTCAGAAAAATTGACTACGACACATTTTAATCCATAAACATGGGCTAAATATCAATTTAAGCGTAAGGGTTTCGATCTACGAGCCAAGGACACCACAAGGAACACTTTTCATCGAGTTAACTTGCCGACTATCAAATTCGTTCATTAAAAATACATTCGAAATAAAACGCGTCATCCTCCAATTTAAGAGAAACATATTTCTTATATTTTATCGTTCCGACATGGCATCCATCAGTTAAATTAAGTTTGTGTTTCGAAGTCGCCAGAAACTCTCGTCATGTCAAGGTCGACTCTGACCTGCGGTGGTGTGCCTGTGAGCACTTCTGCCTTGAAATATATGTTTTTCCCGCTTTCTCTTCTGAAATAATAACACATGTTGGTTTAATGAACACTTCAAATCTATCATAGTATAATAGTTATTGTGATGAAGTGGCAGTGGCTATGAAGACAAAAGTATATTTACTATCGAAGAAGACTTTCGTTGAGGTCAAAATATATGAGCATCATTCTCTTCGAACGTGTTCTAATGTGGTTTTCAGCGCCATAAAAAGACTAATATTGATAATTAACAGTGAGTGAAACTCAGGCGATGCATATATCACCGTAAACTTACGAACTCTCGATGGATATTATGGTTAAAACGGAGGATTTACTCTCACTCTCTCTCTCTATTTAAATCGAAAATCACTCTTAATGAATTAAATTTGATGAACTTCTTCCTTTATTTATGTAGGAAGCCATTCCCAGAGAGAGATTGGGATAGCTTTATCTCCAACTTAACGGAGACGAATCGACAGGTGCTTTCTCTTTCACGCGGATGGTCACACAAGAACTCAATCAACAGCTTTACGTTGCTTGAGAATTTTCACATCTCGAAAGATTTCACCTTGCTCGAATAGTAGTAAAACAGAAAAAAAAAGATCAATAATAACTAGAAAACTAATAAAACTCGAAATTGGAAACGATGGAGTGAAATTGTGTCAAAATTAATATAGAATGTAACTCACGAATTTCCGATCTATTTTTTAAATAGTTAAATATATGGCCAATTAATTTATATGAAAAATTGCGCATGTGGAGGAATATTTTTGAAATATTTGGTGATAAAAAAATTTAAATACGAGTCAATTGAAATGAATCTGGATGAATATGTGACCTCTTAGTTCTCTATGGAGACTGAAGGAATGGGTGATTCATAAAAAAATCCCAAAATTCACTTTATTAGTTTTATAAAAATTAATCTATAAAATGTAAATATCTCCCCTGAAACGAAACTCACGACTTAATAAATACTTTTAGTAGTCCTTTTTTGACAATGCAGTTTAATTATCGAAAATTTTATAGCGGGGGGCAAATATACACGTGAGTGTTTAAAAAGTTGAAAGATGTGTTTCGCTTTCACATTTTTGCATTAATTATGAAATGTGCTTGGTAATGGCCCTGTCGTTTCCAAGACAATGACCGTCCTATGGAGATGATCTCATCCGCCCTTGTCGAAATTATGTGTAAATGTTATAATGTGTGATTGAGGAGATTTTTAGGACAAGGCATCGGCCTCCATAAAGGTTGCGTAATGTTTTAAGTGTCATCTGGCAATGAAATTACAGAATTGGATGATTTATATATGCGTATGCTGGAATAAGGAAATTATGAAAAGTTCTCCATTTACCACATTTTAGATTGTGTAATAATAGAGCTCATATGTATTACACTTCAAACCTTCTGTGCAGGCAGTTTTTTACTCTCCCTCGAGGTGGAATGGGCTAGAATCAAGAGAGTGATTTTTTTATCGTTGCTAATAGTTGATTTTCTGGTGATCTTTTTGCGCCAAACTCACTACTATAGTAACAGACGCAAGGTATGAAGTATAACTAGGTTGAAATAATTTCAGGATAAGGTGACGGTGCCGAAGAACATACAGTATTAGTTTTGATTAGTAACTATTTAATATGTTTCAAATTAAATTCAAATTGATGAATAATTACAGGAGTTTTTCTGTCAACTTTACTGCTTGAATCCTTTTGACGAATTGCACTAGTAAATGTTATCTCTCTGTCTCTAATTAAGCTCCACGTAGTTGTTCAAGATTGCGTTAATACAAAAACTTTTACTCATATTTATCTGTTAAACATTACTTAATTAGGCGAAAACATCAAGATTAATTTTAGACTATGGCAATCTGACATTGATGAAGCTATGCATTTTGCTTATCGTCAGCACTGTGAAATATTTTAACAATAAAAAGGTAAATTATTTTAATGTAGTTTTTTAAGGAACCTTTTTTGTTTCGGCGTTGAGGGATATTTTAAAAAATCGTGTATTGGGCGCATATTTGAGGGCTGTGAGGCAAAAATGTGGTAACCCACACTTATGCTGTTTTGAGAAAATTGACGATTTATTGGTTCAAATTATATTTTTATCAGAAATAAACGCAAGTTACTAAATATGAATGAAATTTCCAAAATCACAATTGAAGTTTTTTCTTTTCTGTACGCAGCCTAGCTCCAAATAGATAAGTTTGTGGGTTACCATGCTTTTGCCTCACACCCCTCATTTACGAGGTCATCCTGAGAATCACCGAATTCTGTTCCTCATTACATCAATTCCGAAAGTGGGTTATCTTTCTTTTAAGGTGGTCATAGCCGTTAAAGCCGATGGGTCGATAAAGGACAAAGTGCCTCACAAAGACAAGCATTGTCCGTACCAAAGCGAGCCGGTAGAAAAGGTCTCCGCGGTGTCGTCTTAAGAGTCGGCCAAATAATACCAAAAGCCTCGGTCGGACCAACAACTCCGGTCGAGGTGGAATACCGGTCATGAAAATTCTTAGACAAACTTTTGAAATGGGTTAAACAAATAAGGAAATTTGAGTGTGTAGAGAGAACTCGAGGATTTTCTCCTTGTTTAGAATTGGACGAGGGACGTCAAGAGAAATGTTCAAGACCAAGGTTAAGAAATCAAGGCAGAGGGAAAAAACCAAGAAGTTAGGAAAGAAGGGAGGAAGAGAGGAAAAATAAAGGATAAATGAAACAACGGGAAGAAAAGTAAATACGAGATCTCAAGAGACAATGGCGTGAAGGAGGTGAATAAGTTTGGAGAGGGTGAAAGTCGAGGTGCATTTCATAGATCACGTAGGATTATGAAAGCGTTAGACCGAGGAGAAGCGCCAGAGAAAAAGACGACATATAATTCAGGTGATATATCATTGGGCAACCATTTGTAATCATTCTTATTCTTATGAAGTTTCTCCACAACTGAGATGGACCAAGGTTTCTAATTTTCGGAATGAGAAATGTTTTACACTTGCATTCCGGCTCTATGCTCGATTTCATTATTCCATCGGTTTGATCTAACATTAAAAATTTCTATAATAAAATGGGCAAAATCTCACTGATTATTACCTATATCCAAAAGATAAGATATTAATAACATCGAAATAATTCTCCAGGGAATTGTAATTATTTACAGGCAAATGGAAATAAATAAATCCTAAAATATTTAGCGAATATTTTACCAATTTCTGAAAATTTCAAAAAATATTGTTACGCCGATAAATACCGGAGATTTCCGAGTTCGGATCCAGGATCCTGAGATTCGAAACTCCCGCCAAATACGTATATCCCTCCATCATCCTATAATTAGTACTGCGAGCCGTTAGAAGCGCAAGAGGACAAGGAACTGTATAATCCGATCATTAAATCCCAATTACCGATCTTTCTTCATCTCTCTCTCTCTCTCTCTCTCCAGTTCTCCGCGCATTCCTTTTGGCTTACCTTCATTATTCTTCATCCCTCCCCTCGCATTTCCTCATTCTTCCCTTATCTTTATCTCCCCCCTCCCACTCTCCATTTTCTCGGTCGAATCGCGCCAAAGCAGTCTTTTTTTCCTCCTCCTCCTTCGTAGATTAGCGCAAAGTAAACCGTTGAAGCTATTTATCGGTGCATCCATCTACCTCGCTCATTCACCCCTCCCTCCTTCTCCTCCGTAAAAGAGGTACTTTATGATACCAGATATCGAGCAATAAAAGCCAATTACATTTATCTATTCTGCTTCTTTCATCACACGCACGCGAAAACATTGCATGCGCGATCCTTGATGGCGCAGGCGCGGCGAATTGTTGGCGCCTTTTCCTCTTGAGAGTAAGGGGGAAGGAGAGCTGTCGACGACCATTCTAATCTCCTTGGTGTAACTCGTCCTGAGTTAAGAGAGAGAGAGCGAGAGAGGAAGATGGCTGCCAATGAACCCATCAATCCTACCCAACTATTATCCCCCTCACCTCTCGTTCTCTCGAAGATCTAGTGCCAGGAAGGATTACGCCTGCCAACCTGCCATTACCAACGGTTGTTTACGAGACGTTTTGTTTTTTTTATTAAAGATCTTTCATTGCTGGGTAATTTCATATTGAAAGGTATTCATAAAGTAGATAATTTTATAGATATTGAAATTTTAAGGGTGATGTACGAGGTTTTGTTGGCGATTTTGCACTGGAGGCGTCTCCAAGTTTAATATTAATTCCACCTACAAAAATTGCAATGGTTGTTTACGATAGAGGGGGATTAAAAAAAAGATCTGTCATTGCTGGTTGATTTCATATCGAAAGGTATTCATTCATAGTCATAATGTGTATGATTTTTCAGACTGAAAATTTTCAGATGATTTACTAGCTTTTGTTAGCGATTTTGCATTGGAGGCGTCTCCGGATCTAATACAATTCCATCTACAAAATTTTGCTGTAAGAGAGACGTTATGTTGTGGCCACAAAATCTATTTATGGAACATAAAATTCCCTGAAAGTAAGAGCTAATGCTTCTACTGTACTTCTACACTATGCTTTGTCTTATTGCGTCTACACTGAAAATTACGAAAATTGTTAATTATAATTTCACGAAATATACGATTTTTACGTGAAGCTTTGTAACATTCTCAGTGGTGCTTTAATTGCCGCATAGGGCGGTTTATCCCCGGGATTGAATCCCAGATGCCAAATTTTTATAATAAAAAAGCAATTATCAGTTTGCTTTTTAGAAATTCGATTTGAGGCAAAATTAAAAATAAACGTATGCCTTCCTTGTATGGAGGAATCATATCTCTTTTATCTCTGTTTAATCAGGTGAATATGTTTTGAGGTAATACTTGAAAGTTGATTCTTTTTGGAGAAACGAATATTATAACTCGCGCGAAATAAATAATCGATTTCGTGAGCTTTTTTTAAAAGATGATTTAAATTATTTTATTTCATTTGGAAAAAATCTTTTAACGGGTTCTCGAAAAAATATTTTTTTCATAACCGCGAATACTCGAGGAATTTGAATTTTATATGTTGAAGGTATACATTTTATTGATCAAAACCTTCATAAGATCTAAAAATAATTTAAGGAATTTGGTTTCGCAGGTTTGTAACCGATCTCAACTGAAAATAATAAAGGGTCGAACACATTAATTTCGTCACTCAACGCCATCATTTATAGCCGTCTGTTCGGTCTGCGCAATTGAAAAATACACCCAATCTGTTATCTTGAAAATTATTTATTGATTCCTTTCTCTGATCGCGAAATCGACGAACAATGCAAATCGATCCTCGGACCACGCTATCGTACAATATGGCTGCCCTATCGAAGGAGTGAGACTGGCTTTCGTGTGTTATCGGTGAAATCTGACATCTCCTTCAATCAAGCTTTCTCTCCGCGAGGCTTTCTAATGCTACATCCATGTCGAATTTGTTCGAAAGCGTACATGAAAATCGATGCTATACATTACAGAGGGAGAAAAAACTTCGGCGTTAGCGGCGAAATTGCGCCTCCCCGCCTCCCAAAGGATAAATTTCGCGCGTGCCCTAAAGTAATGGAATTGCTACACAAATTGCATTTCAGCAGTCATTAAAACGATATGCGATATAATTTTATTGATATCTCCATACACATTTAAAAGGCATTTAGATTATACGATTGTTATCTGGGCGCACGAGAAATTACCTAATGCTGAATAATACTAAAAAAAATATGTACTTGCGCAAAGGGAATATATTATCTTTGGTTGCACGTTTTTGAAAAACCTAATATATTCTTACATGAGATTTTTAGGTATTGAAAAGCGAAGAAAGTTTAATTAATAATACGTTTCCTTTAAATTCGAATGCAAAACAAAATAGCAACGAAAGGTTCCTATGAGGTTGTAATTTTTCTCATTAACTATGATGCCCAAGTGTCGTTTAAAGTAGGTACCTTTTCGGACCGTTCTTTAGATTGAGGTTTCTGTAAAGGCTGAATCATAAAAAACCATAATTATATATAAAAATCCATAAAGAGCTGAAGCTAACATTTAAAAAATAAACGACTGTAGTCTAAGAAATCGATGCAATAAATTATTTAAATCGTTAATGTTAAAATGGCCAATTGAATAAAAAATATTCATGGTTGCTAAAAAGAAATAGCAATTGGAATTAGCGATAAATTTAGCAATAAACATTACTCTCTTGAATAATTTTAGCGAGCCAATTAATACGTTATATTACATCGTTCGTTACGTCGAGACACTCACGAAATGCCATTAAACGGAAAATTAAGTCGTACCGTTTTTGTTCGACCCGCAGCTCCGCAATTACCTATCAAACGTCGAACCTGTAAGGTCGGTCATCGTGAATGGTGCAGGGGATACTCGCCCGTTCCTCTCTCTCCCTTTTGTCTCGTGCAAGCGCTTTTGTAAGGCCTTTTAAGTTGCTTGTGGCGTCCCTGTCGTGCCACGTAACGATCAATTCTATCCACTCAGTGCCCTCCACCCATCAAAGAGAAGGTCTTATTACTGAAAAGCACGAAGCGACCACGGCTGCGAGGGTAAGAAAAGATATTAACAAAAGAAACGGCGGACGCAACGGAAAGTTATGCGCGTTAGAAAGGATAAATATTAGTCACGCGCGATCATACTGAAGCATCTTGAGGCTTAGACAAATAATCGGAGGGCTCCGGCGAAAATTATCGAAGAAATACCGCTCGATTCGACGGTTTAATCTTCCTTTCTCAGGGTAAAAGAGATTTGGTATTTATAGATCTGGACTAATGACGCGGAACTCAATCGATGGCGATGATCTTTTCGAAAGAAATATAAGTATATAAATAGCCCGGATCCGCGAGAAACTTTGCAAAAACTGCGCGACAGGACAGGTCTACGAGGGTATATAAAATATAAAGTCAGACCTCCCTTAAAATAATTTAAAAAATGTATTGCTTTTTATGCTAAATCTCTCGATATAGATGCACTCCAGACTTCCCGAAGAAAGGAGAGGCGGGTGGAAAACGAGAGATAAAAAAAACGTTTTTGAAAGGATCGAGAAGCACCTGTACGACTCCCGCGAGATGTCTGTTATTTCCTAGTACTTTGATCTTCTCCGACACCCATTTCTATCGCTTCCCCTTCCTTGTTACTCCCTCCAGCATCTCTCTCTTTCTCTCCATCTCTAAGTACCCTCCTTCCCCTTCCTTTCTTCACCGTCATAAGAACACGTATGGTTTTCCAATCTCAGGGTCATTGCATAAGCCTTACAGACGCCTTTACCTGTCCCGCGACCTTGGTCGGTCACAGCCAACCTCTCTTCCTCTCCGTTCCTCCGCGTCCTGCCTTCGTACGTTGCACGGACACACGCACGCACACACCCACACTTTAACCACACATGCACACACGTCCGTGGAGAGTTAGCTAAGCCCTTCACCGCCCCAGGCGAGCGACCGCCTCAGGTTCACTGCTCTACCTTGTGATTGGCGAAAAAATTCTTCGGTGAAGGCCACGCGGCTCACACTGTCTACAGCCTTATAGCCTATGGAAGTCCCCTTTATTCCTCTTCCAGCTCGGTTTTTTTAGCCGCTGTTCCGCTCACCCACTCGAGCGTAAAAAATTTGGGGTCCGGTCCAATTTCCAAGGCTAAAGAGTTTTTCGAAGCGGAATAAAAGGTCCTATAGTATCCTTGTAAAAATTTGACGGACACGCTGAAAAGAGTTTTTAAGTGGTAGGTCCCCGAGATAACAAGCAGAGCGTAGAGGTTAATGAAGCACTTAATTCCTGAAGGCGAGGTTGTCCACGCTGCATGAAATAACTTGGAAAGTAGTTTATCGAACTGATTATCCCTTACGAATTGACAAGTTTTACCTTATATCACTCATTCAAACAAATGTTCCGCTAATACAGTTGTGATAGATGAACGCAAGGATAATGTGTATAATATATGCATCAAATATTTAAATTATCTCGCTGATCGTAAAAATCAAATCCTCCATGACATTGGGGCCGTGCCAAATCAATTGTGTGAACGTTACATCTGTGTACGAACCTAGAATTCATTAGCTCGGCGTGTGGCAGGAAGTGCAATGCCCTTAACTCTCCTCGATGATTGTCGCTTATGGGTTTAGCGCTCATATGCTGATTCATTATTGCCCCGGTAAAAAAAAACCTCGATTTCGGTCTGTGCTGCAATCGCTTCGATTTTTTTGTCATTGTGAACGTGTCATCCGATGCAGGAGTTGTTTTCGATTATATGTTCGCTTGAAGCGCAATATTTTAGCTCGAAGGGAAGAATTTTTAGGGCGGGCCGTGTTTAAATTTAATATTTATCTTTAAACTGCCGATTTTTAGATCACACTACAGGTAGAGCTGTCTAAATTTTGATTACCAACCTCATCTCGTTTAAAGTATTTAAAATGCAAGAAGTCATGCAATATAGGTCGATTCGCCAAATGTCGTCACAGATTTAGCCTAGAATAGAGGTTGATTGTGGTCCAATTTTCATTTAGTATGACTTATTGTTTTTAATAATAAACGACATCAAATTAGCGATGTTGTGTAAACATAGATTTTGTCGAACCGCAAAAGTTGTAGATATTGAAAACTACATAATTTCGAATAAGCCCTGACAAGATAATTTCGAAACGTAGTCGTTATATCAGGCCGCTGCTCTCCATAAATCTCACGGCGGCCCTGGTCCATTGAGTTAGGCTCACACATCCGATCTCAACGCTTTTACCAGTTTAGAGAGTCGAGGTTGTGCGGGGAGTGAACTGCGCCATAAAAAATTGGTTGTTTGAGGAGGTCAAAAGTCGGATGGATGTCGAGGTTCCTCCAATTAATGGTCTCTGAATGCGTTTAGTAATGCGTGCTTGACCTATTGCGACGGTGGTAAATAGTATGTGGAATGGGCGCTAAAATTCTGGTGTATAGAATTCTAAGCCAAAAGGGTGGACAAGCGAGGCTAGTAATTTATTAATAACTTTCATATTAACCTCACTCGATATATATAGGTATATTATAGCGGTTTTTAACCACTTTGGCAGGATACAAAATTATGAGGCACTTCCAGATGAACTAGAAACTTGAAATTTCGTAGGATTATAGGTTTTTGGTCACAACCGAAGGAAAAAATCCTAAACTTTCGAAATTCCCACTTTGAGGGACTATTTTCCCCCCCTTTTGCCCCATTTTTTGCCCATAAGAAAACACGTAAATCGGTGTATAGGTTTTTACATTTGTATTTTAAAATTATTTCGCATCAAGATTCGAACTCGAGACTTAAACTACCGGATAGGATATAAATTGCAGTTTCTTATTTTTGAAGACAGAATTCATATCCGAGTAGAATTAATGTAAATTTATAGTTTTTATCAGAAAAAAGATGTAATTTTTCTGGGTGGCAACAATCTGCTTCCTAGGCAACCAGCTTAATGCTTTCATATGGGTAAACTTTTAATGGGAATCGGAGTCTTATATTTCTCCTTTAAAACCTTACTAGTGTAATGTCCATTGAAATATCAACGGGAGTAAAGATTCGATCGTTCAAGCTATTTATGGAGATCAAATTGGCATCAGAAACATTAATTGTATTGAAAGTCATTTCCCTCTCTCCCTCCCTCCCTTTGTCCCCTCCCTCCCTCTCTCTCGTATTAAAAGCAATCAAAGCACGTTTACACCCATAATGATTGTGTAATTGTACCGATTACTTACCTTTGATATTACTCATGTTGCGCTTCGTTGATTTGTATACAACAAGAAATGTCTTCAGCCTTGATATCAAAATTAATTGAATATAACACCGCCTCCACCAGTAAAAGGTAACTTATGCAGGTAATTTCACCAAATTTGAAGTAAAGAGTATAATAAATGTTAAAATATAAAAGTTATTTATAAAAATTTATTTTTATACCCATTACTTGTTTACAATTTGCTTCTCATTGTTTTTAGTTCCGAGAATATTTTATTTTGATATCGCTTGGCTCTTTTATTGAATCAACAAACCGTAGTATGGATTGAAAGTAACATGCTAATGAAAAATAAATGCCAATTTAAAGAAAGATCAGTTCTCAGGATTTTGTTGGATCGAGTTGGGGTTGGTTTTCTTCTAGCAAAAAAAATAGATTGCAAAAGTAGTTTTCGATAATTCAGATCTCTTTAAAGCTATGTGCATTTGTTATTAAGATTTTTCCCAATGGAAAATAAATATACGGGAGGTATTTAGTCGTCTTTGTGGATTATTACAATCACAAACTATGAAAAATGAAACGTGAATTTTGTGGAGTTATATGATATATATATTTCTAAGCCATTGCCTGAATAAAAAAAAAGCTTACATTATATGATTATCTTCATCCTATGCAGTTAAACAGTGGCGGATTTACTTGCGCGCGCCAGGGACCTCTTGAAATAAGGGGCCCGAAAAAATGTTTTTCTATGTAATCTCGGAAATATTAAATATGTCATTTTAAAAACGACGTAGAAAAATTCATGTATACACATATACTAGTAGAAACCCACAAAAAATGACGGGAAGACAATTCATCTTGATCGGATGAAAAAATCACTTTAACAGCTCTTTAATCACCACATTCTTGGTGAATGTTTTTTCATTCATCAAAATATTTCCTTGATAATTGGTGTCTTGTACAAAGACTTTCACATTTTTATAATTTCTTGCTCTTGTGAGGGCAACGTAGAGTTGACCATGTCCAAATAAAGACTCGGGCAAGTAAACACCAACACGATCAAATGTTTGGTCCTGAACTTTATTAATTGTCATTGCAATAGCCAAAATGACTGTAAATTGCCGTCTTCGCATGGTGAATGATTAACTACTGTCACTTGCTATCAAATTAATGCATGGAATAAGCACTCCTTCTCCTTTGTTACTTCCCGTAATAATTTCTGCGTCGATAAAGTTATTTTTCATTTTTTTACAATCAATCGGGTACCATTAAGAAGTCCTTTTTTCTGGATCTAAATTCCTAAGTAACATGATGAATGCTCCAACTTTGAGACGAAGATGATGATGTGGCATACCCGATGGACATTGCGAAATTAATTTAGTATTATAATACAACAATATTTAATATTTAAATGTAAACTTGATTTGGTTTATTTTGTTTGTTTCTATGGAACGAAATGTTAAGAAAATTGTTAAATTAATCAATCAATCACAAAGGAAATTAATAATATTATATTGCAGAGCCCCCAATTTTTCATCGCTAGGTGTCCCAATAATTTTGCGCAAGGGGCTCTAGAATGCCTAAATCTGCCACTGCAGTAAAAAATTTTAAATTGACCAAATACTCGTATATTTAGCGTAAAATTGAGAATTAATCGCATCGTAAGACTTTCAGGAACATTTGCGCCGTATTGAAATGCCTTTGTGTTGCTATGACTTTCTCTTTTCAATTCATGTATTAACCGGTACCTTAAATTTGAATGATAATTTAAAAAAAAATAAATAACTCAATAATATTCCCTTTCGGAAATACTAAGGAAATGTTCTTCGTTCAAATTCTAACCATGATTAAGATTTTAAATGGAATAACTGCATGGGTATTCTGCATATGGAATTACTCTTTTTAAGATTTTGTCATGCAGGATAGGGAGTAGATTGCATTCCGAATAATAAGTGTTTTAGAAAACCACTAAACCTGAATTGAAGAAACAAAACTACCGCCTCCCTTTGACTTTGTGGCCGTAATATCTCCTCGATATCCCCAGAAATGAATTCCTTATATTATATTCGACTAAAAAGATGTCATATAGGCCGTTAAAAAAGCTCAGTAAACTCATCAGTGTCATAATTGTTTGATACTATTGTTAATTTTACGCGTGACCTTATGGAGAAAAGAATGAAAGCGTAGTTCAGATTATCCAATCGAATTTTCTAAACCTACCCAACGTCTAGGCTTATCCAGAATGACCATGACATCAATTCCTCTTTATTTCTCTACGACAAGCAAGATATCTGCTAAAAATTAATTCAATTCAAGCGTCGACGTTCCAAATGAAAATATTAGCCTTCGAAATTCATTTTAGGTTATTCATACTTGATTCGGTATGAAATCGATTCGCGACCGTTATGGAATTATCGTTACCGCTATGTATCGTCCTTCATGGTTATTATAATGAAAACTTTCTATTTTGCTTTCATATTGTTTTAGAAATAAAATTAGACCTCGGAAAAAATATTTCACGTTCTATTTCATGTTTTTTCTATTTATAATTTTCTTCTCACGAGCATAGCAGGCTTTTTGATCGGGAATTCAAATCAATGGAATATCTCATCAAGTATATGAACTAGAAACTGATGAAACTGTTCTAAACTTTAAGTGAGTTGAATTAAGCTGTAGCAAGTGAATCGTTACTCGTATCTCCTCACGTATTGAGCAGAAAATGACTCAACTTCTTGAAAATTCAATTATGTAGGGTTGGACAATAATACTATCAGGAATTTCTTACTCAACCTCAATATATTTGTTCTGTATGAAGGCTGGCTAAGATATTTCGTGACGAAGTTTCTATTTCTATGAAAACGTGAACCTCAAAATCTTGAATATAATGTTATAGGTAATACAAATTTAACGAATGGCAACTTAAACTCTGTCTAACTTAAATTCTATCTAATCATAACATACTCAATGGAGTTAAGCCTTTCAAATTAAATGTAACTTCTAATGAGAGTTTACGAAGAATATGTGGGCTTGATTTGTTTTTCTTGGTAAGAGAGTTAGCTCGTAATAAGTGTTGTGTGGGTTGCGTGAAATTAAGGCTACGGAAACAAATTGCCGCGTAGCGATTTAATTATGACCTAATATTGTCTTTAAAACAGAAGTATAGCAGACGTTTATTTAAAATGTGTTTGGAAAACACGACTTGCACTCTTTTTGTTGGAGAATATTGTGAGTGATAAATGGAAAAAATAATTTAACACTAATGAAATACAAAAACGGCATGTACATATATGTTTGTGTCTAAGGCGATAAGAATGTCATATATAGTTATAACGTGGGTAATCATATTCTCAGGAAGAATAACTGAAACGATAGCAATTAGTTTTTTGCTATTATATCCAAAAATCGAAGACGATTGAAGACGACTTCCGAAAATACAGAGATAAGAATTTCCACCTATCGGCAAACTTATACAGATAGAAAAAAGAATAATGCCTTCAAAAATGTATCATTATTGGGAATTAAACACAAACATTAAACTCGTATAAAAAAAAGGAAAGACGTGGAACTTTCCAACAAACATTGGAAACGAAGGGGGTGAATTATGTATCGGACAGATGAACATCCACTTTTACGAATTTTTCCTGTCCATATGCTTTTATTTGTCACGTTAACGCAAAATATTCTTACCCTAAAAATATAATTACCGTAAATGTTTGTGTGTGTGTTTGCTTGCTAAAGATGATGAAAATCTCTTCGATTCAAAACGTTATATGTCTCAAGAAACCTCCAGCCGGTGGAAATAGCCGCCGAGGACTCGCATTAATCTCCCTCTGATGTCATAATAATATTCCTTCGGTCAGCTTAGGTCCCCGGCGATCCGAAGGCCTAATCTGCTTTCTCTCTTCCTATCAGCGGTTAGTAGCACCTTGTCCCACTCAAAACAAGGCCTCTTGAGTGCGGAAACGGATTATCAAGGTCACATCCGTTTCGTAAGATTATATGCAACGCTAGAAACAATTTATAAAAAATGTCAGGGTCGAATCTCCGATGCTTTATAGCCTTTCTTGGAAGTTCTTTTTTTTTGATAGCATAGGAAGATTTCTCTGTTTAGAAAGTTTTCTCCCACGATTGAGTTAATCTAGGAGATGACCTAGAGAGGAACTTTTTCTACGACTGATTCCGCAAGTCTTGATTATCTGTCGTGCAGATCGAAGCGCTGTTTCAAGGCGTAGTCAAATATGTATTTTTTTGTACCACTTTCAGATTATACAGAATTTTCCCTGGAAATGGAACGTTTTATTAATTTTAACTTTCGTTGGCGTGAACTTCTATATGGCAAGGAAAAATTGTGCAAAAGGACGAAAATTTAATTTAATTCTTTCAAATCTCTAAAAGAATTTGATGCGTTAACTTGTTTTAGCCTGTATTACTTTCAGTTTCAGTCATTAATATTTGTTAACATGCTCACGAACCAAATAGGAGAAGCCGGGGATTACTTGCGAGAGTTCGTTACTTAATTGCTTAATTAATAGCTTCTGGATGCCCTTTGAAAGAATAACATAATTCGGTTTTGTAGTGATTTTATTTTATTAAAATAGAAAAGCCCGTTGTGGTCGTAATACAACGGGCCTAGCGTTTTCATTGTTTGAGTAAACGTTGCAAGATGTTTCCCTTCTGATTTCTGCCTTTTTTATTTTTATTTTTGTATTTTGATTTTTTTATATAAGACATTTTGGATTTTTGGTAAACAGAAAAATTTAATTTCGAAAACTCCCATTAATATGTACACCATCCGTGAAAAACCTAAAAATTAAAATAGATTTATTTGTTTCAAAAATACCTTCTCGTACGGAAATATGCTTGTAATTTTTTTACAAAAATAAAAATATTAAGAACAAAAAACAACATTTAACAAACAAAAAAACATTTATTTTTATAATTTGGTTTGAATTGCAACGGATTTAGTGAGTCTAAACTTTCGACCGTGTAACATGTAAGCATCGCAAGTATAAGATAGTACACAGTTATACCCGTCGAATAAAAAACTTTTAAAATATACTTATCAATGTAAACATATTTAAACTACTTAAATGAAATCAAACGCATCTTTTCAATCGACAGCACACGTTAACAAAACTTTCTACGATAAACAAACACCTTAACGACCTGTGTTTTTAAATTTCGTACGATGATTCTCAGTAATTTTAAAATGCAAATGAAAAATATGCTGCACTCGTTCCCGATGCGAAGTTTCAGTTCTTTAGTTTTTATGACCGTTTATTTAATTTTTTGACTCCCCCCCCCCCTTCCAAGCCAAAAATTAAAAAATAAGCCCGAGATGCACACCCTCAGGTTTCCCTAAGTACACATCCACGTTTCAGCTTTCTAAGTTTATTGGTTTTGGAGTTACAGCGTTAACACTCAAACACACTAAAACATATTTTCTTTTGTTTATATGATAAATCAAAATGTACAACTTTATCTGCGTAAATGTAGCTACGAAGAGAAAATAACTATGTAACTTTCAATGTTAAATTTTAAAAAACGTACGTCCCTATTCTCATCTAACTTTATAGGTATGCGTGAGCCTATTTGCATCAGCATAAAATTAATGATGAAATGCCTTGATTTATGTTGCTATGCGTCATTAATTTCGATGCTTAAACAAAAGTTCGAAGTGAACAACGCTTTTTCTTCGTCAATTTGAATGTTTAATTGGCACTAATTGAATCGGAGACAACAATGAAAGACTCCTTGGCAACGCCCGGAAAGAGGAGTACGAAAAATCCGCAAAATTTTGAAAAGAAATGCGTATTTCTGAAAATTTCGACCATATAACGTAAAAATTGCAAGAATAAGATAGTATAGAGTTTCAGCCGTCGAATAAAATAAAAATAAAGAAAATCGGTCCATATTTACGTATTTTAGTGAATGAAGGAAAGAAAGCTTGCACTCCGAAAAATCGAAAATCCCGTGTAAACTTGTGGGAAAATATAATTGTCTCCTGTTGCTGTTCGAAGCCAAAAATAAATAAAATAAGCCCGAGGTGCACACCCTCAGAGTGCTCTTAGTATGTATCCCAAGTTTCAGCATTCTAGGTTTATTGGTTTTGGAGTTACAGCGTTAACACACACAAACTTCAAGTACACATGCACCAAAAAAAGCCACGGCGCACGCAGGCGCGCCTGTCGGTTTAAGCGAATTATATTATAGAGATGAATTATTAATATTCTTAATTTACTGCGAAAAAAATATGGAAGTTAGTTATTGAAATTTAGTTAATATATTTTAGGTAGATAATGACACGCCTAGAGGCCAATTATTATTCTTTGTTTAATAAAATTTTATCCCTAATTAAGTGTCGATTATTTTTGAAATTTTGCACAGGCTTAACGGATTTTTAATTATAGATTAAAGTGAATTAGCTTCACTTAGGGTAATATATGAAAAATCAACATCAACCTCTTTAATTTAAAAACATTTTTTGACGTCGGGCGAATTTAGCCCGTAATTTGTAATGTCTTGCTACCATAATGTGTGTATGATGAGTCACTCGTTGCCGGACATCCAATGAAAACATGATTTAACTTTTCATTTGGAATCATCGCGATTTTTTCGTTCGGAGAAACCCGTTTTTTCATAAATGTCAAAGTAAAAATTCCTGTAGTCGCCGTTAACCTATAAGTCCTAGTTTCCATATTGCTTTTCGGCGACAGGTTTGGTTCTTCCCACAAGATTCTTGTAAAAGGATTGAAGGAGGTCCATCCAAAAACGAAACCCTGACACGAAAAAAAGCGAGTTCGTTCGTTACTGAGGTCTTGTTTTTGAGTGGATCGTAAAACGGAGAAACTAATAAATGGTCGGGAAAATTGGATTGACCCGGATATCGGGTAAGGTATTGAGATCGCATAAAGACGTTGAACTAAGATAAATAATGATGACAAGCCAAATAAAAACGAAAAGAAGGCTTATTACTCCTCGAAAAACACATCTACCTCCTCAGTCCCTAAAAGAAACAAGCTTATTCGTTCTTAATTTTGAAAGTGAGATGTGCTGGGGCTCGTCGTAGAATTTGATTGTGTTTTTACTTGGAGTTTTTTTTACGTATATATGTGACCAAGTGAAAACATATATGCTTTTAAATAATATTTTGATTCAAAACTTGTAGGTCTTACAAATATGAAAAATTGAATTGCGAAATAGATAATTCGTGTAGTTTATAAAATACCTATAAATATTTGAAGGTAGTATACAAGAGAACTATTATTTATGCAATATATTCGCAAGTAGACTTAAAGCAAGGTGGCAACAACTTTTAAGAATCATTATTACAGATATATTATGTAGAGCATCGTTAATATAAAATCAAATGCTTATTATTGCATATTTGTAGAGTTAGAAGTTTCTAGGCTCGAGATTTGCATTCGTGGATACTTCATTTTCGTACCGCACTTCACCACTTAAACGAAGTAAAGGAATGCATATAATATTCTAATGAGATAGACCGAGGCAGCCGTAACTTTTTAAAACTGCATTTTATAAATTTTCATTCTAAAAAAATGCAGTTGAAATTAGATCAAAAAAATTCCACAAAATACACGCTGTCAGAGTCTGCAGTACGTTACATTAGGTTTTTGAGAATGGAATTTCACATCTAGCATTCCTTTTCTTCAAACTCATCGTCATCCTTTACCACATAAAAGACACTTTAACGAACTTAATATGTTTACTTGAAAAATTTGATAGTTTTCGGTAAACCTATAGCGCCCAAAATATTTGCATTTTGAAAAAGTAATTAGACATTCATTTTATTGTTTAAAAAATAATATGGTCACTCCTTTAAGACAAATTTCATTTATCATACTAAGTGTACTGTAAGTGATGGTATAAGCTAAGCTGAAACATAAACATTCCTTAAGTGTAGATCTATTAAAGTGAAATTTATAATGCAGCATTAAAATCCTATGTTAATTTAACGTTAGAAATTGGGTGGAATTAATTTATTTCGACGATTGTCGCGAAATTTGCCATGGCAAAATAAAATTCATGGATTTTTCCAGATTTCAAAGAATTAGTTCAACCAGATGAGTGCTCAAACGATACAGCGCAAACTAAAAGATAATTATCGCAATGCTTAATTAATCCAAAAGCAATACTCTCTCCCATCGTGCAGCGTCATCCCTAGTTCTTTTTTTTTTTACGCGTCTCGCCCGGAGCGCGAATTCCCACAGAGGTCCTTGTCACGTTTATCGCAAGACCTCGTCTGGCAATTCGTACGCGTTCCCATTGCATTGTGCTGTCTTGGGGCGAAGGACGAAGTGGGTGACAAAACAATTCGCCACTGGCACAGCTGCGCGTCAGGAGTGAATTACAATAGGAAAAGGAATAAAAAAGGTGTGGAATGAGAGGGATAATCAAGCAAAGCACTTGGCTTAATTACTAGACGAGTCTGCTAGAATTATGAGCGTTTTCGCCGATCATCGCAAATTTTAAGGAGCCTTAAGTGCACGTGAGACTGACAACCGAATCTAAGATACCTGTACTACATTATTTGTTGGCCTTTTTTATTGATTTTTTTAAACCGCCTATGTTTTCACTTTGCGCGTCCGTCCGAGCGAAAAAAAAATCGTCCGTTAGATCATGCGCAAACATTTGAAGCGACAAGGAGAGCTGGGGATTTTCAGGATAATTTTGGCTGGCAACAGACATCGTTCCTATTAATTTTGGGGCCCGTATTTCGGCCTATAAACTAACTATACAGGCCCGTTATTATGGCAAAGTTCGTTTTGTTTACGTTCTTATAGAAATAACAGCGAAGCATCAATGCTTACAATTTGCTTTCGAAAAGGGATAGATATCATATTAAAACTGCTTAACTGCGGTTAGGTATGGTTTAAAATAAGTTTTGATTAATTTTTGTTTTAACGTTTTGAAGGAAGAATAGTTCGAATATTTCGAAAATTTCAATTCTAAAAAAAAAGCTTTAGGCACGTACTTTTGAAGTTCTTTATTAACTTGTTGACGATTAAGACAGTTCGTTTTTCTTCAGATGAATAGATAAAGATGTTAATTTGCGTAAATATTGCATTGTGTATTTAGGTGCAATGTTAAAATGTTCACGTTAAATTGCATTGATGTCTATTAAAAATTAGTCATAGCTGAATGAGGGCGATGATTAACAAAATAAATACTCTGCACTGCAAACAAACTTAGTGCATTGACAGCGGAAGGGAACTACCCTTGATAAGCACAGATTAAAAAATTGCATTTTCTGGGGGAAATGACCAAATTGCAGCAATTAACTTTTGACTAAACTCCATACGATGTTTACGAAGGAAATATATTGAGACACTTGAATTGCTAGAATAGCAATCGTTCTCTTTAATCTCCAAGTACGTGGAATTATTTCGTGACCATGGAAGTTACCGTATGCCGCGATGACTCGTGTTATAAATTCAGAATGCTCTGTATCCTGTTAACTGGAACCTCGTAATCACGCGCCTGCTTTTGCACACACGCAGTTTGAGGAAACGTTCCGCCCATTATTTTGAAATTTCATTATGGATTAAAAGTGCAGTAAAATAAAATCGTCTGCTCCTTTTTGGATGACGAAAGTAACCTAAAGATATATCTCTCTAAAATTCCACGGCCCACGGTTTTCTAGTGGCTACGTGATCTTGGTCGCGTGAACGAGGACATGGCAAATTTCGGCGACCTCGCTCAGAACACTTATCTATTCTTTAAAATTTTGCAGAAAAAGTGCAGCGCTTTTTCATCTGAAAATGCTTTTAAATATATTTGACTTAATTTTTTATGTAAAATAATCGCTGCTGTTTTCATTCAGATTCTTTCTCCTTATGAGTTTAAATTCATGCAAAATGTAGTGCGACTTATAACAAGGCCATGCCATTTCATAGTATTATTTAATTTCGAAAGCATAGCGATAGTTTTTGTCATCTTATCATTATAAGTCCTTTGCCAGCAGTTTAACATGGTTCTCTCCATCTTCATTCCAGTTGTTGCTCTAGTTAAAAAAATGTTCATCATTTATCATCCTTAAGGAAATGAAGCTTGTGTATGGTGTTCAAAATAAAGGTATAAAATTCGGGAAGTATAGATGGGTTAAAGGAATATTACTCGTGTTGCATACAAATTATACGAGTAGTAGCAGCATTACATACTACATCTACATGATACCCTGCAAATCACCACACTGGTGGGTGGCAGGGGGTGCAGAACACCAAAACCTACCTAATAACGTCCCTCGTGGGAATCACTCTTCTATTATGATCCCGTATGGTCCTTGGGAAAAACGAGCTCTGATATCACTCGGTCCTACAGTCGATCTCTCGTATTTTATTCTCGTGATCATGCCTGCCCATGTACGTAGGTGACTCTAATATTCCTGAGACCTCCTCTAAGAGAACTTCCGAACTAAATTTCTCCAGAAGCCTTAACCTAGAGCTAATTCTGCGATTCTCTAGCGATATCCAATTCAACTCCTTCAAGAGTGATGTGACGCTTAATTTTTGCTCATATTTTTCCTTTACGAATCTGGCTGCTCTGCGTTGGATTCTCACTCAACTAACTCAAGTATCTGTCCCTTTTCATACGGATCCCATATGCTGGAAGCGTATTCGACCTGAGATCTGACCTGAGATCTGACCAATTCTGCCTACGAAGCCCAATTTCTTATTAGCTGCGCCTACGATCCTTCGAATATGCATATTCCACGATAGATCACGACAAATGGTGACTCCTAAATATTTAACGTACTCTGCAGATTGGATATTCAATCTGTCAATTCTGTACTCCGAGTCTAATTCATTGTTCTTACTCTTCCAGAAACTCAATAGGGAACATTTGCTGTGATTAACTTCGATTTTCCAATCTTGACACCATGCTGAAAGGGCGTTTAAATCTTCCTGGAGCGATTTTTGGTCATCCTGACTCATTATCTCCTTATATAAAACGGTGTCATCTGCGAAAAGTCTTATTTTGCAGCGAACTACCGAGCAGTGGCTTGTGCAGCTATAGCTGCACTATTCGGTAATACAGTGGGTGCCTGAGCTGGTATATTTTATAACGTATACTATATACAGTATATAGAGTAGAAATGAAATTAGTGCTTTAATATAAGGGTTGATTACTTGGGCCCATAAAAAAGTAAAAAAACAGCGATTTAATAGTTGCCGATTAGTTATGCTGTAATAAAAAAAAATCAGTGATACTGCGATCTAGCGGTTCATTGATCAATTACTGAACGCCAGTAAAGGCTTTATTTATTTATTGTAATTACTCTTAAACTATAAAGTATACATAAATTCTACTACTTTTACCGACATCGTGGCCACGTAAGCTTTAAAATGAGTGGTGAATCGTATTAATTGGAGCTGCCGTTTGCTCACAATTTCATTAAGGAAAATGACCCTTACAGAATTATATATGTAGAGAAGATGTAAGCCGTTACTATACCTTTAAAATGTGGTAATCGCCCTAAATTTGAACATTGAATATTTAAACAATAATGTACCCCAAAAAGGTCTGTGTAACACATTTTGACGAAGTGTCTAAGAAACGCTTGCAAGATGACAGTGGTTTATGGCGACTCCTCTGGCAGGCCCAACCGAGTGCTTGCGCATATACCTGCATTATCGGATCGTCTTATTTTTTTAGCGACATTAAACGTGAAAGCAATGAATTTCTATAAAAAAGTGATTAAAAAATATTTCGTGCTATTTCTTGCAAAATACCTTTCCGCCCAAAAAAACGTGCCCGCAGCCACTTTAGCTTTCATCATCATAATCACCGCGGGAGGTTTGTGGCGTTGTGCAACGCAATTTCGCCCACCCAACACTCACTAAACGAACTTTTAAGTAAAGATCTCGATGGCTCCTCCAGCTTCGCTGAGCAGTCTACCCAAGAAGAACTCGCGAACTCTTGTTTATCCACGGGGAAATAAATTTCCAGCGAAAGTAGCAATATTATATTCTCCTCTTAGCGTGCAGTTATTGTCGCATCGATTTCGAATGCAGGTGTCGCGAAGAAAGTATCTGATAAACTGGCGGAACGCAATTAGCTCGCACTTTTGCCCCGAGGAGGACGCGTAGTGTGCCAGTTTCGCGAGGCGCGAACGCAAGTAAACACTCGCGGGGAAAAGCCGCACGGGCTGCGGAGAAGTCAAGGGCCAGAGCGCGTTGCTTAGGAAACGGACCGAAAAGTGTTTTAGGCGCGTGTTTTTTGGTCGCATTAAAAAAAATATAACAAAACGAACTATTGTTATCGCTTTGTCGTCCGTTAGTTTGCCCGTCGGGGGTCGTTCAACATTTTTGTTTTAAGAAATAAATGAAAAAATCTTATTTGGTTGGTAACTTCAGATAAAAATATTACGATTCGAATTTTACGAATCCTCCAATGGTTTGGATTTCCAACGTTAGAGGGCGCTAAATTTGGAAACTAAATAAACTTTATACTAATATTGTAAACGGTGTATTTTTACTATGAATTTGATATTTAAATGATAAGGTGTTGAGGTGGTTTATTAAATGGTACGTTGAAATATACGGAATGAAGTATATTCTAGCAAAGCTTTATAGAAATTTTGGAACAATTTGAAATTTGAGAGAGAAAATGAGAAACGGGACTTCTGTGGTGTTGTGTTACGCTGGCATAAATAATTGGTATTTATTCAAAGTGTTAACAGACATTGTATGTTTGTTCTTAATAAATGCATATTTAAAAGCTTATTCTCTACAAAAACGTGCATTCCATATTCGCCAGAGTCAATTACTGAGATTAAATATTAAATTAAATTACCTGTTCTAAGGTTTAATAAAAGTCAATATAATATAGCTATACTTACAATAGAAAAATTAATTTCGTAAATTTGTTCACAGCAACGGCTGAAGAAAATGGATCATTTCCTGAAAACCCAAAGAGTTAATTAAAATTTTTACCAGCAAAGAGAGCTATGAAAATCACCGGCCGGGTTGCCGGAAAACATTTAAAAAAATGATTTTATAAAATATTTAAACAATAAAATAAAATGAACTGTTGCGACAGATGCGTAATTCGTTTACGTAGGAAATATAGTAAAATTAAAAAAGGATTTCTCACTATTTAAAATGCGGCGAGTTTTAAAGGACGACGGATCGTAGAAATTTAATAGATATAAATTTAAAAATTCGCTGTCATTATATCGCGTCGACCAAAGACGCAAAAGCGCCGAATAAAGAGAAATCTTTATGCTCAATTTTCACGGCATTCGCTTTCTTCCTACGTCGTAAAAATCCTCCGCTTTGATTTTTCCCTTTCTTCGGTGCTTTCCCTTTTCATTAACTTTTATAACGCAGATGATAAAACCGAAATTGATGCAGTGACGAGAGGAAATGACCGACGCGAAGCGTCATTTTTTTAAAAAATCCGAAGTCATTCACCCGCAATAATGGCATAAAACTATGATAAAAAGCCTCGCCCGTCCAGCTGCAGCGCGGAGGAAACAAAAAAGGACTGTGAAAGTTGGCGCGTTTCGAAATATGACGGTCTTCTCTTTAAATTCGACATCTAGCGGAGAAGCGCGAAGGCTTTTATCGCTGGGATGCGATTAGGAATTAGGGGTGAACGATCCGCGCGAAGAGCGATCTTCTTATTCTTCTTCTTCTTCCACTGGGAAAGATACGAAGCACGCGGCACCAGCCGCAGGAAATGCATGTTCGTTTAATTTTGATTGCTTATCGTACAATGGGTGTCGGCGATTTAGTGGGTAAAGCGCTGGCCTACTACTCGTCCACTGTTTTAAACGGCAGTGGGCACGAATCCTGCGAAAGTAGAATTTTTTCAGTGGTTATCCGGCCCCCTATTTGTGTGTGTACGAATTTAAGAGAACGAGACAACAAGGAAACAAAAATCCTTCGGAAGGGAAGTTAAGCGGTTGACTCTCATGGTGCTTTTCGTAAATAAAGAGTAGACTAATGCCGGCACCGTGTTTCCCTCCCAGTTGGCTCTCTTGGTGCTTTTCATAAATAAAGAGTAGACTAACTCCGGCACCGTGTTTCCCTCCATTCTATGTGCACAGCGTGGAAGGCAACGGGAAACCACCACACCATTTGTGTATATTCCCAAGTCAGTGAAACCTATCTAAGGATTGAATTACTCATTTTTTAACGTACAATACACAGCCAAGTAAACACAATGATACTAACGTAGATGCATTAAACCCTTTATCAGGCCCATGGAGATCTGACTCCATTAGTGATTTTAGACCATTAGGGCATAAACAATTTGATTTAATTTGTTCTTATTATTGCTCAATGTTAATATGTAATTATAGGCCTTTCCGTCAGTATTATCCGTAAACGATATCACGACGGGAACATTTTTGTAGCGGGATAAAAATTCTGCCACGAACGGGAACAATTCCCGTGTCTTCCGCTTGCCGGGTGGATTATGCGCCATTTTACTATCGTAGCCGAATTTATTCTCCCATTTTAGAACCCGGATGTTTTCATATTTCGATTCCCGGTCATGGCAGGATTTTTCTCCTGCTTAAAAAAACATTCCCAAATTTACAGCGTATTCCTGTCCGCATAGGATATTAAGATCACTCATTCCCATCAATATCACGATGATTGACGAAAAAAAAATACAAAATGGAGGGAAATAATGGCGTCGAAAAATAGGACGCTGTCGGAGAAATGGTAAGAAAGACCGTCACGCTAAAAATATCTCGGGTGACTTCGACGGAAGCGAAGCAGGAAGAAGAATCGTGTAAGTTGGCAGGTTTCGGGTATGATGTGAGAGGTGAAAGAGAGGATATCGGTCGACTCGTAGGGGAGAAAAATTGTGCCATCGTAACAAACTCGTTTTCGTGAAGAAAAAAGCGCGAGAGGAAACAAAGCCGGAGAAATGGAAACGCGCGAAGAGGCGAAATCGAACTCACGACGACGGAGAGTTTTATTAGGAAATTACACGGCTATTCGGAATATGCGACGGATTACGCAGGAGATTGAAAAAAAGGAAAGTCAAAAAAAGAAAGAAGGAAGTAAGTGAAGGATTTAAGGAATGCTATCTATATAGAAACAACCATTTAAAAATGCTGCTTGGACACATTTGGTTGCTCCGCTAGGCTTAATTAAACTACCAAAAAATCTTAATTTATGCCGCGGATATCGTGCCAGCTGTTCGGGGAATATTTGATTTCGAAAAGACGCAAAGCCGAGGAAAATCAATGAAACGCAAAGAGGGAGAAATGAAGATATGCCACGTAAGAAATTATAACTCGGAGGAAACTTAATGGTATTTCAGCGACCGAGAAAGTCCAAATGGACATTATTAAAGGCAACGGGCGAAAGCGAAAGATACTTAAGAAAGTGAAAGAGATTCTTGTGTCCTTAAAGGAATGAAGTCATTGCGTCCACGACGAAAATGAAAAACAATAATCAGAATGATGCGTCCGACAGCAAAGGGGATACAAAATAAATAAGATAAGAAAGCGAATACTCTAAAATTGAAGAAGAAATGAAGAAAAAATATGTCAATTTTACTACTTGGTTTTCCTATGCGCAACAAAGTGAAGATTATATCAAAGTTCATGGTGAAAGTTTCAAATGTATCCACATCTGAAATGGCGAAATTGATCATTACACACAATCGTGGAATGGGAAGACGCCCAACTTATCCTCGTTTGCGGGAGAAGATTGTAAGGGAAATCTTCAATGAACTGCAATATCGTTCCTTTGCTGTTTTTCACCAAGTAGGTTTCCGCTAACCTCGACTTGAAGCAGCTCAAGGTACAAGAGGTGTTAAAATCGGAGTGGAGGAAAATTAACAAGTAAGGAATCTTTAAGGAGAATTAAGAATATTATGAGGTTGACTTATTTATTGAGTCATACTAGAAGCAATTATACTTAAAGGCATTATCTTAAAACAAAGTAATGCATAATTTTGATTGAAATTCTTACTTAAGGTCTTAGACTCGATAGGGACCGACTCTAAATAACATCTCATTTGTTTCTTATTTTTATTGAATATGACGTTATTTTAAAAATATTATTCATTTTTATTAATTAATATATTTATGAAAGAGAATGCTTGTGGATTCAACCCTATAATTGTAAGGAAAATATTGTTTTTTTTGGCAAATCATGGGCTATTATCGACGCAATTTTTTACTTACACGACCCTACACAGAAGGGAGGAGGGAAACCCGGTGCCTGTGTTAGTCTACCCTTTACGAAGGGCACTAAGAGGGCCAACCATTGAACCTACACATTTCTTTATCAATATATTGTTCAAAACTCAGACTTTCGATCTTCAGAGAGAGAGAGAGAGAGAGAGAATCAATGTTAACCAACTAGCGGGTAAGAAAAGCTTTTTCTTTGATCAAATAAGGGACTTTAGACGATGAAAATATTGATGGGAACCATTATTATTGCGAGATGTATATAGAAAGCGTTCGACGAATAAGTCGATTGCAGTTATTTTCGTCAACGAAGAAATTCCCTCATGTCTCAACGGTTCTCATGTAGGTCACCAAACCAGGTTAAGCTCGTAAAATGGAATGCATTTCTCTCGATGCATTCAACCTTCATTTATGTCTATTTTGATAACTCGCACGTATCTTTTCGACGGTTGCGCGAGATATACCAGTTCCCCGAGCTGTCCAATTATTACGCTCACCGCTACAATTAAGTTTAATTTCTGTGCTTCTGGCGCATACTTTTCAGCCTCGGTCGAAATTATAAGGCGCGCATTGAAGTTGACGAACCTGAATTATTGGTCAACAGGATCATGCGGTGGATAAATAAAAAGGTTTAATATTTTTCCCGCTGCGGTGCGCCATAAGCAAGACGAGGATGGACGTGTAACGTTTCGCAACGCCTTTCATCGGCGTTTTATACAAAAAAGAACCGCGATAAAGTTCGACATGGCTAATTTTCCTCATTGCGCCCATTCTCTTTTATTAACCGTCTTAATTGTCCTTGAATTTCGTCGGCGTGTTTTTTTAATGGAATTCGCGATAAAAACGGCGGTGTGTCTTCTGTAATTTCTTTCCCCCGTCACGGGGCGGGGCTGTAATTGCACGCTTCTTCTGGGAAGAGCGGGGAAAACCTGGGGTTTAATGAGGCGTGGGGATTCTTGACCGGTTATTCGTTCTCGCCCATATCTCAAGGTCGTTCCGATTACGCCTCCTCTCCGGACGGACGTTTTTGCTGCCTCTTCGGAAATAGAGAAAGAACGAATCTCTCTCACGTAATATCAGAATATATTATTATTTCTAAAGATTTTTCTCCCAAAAAAAATCCTATCTGAACGATATTTTTTAAACAGCTCATATTAAAAGATTTGTTTCCAACAAAAATAAATCCTAACGGAAAAAATGGCCTCGATTAATCGAGATTTCGAGTAGCACATTTACTGTTTACGGAGGTTCTACTACACGATAATTACAGTAACATCCAAAGTTATATCTTTACTAATTCCTAAAGCTATCCGATATGCTACGTAATTCATCGTAAGTATAATAGCACGCTAAGAAAAATACCTACTTTGATAATTTTTAATTCATTTAATTGTTTACTAGTTTTACGGCATTAAGTTAAAAGAAATGTTGATACGTATTCCTTTGTTAATTCAGTGAGTAAATCAAAATAGAATGATGGACCTCACCTAATGGCTAAAAAGGACTAATGTGCATTTCAATTAAAAATCAGCTGTCATAATTTCTTTATTAGAATCTACCATCGCTGTATCACTGATGACGGCTAGATTGCAGCCGAATTTTTCTAATCTTTTTATGGCAAGCGGAGAGCCACAGTTCTTCTTGCCACTAAATGGTTAAACCATGAGGAGTAAACGCATTTCCATTTCCTGCAGAATCTTAGATATTATGAAAAATCAGACGCGAACACAACAAAGATATACAAATGGCCACATTAGGAAAATGGCATCTCTCGTCGCACCCGCAGGGCGACGCCAACGTCATTTCTCGTTGTCTCTGCCCAAGGGGATAATTGGAAACCACTCGACCATGTCGAGTATCCGGGCTTTAAAAAAATCTTGCGGTTAACTGCGAAGATTTCGCACTTCCTTGTGGAATAATGATACGCTTTTTATTCGGATTTTCGCGATGGGAAGGAATACGCCAGAGCGCGATTATGTGACCTCTTTGAAGGGGTTGTAAATCAATATTTATCTTTCCAACCCAATAATCAATGTTGTAACACAAAAATCGACATTTTCATTAAAATCTTAAATATTTTATGGTTAAAAATATTAAGCAGTTATTCGCATTTAGTGTTAGATTAGTATTTCGAAAGTATTTATTTTCGCTCATTTTACTTTGCTTTGTCGTTATTTAAACCATTTTAGGTTTGAGAGAACGATAGGTAGAATCTAAATGGTTATAAAAAGCTGATATCGCCATTCAGCCAAACATATTCACCATGATGGGAGCAGACACAACGTGTGGACATTAAGGGCACTCTCACGAAATGCAGCGCGAGGTAGAGCACTTCTCCAGTTGGAAAAGAGAGCTGAGTTTGCCTCCTTCAAAACCTGCCTACGCAGGGATTCGAACTCAAAACCTGCAGCTGCAACTGTGCAAGCGACATTTTAAGCTATCAAAACTGCATATAAATTAATTTGAAATGACTTTAGTCCACATTTCACGAGTCAGTCTTGACACGATAAAAAAATTTACCGAAGGCAGTATCTATATTTAGAGTTTATGGAATTAATTTGTTTGCCGTGCTTGACATGAAGAGAACTTAATCTGGCTGTTCGTAAACATGATCCACAATAAATTATTTATGAAATATGGAGTTTGTAATTTTCATTGCAATTTTCAATCATTTGTTCAATTTTATATTATTAATGTATTTTTATTTAACAACGCTCTAATCTTCAAGTGCCTGTTAGAGAAATGCGATTTTGTAATAATACATTTTATGAACTAAAAAAAATGTGTATAGAGAGATTCAGATATCTGAAGCTTGAATTTGGCAATATCTGACCGACTAAGATCGGTAGCTCTTTCACAAAGACGCAACCTCGAGTACGACGAATTCGCGTTCGGTTCACAACCAGTTTTGAGTTCGATTCCTGCTCGGGGCATTCAGCTTTCACTTTCCTCGCATACCTTCTATAACCTCACCGAAATAAAATCATTATTCAGACGTAGCATATAAAATAGTTTCTTTTCATATTAATCGGAGACCAAAATAATGAATTCCAAGTTGCACTCACACGAAGCCTTTGAACAATTCCTTGTATTTTTGCCCATTTTTAACAGGAAAACGTTTTGGCTTTCATCCATAAATTATGTTTAAATATATATGAAATTTTTTATTATACATTTATTTTGAGATAATTTTTTGGAATAATGCAAAAGTTTTTGGCGCAGTAGATATAAAATATCTTAGATTGTCATTTGTATATTTTATTTTCTATATTTTACTTCTACTGATTTGTCTAGTTGTTTTCGTCTAATACAGTGATGGCGAATCATCTATTGCCCGCGTGCCAATATTACTGAATTTGTCGAATATTTTCCGCCTTGTGTGCCGCAAAACATCCTTGATTTTTTTTTATTGCGTGCCAACTAAATTTCGTGGTCAAGACATAAGAGATCGAAATTTGTAACCGCAAAAACTAGCGTTTACAATAGTTAACTAAAAACACAAATGTTTTGCTGCACTAAATCAAAACGATAAAGGCTTTGATTGGTTTTAGCCTTTCGTTGGCGTACCAACCAAAATCGTCTTGCGTGACACTTACGGCACGCGTGCCATAGGTTCGCCATTACCGGTCTAGTAGAAAGGACAAATAAGCGTGATACACGGCGAAGAAAGGAAGTTTTGGGAGATGAGGAAACAGGTGAAAAAATCTGCCATGACCGGGAATCGAACCCGGGCCTTCCACTTGCCGGGCGGATATTCTACCACTGAACTACCGTGGCAGACTAATTCTCCTGTTTCAGAACGGGGATATTTTCTTAGGTTGGGACCAAGCTAGCTATGCTAGTATCAATCAGCCCCAACAGATATCTGTTGGGGCTGATTGATACTAGCATAGCTAGCTTGGTCCCAACCTAAGAATTTTTCACCTGTTTCCTCATCTCCCATCACAACAGCTTATGCCTGTCGCATAAGGATCTTCAGATCATCCTTTCTATCAATTTAAAGGAAGTTTTGTTGTGATTTTAAAATTTTTGTAGTTACAAGATTAGTTTTTTGAGGAACCGACCTCCGTGGCGGAATTCTTCACGAAACCCAAGTAGTGCAATATTTATACAACGATACGTTTTATAAACCTAGAAAATGTCAGTTTCCACACACTTCGATATTTAATTATTAAATGAAGCGTATACGATTTGTAAATCTATAGGATTATTTGTTGCCTGATAATTCTTAGCCAGGACTCCCTTTTATCTTCTTAATTAACTTCATCAAGATTACAGTTAGCTCTAGCAGATACCTAATTTTGATTACTTTTATCCGCGAATGTTATTTTTATTTTTAAAAACCTTTTCAGTAAACAGCATTTAAAAAATAAAATTCGTTTGACTTTTCAGTGGAGAATTCTTCTAACATTTGGATATATATTGCATGTCTATACAGTCAGCCCCCGGTTTTACGACAGGTTAGGTTCCAGGCCACCGTCGTAAAGCGGATTCCGACGTAAAGCGGAACCTATCATTTTTGGGGCCAGTGGATTTTTTATTATCAGAAACAGCGCTATAATTATCGCTTACACCATTATTTGCCGTTGTTTCTGGGAAAAAAATTAATTTAGTACAAAAAACAGAAAATCACTGAACATTTAAAAGAGATTCAGCAAGGACGACGACGTAAACAAACTGGCCGGCGCACTACGACACACGAAACTGACAGCTGGGTGGCGTTATGTCGTAAGCAATGTACCCTCTTAAGCTGCGTGCATGCATTTCTACGTAAAACTGGATTAGGCGACTTAACAGGATTATTGGTTCTATGGGGTAACCGAAGTAAAAGCGGACCGTCCTAAAGCGGGAGCTGACTCTAATTGAAATGTTGTAAAATAAATTAGTCAAAAACTTATTTGCATTGCTCACAACATAGCATGGTTATATACTTAATACATTCGTACTAATCATAACAGTAATAGCTTAAAGATATTCCCATATTTAAACCTGGTTTCAGCTATTGTTTAAACTTATTCGGGATATAAAGAAGATCTAAATATAGTTTAAATTTCATGACGATGGAATAATTTTCGCGTTTAAATATCATAACAAGTGAAATGGAACGTGTTAAAGAGTTTTTCGATTCGTAGTTCGTTATGTCATACGTAATATTTTTATTACCCTCGAACTAAATATTTATTTTTTTAAATTTTTTATCTTATGCAATTTTCACCTTATCTGCTAACAATTATATTTTTAAAACTAACTGAACTCTACTATAATTCTTTACTTAAACAGTCATTCAAGGCAAAAAGCCAGCTTACTAATATTATTAAATTTTTTAAATAATTTTAATCAAGATTGACAGTTTTACGACTCCCTTTCAACTGTATTTTTTATTGGTAAAAGCATTCTCTATATAGTTGAAAAATATGAAAATGAGAGACTTCAACGCCCGATCTTACTCAAGTCATGTGTGTCCTTAGCTTCGGATCACGATGCAGGCGAAGCTACGTGTAATAATGTGTACCACCCAGAACCGCATATCATTATCGTATCCGGATATAAGGTCATCTCAAGCTCGTGCATGATTTACCCCAAGATCACGTACGGGTTATTTCCCCGCCTGAAGAACAAAGGACGATTTTCTCTCTGAAAAGCATAAAAAATTACATTGGTGATATACTCGATTTTCGTAATTAACCACCTCTCGGAAACTCTGTCCTTCTATAAAGTATATAATGCATAAGGACAGATATTTTTCTGTCGCCGCGTAGCCTATTGCGTAATATTGATGACAAAATATCAGTTTCTACGTAATTGACAGAATAATAATAATTGAGTTTGTACATTATAAGCATGAAAAGTATCCGTCTGATTAGCTGAGCCATTGTTACTCAAAAATCTAAATTGGAAGACCTACATTTTCCGCTCTTAAAATCTGTTTGTAAGCTATAATTAAATTATAAAACTCGGCGCATTTTTCTGGTGATTCGTTTCGGAAAAGCATTTAATTATCCGTTAAAATTCGTGCATGGAGAAAGAAGTGTCAAGGTTTGCATGTTGCAATAAAGTTTAAGATGGAATAGGAATTCGTTATGTGTCAACATTAAATTAACTTTCAAATAAGGGGAGTGATTGAAACACTTGCTCAAACTAGTTTTCGATTGGCGTTGTTTATAACTATTCAACTTGTATAATTTCTTATTCTACACCAGAATATTTGTAGAAATGGGATGCAGTGAATTTTTCTTTGACCTACCGTATATAGAATTATTAGGACTTGCAATATCCTGCGTGTTTTGATCATTTGTTGTTCATAGTTTTAATGCTGCTAACCCAATCAAAGCAAAGATTCTTAGAAAGATGGAATTTTTTTTCATTAGTAGTTAAACTAGAGCTCGATATCCGAAATAATGATAATGCTGTAGTTTCAGGAGCCAGTGTTAATTCTCAAGGTAGACTCCTAATCTACCCTTAACAAGAATAGACTATAGTCTGTTTCAATAACAAACTTCTTTTAATTTTCGAAGGTCGACAATTACAATTAAAATTTCAATTCATTATGGTGTAAGCCTTGAGTAATAGCGAGTGACTTTGGGTGTTTATTGTATGCTAATTTTGATATATGATTTAATGGAATATTATTTTAATAATTTTTTCTCAATTTTAATGAATTTTATACTATCCCGTGTAGTCAAGTCGGAATATTGAAATATTCATGTATCATTACTTATCATTAAGACTACATAAGATCAATATTAATCAGTGTTTACGACCGTTTTTACACATAAATGTGACTATCTAAAATTGATAAAAGTTATAAACTTAACAGGTTAATTATAATTATCTGAAAATTTTAGTGCAGTTGAGAAAAACCCAGTAAGAGGCAGGATAAATATGACTTCGCTTTTAAAACTGATCTCATGAATTATAATTTATAATATATGCAGATTTATTTTCGTTAACCTTTATTACCAATTTTCATTGAAGGATTTTTAATTAAATCCGGTATTAAAATATAATAATATATATTTCCTTTCCGACCGTAATGAGAAGATTTAGCGATGTTTTAGAACAAATGCTAATGAAATGGTCCCACATGACTTTTTCGCTTTATTTGCATTATCTGTGTGTTAATAGCCCAACCTTGAGGTTTTAATAAATGTAAAGGCCGCTAATTAAAGAACCATTAATTAAAAAACGGAAACAATTCACACATGAGAAATGAAGCCTCTTGAAATATAAATACAAAGCATTTGAAATTTTCCATTGACGAAAATATATTCCGGTTGATTTATCGCTCAGTAAAACTAAACAAGTTAGGAAAGCGTACAACGTATCACAAATGGGGCGCGTTTCGTGCAATGGAGTATTAGAAAGCAATTATATATCTGTACGTAAGGAAAATAGTGTTTTACAGTTCTTTTCTTCATTATAAATAATCCATTCTCTTCCTATTTTATAATATTACATGCACACGTAAGGAAATTAAACGTTTGTTTGGGAGATTGTTTATGTTAGCAACAATGAAGTAACCATGCAAGAAATTTTCTAAGTTCAACTACATATAAGACTTTCTTGTTTGATTTTCTCGATAACGGCTACTCCTACGATAAAAATATATAGAAAAGGAAATACTCTACCAGTTCTACAACTTTTATTTGAAAAATATTTTGATATGAACAATACTTTACGAGATATGACGAAAATTTCATTTTTTGTCTCCAGTAAAGTGGTACCCCTGATTGGCGTACGTGATTCATTCTTGCGATTTTCTTATTATATTTGATTGAAAGTCCTTAATATCAAATTTCATAAAAATCCGTTCAGTAGAAGCCGAGAACGAACATGCGGACGGACGGACGGACGGACGGACGGACGGACGGACGGACAGACGGACGGACGGACCGACCGACCGATGATAATAGGCGCTCACGCTGTAAGCGAAACGCGCCTAAAAATGACACCTCTCGTAGAAACGCAAAACAATCTTTATATCATCCAAACAGTTCAAAAAGCAAAACAGGAATACGTACAGGTCTAACTAATCCTGTTTATAATCTGAAGCCGGATTAAAACTAAATCGGTGTCAGTCCAAGATATTCATCTCGTTACTCATTACTCACAGGATTTAACCTACCTCTCTCTCGTTCGCTCTGTCTCACGCGTTCGGGTCGTTACGTTAAAAAAAGTATATAATCCGCCCAATACACGACTTAATGGCAAAGATTATAGCGTGGCGCCATTACCCGTTACCAAGCATGATTAATTCGGACGATAAAAGCGAGGATAATTTTAAAACGGCGTGTTGACGTTAAATGTTATGACATGCATTATCTTCGTGCCACCATCACCAGGGGGCACGCCTGTCGGGAACCCCTCAGGGGGGAAGGATGCAATTCTCTTTTAATCTTCCTTCTTCACCCTCTCACAAGAAATTAATTGCAGAGGACAGGGAGATGAAAGGGAGAAAGGGGAAAATGAGAGTGAGCACGCGAAAGAATCGAGTCGGAATTCGAGCGTTTGCGCGTTTCCCTTTGGGGTTCTCAAAAGCGGCGTACTCTTGAGTTGCCCTACGTGCCGGATTAAGAGGTTTCCTACGCGATGAGGCGGTTGCATAGGGACCGGCCTATCCTTTTCCTTCCGCTTGTTTTATGTGAAACAAGTTCGAAGGTGGGGGAAATGGAAGGCACGTACTGCACGTGACGAGTCCCGGAGATTTAAGGGAAAAAATCGCAATTAAAATCGTGAGGAGGTTATTCATTCTCTCTGAGGACGAAGACATTTTTTTCTTAGCGGGAGGAATGCGGAGATATGGATAGGAAATGCAGTTATTTTCGGGAAAGAGATTTCTGAGACAGATTTTCAGAGAGAGATTCTCACGCCTAAACCGCCTTTCGTACGCCGAATTCGGACTTTCGTACGTCAGCTGACAGTCAAACATTTCGAGCTATCTCATAGTGGCGCTGTATGTAAGCCAAGCTAACACTTTTAATAAATTACCAAATGAATCAAAATGCATAAATATAATAAAATTCAAAAGAGTAATGGCTTCATGGCTGAAATCTAAATCATTCTACTCAATTGATGAGTTTCTAGAAAGTGACCTAGCAGATTTAAATTTCTGAAGACAAAACTAACCTGAAAGTATGCTGTGTAATAATATATTTAATGTAAGATTTGTGTGTAATGTTTTGAAATATTGTACTGAAATTTGACAAGATTAATACCACTGTAAAGTCGGTTAATAATCAATAAATTATTATTATTATTATTCAGTCTCGGCAACGTTACCATCTTTGTTTGTACGTACAGCAGTGTTTATTTGTTTGTGCATTTTACACCTATTATTTTATAAACATTAGTGAGAAACGGAAAAGTGAAAGTGCTAATACAAGTGAAAAGAAACTTAGAGATCATAAAGTGAACATGATTGAGACAAAGATGGAAGTAATTAGGCGTGCCGAAAGCGACGAATCTTTAGCTTCAATCAGACTTAACTTAAGCCGGCCGAGTATGCGTTCACTTGTGAAGGAGAAGAACAAATATAATAATACAATACGTACTGCGGCGTTCTGAATAAACGCCACATTTTTTTAAAGAGCAAGGAACCGATCTACACATCCTTCGATGACGTTGGCGATATCCCGTTAGCAGACCTCGAAACAATTTGAGACATAATGATTGTGCAGTTGCTTGGCTTTCTCGCGAATGACAAGTGAACTCAACGAGATTTTCTTGCAAGTTTGGGTCTCGATTCACAGGTTTAAAGCCTTCTCTGTCTTCTCTACATACAGATTCCTAGGTACGAAAGACCCTTTTGTACTCGTTGAAGTACAACTTGCAACACTAGCTCTAATCGCTTCTTCACTTTCCTTATCGATTTTTTTGTGAACTCGGTTACACCAAGTAATTTACCAACTGATGAAGCCTATCTAAAAGTTCAATTTTCTTCTCCAAACTCATCACTTTTTTCGCTCCTTTTTACCGACTTTTCTTTCATTTCAATCATCACTCCTTTGGAGCCATGATTAGGCAATATTACAAAAAACTATGAAAATAGCAAAATGCTATAAAGAAAAAACTCGCACTTTCGTTAATTATACATTGACACCCCTAAACCGCCTTCCGTACGCCGAATTCGGACTTTCGCCAAATTCGGACTTTCGTGCGTCAGCGAAACGACGAGCGAATATTTCGAGTGCCGCTGGTTGCCAGCCACCAGGCCACCAGTTTCCGCCGCGTCGGCATCTTTGTCTGTACAGCAGTGTTTATTTGTACAATTATTTAAATATTTTATTGCATTTTGCCCTATCTCTCTATATTATAAAATCGACGATTGTGTCTAAAAGGCCCCTGCTCAAAAAACTAAACATTTATACCATAATTAGAGATTTTATAATATTTTTTGGCTCTCTGGGAAAGGAACCCCACTATAACGTAAATCTGTGCTCGACTTTCGTACATTCGACTTTCGTACATGTTTTCAGGACCGTACGTGTACGAAAGTAGAAGGTTGCCTGTGCATTTTAATACGGAGATATAAATCCATAGAAATTTCGTATTAAATAAATTTTGATATTGATTACACAATAAATAATTATTTGCAGTTCCTACTTGTCCTTTCACATGACCATGAAACCTCCCGTCGTATAAGAATTAACGTACGTTAAAATATATTCGGTGGAATTTTGTTTTTTGTCAATAAGAACGTTTTCAGACTGTATATGAGCTGATTAAATATGTTAAACTTTTTTATACCAATAAATAGTCGATGGGACCCATAATTTACGTAATAAATTTAACAGGAAATATACGAATTTACACTTCAACATGGGTTAAATTTCATTAGTATATTTCATGTTTATCGCAGTAGTAGCACTGTTACTTAACTCTTTCAGACATGGTGGTACAAAATTTAAACAACCAAACACCACAACCATAATCGTTTAAGCATAAGGAAAAACCTGAAAACTTTGAAATGTGAAATAGTTGAAAAGCAATTAATCTTTAAATACAATTTTTCTGTTATGAAATTTATTGCTTCGCCGTTTATATTTTTACGCTAGTTGTCCAGGGATTTGAATTTTGTCTTTTGGCTATATAACTTTTTGTATTCTGAGTTCGTATCACAATTTTATCTTATTTAAAAATGAAACTTTACAAATTCCTGCCCTGATTTCCGTGCTTTTCTTGTGGAATAGCAATAAAACTATTGGATCGGAATAAATACCTGTAAAAATGAAAAGTTAGATTTCGAAATTTTTAACGTCAGTTGTACCTAATGACCTATCATCATGTCAAATTTCAGATTTGTAGCATTTATAGAATTATGTTAGGTTTTACATACTATATCCTCCTCCATCTAAACCTTATATATGTGAAGAACATGCTATTTATAATAGAAGCCATCGTTGAAACATATGTTCGCCACATATTGATTTGAAAATTGTGTAGCCTTGAAAGTATTGTGTTTAAAATTGTTTAATATTTTTATTTTACCACCATCTTTTCTAAAATAAACAATAATATTTTCTTAATATAAATGAATATTGAACTTTATAGTTTCTCTATAAGCTTCGTTACTAGTACTGGATTCCACATTTTAGCTCGGCTCGAACGAGGGATTAAGAATTTTAATCACGTAGATTTTCGCACATTAAAACCTTAAGTGAAAATGCTTGTTGTCGGGGGCCGAAGAGAGGGACACGTCCTTAAGCAACAGAGAATAGAGTAAGATTTCTAAATCATGAGATTACTCCATCGTTCGTGATGTTTTCTATCCGATTCACTTTTGCGAGTTGGCATTTCGCTCTATGATAAAACCATAATCCCTTTCCCAATCATTCGTCCATATGCTCGTCGTCAGATGACGCGTCTCTTTCATTTCGCGAAGACTTGTTAAGCAAAAATTTAACGAGAGGTGAAACGGGAGGTTAATCAGGTGTTTCTGAAATCATTTTCGATTTAATAGTGGGGTTAAAACAAAGAATATTTGAGTGATTGACGCTTGATGTCATGGAATGTGACGCAATGAAAAAGTGGCGGTTTTTCTATCCTTAGTGTGTAATACTACTGGCAAACGAATCAACATTAATGTTGTAATTTATACGATCCAAAAATTTAGATCCATTTGAGTTAATGAAATATCGATTAACCTGTTTCGCTTGGATGGAGAGTTTATAATTTTAAAATAAGACATTCAATTAAGTTTTTTAAATTGAATCTTTCTAACAATTATTTTCTTTGGGAAAACTTTGAGTTTTTTATAGAGGGAAAATTCAACTTATAAGGCAAAAGAATATTGTTAACGCGACAAAAAACGTACAAATAAGTATAAATTTTATCACAAAATTCCAAAAGGAAACTGAATGCTATATTTAGGTAGCCTTTTGTAAATCGTTACATGCTTATGTTCTGTTATTTTTTCGGATTGTTATTTTTAGAATAAAATCGGCGAGTTTATGCCAAGAGTTACCTAATTCAGCTTGGATAAACACAAATTTTATCCACTTTAGTACATATCATGTAACGGGGAAAGTTAAAACTAGAAAATAAGACGCAAGTGGTAAATTTATCACTTTGATTTGAGAGTCGCGTTTACAAAATGTTCTCTCTCTCTCTCACTCAGTTCTTTCAACATATAATTAAAACAACTTCTAGAGTCTAAATGAAAAAAGAAAACAGTTTATCAAAAAATGAATTAATTTCTCGAGTGAAACCATCTAAACTAAACCGAAGGGAATCACTTTAGTGCCTCATCCAAACAAGAGATGGCGAGTTGCATCCGATGACGCAACGAAACATTACGTGGAAAAATTTTTCCGTCGATTTCGTCCGCAAATTAGAAGCGCCGGTTTTGAAAAAAAAGAACTCGGAGCTTGCGATGCATTAGAAAGCGAGAGTGGCGCGACCCGCTATGATTAATGACTCCTTTTCCAAACCATAACAAAGTCGTTTCATTCGACGGTCCTCGTGAAGTACATCCTCGACGTGATGGGAATGAAAAAGAACCAATAGGTGCGCTACGAGCTGCGCTGATTCCTTTTTTCTTCCCAAATATGCCATTAAAAAATTAAGACTGACGTGGTGAAATTATTATAAATACGAGGCGGTGCTTTCGGGGTCATGAAGGCCGAAAGGTCGAAAAGGGGGAGAGAAAGGTGGATAGGAGGAGGGAATGTGGAAGAAGGAAGGGGAGGAATGGAAGAGGTGAGGAAGGGAAAACTGCGGGCTCTTTACGCCCGAAGATATTCGAGGGTAGGCCCAAATCTAGGACAATCTCCACGAAAAGATGCGAAGTCATCACTATCAATTATATGCCTTCAGACAAACATGTGTGTTCCTCGAATACCACGCATTAACGTGAGAGCTATTGCAGAATGTCATCCGGGGTAAAATGCGTTGGTTATGGAGCAATTGCCTAGGACAGGTGATTAACATTCTCTGTTGACGGCTAAAGAATATTCTTCCCTCGGTGCGTAGTGAAGGTTTTTTACTCTCGAGGTAGTAGTTTACAAGGAATCATGACTTAAAACTTTCTGGAATGTTTTGTGAATTCTATGACCTGTAGGTCGTATCGAAAGACATTCCTTGCCTATAATTTTTATTCTTAGTAGAGGCGTAACTTTGGGAGTACAGGCCCACGCAGCGCGTGAATGACCCAAGCCTTTGGGTGTCCCCCGCTTAGAGAACTCTCACTAAATCGGATGAACAAGAAATAAATAATAGCCCCAAAAATTTATAAGAAATTTATGGACAAAGACTATTATGACGCGCTTTACTCGATATCAACAGACACTGTTTTGATAGGTGAGAGTTGAAACAGTAGGGACACTAAAGAACTATTGCATTTAATAATGATTAAATACAAACTGACATCAATGTATAACTACGTGCAGCTTTGTTGATATCGTATTTTATATTGCCAGTAACTATTTTGTCAAATGAAAGATCTTTATTTTCAAAATTAAAGTTAATAAAAAGCTACCTATACATTTTTATGTCCAGAAATAGATTAAAGCGTTTATCACTTCTTTCAGTAGAATACTCAGAAGCATGTTAAATGAAAACTGATAAGTTGATAGAGACATTTTCTAAATTTAAATATCGAATAAATCAAAAATTAAAATCATATAAAAATATAAACCAATTTTAAAAAATAGGTAGAGATTATAAGAATGTTTGCTTGCATAGGGGGTCAAAAATCGTTGTTTTCCCCCTGATTTGCAGTATCTTTTGATGACTTATAAGAAAATCTATTCAATCAAAGTACTATGGTTAGATTTCCGAGTGCATATCAATGAAAATATTTATCGTTTTGGTGCAAATTATAAATCGATGATATTGTATAATGAACGATATATTGTACTTAGCAAAGGAAAAAAATAATTTTTGAATCTTGGAATTGATAAAAGAGAAGTGAGATAAGTGCAGATTTTTAATAGAAAAGGTGCATTGGAAATTGACTTACTAGATTAAACTTAAATCGGAAGTGCGAATGAAAATAAAAATAAAATAAGGTTTTTTAGGTTTAAAATTTCTATGTTAAAAATCCAATCTCAGAAATACCTTTGAGAAAAGATTAAAAACAACCTTATTTGAATTGGAAAAACATTTACTGTGGGATCCGAATTTAAGGCTGGACATTTTTACAGATTTTTCTAGATAAAAAAATTAATACTTGGTAGGTAAATCAAAATAAAACGAGAAAAGTATTGAAAACTATAAAATCCTGGCGGTGGACCGCGTACAATCGCTTTATTTGGCGGCATTGGGCCCGCGGGCCGCAGATTGGGCTCCGCTGTTCTGAATAGGAAACGTGTTTTCTTATCTACGAATCCATTTCGAAGACGCAATAGCTGTCCATCTCCAACATTGTTTTTCGAACTGCCAATCGAAGAGTCAATCATTTTAAACTTTCGAACGATCAAAATGAGAGTCATTTGCCACGTATTTGAAAAATAACTAGCATTGCATTCCAAAATAGCACCGGTCATATTTTTCCTTCCGGATTACGGCATCTCGCGTAACATTCGCTCAAATTAACTCAAAGGATGATACGAGAAAAAATATATCACCGAGTCATCTTCGCTGAATATTTTCGTTATTTTTTGCCTTTCCATGTTTTCCAAATGTTGTTACAATCACCCACCGTTTGCTTATGCTTCAACTTCATGTGTTTAAGTTTTTTTCAAAATTGTTTGCTGTATCTGTATAATATTTCATGAAAAATGGCTAATATTCGATGGTAACAAATCGATTATCAGTAATATTTGCTGAAGTTGTTGCTATTTTTTTCGATATCCTTATTCTTAGTAGAAATTTCGAAACAAATTCGTCGTTTAAATATTCATCGCGCTGGATCCATCATTTTGAATCCATTTTATTTCCAAATTTTAGCAAACTCTGCATATACGAACATATTTTCCTGTTCTAACACTTACATACTCTTTCACGACTGTTCTCTTGCCCTTCGGATTCTTCTGTATTTTTTGCTACGCTTCATATTAAATATAGCAAATAATTATAATATTTCTCTAAATATTTATTAGACTTTATTATTTTTATCACCATGTTTCAATTCACTCCCTCAGATCAAGTAATATAAGTACCTCCCTTCCTATTATAATATCTATTAAATAAAATGAATAATAATGTATTCTGCAGCAATTCCCATGTATGTGTAATGAAAAAAAGATCTGTGCATGGAACGTAAAACGTAAACTTAGCGAAGAGTACAGAAGGAACACAAATCATCATAGAGTATTTAAAACACTGGTGTCAAAATGTTCTTCTGCTATCGTCCGATTTCCCACTTTGTACCAACCTCTTCCTCTTCACAGATTCCCTTTCTTCTCCCTCCTTTTTTATCCTTTACCCCTTTTGTAGGAATCTTCTCGCTTCCTTCCTCTGACGTCATATGGGAAAATACACGCGAGGAAAAGTGAAACGACGTCGTCTGCAAAATTCCCATCTTCTTTAGCCTCGATTCCGTGTCCCACTTTGCATGACCGGGTGGGGGGGAGGGGGTGGCGAGCGCGAGGATGAGGTACCATCGTAAGCCACAAGACAGAACGCCGAAAGGGTTCGAAAAGAAGAGGAAAAGGACCGAAAATATGATACGGCCTGGGATCGAGAAAGTGGAGCGGCCGTGTTGACGGAATCGGTAAGGACGAAAATTTTCCAACTAACGCCTTGAATCTATTTGATCCACATAATGTCCGCGGGATATACAATACCTACTATGCATTATTGTTTCATGACGATCATAAGATGCTATACATGAATGTAAAGAAGGGTCTCGAAATGTTCTTGTTATTTTTCCAAAGTATTTGGGAATTTGTTTTAAAACCTTTTCTTATAGTAATGAAACTTTTATTATTTCTGCACAGAAATTGCTTAAAATAAAATTCTAATCATAATAAGAGAAAAATGTTCGGTGAAATGCAATTTGGCGATTTGTGAAGTGAAAATAATTACAAATATATCCTTTTGGAAATACAAAAATGTTAGTTCGTGAGGATTTCATTCAAATCGAGAAGGTGTACAACAAAATTTTAAACATGAATCGATTGTCGAACTCATATTGAGGATAAATTATATCCATATAACATAGTTTACTATTACTATGCCAGTTAGTTTTTGTTTAGCTAGAATGATATGATAAAACCCTCATATTTCAGATTCAGTCTGCGAAAGAAGACAATACTTGGCGAAACTTCATAACATGGATCGGATACGTTTATGGCAATAAAAACTTTCACGAAGAAAAAATTTCGCTCATTACTGAGAGAGAAAAAAATTCGCCCGCTATTAGAGACAGATTTCATCTCAGGCTTTCACGAGTAGCAACGACGTCCCACAAAAAGATACAATAAGAATTACGACGCCGGTGCGAATAAAGCAGCACCCGATATTCTTTCTTCCGTGAGGAGATATGCATCTTCAGAAAACGCATCATCCACTTTCGAAAGCAAACTTTTTAAAAGTAAAGAAAAAATATAAACAATCTCCCAATACGCTCCAGTTACATCCAGCATCCGTACCTGGCTCGCCAGCACTCCATCTGCAAACACTCCTGATCTTTAGATATTATCTGCCGCCACATGTGGCGGTTATTATCCTATTTCCTACATCCAAACTGGAGATGCTGCTGCCCGACGGCGTATCCCCAACCGCCTCTGTATCGAGGTCAGTTGTCTGGGTCACGCGGCAAAGCCTTCCATCCTCCTCCCTCTCCACAAACGTCATCCTCATCTCTCTCTCTCTCTCATTTCCTATCTTTTTGAGAGATGCCACCCCTCTCCCTCTTTCCCCTTCCCTTCCCCTCCCTCCCCATCTCTTCCCCTCCCACACCTTCCACCCTTCTAACCCTCCCACCTCCTGGTACATATGGACCTCATTGCCAATCCATATTCTCACTCTTTCTCACCCTTTCCCTCCTCTCTCCCTCTCTCTCACTACGGATACAGTAACCATTTCCCCCTTTCTCCCTCTTTATTTTTTTGATCACTTTCTCCCTTCAACTTCGGCGCATTCTTCTGTTCCCCTTTTCATCTTCAAATTTACCGTTAGCTCACTTCTCTATAACTTAAATACTTTCACATCCACTTGCTCGTTTCTATCCTCTTTACCCCTCGATTATTCTCTCTCTCTCTCTATCTCTCCCTCTCTATCTCTCCCTACGGCGTAAGTGGACTCTCCACGCACCGTTGAACCTATTGGAACCTACTTATTTTTCAATGCGTGATAGGTTCCTTCATCCCTATGCATCGGTCGACGCCCATTAATACATATCTGGAGCTCAATAAAGCTCTTTTCGATTCCGGTCATAAATCAGCGGACGGGAGAGAGAGAGCTTTAATAAGGATGATTAAATAGGTGGGTTAGGACCGATTTAAAAAAAATAGGGCGGAGGATATTGTGGGAAGGTCAGATCAAGAACGTTTATAAATGAGGCGGAGAGGAAGAACAAAGAAGACCCCATCCTGGGCATTCGATAAATCTTAACGATAGTTCTTTGAAGAATAGAATTTATTAGGGTTATATATATATTTGGAGGTGCTGATATATAGAAAGATGTATGGAACTTATTTACGAACGTTGGGGAATTTATCGGCTATATTTAATTTAGTGGATGAGTTATTTCTTTGAATAAATCGTAAAAAAAAATAATCGCCTTCTCTCCGTTAATGTATTCGAACTTGATCTGCTCTCAGACAGAAAACTGGAATTGGAATAAAATGTGTCAAACCACGCTAAACAAGGATCACACTCTGGTTTCGGAGAATTGCTATGGTTGTACGTATGCCAAAAAGGAATTGCGATTTCACTCTATGGCTGGAATCAATTTGGTGGTCTAGATCACGGATGGCAAATGATTTTTGTGTCGCCTGCCAAGAAAGTAATGTGAATCATCAGAATTTTGTTCGCCTGCCGCTAGTTAATTCTTTCTCTAAGAAACTTCATATTTTATGCAGAAAATATAACCTTACGCGTGCCAAGTAAAATCTCACGCGTGCCAGATATTTGCCATCCCCGGCCTAGATGATGGTTTTAGAACAAACGATCGACAACTCAGTATAATGATATCTCTTTTTGTGGGCGAAATATTGATCGTATCTGTATATGATTTATTTATATCATCAATATTTTATCATAGTAAAACGTAGAATATTTTAAAAAGAATTATCGGCGACTGTAATATCAAGTACCAGTTTTATACTTGTCGCCTTTAATTTGTTCGCTATGAAATCGGTACAGTGACCACCTCAATAAAATGCTCTATATTCGTGAATCTACATGTGCGTGCGTTATCTTTTTTGTGTGTTCTTTGCATTCAGTAGACTTGGGAAACACAAATAGGAGAGGCCTTGTCTGGCCGTTCGTCCGACCTTCTCTTCATCTCATAAACTCCTTGATTGATATTCACAAGATTTTCAATAGTAGACCTACTCTAAAATTTGTAGAGGAAATTTCATTTTGATCCATGCCGACCAATTAGAATCTGTCCTTCACATAAGGGTATGGAAGGGGTCTAGCGTATGTCTCGTTAATGTAGTCGCTTAGGAGAAATTTCAACGTGTTAGCCTTAATTATTAGTGAGAATTTTCGATGTTTTTACAGTAAATTATAATTGACAAATGAAATTAAACTCACTATGTAAATTTCCACTTTTATTTACATTCACAGTAAAACCTTGTAAAGTGTTTGCTTACATTATTTATTTGCAGTGTACCAGTCGTGAATGTAAGTTAAAGAGATATTTACATGATTTCGTATGCATAATGTCGCTCCACGAAGTGAAACCTTCCTTTTTTTTGGCAATAAATTAAAATTCGTCGTAAAAATTTCGACGTGGGATTACATTTAAATCTTGTAATCACAAATTGAGCGGTTTATAACGTGCTTTCTTTTCCACATCTCAAATAACGAAATTTAGAAGCCCTGCGCTAACCTGCACGGGGTACACAACTCCACTATTTTTTCTCTCACTTTCTCCTCGCAACCCTAATATATCGTGGTGCTCTCCGCGCGTCTCTCCTCTTCCGCTCCCACGCTTTAAATGAAGCTTCCAGGCTACTTAGGACCGCGACGCAATCCACGCACGTAAACACGCTTACCATCGACTGCTTTCTCTCCCTTAGATCCATTTCCATAGCGCCTTCTAGCTCCAATCCTTACCCCCATTTTATTCCTCCAAAAATCTCTCCTCATCTTCTTCTCGCATACTTCCGAAACCCAAACAGAACCTGAGGTTCTTGATTGCCTCGGATTTTCCCCTTGAAGCGATCAATCACGAGGAAGAGCGGCGCCGGGGATAATTATGACCGCCTGCGTTTTTTTTTTTGCTTCAAACCGAATCGTTTTCGTGCGAGACCGGTATAGAAGGCATGTCAAAGCGGCGGTCCTTGGGCCGCATGCGGCGTTTTCCGTGCCTTTCTACGCCCCTCTCTATGCGCAACATCAATAGAGGTTTTACGGATATTTTTTCTTTTAAGCGAGTTTTTATTTCACTGGCTAATAATCCTTTTACATTACCTTTTTTTATTTACCCCAGTTAAAATTTGTTCACCTGCGGAAATTAAATCCTCAAATGAGTGTAATGATAATGCGGCCTTTCGTTAGCAAATTCCATGTCAATGTGGCCCTGATGCCAATCGAATTTGATACGTATGCCGTAGAATATTTTTGAAGAAATTTTGTTCTGCTAGAAGGTTGAACATAACATTTATGTAGGACCCACTGGGACGTAATTGATAGTAGGGAGAAAAAGGGGGACAATTAAACAGAAAAATTTTCATGAAAATTATTCTGGATAGTCTGTTTTATTTTAATTTCAATTAGGCGTTCAAATGAAATCTTCTTTAACTGTTGAATTAGTAATTTTCTTGCTACCATAATTTTGCACATTTGCCAACATAATGACAAATAACATTAAGGCTCAGAAAGCCAGATCGGATGCGACGATATATCAATAAATGTAATACCGTATTAATGCTACAATGATGGCGTTTAAAAAGGCAACGTAATATTTTATATGTACTGTATAACGAATTATAACTCTCAGAACTTTTAATTTTCTGCTACAATCATCATATATTTTTCAATAATTCGTTAACATTTTTGGTATCATTATTTAATATTGTACCTAAAATTTCATACGCATTATTCTCCTGTTGCGATCATTGATGAATTTAAAAAAATAAATGTCGAGATCAGCTTATGGCTGGAATTCCATTGATAAATTAGATATTTCAGAAGCCATAAAAGATCTCGGAAAACGAGAAGTGAATACCGACTACGAATCAATCTTCATCTTATGATACATCCAAACATTTTATGGCCACTGGAGTTACCTAATTCATCAATTGCATCACCGTTAAAATTTTAAAGAGAGAAGCATGGAAAGTAAATTAAATTTACCTGTGTACAGGTACAAACGTAATTTTCAAATCACACGAAGCAGATATACGTATTTCTACCATTTGTTTAGTTTTTAGTATCACTTAGATAATGTAATAGATTTCACCGGGTGCATGATATCCCTAGTTATCGTTGGCAAATCTGCATTCATGCAATTCAGTGCAATTAAATATTTCTCAAAGGTGGTGTTCAATTTCCATCATTTAAGAGCGATATCGAGCGTAAATAAAACGAAAAAAACACCGATTTTCTAAATGTATCCCCCTCCTTACCGTGAATTACGTCTAAAACGCTATGCAGTAGGTAACAGGATTACGCGAGTCTAACCGCGAGGACCAATATTTCAAAGGATTGGATGTATGTTTTTGTCCATCAATTCTCCTTTTCACGGGTACTTTCTCCGTCTCTAAACCAAAGTGCGAAGGAGAGGGGAGTTTGGAAGTGTGGGGTTTTGCTTAGAAGGCGTAAATCACGCGCACAAAAGCACGGAGAGAGGTAGAGAGAGATAGAGAGAGAGAGAGGTAATAATAGCCTCTGGCGCTGAGCTCGGCCGTGTATTTCTTTTTTTTTTTGTTAGCGGTAGACTTTTTCTTCTTTCTCCCCCATCGTGAGGTCTGATCAAGGTCATCACGACGGATATTTCTCCGCGAGATCTCTCTCTCTCTCCTCTCCTTTTTTTTGTTCCTCGTATTTTTTTCTCGTTTCCACCGGTTTCCCTTCGTCTTCGCTTCTCTTTCTCACGCACGCACAGGGAAGCGATCCAAGGACCTGGTATCTCGCGGAAATTCACCTCTTATCCTCACGGCCATCTCGGAAAAAAATTGTGCCGAATGACTCGATGCGGTTCTCTTTCTTTTTCTTCCATTTTTCCATCAACGTTCTTCCCGTAATTATGATTTATAAAAAAAAATGAGGAACGTGCTTAACCGCCGGTGAATACAGGAGTTTCCTGACCCTAAAAAAAAGAAAGAGATGTGGGAAGTCGGAAGTTTCACTCCGAATGGATTTTCGCTTGAATTTGCACGGGATCTTTTTTTATTCTTCTTTCGATTACCACCACTGCGACGTAGAAGTTCGCGTAAACTCCTTTCCGTAGAAAGGCGGAAAAAAATATCGATTAAATTTTGCTTGATTTGAATCTGCGGTCAAGAGGTTGACGCTGACAAATAAATTGTCAATGTATCTGAAAGTAACCATTTACGAATTGAGTTGATTTTCAGGATTGTACAAAAAGTAAAAGTTGCATTTCGGCGTGGCTCATTTCCAGTTATATAATGAAGAGAATCTACAAATAAACGGACGCGAATATTTTCATCCCTTGGGACAGGGCTTGGCGAAATTTTCTTCATGGTGTGCCAGATTCATTGTTGCGAATGATTCATTGGAGATTGTGAGTACTTTGGCGGACAGAATAAATGTTGACATCGGAGGTCATCTGGATACTCTGTGGCATCAAATTAGCAGAAATCAGTTCTAAATAATTAATCAGCGTTGAAATTTTGCAAAAAAAGTTTTGAAGACTATAATTTTAATAAAAATATGAAATTCTATGTTAAATTTCACGAATCGCGTTATCTTTTCAGATTTGTCGGCCGCATAAAATACTCTCGCAGGCCCTAATTTGATCACCTCTATCCTAGAAGCAAGTGGTACTTCGTGAATGTATAAATATGGAATAAAATTGCTTTTATTAAAAAGTCCGAATAATTATTTCATAAAAGTAATATATTTGATTTTTACGAAAATGATTCTATTTTGTGTATGGTTATAAAAATAATATTTATTTATGGTGTTACGTATTTATTCGTAGAAATAGCTTTTAACTTATAATTATGCCCCACATTGTTTTGCGGCTCTTAAAACACCCGTTTGCCAATGATTGTGTACTGGTTTATACTTGCAAATACTAAAGACAAAATAATAATATTATCGACATCTCCATTAATAACTAAAAGTTTTTCGATATATTATTTTGGTTTTATTTAATATTCTAGTATTTCTGTTAAAAAGAGAAACAACTTTTTTTTACCACATCCAGGTCATTCATTCTCGTAAAGTACATTTGTACCCTTGAGGGAAAGAGAATCGGATGGGCGACGAGCGTACGCCTCCTTTAGCAAAGATCGATGGACAGAGAAAGAGAGAGAGAGAGAGAGGGAGAGAGGAGTGATTTGCACATCTCATTGTGCTGCGTGTCGTTTACAGGAAATTTCGATTATGCTCGAATGAGGAAGAGAGGGAGAGAGTGAAAGTGTGTGGCCTCTCGCTTACTACCGCCTTCTTTTTGTTATATTTTGAATTACGGAGCTCGGACAATGAGTTATCCTTCCAATCGGAGAGGCGAACATGGGTTTGATGATTGCGAAGATGAAGCAACTCGCGCGCCTTAGCTGTTTCGCAGGAACTTTTATAAGCTGATAAATTACGTTGCCATCTTTATACACACATACACACGATTAATAAATAGTTGTTGAGTTTCCAATCCAACATTCTGTTGTGGCTTCTTATAACCATTTTATACCAAGCAATATCGAAGAATTTTTAAGCCAAAAGAATCAACAGTAATGCTTTATTTGTTCAGTAATAACCAGTTAGGGCATATAATAAAAGGCGATTTATTCTCCGTAGATGATTGATCATATTCTACAGTCGTCCACGTTTGGCAGCTTGTTGCTGTTTCAATTTATTTTTTGTTTTGGCTCAACGAATGCCCACATTTTGATAAAGACACCCAAAGCTGACCCGCACCATTCGCTGCTGATATGGTCCTAGGACAGCCGTGAATACTGGCACCACGGGCTTATGGAAAAAAAAGGGGGGAAACTTACACATTTACTTTATTTATACAAGAATAAAAGATGTACCTAAAACTTCAAAAACTAAAAGACATTCAGAAACACGTGCACCCATCTTTTTGAGATTTGACATGCTAACGCTTCAATGAATATTTATTTAATTGCTAGTAGGTAATTGCCTTGAGTTTCGCAGAGTGTTAACATACGATAAACAGCTTATTCTCTGAGTTTTGTAATGCAAAACCACAAAGTATATTGTATTGTCTTTATCGGAGATAAAGAGTGAGGATGCAGGTTTTTTTTCTGCTGAACTCATTTCATCTGATCGCATTAATGAAATGAGCCGTAGAGATTAAACCGCTTTCGTAAACCGTCTTCAAAATAAAAATGTGTATCCAACGAGCGACAGCTACTCAATTCATGAAAACTGGTTTATTTTGGCGTTTTTGGATACATTTTATTTCAATCCTTTATCATATAGCGAGGGATATACTTTCGTAAATACAAAAACTACCATGGATTTTATTGGAACGTTTACCGGACGATTTTGTAACGCGATTCGCGGAATAATTTTCGGAAACCTCTTTCAATAAATCGCCTTTTTTCCCGCGCGAACTGCATCGAAAACGCCGCATCATGTAATACAGCCGTATTATATAATTTTATATTGCGCGAAATCGCGCACTCATATCTTTGAAGAATCTGAAATGATATAGCTTCGTGTCCCGAGGGAGAAAATCAGTAGTTTTTCGGTAGTCCGCGGCCTCAATCCCCCCCCCCCCCTCCCAATTCCTCGCTCTAATCCACCATGGTCTCGGAATTTTCCATTCTTCCTTCGTTCTCCTCCGATAGCCCATTTCCCTTCCTTGCAGTTCCTGCAAGGAGAAACGTAATCGATCACCTCGAGGCGTCAAGCGGGGGTGGTAGGGGGTGTTCGAGATGGCCTACTTAGATCGCTCTGCAGTGGGTGGGCCCAGAGGAAAGAAAAATACCGAAAGAGTTTGTCGGTACGTACGTGCTTGGGTATTTGCGGGTATGTGTTTAGAAGTACGGCTTATTGGATCACCGTGAAAGGCTAAAACGGCAGGAATGAATGTTTTCGTAGGTAGACTTAATAGCGTATCGATGGAGTCGTGGATCGAACGGGAAATGTCGAGGAATGAAAAAAAAGAGGGTAAGGCCACCGCAACGTCCCTTTATTTATTATTTGAAAAAAAAACACAATCGATTTTGTCTGCAAGCCTTCGTACGAAGCGAAGGGCGGCGAAAGAAGGAAGCGGGAGTTTTTACGCGGATGTGTACGTGATATGCGCCGAGGAGAGAAAGGGAAGTCTAGAAATAAATGGCAGCTTAAGAAAAGAACGCAAATTGGTGTGGGCGTAATAGAAAGGCTGCTCGTTTTTTTTGTTGATGTTAGTGCGTGTGATGGTTCGCGTGTTTGCGCTCAGTAAAGGTTTCCATGTGTTCAGGAATAGAAAAGTTGTGTTTGAAATCGTATGCGTGCATAAACGTATAGATATCGATAAAAAATCTCGATTAGTCGTTACTGCATAGTATCGACGAAATAATAGCGTAAATCGATCGGTAAAATTCATGTGGGTGCTTTGTATTCTTTTTGTATTATTAATTATGGTCGTACAATTTCGTTTTCGCGGTTTAACTACTTTCTTCTATTATATTTTGAATTACATAAAAAAATAAATGCGACATTTTTGTGTACATTTTGCAATGATTTTATTCAATTTTTACTGTCTCATGTACAGCACATGATATAATTTAAAATGAGCTCTTTAAGGCAGCACACGGAAGATATGGGAAACTTACAATAGCACTGAAGGAACATTTACTTAGCTTACCACTATTTAGAGTCCTCTGATATATTTTTATCGAATTGCAGTGATCGTATTGGGTCCCAGCCAAGAAGTTCCTTATTCGTGTCCCTTAGATATCTTGAGTTTTTTTTCTTGAAAGCGCTTGCTCTTTGCCAAATGACTTCCATGGTGGAAACAGACATTAATAAGAACTAATCGTATGGCTAAGTATAAACGTTAGGCTTTGCTTTCTTGAGCGCTTTTACGTGGTCAAAGGATTACAAACTCTATTACTGGTAGAAGCAGTAAAAACGACGTTCACGCTTCCTGGAGATTAGTGCTCGTATCTGCATTACGGCACTCCCGACGGTGTTAAATTCCTTGTTTATAACATATTTAAAAAATGGAAAGCCATTTTATTTATCAGCTTCTTTGCCCGCGTGGAAACAGTTTTGAAAGGTTGGGCGGTTATGTAAGTACATATAAGGGCAGCATTTCGCGTACTTTTCCTTTTGACGAAGTGCTTAATGGCGTTTTATGGCGATGTCCTTTTAAAAAAATACGCCATTTTACTGCGGAAAGTTTAACATTTTTGCAGGGGGGCTATAACGTTGAATTACCATAAAACTGCAGCTTTATGGGATTGAACATTTTTCCCTCTCGATCATTTCGGTAAGAGTGACCATATAAAAACACTTCTTTAAATAAGAAATGTTGAAATTCCCCTCACGGATAAGGGGGATATATCACCGTAACGAAGCATCGGCCAAAATCTGCTGCACGAAAGAGAGAACGCCGTTTCCATATGACTACGTCCGTGGCTGCGAATGGAGGGAAAAAGGAAACAGAAGAGGAAGAAAGTGAAATTGAGAAGAAGAGATTGGTGCATAGGAAGAAGTGCGAATCGTGCAGGGAGAGGGAGTAATGACAAGTATTGACGGAGAAGCAACTAGTGATGAAGACGACGAAGAATACGGAGGAACAAACGGCGGAAATGAAGGAAAAATACGCTGGCGAGACAACGTGAGAGCAAATCAGGTGGAAACATATGGACGCAGATGTTGAATCAGGCCTAATAGCAGCCACCTAAAAGAGAGATCGACCCATTGCGGATTCGAGGAAAAAAAATGAACCGAAAGGTATTTGGGGATAACTAAATCAACAAATAAACAGATATAAAATGAAGTGATCTAAGAGGAGGAAAAGTGAAGAGAAAATACACCGACAATGAAAGAGAACAGGAAAGGAGAGAGAGAGAAAGATAAATTAGCATGGTAAAGAAAGAAGAAGGAAGGTCCGGACTCAAATTTGTGAAGAGGTTGGTACGGACGAGGAAGGTAGGCGGATAGGAAACAGAATGTGCGTGGTAGAGAAAGAGAGAGAGAGAGAGAGAAGGAAGGAGAGAAAGATATGTATTAAAGGTGCGGGAGGCCCTTGACCCACATAAAAGCGTGCCGTCAAGGTGTGCTAGAGGGGAATGGGAAGGAGAAGATGGCGGGGTTGAGGAGGGGAAATGAGGGAGAGGAGAGGGAGGGAGGGGGGGGGGTAGGGAGGACGGCAGGAGAATGCGTAGGACGGAGAGGGAGGCTCGGAGGAGGAGAAGGATTGGAGGAATTCGTTCGTGTTACAGAGGAAGAAAAGATGAATATGTGTGTGTGTGTATGTGAGCGCGCACGTTTCGCGTTACAATGGAGTCTTGCTCTTCCGATTCATTCGGAGGAAAGCGCGAGTATATGATCATTTCCACTTAAGCGAAAACGTGTCGTCAAGTTCGTTAGACTCTTTGGCTAATACAGCGAACGGAATTCTTTTCTCGCGGTAAAATAAAAATGGGAATGTGTGACTTTGGTCATTAAATTTCCCGCTTTCCTTGTTTCATACCCGAAAAAATGCGGATTTTGCAATATTGTCGCGAAATAGAAACATTATTTTTGTTTTTTGTACAAGAAAATGCACCTAGTCTTCAATTAACTTGATGCAGACGGCAATGTTTAGGGATTACGCGAATATTTTTCTTGGATCCTTTCGTTCGTATAGCCATTTCATTTTGTTTAAAACAGCGCGATTTGTTTTCCCTCCTCAAAAGTTATATATGTACCAATTATAGGAGCTGTTCGACATCTCAGCGTGTGTTCAGCTCTGGGTGTTTTTCAGGAAACGCGTTTGGTGAAGCTCACGGTTTAAGTGTTTACGATGAATATGAACATAAGCTCGCCGTATGCACCGTTCCGTAATCAGTTAACCTTTCACTTAATTGGTATCTAGTTATGAGTTATAAATGTTTTATTTTCAAGCGCAAAAATATTCTAATCTAGTTATACGCAAGTATGTTCTGCTCTGTTTGATTACAACTTGGAAACCTTTTTAGGTATTTCCGGTCACTTCAACTTTCCCTTCTGCTCTGTATTCCTTTTAATGCCTGGCATTTAAGTACGTTCCGAATAAATTTATTACGCTTACATTTTTTTTAACACGGCTACTATCTTTTCATGACATCACCCACCGATATTCTTATTTCGTCGAAGTTGCTTTAAGAAAAAAAGGAAAATGAAGGTTGTAAAGGTAAAAAGGAGTAGCTTAAGAGTTAACGGCTTGAACCGTTCGCTTCTAATGTGGACTTAACCTTGTGCATAGTAGAAAAAGTGAGGTTTCCCTATTTGTTCTCGCTAGGAAGAAAGAAAGCCGTGAGATACCGAGAATATAATTCATTAAGTAGGTTATTACCGGAAACGGTTTTCTTGTCTTCGGTAAGCAAGTGAATGTGAATGAATTCAAATGTAAGAGTGAATGTGTGTCTTTAATGCTTGAATGACGGGACTTATTTGTTGGACGAAAAGGCGAGTATAATTTGCATGCATAATTAAAATAAATATAAAAGGCCAGGTTTGTGTATCTGTATTAAACGCTTTGTTTACATAGTAACGCATAAATGGGATTACTTGGACCAGTCTGTGGCCTACATCGTGTTAATATAAATTTTAGCCTACCAGTCAATGCAATAATGAATGGTGAGGTCAGTTGCATAGCCAGATGTGTGTATAAATTCGTGGGTAGGCTTATGTGAACGCCAAATTGAACGGAACTTGCTTTGGCATCGGATAAAAATCCCAGATATACTAATTATTCGAGAAGAAGGGTAACATTACATTTATTTCATAGAGCATGGCAGTTTGGTTCGAAATCCTAAAACGATAGAAAAATATAGAAAATTTAAAAATTTGGCATTTCTCAGGCAATCGTTTGGTTATTATTCGGATAATTTTATTTACTCAATGCTACTGATATTAAAAAGATTTAGGCATTATTATAGTATATTAAAAGTAGTAGAATACTACTTTATGATTAATCAAATAAACTAGATTTCGTAAAATTTATCTTAAGCGATTTGATATCAGATTTTCGCCCATAATTCTAGGTAAGCGCCATAACATAATAATGTCAGCAGAAGGTAACATTATAAACGAAAAAACCAAACTTTCGTAGTTTTCATATCAAGTAACGATGGGCTCATAACCTTTTTAAATTTTGGATCATAGCCACATGCTCCTTCGTATTTTACGTTTAAGTTATATAGAAAACCGTCCAGGAAAAACATGCTAAATTGCTACGTCAAATTGCGTATCTGAACCCCGCCTTTCAGTTTTAACTCTTTAGACACCAGGTGCTAACGTTGAAGGTCAGTTTATAATAATTAGTTTACATAAAGAGCGCCTAATTTGCACCCGACCCCTAAGTAGCTTCCCGTTCCGAGTCATTTTAAAGCTCTAGAACGAATTCCCTAAGTATTAATTAGCAAGTAATTTTAAGACCATACAAGTGAAAAATTCTTCTGGATTTTATAATACGTAAAGAGAGCTCGTGCTTAAGATTTTTTTTCTTAAATTAAAAGAAAATTTAGCCTAACATTTTAGTTTAAATTTCGCGGGGAATTTCGCCCATTTAAAATAATAATGGAAAACGCATACTTCAAAGAGATTTCTCTAAACGGCTTAAGTCAGTTGTCGGGCTAGTTTATTTGAGGAAGCATTGTCTTTAGTATGTGAAAGTCTTCCTCTATTTACCTGTCCCGTTATAGGGAAAACAGAATGGAGGTGAAAGGCAATTATCTTATTAACTTCAAATATTGTCTTTTCAAGGTCTCATTGCTTTGTGGGATTGTTTTGTTTGATCCAAATGTTGGCACCTATTGTTATATTGGTACACAAAACCCAATGAAGACATGCTCTTATATGATTCACTTAGTGTAATATTTGCTGCTACAAAAAGCTGGTTTTACATTTAAAAAGATTTAGAAGTAAAATTGGAGAAAATAAGAAATTGTGGCACGCGCATAAAAAAATAAATGAAAATCTTTTGTTGGAATTTATCGCATGTATCGTAAAATATAAAGGCATTTCATTGGAATTTTTAAATATTTCATAGATATTGAACTCGCCGAGAACAAATCATTCAAGTCAAGTCATTTTGATGAGCTTCAATATGGGATAAGGTCAATTTCCGAAAACCAATCTCCCGAATGCCGATTTCCCCAATGCCTCTTTCCCGACATTAAAAAAATGTCATATTAAATAATAAGGAATATCGAACTAATTAGGTGGATGGATTTTGAGCGTACATCTTGAGAACACACAAAAACATAGCGCATTTCAGTAATTTTTAATGTCAAAAATTGTTAAGGTATCCGTCATTTAAAAATTTACTGCTACCGTTGAATTTTGATAAATAAAACGAAATAACATAACTGTTATTTCAGAAATTGTATTAGATAGTTCTCAATTAAAATGTCGTTCTATTAATAAACAACATACATATTTCTTTACACAGTTTTACAGTAGATAATTATTAATAATGGTAAGTTATTGCTCCAAAAAATATTATGATGTCATGAATATAGTTTTAAAATAGACACGCTATTGAAATAACTTCTAGCACCCACGAATTATTTACTTAGAAAAATACGCTAAAAATATTACTTACTTTTTCTATATTATCTCTGTAATGAAAACGGCAATTTAACCGATATTATTAAATATACACGATCGTTTATAATACCAACGCACGAGAAATACATTTCTCCGTATTTCCTATAAATTTCAGCTCTTGAATAAAACCGTTTTTTCTCTTTTCTTGGCAGAAAATGGTCTTGGAAAACGTTTCTACCAAAAGGTTACTCCTTCGAATGAATGAAAACACTCTCTAAACTTTTATTCACCCACTTTATTCCGAGCCAATCCCTACGAGATGACGTAAGGGTTCGCAAATAGGTTTACTGTTGTCGAGTAGCCCGAGCCCAAGGGAGATACATTTGCGCTCTTTAGAAAAGAAAGGTTAACGCCAAACCGTGATGAATTCTCCACACCGGGTCGTGGCGAAGAGTGTATTGAGATTAGGGGGGCAAAACAACTTCTGCCCAACTCCATTCTCCCCCCCCCACCCCCTTCCCCTCTTTCCCCCTTCTCCTCTCTCTCTCTCTCTCTCTCACACACAGCCTTCTTAACCTTCTTCTTTCCGCTCGCTCAACCGGCCATCCCTTTCTCCTCTCCTCTCTCTATCTATCTCTCTTTCTCTCTCAGCCCTCTCTTCCACACCCTCTTTTTTAACCTCCATCACTTTCCCACAATCTCCCTCCTCTCACGAAGTGCAACCCCTCTTTACCCAGCGTTTCCTTTCCAACGGAAGTGATATCACGCTCTCAATATTACGACCGACTGGACTGCCGAGCCCTTCACTTGAAAAGTCGGAGGCGAAAAAATAAGCATGACGAAGATGGGGCGTTGTCACTCGAGCGATTTCTTTTTACATCCTTGATGCGTCGCTTTTACCTGTAGTTCGTGGAAACTCCTTTTGGCGAGCCAATCTGGTCAATTATATTTAAACGAGAGCTATTAATATTTTTCACGTATGCGCATGAAACACGTGCTTGCGCGCACGAGCCAAGTGGAATGGCAAAACAGTGTCAAACTTTATAGGAGTTTCGATCAATAGGAAGATCATGCATGTTGCAGCGTTGATTGCAATTCAGATGTAAATGGTGAAACGAGATACGAAAAAGGAAAGTTAAATAGCTTTAATTCTTACAGGAAATATTTATTTTTTGAGAGATGGAATTGAAAGTATCTTATTGATTTTTTATTTAAAAATGATTTGGTATGGATTCTGATTCTCGCTTCGATAAAAATATACTTCGTTGTTACGGCCGTAAAACTGTCCAAGCGTCAATTTCGTGTCTTAATTTGAACTAATTTTGCAAAATATAATCTCATGGCCATAAATGGCGACACAGTGTATTTTTAAATTATTTTTTATTATTATAAAGTAATTACTTCATAGTTATCCCAGGTTTCAGGGCTTTCAAATTTTTCCTGATGCCACCCTTAAGAGCACCATTCCCCTGCCGGATGACGAAGCATTTGTCAAACTTAATAGAAACATGAAAAAAATTAATGATTTCATAACTATTCCTCGTTTTAAGTTTTTCATATTTTCTTGATGCTTTTCATTTTTTTTATACCTTCGTACCTCAGAATATATAGATAACTTCCGATTAAAACTCTAATCCGGCCCGCAGAAGAATTGGCAACTTCCAATGCGGCCCGCGAAAGGATTCACAGCCACCGATGCGGCCCTCCATGTAGAAAAGGTTGCGCACCACTGGTTTATAGTATACAACCCTGAAGAATGTTTCGAAAATTTTCCTGTCGGTGACGTGAACTTACATTAAAAAATAATTCCCACCAAATAAAGAGCGAGTTTCACCCAAACAAATTCGCAATAAAAAGAACGCGAAGATCTCACATCACAAAACTCGAATCAGCTCCGTAAGTAGATAGTATTTTAGCGCCCGGAGCAAACTACTAAATATGCGCCCTCCCCCCTTCAAGAAATTATTTTCTGTAGTTTATTTAGTTACTAATTGGATTTTTGCGCCCCTTGTTTAGCTGTGCCCGGGGCAGATGCCCCGCCCTAGTTACGGAACTGACTCGAATTAGCCGGGAAAGTCACGAACTTCGCTCATAATCATAATCATCCCGTTTAGAGTAGTTTATCTTTCTTCCACGCGAATGAAAATCGAATACGATAGAATCGACTTTTTAAATTTCTGGATCTCCTCCTTTTGTTATAATTGTAATAACTTTTATATTCACCTCACTCTATATATATATATATATATATAGCAATATATTTTAATAACTTTTATATTAACCTCACTCGATATATATATATATATATATATATATATGGAGGGAGGGAGGTTTTAATCACTTTTAGGGGAGAGGAAGGAGTGAAGGGGAGGGGTGAGGAGGGAATGAAGGGGAGGGAAGAAGAGGGAAAGAAGGGGAGGGGAGAGGAAGGAGTGAAGGCGAGGGGAGAAAAGGAATGAAGGGGAGGTTAGAGTGGCAGCAATTATAAGACCCTTCAGGTGCTACACTATATAGTACTTTAATTCTACAATATGTACAAATGTATATGAATATATGAATGTTTTGGAAAAAAGCTGTTGCAAATGATGTTTTAGACATATTTAATAATTAACTCTATTTGAATTAAGCTAACCATTATTCGAGTAAAACGAAAAACCAATAGCAGAAAACATGATTTTCCTGCTGACCGCTTCTTATCAAAAACTAATCGGCAAAAGTTCAGATGCTCTTGATTATAAATATAAAATATTGTCACAAACAGTCTGAATAAAATGACTATAAAAAGTTCTAAAGGCGCTAACACTACAGGTTAAGAAAAGAAGCAGCTAGCATCAGTGGCATAGCAAGGTGAAGCCGGGCCCTGGTTCGCGAATTCTTTACGCCCCTCTCCCCCTCTCCTCCAATATATATTTTTTGGTTATTTTATTTTTTAAGGGGAAAATTTTATTGAAATAAGTTTATTAATAATTCGATTTTTATAAATAAAAATATATGGCAAACATTTAATTGGCCATAATTACATTTCAGGGAACATCTATTACAGAAATCAGGTTACAAGATTGTGTATGTATGTGATTGTGGGCGCTCTAACTCGAAAAGTACTTGCCATATCATTACCAAATTTCATATATAACACTTTGGCATGAGTACAAAAAGGTTATTACACCCGTTTTCTACTCTTATGAAGCTTGACCTTGAAAATCCTATAGTCGGTTCACCACCTAAAATATCTTGGCCTTGAAGTTAGCAGCAGCCAATAGGAGATGGTTTGTTTGGGTAGGTAGTGGGGAGGAACCCAGTCTCACTCTTGCTCTCGAAGAGTTCACATCGGCCTGCTTTGCCATTTCTACCGCCGTCCAAAATCCGGATCAAAAAGAAGGATCGGAAGTATTTTATTTAGAAATTGCGTAGTATATCAGCTGAAGGCGAAAATTCGCAAGAGCTGGCAACGCGCACCGGTATCTGCTCTACCGCACGAAAGTTGTGAGGGGCGATGGAAGGGGAAACGTTCGTGATTGGCTACTTGCTCTATGAAGGCCAAGAGACTTTAGCTAGTGAACAGACTATAGTTGTATGCTTACTGCTGCAGCCAATGAAAGCTCGAGAGACTGTCGATGGGGAGGGGAGAAAGTCAGTCGGCCTCTCGCCATCGTGCTGTTCACATCGCTCCTAGCTCGACTGTGTTGCCAGATCTACCGCGTTTACCCCTTAGCGTTCGCATGCGACTTTCTTCAAGAGCAGATATCGGGCAAGAGTGTACTACTTTCCCGCGCCTCTCGAAAACTTCAAATGGTGGTGGAAGGGGGAAAACACCCTGATTGGCTATTCGCTGCGCCACGGTCAAGCTTCATAAGAGTAGAAAACGGGTATAGCAGTTCGCGAATTCGCAACCCATCCCTATTTCTAGGTTAGATTAAATAATCTACTCATATAAACAACAAGTTAAACGTTTTTTATATAATCAATTTTAATACATACTTCGATAAACCTCGATTAATAGATTTATAGTTTTTAAGGAGTTTCATATGCACAAAATAGGTGCCAAAGTGGCTACCTGCAAATTAAGAAGTGTGTAAAATAAGTTGATCTCAATAATTCACATTTAACACTAATAATGCATTTCCCCGGTATAATGTATAATTTTAATGTATGTACATATATGGCTCCCAATGTAAGGTTCGCGGGTTCGAATCTCGCTGAGGGCATGGCTGTGTATGCGTATTGACAGTTTATTATGCGAAGTCAGTCAGAAATATGCATTTTAAAAGTCATGTTAGAGAGGAAGTTAATGCTACGCAGTAATTGATGGCGAACTTTTTTAATTTTCTTTTTATTCAAATATATGTCCTTTTTATATAACAATCAATGCAACCGTAGATGTGGATTATCATAGAAGAGAAGATAACTATGTAATGTGTCAAAAAAAATAACATGTCCCTATTATCATTTAATTTTGACCCTGCATTGGTGTCGCCTTTTTTATTTAATGACTTTTATATATTAACCTCATTTTTAATTCTTCCCGAATTTTTTTCCGCGAAAAGCCGTTTAAAAAGGATGATTTTGGTGTATGTGTGTGCGCGGGTGGCGGAGGGTGGGTGAGCCCCTAAAATCTGTCAGTCAAAGGACACGACGAGGTAATAAACTTGTTGGATTTACGTCTTTGGAAGGGCGGGAGGTACGATAGAGCGAGAAGTGTGTGTGTGTATATATATATATATATATATATATATATATATATATAGAGAGAGAGAGAGAGAACAGCGTGGCATTTATCGCTTTAAAATGTCTCTCACTGGGTCACCGTTTCCCTTCGCGAGAGCGTGCGTGTGTGTTACACATCACTTCGCGAAAGCATTAGGGATTCTTTGAGCGTGTTCCTACTATACTACCGAAGAGGGGAGAGAGAGGCGCCTTCATCGGAAGTGACGCCAGCCGACTTCTCACCCTCCCTCTCTCCCCCTCCTGGTGGTGGGTGGAGACTTTTGAAAAGCGCTCTCCAACGGGGCGAGGAGAAGAGATGATGACCCAACGCACACGTCATCCACTTCCTTCCTTTCCTTCCTTCCCCCTCCCCTTCCTCAACTACATCACCCTCTCCCGTCTTCCTCTCACTCGCCCATTCATTTCACTCTCTTTAAAAAAAATGCTTATCGCTCTGTGTTTTTTTTTGTAAACCTCTCGAGACTGTTTACGGAACTCGTGAGGCTCATAATGAGATTGGTGATTGTTTCCGCACGTTTTTGTTTTATTTCTCCTTGTATCTACAGGTAGTTTTTTATGTTGGTTTTATCTTTTTTCTATTAGTTCTAATGCTTATAATCCCATTCTATTCAGTGGGAAGGAGATCTTAAGGGCTCAATAGATGATGCAGGTGTACAAAAATAACATTTTAATCTCTTTTTATTGCAGTTTGCAACCATACAAACATGCATTTCATATGCCACGTAAACCACGCATACCGGAGTTATGGATGGTTTTGAATTACTATACGCAGATTCAAATCGAGTTCTGAAGATTTTGGGACGATGAATTGATGACAGATGTAAAAAGGTGTCTAATTACGTCCGATTTTCGTTTTCTTTTCAAAATAAAATGTTATCAATAGATAGATAATATTAGATTAGATTTTTTCATCAAAAATATCAGAGTGAAAATGCTAAGTCGATTAAAGCTTCAGAAGTGGTCTCTGAATTTTTTTTACGCATTCATTGGTTGATATAATACAAAATATTTCATTGGTGGCTCCTTTCTTCTAATGCAGTATCCAGTTATTACTTTGTTTAAAATAAAAATCCTAATGACGTAATAATTAAATTTTCTCGGACGATGGAAAAGTTGCCATTTATATGTAATACATGGCGTCACTCAGATTATTAAACGCCACAATAATGCCTGTCACGTTAATTGAACGAGAAGAAACAATCGAGACGTTGATGCAAAAATTTTATACAATTATGTGCAATTATCTCGAGCTCTCTCTCTCTCTCGCTCTCTTTCTCTTCCGAGGGAGAGTAGAAGACCCCCGCTTTTCCATTCTTTGATCCAACGAAATGTCCAACTCCACTCCGCCTCGGGTGTTCTCCAGTCGGCCGATTTCTCGCAATATGTAAACGCGTGACGTCTCCGACGCCCTCCTGAGACCTATATACATCTCTCTAAGATATCCACCTCTCCTTTTACCCGCTGCAGTTTTCTTTTTCTTCTCTTTCGAGAAATACCGTTGTCCGTTTGACAGGGGCGGTAGCGGGATTCAGCGGTTTAAAAAGCGGAGGGAGGAAAGATAAAGGGAGTGGAAGAGGGGGGAGGGGGGAGGGAGGAGGGGAGTTAGTGAGGGCGGAGACAATAGCTGCAGAGGAAAGATAAAGAGAACGAGTAGAGAGAAAGAGGGAGATAAAGAATAGGAGAAGGGTACAAAGAGAAGAGAAGGATGCAGGAGAAAAAGGGAGAGAGGAAGGGAGGGAGAGATGTGGAGAGAGGGAGAGAGAATGGAGAAAGAGAGGGAGAAAGAGGGGAAGAGATAAGGGTGAGGGAGAGAGAGGAAGAGAGGAGAGGCAGGTAGAGAGAAACGGAGAGAATGAGGGAGAAAGTGGTAGAGAGGAGAGAAAGGGTGAAAGAGAGATGGAAGTAGATAGAGAGAGTGAGGGAGGAAGACGGAGAGAGAGAAAGAGGAAAAAAGAGAGAGGAAGAGAGAGTAAGAGGAAGAGAAAGACAGACAAACAAACGACTTTATTAGGGCGAAATTGAGACTATATAGTCCCTTCTTACATTTAACCCTGCGTCAACAATTAGAAATGAGAATAAAATAATAATAATAATTTCACAGAAAAGAAACAGGAAATAAAATAAATAGAAAAACATACAAACAAAATAGCAAATTACAAATTCGGAAAATTTCCATGAAAAGAGAAGAGTAACAACTGTGGTGAAAACATAGGAAAGACCTGACTTGGCCATCCTAGTAAAAGAGAGGAAGAAAAGGAGAGAGAAAGAGGAAGAGAAAGGCAGAAGGAAAGAGAGGAAAGAGAGAAGGGGAGATTGAGGAAGACAGATGTCGGAAAGGAAGCAGCTGGAGGAAAAGAGGGAGAGAAGGAAAGGAGAGAGAGAGAGAGCGCTCACTCACTCTCTCGCCGGCAGCTTTCTCTCCGAGAGAGGGAGTGGGTGGATTCGGATGGGTTCCGGGGTGGGAGAGAGAGGGAGGAGGAGGATGAGAAAGGGGTTGAGTGTTTGATCGAGGGGGCGGGGGTGGGTTCAAGGAGAGGGAGCAGCGGGGAGGGGGGGGAGGGGGGGGAGAGAGCGAGGAAGGACGTTGAGAATGGGAAGTACTCGTAAAATTGCAACCACGCCTATTCCTAATATGTCACTTTTCGGTTATGCTCGTGCGTTGGGCTTGGTCTTCGGTGTAATTCGCGTGTCTGTTGCTTCGTGGCGGGCTCATTCCTTTGTTTCGATGTAAGCGTCGCATCCGCTTCGTCATCTTATTGCGGTATTGCGTGCGTTAAAGATTTCGTCGGGTTGCTTTGTCGGAGTGAATGGTGGGGGAGTGTTGTGGTGCCTGTCTCTGCAGTGCGAGGTCTTGGGTTAATGTGTCGCCGCTGTCGATGTTAGTTTCCGAATGTTAATGTAGATATCTTTCCTTTTTTTACTCATATAAGGAAAGGTGTTCCTCTTTTTGACAGCCATTCAATAAGTTTATTATTTTGGTTCAAGTTATATCGAATCACGTATTGTAAACAAAACTTACATTGTGACGACTATATTTTTACGACCCGTTCTGTGCTTATTACAATTAATAATATTTTTGGTGTATTCATTACATTACGATGCTATCATTCTCAGCACCACAAGAGATCTGTACGTCTAGCCTCACTCATATCCTAATTCTGTGTGCATGGATTCAATGCTAAGGGTTAGAAAAACTATCCATGTTCCGATAACATGACATGTATGACATAAGCAATAGTATTTGGGAGGCGCACATATAGACGTTACCATATTGATATTTGTTAACAGATGGGATATTTTCCATTATAAATTATACGATTGCATTTTGTCTTCGTCATTCTTTGATACCGATGATAAACCACCAACGTAATAGATAATAATAAAAATAATGTAACGTTACTATTCTTATTATAATGTTTCTCATCCTACTTCGCATTTATACAGTATAATCTAATTTGTAGAAAGTTCGGTGGACTTAAAATTTTCATCATTTATATTAAAGAGGTTTGTAATAACGAGTTTGTTATAACGAGAGATATATAGCTCTGTTTACGAAGGAGGTTGAAGTACACTTCATATAAACGAACACCTTGTATAAACCGATTTTGTTTTATCGAGGTTACACTGTATATACATTCGTTAAGTTTATTAATAATTTTGTTTTATTCCGTGCAACTTGTTAACCCTTGCTGAAGCACCTTCATCATGTGTTTTTGGGAGTTTCCCTAAAAGCCTGCGGTCACAATTTCTCGTTTACTATTATTACTTTTTTTTAAGCGGGCACACGCGAGAGAGTGAGTGAATCCACCAGACGAGCCAATTGGGAGCGGAAATTCACTTTTCTTTTCCGTGGACCTCTCTAGGAGGAAGAGAGGGGTGGGAAAAGAGGGGGGGGGGGCGTGTGGACCGTTATAAGGCATTTTTCCCACGCGCGTAGAAGGAAACATAGAAAAGCGTTTGACGCGCGGCGAGGCGCACAAGGAATCTTTATCCTAATCGCATTTTGCTGTTCCTTTGTTCGCTTCTCGTTTCTACGAAGACAAATTGTTTCGTTCGAGTGTGGGGATTTTTCACGGAAGGCAAAAACGTTTTACTGCGACCAATGAATTGCTGCCTTAAGGGTTTTTTTTAAGAATGGGTAATCAAGTTTCATTTCAAACGAAATAAAAATTTATAATCTCCTATATATTTATGAAAGTTTGTTTGTTTGCGCATCTATACATTTCCACACCGTTAAAGCTAGAGTAATCTAACTTTCAACAGATACTTTCTTCACAAATATGAAGGCCGTAGGCTACTTTTTAATCCAAAATGTTGTATATTAATTGTAAAAAAAGAAAAATAACTTTGTATGCTAATCTATAATATATTTTGAAGCGTGTGTTTGTTCATGGAACTCCTCCTAAACGATAAAAGCTAGAATAACCTAATTTGGTACGATTCTTCCTTACATCCTTAGTGAGTGGTCAAGGTTTGGTCAACCAGGATTCATCAGTGCTGCCAATATAGGGGATTAACATTTTTCCATAAGATAACACTTATGAATCCATTTCTTGACTTGCAAGGTATTCTTCCCTCAAGCATAAAAATATGTAAATATGGACCTATTTTTTTCGTTTTTGCTTTATTCGACGAATAAAACTCTACACTATCTTATTCCTGCGAAGTTTACATGTTATACGGTCGAAGTTTTCAGAAATACGTTATTTGTTTAGAAATTTTGTGGATTTTTCGTATTCTTTCCGGCCGTTGCCAAGGCGGCCGTCGTTGTTACCTCCGATTCAGTTAGCTTCAATGAAGCTTACAAATAGACGAAAGTTTAGCGTTATTCGCTTCGCACTTTTGTTTAAGCAACGAAACGATCGATGTTTATGGATAGCAACGTAAATAGATACTGAATATTATTCAGGAAGCGTTTATAACGATTGATGAAAGTAATTGAACGTTCTTTCTTCTATTGAATACTGGAATCTTACATTTTTTGTAAGTAAAATTCTACATTATAATGTTTATTAACGTAAATAGGCTCACGTATCTGGTGTACATTTACCAGTCAGTGTTCAATCATGGATAACTGTACGTTGCTTTTTCAAGACATAAAAGTAAATATTTCAGCGAGGCATAATTACACAAGAAATGAAGCTGGATTTGGCGAAAGTAACATGATAGGAAATAAAATTAACGTTATATTTTAATGCAATACGTTCGGAAACGGATTGTTACAAGCAAATATGATTAATTGTTAAGAAAAGCTAATTGTAAGTTAAAAGGTATCTACTGTATAGGTATTTTAAAGAGTTTGTCTGTTGTACTGTAGTAGCTTCACTAAATCCGTTGAAACTCAACGGGAAATTCTGCTAGTGCTAAATATTATTACACTAGAGATGGGTCAGAAAGAACAGAACAGGTCTTTTCGAACTGTTCTGATGCCTAAACTGTTCAATAAAATAACTGTTCTCATAAAATTCCTGTTCTCAAAGATCAAGTAACTCTACATCTTATACACATTGAGAAAGGTGGGAAACGACTACTTCCTTATCCGTAATTGGACGGCGGGGACTCATTAAACTACGCGTATTTTCCCAAGTCCTACTATTGATTTGAATCAAATTTGTATACGATTGTGGAGGGCTCCCAGAAATAATTCATACGTGGTTTTTGTTTCTCTCTGCCCGTTTTATCCAAAACGGCGACCGAGTGAATTCTTAAATACCATTAATCATCTAGAATTCCGATCGGATTTGAATAAAATTTCCCCGGGCAACGCCGGTAGTATCTTATATTACTGAATATACAAACGGATTAAAGCTGAGTCAAAGGCTAACATGGACATTCTATTGAAAATTTTCTATTAATTACACCTATAAAATAAGTGAATTTATATAGTATAAACATTGCATCGGATAATCAAATAATAATATGGATTCAGATTGACGATAATTTTTAGGGTATGTATGCATTTGAATACATTACATTAAATGAAGACGTCAACAAAAATTATTTGATAATTTTGAATGATTAAAGTAATTTTTACTTTTATTCGAATTAAATGAACTTTTAGGTTAAGGTCAAAAGTTTAGGTCAAATTTACTAACATTTACCCGTAAATAGATATTGAGCAAGTGTTTGAAAATTGTGGTGTAATCCTCAGCTGCATTAAATTGTGTATGTTTAAGTCACCTGAAACCTTATTCATTTGTTTAGGAAAGAGATAGTAATCAATATGCTTACTTAGGATCAATATGGTCACAAGGTTCATCATTATATTCAACCTAGTTATGAAAACAACTGCAGAGGATGTTATAAGACAGCATATTTTAAGTATGAGGACGTTCCATACATGGATTGTGTAGTTTTTTATAAATAAAATCCACGGATAAAGAAAATACTCTACGTATATCGAGGATAAGCATTCATAAATGGAAATCCATGGTTTCTTCACCAAAGTTTGCAATCGTGATACAAGGGTGAAAGTTAAGACTTAAACTACAATCGAGGCTTTGAGATATTCATAGAACGTAATAATTCACGAACGAAGAAGCATTATGTGCTGTTAAAAGGCTTCTTTTTAATGAACGATTTCTTAACAATACTTGCCTGTATAATCAATCATAAATCAAAATATCAATTTATAAAAGAAAGAATAATGAGTAATCGGTTTAAATTTAACATTAAATAATTAAATGAATAATAGATATTTTTTATATGGTTACAAGAGAAATATGGACTGAAAAAGATTTGATTTATCGAAGATCAAATATGTACTGTGATGTGCTTTGTTAAAATGAAAATGAAAATTTACTGAAGACAATCGTGATGCGAGACTTCAAACTTACGGAGAGATTATTTTTGAGAAAATGTTGGCAAGAAAAGAATGTTATCATTTATGTTTGCGAAAAATCGAGGTCGGTTTTTGAAGCGGAAGGACAAAACAAATGTTGCAAAAGTTTAAATAATAACTAGTGTAACATCTTGCCTAAAAAGAACCGCTTAAAATAATTTTCTAGATAAATATTCTCAACAGCGATGGCCATAGTATATCTATAGCTACAACAGGCAAAATGGAAATATTATTACTTTAATCCTTTTACCCTTAACCTGTATAAGTGTAAATATTGTGCAAGTAACCCATTATGAGCGCAACGATTCGCTTAGTTCTCTTTAGACGCTATTCATGCTCCTGCAGTAATCCAAGCCAACTAGGCCATAGAATGTTTGAAAAATAATTTATTCGAGTGCATAATGGAAACACGTTACTGAATAGTGGAATGCTATAAATTTAGGCGTTGAGAAAGTGAAGATAATTATGAAATACGGTGCCGGTTTCTTCCGACGGATATTATGGTCTTCTAAAGAGTTGCTGAATTGCATTATAAGCAATTGAAAATTCTGCACTAGAATCTAAAAAAATAATACCATTCTTATGCCCATGAGCACTGACCCACTTTTATTAATGAAGATGTCTGCATTTAAATGTATATGTCGTCTTATAAGGTTAGCGAAATAATGAAAACGTCGCGTGAAATGATTTCTAAAATGACGTCGCTATAATATATAATAATTTGAGTGTATCGTCAATATAAAATATTTGATAACAGAGCGCTACAAAAATTACCATCTAAAATAAGTATCTAAGCGAAATGAGTAAGTTGACACGAGCAAATTGAATTATATGATACTGCATGATATTATATTATACTAGATGTACCCGCGCAATATATGCGCGGATTTTTTCAATTAATTTGTTAATAATAATGTGAATCAATTAATGGTGCAAATGATATCCCCATAGAAAATTATTCTATTAAAGACGTCTTTTACTATATATGTACTTTCATTATTGAAACATCTCCCTCCTCCCTCTCGCTTCCCTCCCTCTCCTGCTCCCCCTCCCCGTCTTTGTCTCTCTCTTTTCCCCTTTCTCCTTTTCTGCTTACCCTCTCTTCACTTAAATGCGGTTTTACAACAATAGGATGTCGACCACGACAGTGTCCGTCATCAAGATATTTAGCTTAAAACGGCAAATTTAGTGCAAATTATGTGCATTATTAAACTTAAAATGCGGGCGATTTCAAATCGTAAACGAAAAAAACGATAAGAATTTTTTGATCATTTTTCTTTAAAACGATTCAGGTCCAAAGTTCGTATGCCAATATTTCGAATTTATATGAGAAAAAGAATGAAAGCCTGCTTGCCGAAAAGTCGAGTTTTACATGTTATCTTATGGGAAATATAGATTCGAACCCGGATCTTTATGGAAATGAAAATAGCTTCCCAGGGACCTACTAGTTAGTATAAATAAAACGCCGTTTACCGCATATCTCTACGACGAACGGTTTTCGAGAATCAAATAGGGAGAGACAGACGGACACTTGTAAAATTAGATAAAGGATGGGCTCATGGAAAATTGTGCTAGATAAGTATATGTTGCGAATTATAGTATAAAATAAAAATTCAAACCTGGGAATTCCACGCTTTTATTTACATTATGGCGAAATCTCCTTCCGCTCAGTTTTCTGCAAATATCTCTAAAATTTTCTCCTTTTTGTGTTTTCATAAAGTTAGAATATTCAACTCATGATGCAGGGCAGTATCAGTCCTGTGTCCTGGGCTCCAGTGATCAAATGGAAAATAAGAGCACTCGACGCATAACTAGCTGATATTTGTAAAAAAAATGAAAGGAGGTAAAATTATCCTGTTCAATAAATGACTTTATCTCAGAGTACATTGCTTCTTATAGCAAATCAAAGAATTGTATTAGGAATGTTTTTATTTAATTGTACCCCTCGGCCGTGAGAATTAAAATTAGGAAATTAGGGGTACTATACGGTAACCGATATCTCATCATCCTACACAGAGGTGAATTTATATGCTATCGTTTGCTCAACTATTTGAGCTTATTTTATAGAAAATAGTAGTAAATAAAGCATCAAGTTCTTCAATTTGAAGTTTCTTTTATACTATAATGCACAACATATATTTAAGGGAATACGTGTATTTATTGAAAACCAATATTTTCAAGAAGTTTACCAACTCTAATTTTGAAACAGGCATATTCTTAAAGCATCTTCCATACTTAATTAACCGGCGCTCCTCGTCATCTTGAGCGTTTAACCATCTGCTTAGTATATAATTAGTAAAGAGCCGAATAATGAGTTGACCCGCTCGTTTAGCGCCAGAATGTTGGCACATTTCTGACAAAAGTTGTAAAATTAACGTTTGACGTGGCTGAGTTTCGAGTCATATGGTTAACAAATCTTCATATATAGGTATATATATATTTTTTTTTTTTCCGGGAAGTACAAGTCTTTGATCCGCAAAAGATAGTGATACTTGTCGGAAAGATTAAAATCCCACGTTGTTCAAGTCAGGTGCAATCTAAAAATGTCTAATTGTACTCTTGAGAAATATTTTTATTCTGAGCTACTTATCCTATGAAACTTAGGCAATTTCTCTCGGTCAATAGATCATTTCATTAAAATACTTTTTTGCGAACAGTCATCTCAATCGTGAATTATTTACGTAAGTTTGGTTTACAAAAAGATGCGCAATTAAAGTAGAACGATCAAAAACTTATCTGCTTTCTTGAGTCGCCAGAAGTCGCTAACACATCTGTTAATGTGAACTCATTAACGGTTTAGAATTTATTGAGACCCCATAAAGTTCCTTAGGCGGAAAAGGGAATGAGGGATGAGTTTTCTTAAGTAACCTCTCCATAAACAGTTTTTGCAGTGACTACTGTCACGAGACTGCTATAAAGGGTGAGAGAGAGAGAGTGAAAGTGGGAGACGGGGTTTTAAAGGAAACAGAGACTGCTTTCTTTCCGCGTGAGTAATCTTATTGAATTAACGAGCATCCGGTCCGAAACATCGTCTTGAATCTCGCTTACTATAATTAAAAAAAGGTGTTGGAGACTAATTAAAAAAGGTGTTGCAGACTACGGCGAGATGGATATTTCAAAATTAAGAACGCCTTAACCGTACAAAGTAGAATATTTAGAGACAATACAAACGGTAAAAATTAAAGAGGGTAATGAAAGAAAAACAGAGAAACAAACAAAAAAGGTAAACTTACACTCCTCGCTGGTGACCAGGTGTCAAAAGTTCATACACTCATTCCCTCCCAAAAGAACTAATCTTGTCAAAAGAACACTCACTGACACACGCACACTCCAACAACAAATGGGAAACTCTAAATATTCAATGGGACCCTAGCACTCACGCACGCATTCAAGCAACAAAGGGGAATCTCTAAATATTCAGTGGGACACTAGATTCGTATTTCGAGAGCAAAGCCCTTTTAATTGTTAAAAAACTTTCTCTTTAAAACGTTGAGTTATAAAAAACTCTCGTAATAAAAATATCTCACTCTAGTGATTTATTTATATTTTTTTTACAGAAGGACAGAGGTGGTATCGCTCTAAAACTATGACCGACGAAATAATTTTCCTGGGGGATGATGTGGCAAACTTTGAGGTTTTAGTGGGCCTCAAGCATTTTGTAAACATTTTTAATCAAGTCGTAATGGAAAAGTATTATGATATATTTTTACTTGTCTCAAGATCGGAAATAGGGATTCTCGGGCGATCGTGTAGTCTAGTCCAGATGGCGTCAGAGGGAGTGAAAAAATCGCTTTGAAAAAATAAGCGGGTGTTCATCACGTTTGTAGAATTACATTAATTATATTTCCATTCTCTTTTTCCTAGATATCGAGTAATTGTTATGGTAGGTGGACATTTACATGCTCATTCATTGACCAATAATATGGTTGCGATATTCTTACTGTTCGCGGCGAGAGTATTATAATTCTGATGAACTATTACCCCTATATTACAACATTAAATTCACAAAAGACTACGCAAAGAGAGAAATCCGGGAAGGATTTGGTACTTACGTGAAACGTTTTGTTTTAAGTACGAAATATTTACCTTTTAAAGTGGCCAAGTGAGTCGCAATGATAATAAACTATAAAAAAATTAATTTTGAACGAGAATAATGGCGCAATGCTCTTCAGAATTTCGTCACCTGTATCCTTACGCACCCATTCGGAAGGATTATCAAACGCTTTGTCATAATTCTCTCAAAACCAAAGGGAGAGAGAGAGTGTGTGTGTGTGTCGCCGTGTCTTCATCAACGACATGAGATTAGAATCTTTATTTACATTAGGAAGTGGTAGTCTCGCTGTTCATAACAAGCAGTGACAGACGAAAAGTTTGGAAAGGGAATGGACCGCGCCAATATTTTCACAATACAGTCATTACAGCCAGAGGAATGATTTTTACCAGTATATAAGGCTATTGTATAGCAAAATTTTAATGTCTAAATGAGGTGGTATCCAGGAAACGGAAGATTCGAATAAAAAGTCATGCTGTCCTGGATTTTTATCGATTTCGCGCAGTACTTAAAATTCGTGAAATGTTTCACTTAAGCAACTACTTGTGCAAACACGTACTGTTAAATGTTCTTAAATCCATTTAATATTAATGCATGCAAAGGTATTCTACACGTTAAAAGGCATAAATTTTCAAGCCAAAAGGAAGCTGTAATAAATTACCGCAGCGGAGCCTGAGGAAGTCGTATCGTTAACACATTTTCTTTATGTGATTAACGAATTTCCATCCGACTTCGGTGCATTTCGAAGCTGCCAAGACAAGCTTGTTTATAAATTATGTGAGGGATAGATTTAATACGTTATTTTTTTATCACAAGAAAAATGAAATTGAATACACTATCATTAAAAAAAGAATTATCGAGCTAACCCTATGACTGCAAGCCAGTTGATAAATTAGATAACATCAATTACATTATTTTTGATGAATTAATTCTGATGACATGGATGCATCAAAGGGGGAAGTGGAAAACAGGTTTTCTAAACCTTTCATTGGATATAGGAGTTGCCTAATATATCAAGTGAATACATTATCGTTATTTTCACTACTCTTTGTTTACCATGAACAATAATCAGCCCTAGAACGTGCAGTTACGTGTATTTATTACGACATATAAATAGAAACACGTCCCTATAGATGTTTCGCATCAGTATAATGTTATTAGATTTGTAAGTCTTAAATTGGAAGGGAGAATGAAAATTTATTATCGTCCCAGCGGACTCCCAGCCTTATTTGCTATTCATTTCATAAAAACTGTAAATGACAAAACGGCAATTTCAAAACTAATAAACTTTATAAGTTATCAAATTTTGTGCTTTCTGCATGAAATACTCTAAAATTTCACATACAAAAATACTCCGAATTTAACTATCGATAGGATTTGTAATCGATGTCTTTGAAATTCTATTACAGACGTGAACGTTCACTTGGATTGTGATCACTAGTTTTTCGGTTTTGTCGTCTTAATACCGATTTTCATTTTTCAATTCGTGACGCATATTTTTATATTTATCTGAAATCCAGCCACAGTGCCAGTTTGCTACGCATTCCCTCTTTTCACTCCCGATTTAGACGATGATAATAAACGGGATTTACTGCAGAATTAAATTTTCAGGTCATGGAGATATTATTGTCCTCGCGGATTTCGCAATTACTTATTATTCCTGATCTACCCCAGAGTCAGAAGGCCCGCGAGGGCTTCTTATTGTTCCAATTCCGACTTTATATCGCCTCAGCCGAGCGGTGAAGACACTGAAATAACACTCGTTTTGTGGCGTGGGAGTGAGTTTCTCTCTCTCTCTCTATCTCTCTCTCCCATATTCACGACGGAGATTATTGTAGAAAGCGATCCTAAAACTTACATAATATTATAAACTTTTGTGCTTTGCATGTAAATTAATCTTAACATTTTGGAGAATACAACCGAAAATATAATCGTACTCTTTAATTTATTTGTTTATAAATGAAATACGCTTTATATTTAGCAGTTTTATAAATCATTTTTTTCTTTTAATGCCATAAAATGTAACTTGATCGTATATAGAAATTCATGAGACCGTAATTTATTTAAATCGAACGCGCATCTCCCAGTATCTATCGATGTTGTAGATAAAGTGCTAAAGATATTATACCGCACAAGGATTACGTTTCTGCAGTTTTTGTACAGAGAAACTGAATGCCTGTAAACTAATGCAAACAAGCATTTCGTTTATTTTGGCAATGGAGCATTCTGATAGCACTATGTTTTCTGGTGCCAAATGTATACCCGATAAATCACTGCTCACGTTCACCATAATATGTTCGTCAGTCGTTATTTTTATGGCCCAACAAAATAAGTTTTGACATTTCAACTTTTAAATGTTTTATTTATGTTCACTTTACTCGCGAAAAAGTTGATTTAACTACGCGCCCATTCTTTCCAAAAAGCAGCCGTCATCAGTAACATTTGATGTATCTTTGATTCCAGTGCTAATTAAAACCGATTCACCTTCTCGATTTATATGTTACCTTTGTCAATTAATTTTTGTAAGATGTTGAAAGAATTGGATGAATCATTCTCGAACCGACTTTCACGCTTACCAACTTCAAATACGTTTTGGGTTGACGAGAATTAAAAAAAAAATGGGAGGCATTTCCGTGCCAGAACCAGACGTTTGGTAAAAGGTGACCGCGTCACGGGCATGAAATGCAAAAGCCGAAAAGGGAGAGTTTATAAAAAAAAATCGGCGGATTGAAAGCCATGAGAGCAGGCGGCGTCTTCTGCGGCTGCCGAGGAAACGGGACAGGCCGTCTGCCGGGACACTCCCACTCGCTGACATACACACGCCCACAAATACACACACGCGTGCGAGCACGCGTGCATACACACACACACAGAAACACACCCGCAAACGGAAGACTTTTACCGTTTTTGCGTTTTGCCAACGGGCGGAGAAAGCGTTGGGCACTTTCGCGACCGTTCCCTATGACATTGGAATCTCTGGAGAATAAAAACAGTGGAAAGAAAAGGTTAAGTGTGTGAGGAAAAGAGGGGGAAGAGAAGGGAGTATCTGTAGAACAAGTGTCCGTGAGGGAATGCCGTCGCATTCGGGTGTTTTACTGCATATAGAGAGAGAGACCCACGTGACCTGTGACAAAGAGTCAAGCAGCCGTCGAGGTTGGGAGGAGGTGCGCGTTTGTTAAAAGTATCCATTATGGGATGGAGAAGGAGTAGAGGAATCCATTGCGGAGAAGAAGGAGAGACGGATCCAATAGGGAGAGGAGGGGTCCCTTTAGCGGCGTGGAGCGAACCCATCTGGAAGTAATGGGAGGATGGGTAGATATACATTGAATGGGAAAGAGGAATAGGGTTAGAGGAAGGGGAAGACTCATTGTCGCCGCGGTTCTTTTTAGCAATGCGAAGTCGCTCCTCTCGACAAGTGATGCGTGCATGTGTTTTTTTTTCTTCTTCTCCTCGCTTAAAATATCTCTCGGAGTATAGCGAGTGAGAGGTAGAGGATGTTACTTGCGACAGAGAATTTCCAGTTTTCAAGCGTCGGCTAATTTCCTTCCACGTGGAAGTTTTAGAATAGCTTTTAAATCGAATCAGGATCGGTTGATGTCGAGGTAGCCATGGTAATCCGTTTAAACGAGCTAGAGATAGTTTAAAAATATTGTTGTTTCGTGAGAGATTAGCCAGTGATTATCTCCACAGAAAATTTTAATATTTATTTAATTGTGGGCTAGAGTTTTACTTTCCTTACAGTCAAAGACGTGTACTGTGTGATTTTATGCATATATATAGTATATATTGTGTCTCTCTTGTGCTAACGAAGGGATCATCCCGAAAGCTCTAACCTCTACAAATGTGTATATATATATATATATATATATATATATATCATCATCATCATCATCATAGGTAGTCTGTCCGTTGACAGGTCCTTGATTATTCTAGGTTAAACTTGGTTCTCCATATACTCCTATTTTCCGCACATATATATATATATATGTATATAAACAGGTAATTGTATGAATCGTATGTTTATGAATGGATTGCTGTGTATTACGCAGGGGTAAATTCTATGCGGGAATGCATGGGTGATTACGCATGAGAACTCTTAATGGATTTGTGTGACCGCTGACGTTTATGTTCTAATGAATATATTTTAGTGAATATAGGTATTCAAATACTTGGAAGCAGTTTTAGATGGTGATGGGGATCTAGCGGGAGAGATTTACAACAGGTTGCAAGCAGGGTGGAGAAATTGGAGAAATGAATCGGGGGTTTTGTGTGAAACTGAAAGGGAAAATTTTTAAAACTATAGTGAGGCCTATGATACTGAATGGTGAAGAGACATGGCCCATGAAACGAAATCATAAAAAGAAAATGAATGTGCTGGAGATGAGAATGCTGAATGTGTGGAGTTACCGGAAAGGAGAAAACTAAAAATTACTGTATAATAAGGGAATCGGTGAAAGTGATTGAACTGACCAAGAAAGCACAGAAGAGGAGAGTGCAATGGTATGGGGATGTGATGAGGGGGAGGGGAGGAGTATGTGGGGAGACTGGTTTTGGAAATGGTGATAGCCGGTCAGCGGAGAAAAGATGGAGTGGGTGCGTTAGAGACGATATGATGGAGAAACATCTAACGGTGTAAATGGCAAGGGGCAGAAACGAGTGGAAGAGGAGAACCTGCAACAGCGACCCCCAATGAAATCGGGCCAATTAAGCTGAAGATGATGATGATGATAGGTATTTCGGGCGTGCGCAAAAATTACGTCATCAGATCTCATTCGGAATCCGGATATCATTTGTCACGCGTGAAATATGCACCTATTTCTCTCAGATTCCTTTCTATTTCTCATCAAGTGGAATAGTTTCGCAGAGAAAGTAATTTCAGTAGCAGATCCCGATGGAAGGGCGATGTGGACAGTCGCCCTTGGATGTCCCCATTGTCCTCAACTGGATGCATTCTTAAACCCATACCGCTAAAAATTACTTAAATCCGCGCTGCATATTTCGTCTATAGGGTTAGGGAAAAAAGATTCTGTCAGAGGTAAGGATTTTATTAATAAGGGGACATCAGCAGTGGCGGATTCAGTAGGGAAAATTTCTGGATCCGTCCTTGCGTAATTTACTCATACTTTTGTGCATACGATATAAGAAATCACTTCACATAACAAAACTATTTAATTAACAATATCAGTGAAAATAACACAACGTATAAATTATCAATTAGTGACGCCGCCAAGAAAGCAGGAATTCATTATTAGCAGTTCATCTTCTACATAAAAAGACTCGTCGACGTTAATATAAATCACGGGCGTTAGAACGGAACAATAGCTTAGTTACCGTCACGCTTGGAACCTATTGTCACGCCTCGTGGCGGCATAAATCCGAATTCTTCGCTTGCTTTATTATGCATAGGTGAAAACATGAGTCACATAATACCCTGTCACTTCTCGCTACGGATCTTGATGTATTCCCGAAATCGATTCGCATATTAATTATTAAAAATAAATAAAATTTTGTATTCTGAGTTAAAAAAAAAGAACTTCATTTGCGAAATTTTCTAACCCAACGCATTTCACAGCACTTTCGCAATCGATGTGTATTAGTTGCTCCTTTTTTTACGCCAGTCAAATATCTGCTTACCTTGAAACAACCACCGATTTTCTAATTAAATTCACATTCATTTATTTTGAGAGTTCGACGTGGTATTTATTAAAATAACCAAATTGCGCAATAATCAGATGGAAACGCAGTTACGGATAAATTGAAACGCGCAGTTACGTAAAAGTTAGCACACACAAAAATATTCCGGTGAAAACTTTTAATTTATGGACGAATCTGGACCGGCGTTTACGCATCCGCTTGCGAGTTAAATAATGATCGCGCTGCATAATAGGAGCCATGATCGTAAAAAAAATAAATTTCACGGGCAGAGATTTTCGTTGTTCATCAAGAGGTGAGAAAAGTTCGATCTAAATGAGAAGAAAGTCGCGCACCCGTTCTTTCGTGCTATGAGAGAATAGATAGAAAGCAAAGAAATGGGAAGAGACTAATTTTCTAAAGCTTAATTGTGGAAAAAATAAAAAAATCTATCCAGGAAGAGGAATGGTAAAGGTAGTGGTTCGGGACAAAATTGTCGAGCTCAATTGTTTTCGACGAAGATCCAAGCATCACCAGAACAAGCACTCAAGTTTCAAACGATAATTCTATAAGTCGAACCTCAAAGGAAACAAAAAAATATTCGACTTGTAGAAAATCCGAGTTATAGACGTTCGACTTATAGGAATTCCGCCGTATTTTCGTGTATTCTTCTTTTCGAGATTACTGCTGTCTATAAAGTTTCAAAATATCGCTTTAATTCGTGAGTTCTTCGGTTACATTTATTCATCTCACTCGAAAAATAAAACCAGTCTGGTACCTGTTCCTCTTCTCCTCGTAACCCAGTTCACACATTTTTCTCTCGCTAGCATTTACAATAAAGGAGAACGTGGATCGCGATTTCCATCTCTTTTCGAGTCACGCATCTCCAAAAGGGACTTCCCGACTTTAAGCGAAATCGAAACTGTTCGAGGGCAGTTCATCAACCTTCTAACGTCGGCATGAAATCCTCCACTTTCAAGACAAATTGGACGTCTCTTCGCTTCGCTATGCGCGCCGAGTTCCGAGTCAAGAGGAAAAAGCTTTACGACTCTTGTGTTGCTCCCTCGCTATCCCTGTTTTCGTTCTAAGGGGAGCCAAAGGAGGGAGAGAGAGACAGAGGGAGGCGGAGGAGTGAGCGTACAAAACAGAGAGAGAGAGAGACCCTTTACATGCCGCAACGATGTCACTCTCGTCGTCCATAAAGTCCGACAGCCCCTTCCTCTTCTCCCTCCCTCGCCCCACCTGAGGCTCGCGGCCTCCACGTCACTTATCCCGCGAAACAAGAGAAAGACGACGTAAGAGCGTATATCACGCGGAATTCCTCGCGTCGCCGCCGTTCTTTGTTTCGTTACGGCGAAACTCCTCCGAAATTAAAAGGGGAAAAGATAATCCTCCTTTTCATCCACGGGTGAGATGGAAAGAGAAATAATTTGCTTTCACTTTGGAAAGTTAAAACAAAACATGTATTCGTCATTTTTTTAAGATTACACGCGTCCGGAGCATGAAGAATTTGACCGTTTTATCAAGATTTGCGGCGTTCCCTCTGATGTTTACAAGTTGGATCTGAGGGAATATCTCATATCGTATATCATCGATATGACGGATGTCAGTCTTATTATTCGCAATGAGTTCTTTCTCTTTTTGGGGAGGTCTGCCGTTCCAGCAGTTATTGGATCGAAACGGTAACTTTCAAATGTAGTTTTATTAAAGGGAAGAATTTAACCAAGCCGCAATGTGGCAAAATATATATTTCGGAATATAATTTAATATTAATGCCTGGTTTGCTGTAATGGAATATATCGTCCTATAACATTTTCCCTAAAATTTTATGCATTAATAATGAGCAGGAAATTATAGTAATTGAAGTAATATAATTATAAAAAATCCCTGGTAATGTCAAGCGGGATTCCCCGGAATCTTTACCCTGCTGGGTAGATATGTTTTGGTCTACCTTGAATGCATGTGCTTGACTTTTTACAATTTTTAGTAAGCTGTTTCTAAAAGTCCATAATTATTACCAATGGAACATAAGTAAATATTTTTAAAAATTAATGTTCAATACAATAAAATTGGATGGGTTATGCATATAAATGTTATTAATTTGTAAACTGCACTCATGGTCACGTTGTTAATTTTTTTCGATGTAAAGTTGGGCTGTATGCTTTGCGCACGAGCAATCAAGCGACTTTCTTCTAAAAGATGAATTTTCTCGTTTGGACTTCCTATGTCATTCACGTAACACAGTTTCAATTTTAAAAAAAAGAAGCCACGCCGCGTCACGTATTCCGCCCGAAAAATATTTCGGATGACCGGACGGAAAGCGTCCGCTTTCATCGCAAACTTTCGTTTTTCATTTGTTATTTAATTCGCGAGAGAGAGAGATGACCATCGGACTAGAACTTTTTTCTTCTCATTTTCAACCAGACGGCGGGAGAAAGCGGAAAAACAATTCTCCCCACCCGATTAAATTGAGGAGATTAGTTCGCTTTTTTTTTGTTTTTCTCCCTCCAGCAGGACTTCAAAAACGTTTGAAACGTTCGTGGAACGTTAGAAGAAAAAACCCTTTCGCGTCCTTCTCGTTTGCTGATTCGATACGAATCTACCTTTCCCATACACACGTAAACATTTACCGATAAAAAATCAAACAATCAAGTGCGTGAACCCTCATAACCCTTCCCCCATACCTTTCTCCCTTTTTATCCTCCTCCTGTCGATAGATTTCAATCTACCGATTGTTCTGCCGCCTTTAAGGAGCAAACGTATGACCGCATGGCACAGAGTGCGAGAGGGAAAACTAGCAAAAAGAAAAACAGAGAGAGAGAGAGAGAATCCGTTTGGTATCTCGGTCACATTTGATCGATCTCGGGTCATAACGCATCGTGCGAGACACGCGAGCACGAAAGGAATGGAATCGCGTGGCCCTGTTCCCTGGTGACCTCTCTCTCCTTCTCCTCACATTTTTGGCTCACATAACCTCTCTCTACTCCTTTCTCCCTTTACTCTAGCATTATCTCCATCCGAAAATCTTCCCATGACTCAAAGCCATACCTCGCACTTTAGAGCATTGTCTGATACATAGAGGGAGCAAGAGCTTCCAGACCTTGCGTTTTTTCGGAACGAATGGCGTGTCTCTCCATTTTTTTTAAAACGAGATCCTGCATATTTGTGTGGGAGGGCATTGGAAAGGTGTATTTTAGTTATTTTTTTAAAAAGATTTGGGGGCCATTCCTTTCACATCTCCGTGCAGGTGAGAATTTACGTAGTGTACTGTGGCTGCTTTGGTAATCTTGATTTTAGGCTAGGAGAGGGTGATTTTTTTTAAAGAGAATATCGTGAAGTAAACGTTTTCCGTGATTTCTGGTGTAAACTTATTCTGATATTGAAGTATTTAATTTTTTGATTGAGGTTAAACTATGCTTATGCATAAGTTTTGCCTTCTCTCTTCAGTGTAATTAAAACGTGAAAGTATTTTTAATAAATTTTGTGCTCATAAATTCTCAAAAAAACAAATCAATTTCAACTTGGAAAAGCATTTATTAAATTGCTTTCATTCGTTTATTTCTTTATCATTATTTCAAAAATAATACGAATGTAATTATTATTGAAAACTTCGTAAAATATTTCATATTCCCAAGTGAGGTTCCATCGAGAGCAAAGTTAATGCGTGTGACATATAAATAAAGTTAGCTTATAATTACGAATGAGTTAACGTTTTTCTTGTTCGCTAATGCAAGTGGATTTGGGGCGTTTCATTTTTTAGCCGATTCCGAACGATCTGCATGGAGGTGTATTCACTGGTTTGGCTGCGTCACAAATTATCTTTGAACTCGGCACAAATTCTTTGGAACGTCACGAAACGTACTTTGTATTCTTCTTCTACGCTCTTGATAAATGGCCTGCGAAACGGCTAACTGATTTTAAACGTGTCTCTTTTGCGAAATATCTCGCAGACAATAGAATTTCCTTGTAATAATTCAGGCGACAATGTCTACCGTGCGATTGCCATAAAAGCTTTTTTTTTCATTAGTCATTTTGGCTAAAAAAATTAGTATTGGGAAATACTTTATTAGGCACAAAAAATCGATTCATTTGGTACATATTATCCTAGTTATTATCCACGAATTACCGAGATTGTTGCTTCGAAAAATTTGTGTAATAATTGGTCGATTAACTGTTTGTTAGGTTTCAAACTCGTTCCTTAGCCATAAGGAAGTATTTTTAAAAATAAACTGCGTACTTTTCCTTTTGTCGGCGAGAACGAAAGCGTAATAATCTACGGAAAAGTTTATAGTGTAGATAATTGATTGATGATGATGACGTTTTCAGATAAGACTCCATCATTCGCCGTTGAGTTTTCAACATCTTTTTTTCGCCCCTTTCACCTAAATGGATAATGTCCGTTTATTGAACTTTTAGCAAGCCTCTTCTTGAGAGCCATAATTATGTTGACGGCATACGGAAAAAATCTGGTGGCCAACACATGACTTTCTCCATATTTGGAGTATAGATATTTAAATTATTATGAATAGCATTGTAAGGCAAAATTATTATTTCGTATCGTAAAAGAATACAGTCGTCCTTATTGCCGTAAATTATATTTTGAATATGTTTACAGAATTCACCGCTACATGGTGGTGGCGCTGTATACTGAAAATTTACGAATAAGTTAAATATCTCCGAAAGCGATAGTTCTACAAAAATTTGTTTCAAACAAAACTTGAAAGAAATATTATTCTCTACAACTTTGGACCTCACAAAGATTACCAATAACGACGTTTTTAAGGAGATATTTGACGGAAACCGAAAAAAAACGATTATTTTTTATAAATAATTCCTAAACAATAACTGCTATGGAAAATTGTTTGAAATAAAAGCCGTAGGAAATTATATTGTGTATAATATTTGTATGGAGTTGTACATACAGTAATGATGTTTTAACGGAGAAATATCGCAAAAACCGAATCGGGTTTCTAATAAACCTCGACTTTCGGTTAACCGGTATTGTCCAAAAACTAATCAGTTCTTTGTTCTTATGCTCAAGTGTTATATATGAAATTTGGTATTAATATGACAAGTAGGTACTTTTTGAGTTACAGTGCCCACAATCACATCCATCTAACAATCCCCCCCCCCTCCCCCCCACACACACAGACATTCCGAAAATAGTCTAAACGTGTTATAGGGACCTCAAAACGTGTATTTCCATTGAAATCTCGACGTCGATTTATTTCGTGATCACAATACTTCCTCTATACTACGTATGGAGAAAGTAAATAGGAGGATGTTTCATACGACGCAGAAATAAGTTTTGAGAAATGCGACGGTCGTTACTTTCGGTATTTTCGCGAACTACCCTCAGGTTTTGAGTTGTGAAAAACAATTAATAATTGTCCGGTTGCATAAGCTACCTGTCACATTTTTCTGGACCAAGTGTAACCAAAATGTTTTATGTTTTTTTTATGCTTATCTTAAAAAGTTCGCCGAGAATGAGGTACTGAACGTTTTACCCGGACCAAACATCCATGACGTCGCTTATTTAAAAAGTATAATTAATAAATGCTAATTTTAAATTAACAGTGAAGTCATAATGAGTTCCTGTGCCACTTAAAATCAGGTTAACCGTGTAACAACACTCAATTAATGTTAACTTAAAATGTATTTTAATTAAATGCAACTTTATAGTGCCCTGAAATAAAATTTTTATTTCCGTTGCCTGAGGTTTGGCGAGCTGGGCTTTTGCCCCGGGGCAGGCCGGAGGGGATGCTGAATTAGACTTCTTACCCCGTCCTAATTATGCCACTTTGGGGCACATTCGAAAAAAAAACCAATCCCGGAAGTAAAAATTTTCTCCTGCATTAACTTTTATGTGTACACATACTTAACTATAAACTTCCACTTATAAATTCCGTTCAGGAAAAACGAGTTTAGGCAGAAGTAGATTTAAGGATTAGATAAAAAGTTTAAATAATTAGTCATTCAGATGGAAATATATAAAGATTATTCCTAAAAATCTGTTGTAATATGATGATAATATATGAAACTAATATTAGTTAATTAGAAAGATATCATTCTGTCTTTCCCAACTGCTAATAGTACTGAAGTTTTGGTAATTATTTTTTAAACATAATTGTTGTCCATAAACTCATTTTAAATCACATGCAACTGAAAAGATCTACGAGAGTATTTTTAGGAAACAAAGAGTGTGGCATAGTCCGTAAGTTTTCCCTCCACCGACTATTCCCTCTCATTATCCTTTATTCCTACCTAAATCTCCGCCGAATTCGGTATTTACGTAGTAAATATGTTTTTTGTATATTTTTTAAATATTTAAATGATAGATAGTGGATTATCCCATTATTTATGTAACTATCTTAGAGATATAATTACAACAATCACAATTCCTCACTGTATTCGCTCTTTCGAGATAAATTTTCTAGGCAGGTATATTTTAAATATCACCATCGTTACCGATGAAATTCCATAACAGATTTTTGTGGTTTAACTCCCACAGTACGTTACAAGTCGGACAATAAATCCCATATTTTGAGAAACGCAAAAGAAAACAAATGCTTTAATGTAATGTTATTTAGCGAATCGGAAACGTCGAAAGCAGTGCCAATTTCACACTATACCTAATATACCGCATTAGGAAAGATTTTTGTCCGTGAGAAAAAAAACATTTGCCTTTGCTTGCTAAGAGCCACTTTTCACATACTCAAGTCTCGTGGAGGGTTGGAGCGAGAGAGGGAGAGGAGAGGGAGGAGAGAGAGAGTGAGATATGAGAAAGAGAGAGGATGGAGTGAGCGAGAGATCCTTCCATCTCGTTGCCTTGACGGAGTCTGCCAGGAACGTAGCCTTAAAAAGAGATCCATTAGCTCGGTGTGAGCTTCGTTCACGTCCCCTTTCGTGACGCGATCATCAGGTTCATCTCCTTCGTCTATCGGGGCGTGATTCGGAAGAGAAGGGAGAGCTTTCAGGTGAAATGACGAATGGGAATTGCAAAATGGAGACCGAAAACAAAAGTCACTGATCATCGGAGATACGATTACTCAGTCATTTAGTGATACCTGTGCCCATGCCAACGTATGCACACTGAGGAGTTTCGGCTATTGGTGACCGAGGTTGGTTCGGATAATGGAAAATCTGCAAAACTGGACGTACTGAGATTTTACGTCCGGAGTTATTTCTTAAGTGGAAATCGAATCCTACTATAAAATGCTTCAAATGTTTTAAAACATATAATGCTTAAATTTAAAATATTTTTGGTTGCAATACTGTTTTATTCAAAGTTTTTTCAGTGGACAAAAATTAATCAGTGAAAAGTTAAATCAATAAGTCTGTTGCATTGAACGCTATCTCGAGGTTAAAGTGAGACAGAGGGTTAAATTTATTATATAAGTATATTAATATATATTTATTCAATTATTTATGTACATATTTGATAATTTCATATAGTAATTTAACAAAGTAACAGAGTTTAATTGTAATGATTAAAAAGTAATTAACTTAACGTAATAAGTGAATTATCGTTATCTACTTTAAATGATCAATGCTGACTAATACTAAATCAAATGAGAACAAGCGTCTGACTTACGTAGGCACAATTTTTATTTTTAACGTATTTTATGAGATATTTATATGCGTTACCATCTCGAACAGCATTCGCGTAAGTCCCTATATAAAGAAAACAAAGAAAAATATATGTGTGGATAAATAAATACGTCTGTATGTATTTAACTCAAAAATTTATTGTAAAAGTCGATTTTCGAGGATAAAAACCGATCTACTCGCATGAAAAGCGTTGACGCGTGGAAGAAAACTGTGCCACTTTGAGTCTAAATATCAGATATGACAAGGAAAAAAGGAGGAAATCGGTTGTGCTTCTATCGCGTTTTACGAATAAATTACGCGCGCCCTGCTTGAAAGGAAAGTTATATCTATGGGGTGTTTGCAGTAGAGGGAGGTGGGACATAGAATGATATATAGATTACGTCTTTGCATTTCCTCCTTAAAGTCTATCGATCGGAGCTTATGAAACTGTATTGAATTCCTACAAGGCGATCGGGGAGAAAAAAATACACGACAAGATGTAAAAGTTTTCTCTTCGTTTAATGTGTTTATTATGTGGATTGATTTTCTCCTCGCGCGAATGAGGGAAAAAAATTCGATGCATAATTTATGAAGGAATGAGGAGATAATTAGGAGCCCGAGTGTTTGTTTGGCTGTCACGGCGTTGCTATAGTTACGATCGCCATCTGACGAGAGGACAGTTGCGTGGGCTGGCGGATCGTGAACTTCGCATGGTGTGTGGTGTTTGGTTTGTCTTGACGGGATAAGCTTCCATATTTTTACGGTATACCTTGTAATATATATATATATATATATATATATATATATATATATATATATATATATATATATATATATACATACGTATATTTAACTACTTGAGTTATTTTATGGTCTTTGAAGCTGTAGTACTAACAGTATTAATTCATGTATATTGCATTCTCTTGTTTCGGCAAATTTTCGCGTTTTCTCGTATTTATTTAGTTTTTGAGAAAATATTTCATTTGATTTACGATTGAAAACTATAATAGGATCCAAAAATGCCGATAAATTCTACTCTTCTCATTAAAAAGAAATATGTAAATATTTTATTTAGTTTACATATTTAGTTTAAATAATAAATACAATAAAATATCATCATACTCGTTAGCCCATTTCTAACTATAGATTCATTAAGATTCTTACTCCATCCTCGGGCTATACTAGTTTCCCCTGTTGCTATATCTCTCCTCCAAATTGGTCTAACGAATTTCTCAGCTTTTCCTTTTCATCTGCCTTTTGATTTTCTTTTGCATCTCTTGCTATACCTTGGGATTTTAATGTGAAAAGGTAATCGTTTCCTCTTTCTCAACATGACTACCAATTGTCGACTTAATGCCTTAACTCTTTCACTAGCGTCCCATCCGGTCACTTCATTTTACTATCTTTTGGGTAATAAACGCTTCGCATTCGCAGGGTCAAAGAAGCATGTAAATGTCCTTGTATTTTTGTATCTTCTGCGGTAATCATATATAAACACATTAGAAATAAACAGATAGGAAAGCACTTATACCCTAAAGAGGAAGAGAGGATGATCTTCGTTTATATTTATAACATACCCAAAATATGCCCAGAAAAAAAATTGTTCGAGTGAATATTTCCGAAAACTCATTCCACGATATTTATTTCTAAAGTTAAATACTGATTATAAGTGCTTCAAAATATTACTTGTTCATTTCATAAAACTCGTAGCACAACTTGTAACAGTCAATTTTTGCTTCAGAAGACTATTTCCAATTACCTCCTTAAAATATTTTGCAATATGTATGTAAGTATATTATATTTCTGCGTGTATAGCAGAAAAACATAATTAATAACTTATGAAATTCTTACGTAGTGATAAACGCGGTGGATGCTCCACTCGTATCTTTGTCTAGCTTCCTTTAATTTTATTGCACTTGTATTAATGGTACATTTATTCGATAAATTAAACTAAAAGTCTACCCGTAACTCAAAAATAACAACAAAACTTTTATAACCGAATTATAAATACATTTAACGTTGACTTCGTCAGGGAAAGAATAATTTGGTCGGTATCGACTGCCACAAATCGCGAAGGCCATTATAATATCAAATTCGCCTATCTTATATTATCCTCATTTCTGTTTTCCTCTCACAAAAAGAGTTATATGTTTTAATTAAAACTAGGATAATTATGTGAACTTTGATAATGATGCGTATGGTTCAAACAAGGAATCATTAAAAATATTTCTATGGATTTCTGTCAAAAGAAAATTAATAATCCAACCAGTGTTTCATTTTAAATATTATTTATTCCAATCACTTATGAATATATTATTTCTCCAGTATTTTTAGTTCTACTCTGCAGTTTGAATTATATTTAAATTATCTAGTTTTAGTCATAATTTATTAAGTTCTATATGGATTGAAGTGCTACGTAATATGCGATTAAATTCTTCGCTGATACGAAGATATAAATTAATCCTACATTATGATTGACATACACGAGTTACGCATGTTATATAGATAGTTTTTTCGTAAAACATAATATAATACATATCTACATGTCTATTCTTGTCATCCAATATGAGTAAATAATGGAACAATTGTGGAAAAAGGTTAGAGAATAATATAAATTAGCTTATTATATTTTATCCATATTTTGTCGAGTATCATATGTACCGATGTAAATTTATTTTCTTATATACTCATCATCATATAGTAAATAACTTTTAAGGACAATAATTGTGACGATCACAAACCTCCATGCATTCGTCAGGGTTGGAGCTGTCGCCATTAGCATTGACATGCTTTAGAAAGTACCTTTATCGCTATATTTTTGCGTGATTTAAAACGGACGAAGTCAACCCGAAGATAAACATTTTTTTGGAAATCCTCCGAACCCGTATTTTCATTAGGCTTGTTCGCCGTTTTCCAGCGGTACTAACAAGTCAGCGGGGTGCCAGACGGTGCTGACGTATACAATTAAACGGTCTGAAACAGTATGACGGAAGTCCTTTCCCTCTCTCTTTCGAGAGAGAGAGAGAAATGGATTCATTAACCTTTTAGCGGCTGCTGATTCGTGCATCCGTGACATTATACGCCCCCAGACACTCTTCCGAGCATCGATCTTGGATCACGGAACCTTTACGTGCAGCAGCAGCACTCGGATCTCCGAGGAGAGGCTTTTACGTGACCGGAGACACTCGATTGGCAGTCAGCGGCAAAAGGGATCTCTGGCGGGCGAGGCCGGCGAAAGTCTATTTGGCGACTTTATGCGACTGTCAGGAGTATTTTCTGCACTCATTTGCCGACTAGCAACCCCTAGGAAAAAGCCAAAGAGACCGGGAAATGTGACTTTTACCTCTCGTTTACCGCTTTACTGACTCGCCAATTAGCTTTCCCCTCTCGAAGCCTTTAAGTGATTTTCGTCGCTGAGAATCACGTGCGCCGTGAAAATTTATTTACTCATTCAACCGTGCTTTGAGGTGTTACAAAAAAAAATTTTTAGCGTGGAAGAATTTATTGAAGAGCTTCCTTTCAGAAAGTCTGGGCAAAAAATCTATAAGGTAACGCTAGAGATAAGGGTGCACGCATTTTAAAATTTATTAGGCGTTTTTGTACGATCTCTAAATACATGATATCCTTCCCGATCACTCCCACTCGGTTTTCGATTCAGAGAATATTTATTGCCAAAATTGGATATTTTGTTTATTAAAGAAACATTATTTCAAGACATCAGCTTCAATATTTGACAAATATATTTCTTCAAGGTGAAAGCAGCGTTAACTGATTCATTAGGTACATTCCTGAATGAGAGATAAAGGCAAGGTATTATTTAAAGACCGAAAGGCAAGAATGAATTTGGAGATTACAGCGAAATTTTAATTCCTTCTCATTAACCTCACGGCTAAAGAGATTTTTTTCCATATTAATGTGTGCAGAATTTATTAAATCATAAAATTTACAAAAGACGTCTAGGATTCTCATGAAGACATTCAGTTACCACTGGTTTTATTATTAGAAAACCATTGCGTATTGATAAATAAAATATATAGAAAAGGGAAATAGAAAAAATGAGCAGTTTCATGATATAGTAAATTCCCAATACATTTCTGCACCTTGTATGTATTTCAACGAAAAATTCGCTGGACTTGATAATATTGTATAGATCGTTGGTTATCATCACACCTACATTTATGAATTTAAGGGTTATCAAGTGTTCTCAATAAATCTCACGAATAATAATCCACACATGCATAAAAGACGACCATTTAATTCGTATAAATTTTATTTTCCATTCTGAATTAACAAGTGTTGATGTTTGAAATGAACGGGGTATGAGTGCATATTTCACAGGGATGTAACTATCCGTTTCTCATCTCCATCGCAATAAATTGCCTTCGTATTCCGAATAAATGCTCTCTCTCTCCCTCAGCCGAAACGACCGATCAATCATTCGATTTCTTCCTCAACCTATTAGGTCGCAGTCCAATTACATTTCGTCACCAAATCCTTTCACGACAAAACCTACTTGAGCTAAGAGAGCGGAACGGACGAAATTTATTAATGCGCTTCGTTTCCCATTTCACCACCCTCTCTCCTCCCACTTCCAACCCTAATCCCGTCACGAATTAAACGGATCCTCAAAACTACTCCCATCGGATAGACGTAAGGAAAACCCATAACAGAAACTTTATAATGCAGCACTCACGAAGAGACAATCATGTGCGTCCCAGATCATAACCGTACCACTTAATCATTCACCCAAGTCCTGAAACTCGATGGGATACCCATTACGGGGACAGAAGTACTATATATAGATATAGCTCCTCATTCTCTTTGCTTTTTTTTTAAATTCTGCGTCTCGGTACTAAACCCGTGGTGACCTTCTAGCAAGGACGGGCACGCGCTGCTTAGAACCATTAGCTTTTTCGTCAACCGGAGATCCGATGGTTTTGAACAGTAACTAACTGCGATCACGTCGGATATAAATCCAGATCTGTCGTCACAGAGAAAACACGTTGATCATTTTGGTTTGAGATTTCCTCATCCGATTCGATTTAAAACTTGAGAAGCTGTGAATGTGTCTAAATATCTCTAGACCGATTCATACGACTTTTCTGCGTAAGTAAATATATTTACATTTACATTTACATAAATACCCTGCAAGCCGCTAGAAGCGTTTGGCAGGGGGTGTCACAACACCATGTGAAGTCTAGCTAATTCCTCTGTTGGATTGTCTTATCGCGTCTGGGAAAAAGGATCGGTAGTATTTCTCTGTTCTAGCGGTAATTTCGACATATTTTCTCCTGCACTGTGATCTAACATTACGTTCACTAACACCGATGGGGACGACTATGCCGCGTACGTCTTCAACGAATTCGGAACTTTCAAATTTTTCAAATAGTTTCCTCTTGTATTCAATTCTTCTACTCTTCAACGTCTGCCATTTCAGATCTCTCAATAACTCTGATACACTCGCATCATACCGATATTCTCCTTTTACAAATCTAGCCGCTCTACGCTGAACCTTTTCGAGCTCTCTAGTTAGGCCCTCCTCGAAAGGGTCCCAGACGGCGGAACAGTATTCCACGATGGGTCGTATTAGGGAAAAGTATGCGATTTCCTTCACATTCGAGGGGCATCCCCGCAGGACTCTAGAGGAAAGCCCTTGAATTCTGTTTGTCGATGCTATAACGGATTTGATATGCTCTCTACTAGACAAATTGCTACTGAGAATTACTCCTAGGTATTTGTAGCTATTGACGTATTTTAGCTTTAGTTCAGATATTTGGTACGGGTAACGGTTGAAATTCGTGGAGCGCGTGAAGTTCATTGCGGCGCATTTCTTTATATTCAGATCGAGTTGCCAATCTTTACACCATTTCGTAATAGCCTGAAGGTCCTTTTGCAAATTCTCCTGATCGTGTATTGTGTTGATTTCTCCATACACAAGTGTGTCATCCGCGAAGAGTCTAACTTTACATTTTATATTATCCGCTAAGTCATTTATATATATCAAGAATAAAAAAGGTCCGATTACACTTCCCTGAGGCACGCCGGAAGTCACTTTGACGACGTCTGATGCAACTCCATCGAGGACTACTCTCTGGGTTCTATCGGAAAGAAACGAGGCGATCCAATTTACAATTTTCTCGTTAATTGAATAAGCCCTTAATTTTTGCACTATTTTCACGTGAGAAACGGTGTCGAAGGCTTTCCTAAAGTCTAAAAATACTGCATCAACTCCTATTCCTTTATCCGTTGCTTTCACAATATCTTCTGTGAGTAGAGCTAACTGAGTCTCGCATGACCTGCCTCTTCGGAAACCATGCTGACTACTGTTAAGCGCTTCTTTGCTTTCGAGAAATCGCATTATTGAGCTACCGATAATGTGCTCAAAAACCTTACAGAAGATTGACGTCAACGATATAGGGCGGTAGTTTTCCACTTTTAATTTACTTCCCGTTTTATGTATTGGTGTAACGTGGGCTGTTTTCCATATCAAAGGAACTACACCATCATCTAAAGATTTTCTGAATAGAAGCTTAAGGTACGGAGCTAATTCGTTTGCTAACGAGTTTATAATGAATGCAGGTATGGCTTCAGGCCCTGGCGATTTTCTTTTGTGGACCTGACTTAGTAATTTGACGATACCGCTTTCGGATATTTCTATGTCGCTCATATTTGAGTCTATACGAGTAGGGAAATCAATGAAATCACCGCTGTCTATTGTGAAGCAATTTTCAAAGAACCGATTTAACATACTAGCCTTAGTAAATGAATCGTGTACACTTTCACCGTTGCCTGTACGTAGAAGAGGTACTGTGGACTGTCCTCCTCGCATTTCTCGCACGTACGACCAAAATTCTTTCGAGTCGTTTTTGAGTGAGTCCGACAGTGTCGTGGATCGGTAGACGTCAAATTCCTTACGCGCTTCGTCTCTTGCAGATTTACGAATATTTCTGTATATTAAATACTCGTTTGCGTGGTCCCTACCAACTTCTTTAAGGTGCTTTATGTGCGCGTGATGCCGTCTTTGTTTCTTGAGCAAGGCACGGAGTTTCGGTTTCATCCACCGCGGGTCCGTGCGATCACGAATTGCTTTAGTTGGGACAAACGTTTTTAGCCCTTCTCGAATGATTCGCAAAATTTCCGTCCAAGAGTCATCTACGCTGTTACTATTCGCAAAATTGATAAATGTCGCTATTTGGTTTGTAACATAATTTTTTAAGCCTGGGAGATCTGCTTTACTGAAGATATAGACTAATCGCGTTGGCTTATATATTGTCGCAGGGGTGTATTTGAAGTCGGCAATTACTATTTTATGATCACCTATGCCGTCGTCGATTTGTAGGTTTCTAGTCGATAGTGGGTGGGTAGTGGCTAGCAGATCTAATGTTCCCGTTTCCGTTGTTGTCATATCGCGTCGGCTCGTTGACGATTTGCTCTAGCGAGTTTAGAGTGAATGCTTCAATTAATTCACGACAAGCTTCTCTATTTTTTCCACCACTAACATAGGTTACGGATTTCCAATCGATCGATGGAAGATTAAAGTCTCCTCCAAGAATGATTACTGGATCGTTCTTTCTCCTAGCTATCACCTGCAATGTACGACTTAGTTCTCTAATGTTCTCGACTACCGAGTCAGGTGGGCGGTAAAATGAGCAAAAAAATAATTTTTTACCATTTCTCGTACGAAGGGAGCACCATATCGTTTCGCAGTGTTCGCTGACGTTAATCTCCTCTAATTGGCTTGATATACTCTTTCTGACGGCGATGAAAACTCCGCCTCCGACTCTTTCCCTCCTGTCTTTGCGATACACCACGTAATCTGGTGGGAAAATCTCGTTAGAATTAATGTCGCCCGATAGCCAGCTCTCAGTTCCCAATACAACGTCTGCACGATGGCTTTTAACTAAGTGGCAAAAATCAGCCTGTTTCCTTCGAATGCTTCGGCAGTTCATAATAATAATTTTTATTGTGTTTTCTACGGATATTTTCGTTCTGGATTTCCCCGCCACTTGATCTAACAATTTTATTTTTCTACTTCTCACTCTACCGCTATTCTTGGACTCCCTACGGTTAATGTTGGCGGACTCTTTTCTAACAGATATATTTGTGTTATCCTCGTCTAACCTAAAAAAAACCCTAGCGTGTTCAAAAACCCTACGCGCTACCGCATCCGCTGCCTCGGCCGTGTAGTGGACACCAGAACCGTTTAGGGGTACACTACATGAGTCCAGCACCGGCCTCAGGTCAACGAAGTCCACTCCATTGCCCCTACAGAAGTCCCACAGCCTACGGTTCAAGCCCACCACGCGGCTCCAAACCATAGACCCGCAGTCCGTCCGAGGGACAATGCTGCAGATAGTAAGCCGCACATCAGAACCCGACTCCTCTCGGACACGAGCAACCTCAGCGGCCAAGTTCTTAAAAGAACTTAAAACCTCCTCGGAGCCGCGCTTCGAGGCGTCATTGGTCCCAACATGGGCCACCACCCGCAACGAGGAGCAACCCGTGCCCAAAACCGACGCCCTGACCTCCTTCGTCACCTGGGGCACCGTACCTCCTGGTATACACCTGGAGAACACCCGCTCATGAACACCCTCTCGGCGGGCCCGTGACAGTAAAGGCGCCACCACACGCCGGACATTGGAGCTCTATGTGTAATATCGACCAGTAATCATTCCTTTATCAGTATCGCTTATATTCTCATAGGTAAAGACTTTTAGTTTAGATCGAAAAATATTTAATAATACTTTGATTTCCTTAAATAAATAAGAAATTACCTGTATTTCATGTCATTTACCATGGAAATTATTTAATTAGCCGCGTTTTGTGCTTCATAAACTGCGTTATAAAAATGAAACATACCCAAAACATAAAAAGATGGGATAATTTTTGAAGTTTCTAAAACTCGTTTAACTTCAGAACGGACAAATCAAAAATAAATAAATTAGTTTGCCAGACGTGCGATTGGCCTGTCGATATTTTTTAATTTGACAATATATCGTGTTGGTGTGCACAATAAATGAACAGGTGACTATGCTGCTGGTGGAGCATTACAGATGCAAACCTTTATTGTTAAAAAGTAATTCAAACCTGTTGCTGCAAATACTTTTGTAACCTCATTCTATATTGATTGCTAGTAACTGAAACGTATATCGGTATGTATTGGTTTAAAAACACTGCACTTATTTTTATAATGCAGACCTCTTGATGTACCACAGAACTAGAAACATTACGAGCTGATAGCCTCTAAGGTACGCGGCTTATTAGCGAATTTATTATATTTTTTCGTTTTATGGCCAACGGGCAGATTGTTTTTATAGGTGCTCTCAAGGCGAAACGGAGCTGCGTGGTGTTCCAGGCAATACGGAAGGAAACGCGGTCAAGAACCTCCTAGAACCAGCCCATAAAAGTCACGGAATATTAAATTAGTATTCAAACGATTCAAACGAAGCGAACGTTTCGTTTTTATGTCAAAAGCGAAATGAGGACCGGAGGTAATTCGGCGACAAAGTTTAGATATTTTTTCGGTATTTGACTCGATATTTTAAAGATGAAAATAAATTAATAAATGACAGAAAGCGAACAAAAAACTCGATAAATTGATGGCAATTGAGGAAAGCTTTCTACGAGAAAAGAAGGAGTCTCTAAGGAAAATATCGATGTCGGATGTACTGCTCACGAGCGAAGATTGCGAAGACATGCAGCGACTCAAGATTAGGGAAAATTTACTTTCCGATATTATGCCGGATAGTCTGGTAAATTGAGATGAAATCATCGAAATTTTTCATAATTAAAAGTTCAAGAATCAACGTCCCCTTAGTTTTCTTGTTTCTAAATATTATTCAATCTCTTTTTAACACGGAAATTTCTGGTTAAAAGGTACATCTGCTGCATAGGTGCTTGTACAGGAGTTTAAAATAATTAGGAACGCAACATTTAACGTCAATCTTTGGCATATAATAAAAATTGTGGATTTAAAAATAAAATTGATATAACTAAAATAAGTGTGGGAAATTGCTGGTGAAGTGTTTATGGCGGCATTATTATTAAGTAAGGAATTTCAAAATAGTAGCATATATTTTGTAAGACCATACAACTAGATAAAAATTTGGTGACACATAATTGTGTGCCACAATGTCTGTAATAGTTAAACTATCAAATAACCATAATAAATAATAATGGAGACTACGGTGGAGAAAATAATGATATTATACGTAATTATATTATCAAATTACCGTAACTTTTCTCCATAACTTCGTTTTTGCCGTAGTATTCCATTTCCTTATATGTATGCACAAAAACCCTCACATCATATATATACTCGTATAAATGCATTTAAAAAATGAATGCATTCAGAGGGTAAGGTTATTAGTTCAGAGCAGCAAACAAATAAAAACTGGTATCATTCTAACATCTCCAAATTCTGTGTTTTGACTCTTGTGAACAGGTGGCGGCATTCAAGTTGAGATCCACTCGTGCGGGTATTATCCACATATAAGGAGATTTTGATAGTGAGTTTCTTTTGCAATTCTTTATTTCCTGAGTGCGACTCCCGCATTATCTCTTTTTTATGCGTATTTTCGTCCACTTAAGGAATTAAGGTTATTTCGGACGCCTGCGCTTGACTTAAGAAGGGTTACTGAGGATTGGGCATTTTCTCGGCGGCGAGAGTGAAAAAATGCGGGAGGTGGGATGGGAGAGGGAGATGTGGAAGCGGAGGGAGATGGAGTGTTGAGTTTTTTATGGAAGGAGAGAGAATGGAAGAGTAGGTGGGGGGGAGGTGGAACGAGCGCCAGAAGGTGGGAACCCTCGGGCGAGGCCGGTGAAAGACTTTCCCTCATTTTTGCATACCCCACACTCGTTTTCGGCGTCATGGCTACTCCCTACGCATTTAGAGATCTCTGTTTACTATGAGACTTTTACTTCCTACAAGCGGAATTGGTTTCAAAACTGTTTTGTTTTTTTTAATTAAGTGCGGGGACACCTTGGCTTTCGTTTCTTTTGTTGTAGCTATTGCGAAATCGGACGTATTTAATATTTAAATAATCCAAATGTGATGTTTCGCAATGTTCGGAATAGCAAAAGCTTTAAGATCGGTTTCAAAACTAACATTCTGTATAGTGTTGATGTATTGGATTTTGTGTTGTTTTCTTTATTGTTTGCAGCAATAGAAATGATTAGTTGCATTATCAGACGAGAATGCTAACTAATAAAAGAAATATTCTCATGCTGCTGTAGTGTTCTGGTTCGATATTTTGGGAAATACCCTATTTTACCTACACCCCGTCAGTGGCGGATTCTGAGACCCCTGGCGCTAAACTATTGGTGCCCTGAAAACTCACCCAATGACTACTCCTTTATTTGACCTCCTCGTTTTAATAAGTAAACCATCGCAGTGTAAAAAACACTTTCCTTCATGGCTTTTAAAATTAGATATTTAATATTTCCGAGATTATACATAAAATATTTTTTCGGGGCCCCTGACGCGCACAAAGTGCGGCCACCCTTAAATCCGCCACTGTTTCCCGTCACTTAAAATTAAATTTTAATTTTTCCGATTAATTTAAAACTTTGCTGATACATATACCTTTATCCAGTTTAAGTCTATGCAAATTTTTATTGTTAACTTTTAAAAGAATATTACGCAGAAAGAAAGATGTTTCGGTACCATTTACATTAAATAAACACCTATAGTGGTTTACCAATAGAAAGTCTTTCCATATTCAACACAATTTGCAATCAAAATTGTCGTAACGAGTATAGCATTTCATCGACCATATCTGTAAAATATTATCAGTAAAATTCTGGCCTATATCATGTAGATTTCCGAAAAAATCCACGAAATGCTCGACATTTTGGTTCCACGCGTTCGATCTCGTCGTGCAATTTCACTGCGTTAATTAAAGCGACGTCATCTTTATCGAAGACGCACGGTCGAAGTTGATTCTTTGCCGAATAATAAAAGCGTTACATTAAAAAGAGACGCTTTGCAGACGATGATGGTCAGTCTTCAGATGCGAGAAAACTAAGCGGGAGAAGAAACCAAACAAACGCCTCGCTTAAGATCGATAACAAGCACTTTCCTCGAATTCTTTTATCCTCCGCTACACACCTCGCCTTCTCTTTCTCTCCCATACTGCGTTCCTAATTACCTCGCATAGTCCCTAATGACCTTTTCCATTCCGTTATCTCATCTATTTCACGCATTAGCACCTTTTTAGAAGTTCATCTTATAATTTGCCTTAATATCGGTAGATAGTAAAGTCTTAACCGAGCAGGAAGTAGTAAGATGATATAACGGTATTTAGAAACAAAACACCTTTTTCTATTCGATTACGAGTACATTGACCGATGCATACTGGGAACGCGAAATTTTTTCCTATTATATAAATAAAATATTAGTAATTAAAATGGCTACTTCATTGTTCAGTTTTCTTGTAATAGAATACAAAAGAGCATTACTTCGTATGCATAAAATTTTTAGAATGTCAGAATTTAGCTAATCGATGTACTACAACGAAGCCAAACGAAACGCGACCCCCATGGATCATTTATGCGGTCCGTGAAGTAATTTACTTTATACTATTATACGGCCCTAGTTAAAAGATGCTTCTTTGCAAAATATTCCATGAAAATGATACAAGAAATGTATTAAATCAAAACCTCCAAAAAAAATCAGCTGTTTATATTTTATTGACAACTAAAAATCCCCTGTGTTTCATGGGTGCAGAAGAATGCTTTAACCGCTGCCAGCATGTTTTTTGTTCCATTCTCCGGAGACCATATCCCGTGACACGAAACCCAGTAATTTCGTATGGAATGAATTTAAGAGCGCATCGGAGGGTGGGAGCGATCTCCCCCGCCGTTGGAATGGGAGAGTCCAGAGAATATGAAAGGGCGTGAGCACCGGGAAAGCCGGTAAAATGGAATGCGGCCCGCGGATTTGGTCCGGTGCCTTCATGCGGCCCACGCAACAATTTGCGTTCGAGGCCTATGGCCCTAGCTGGATAGAACGCGGAAAACCTACGCTAAAAAATAACTCCTTCGACCTTGGAATTGCGTAAACAAGGGCTCTTGTTCTCTCCATTGTCTTTAGTCTTATAATCCGTCCTCAGTTTTAAGAATACTTCACGCGACCAAAACTGTAAGACTTGACAAAACAAAAGAAAACGGCGAAAAATTTCCTCGTCGGAATCAAAATAATTTTTTAAAATCCCCTCGCCTTTCTACGTCCTTCCTTCGAGCGCTTCCTTTCACTTCTCTCTCTCCCTCCCGTTTCTGCTCTTCCCATGCGCTCATCCAAATCCGCTTCTGATCCTCATTCCTCTTTCTCTTCTCCTCTCACACTCCCAACTGTCGCTCCCGCAGGCAGCGCCGGTGAAATCTGGGACTCCTGCACATCTCCTCCCTTCTCCCTTTTGCCATCCCTAACCCTCTCCCTCCCACCTTCCCCCCCTCCCTACCGACCTGCACTCTCTCTTCCATCTCCCCTCCTCGGAGAGAGAAAAAGAGGTGGGAGAGTTAGGAAGAGGTAAGGGGAGGGGGGTGAAAAAGCCTGGAGGAGGGGAGGTAGAAAGAGAGTGAGAGGGAGAGAAAGGAGAGAGGGGGCGTAGTAAGGGGAGGGGAATGCCTGTCGTGGGGGGGGTGTGGGTGAGAGAAAGGTGGAGAGAGAGAGAGGGGTTGGTTGGATCGTGGAGTTTGCCAGTGGTTCTTCGAGTCGTACTCAGAGGGATGTCTGAACGCAAGGGGAATACTCGCATCGGATCGTGTCTTCCAGGGCGACAAACGCGACGGAACCGCGTCTTTGGAGGAAAATTCCAGGAGCGGTGATTCATGCAGGACTCGAGCAAGCATCGCGCACCAAACGGGAGGAAAAAACGCACGATATCACGCGAAGGATTAAGTGCGTGCGTTTTTTTAGCTCGTGCACCCGGATTCCAACGCTCGCTACGTCGCTCACTTCCTGAATGCTCGAGGCGACCCGAAATAGGAAAATATTCTTTATTTTTTTAAATATTGGAGGTGCACCAAGGTGCTTTTCTAGGACCGTTTGGATTTTTAGGCAGTGAAATATTTACCAAACCGCCCAGACTACGTACTGTTATTTTTTTGATTCGTTACTGTTTACTTTTACATCTACGGTTAAGAATTTTCAGTTGAAAAAATTGAATACGTTCTCTTAGGTAAAAATATATTTGAAACATTCCCGAGTGGTCTTCCTTCTACGTCCTGTGGCTAGTGATACAGTATAGTGTGCTCCAGCGACCCAACACCTGTTCTAAAGTGTTTTTATTTTTCGTTTACCTCTGGCTGTGTGTGTGTTTGTGGCTTGTGCTTACGGATGATCCCCATCTGACACGGTTGTTTCCTCCCCCCCCACCTTGCTACCTCCCCCGACCAAGAAGATGGTACCGGCTCGCTTAGAAGGACGTCTGTCGGATGGTTCCCGAACCCGGGACTCTTAGTCGAGAGGACGCCGGGCGATGACATGATAGGGCTGAGACCCCGACCGCGGGCGAGGTAAGGGAGGAGAAAGTGGAGTGCTGATATGTGTGTGTGTGTGCGCGCGCGCGCGCGTATATGTGTGTGTGTGTGTGTGGGGAGGGAGGGAAGAGAGGAGCAAAAGAGAGAGAGAGGAGTGGGAGGGAGGGAGTGAGAGAACAGGGAAAGAGAGAGTGGTTAGTGTTGGTGGCAGTCGGAGTGGAAGGGGTAATGAGGGGGAGACGAAGGGGTGCCACCAGCCGGCCGTCTTCCCCTCGACTCAGCACCGCCGCTGCCCTCGTGGTATAGCCGCCGGTCTTCCGTCCACTCAATAAGTCCTTGGTTCAAACACGTTGCGAGGAAAGAATTCCAGCGGCCGTCGCGTCACATTCCCGTAAACGTTTTAGATCGCCATACGCGTGCGTCGTCACGTCGGTTTGGTAGCGCGGTTTTTGAAATAAAAAAGAGACCGGGAATCAGCGGACCAGTTGGCTTAGCGACTTGTTTGTGTCCAATACCATCCACGAAATGGACGATGATACTTTTCGCGGTTCTCTACGAAATATTACGGTTTAGGATTTTAAACGCGAGACGTTCCTTTTACTTCACGCCTTTACTCGTCGGTTCGAACCTTAGGAAACCGATTCCGTGATTAAGCATTTTCCTCGATAATTATCCTCACTGTTGTTTGCTATTATTATTTATAGCTCCGCGGGATAACATCGAGGCGAAGAGAGAAAGTGATGCGAAAAATGAAACGATTAATTAAAGTAGCGTGTTTACTCTCTCGAGTGCAGCCTGTAGGTTTTTTTCCCCAAAGCGTTAAAGGGGGAAGGAATAATAAAAATTTTATTGCGACCAAAACAGCCTCTTCTGAGTCTCTGTAATACATTTTTGCATCGCTAAGCGGAGAAAGTTTTGCAGCGAAATGATTCGAAATTCCGAATTTCCCTTCCCGTTAGAAACCTCGCGTTTTGTAAATTTATTTTAAGGTCACACACGTGGCCGAGACAAAGCAAAACATAACCATCCTATTTTGTCTAAACAAATAAATACTTTTTCAAGAGTCGGTTTTGTCGTCAAAAACTGTTTTATGGAGTCGAGACGAAAACACGGGATGAAATAAACGTTCTGAAATCTTTTTAGTTTTCGTTTTTTTTTTCAATTTTATTTACGCATTAGTAGCCAAAGATGACGTTTCTATGATCCTATTTTTGTCGCTCGTGTCATCACGCATTCCTGTCGTCTCTCGTTCCGGAATCTCTTCCGACGTCACCGTTCGGTCGGACCACTGGAGAAACTCAAAATGGATCGGAATTTCATAATTTTTTTTACTCGCGTGCAGACAATTGCATTGCGAAGTTGGCGAGAAAGGTAGAGAGGGTGAGTTTTGGAGAGAGATAGAGAGAGAAAGGGAGGGATTGCGAGAGGGGAGTTCGGCCGAGTGAAAGGAGAGGGGGGAAGGGGTTATATGTATGTATGTATGCGCGTATTTGTGTGTGTGTCTGCAGTGGCGATCGAAAACTGACCGGGAGAAAGTTGATCGTGTGAGGTGTTACACATGTGGGATGAAGCGTTATGGACGTGCTGGGTATATATGTATATATTATCTGTATATTTGCGTCTATTTGACCAGCGTAACAACTTACGTATGAGTGAGTGAACGGGTTTTGTTTTTTAACTTACCTTTGGGATAACGGAATCGCGGAACATGTTACAGGAGTCTTATCCCCTCCCCAGTGTCGAAATGTCGCGGTGATGTATTCAGCTCGGTAAGCGTGCTCTTTTTATTTTGTTTCAATCGCGTCGAATTTAGTTCGACAATGAAATTCTCCATTTCTTTTTTTTTCACTTGGGAAATTTTCTTCCCATCGCTACAAAATCTCTTCGTGAGAGTCTTTTTTAAAAAATTTATTCCAGGAAAGTTATAAATCGAGGGAAAAAGAGAGGAGGTTACTATCATCGTGTGCACCATAAATCTGGATAATTGAGTCGTTTCGTGCATAACTGGACGCAATGAAAACGTAACGATGATTTTTTTCCTCCTTCTTCTTCTCGGAAGGAACGGAGGAGGAGGAGGAGGTACGTTCCTTGGCGTTTTTTAAAACCTGCGTCGTTTTTTTCGTGACTGGTTGCATTTCGTAACGCGCTACTTGGAGCGGATTTTCGAATGGGAGGCGGTAAAGGGAGATTTCTTCCATTGTGGCGAATCTTTTTCTCAGCTGTGGTGAGAGGAAAGTTAACACGTATAACGTACGGTGGAATTTCGATTTAAGGTTACGAATTCAGAGCCAGTTTTTTTAAAAAAAAAAAGATCCCTTATGCGCATTGGGAAAGCCCTACCTTTACCTTTTCCGCGGTTTAACGCACTGAATAACTATGTATGTGGGAGAATGTTTGGCGTTGTTTTTGCGATAAAGCCAGTGCAGGAGGTGTGCAAACTAAAGCCCTGGACCAAACGAGGCCCGCGAGAGAGCATTTTATGCGAAAAGTTACGTGTAATGCAGGTAATTTCATATTTGTTGGTTAAAATTTGCCTATCCCTGCGCTATTGATATGTGTTTTGCATCCTAACGGCGGTTCTGTAGTTTTAAAAAAATATTCTCGGTTGTTATTCATTATAAAACGAGAGCGGCGATTCTTCGTTTTATTCTCTCCCAGTATATAAGAAATACGTATTACAAAATATTAAGCTCTATAAATGTCTAATGACTAAAAGACCGATATTTTTTCGGTAGGATTGGTTTCCGCAGTTTTTCTCCTGATTTTATATTAGGAGTATACAATAATGATCTTACACCGAACTGATTTCCCAAAAAATCGTCAAGGCAGCGATAAATTTTGTCGCCGCTACCTGTGCGGAAATTATTTAAAAAAAAAAGAAAAACGTTTCACGCGAAAAAAAAATCGCGCCAATTATAAACGCATACGCGAAGCGGAGAACAAAACTCCTTGCTCGTGATTGCGCCGTTCTCCCTTCTCTGCATAACCGAGATTATCGAATCGATCGGGGAGAGGTTTGTTAATAAGGCGTCCGTGCTCGGGGTGTCACTTCCTAGTGCGGAGAAAGGCGAAGGAGAGGGAGTGAGTAGGGGGAGAGAGAAATGCTTTTGTCGCGGCGGAAGAGACCTGCTCTGTTGTGTATTTTCTCTCTCTGTCCATCCTATCTCTCTCCCTCCCTACTCCTATCTCCCCCTTTTCTTCCTCCCCCCTACCTCTTCCTCCCCCCTCCATCTTCCTCCCCCCTCCATCTTCCTCCCCCCTCCATCTTCCTCCCCCCTCCATCTTCCTCCCCCTACATCTTCGTCCCCCCTACATCTTCGTCCCCTCTCCATCTTCCTCCCCCCTCCCTCTTCCTTCCCCTCTCTTCCTCCCCCACCCCGCAAAAATCACTTCCGTCTGCCTGACATTATACTTTTTTTTAAAGTCGTTATTTAATTTTTTCTTCCCGCTTTCCTTGCCCGTTCCGTCCCGAGGAGAGATACCTTAAGGCAGATGTTTGAGCTCCATAAAACTTCCTCTCCGATCCCGTTGAAGGGAAAGTGAACGAGTAATGGCTAAATGGGATGGAGGAGGAAAGAGCGTTTTTTTGTTTTTTTTCTTGTTTTTCTCTCTCTCTCTCTCTCACACTCTTTCAAAGAGTGGACGGAGAGGATAATAATCACTGAGGAATTCTTTGCAAGGCTCTCGTATATGAAACGCCGCTAGCGGTCTTGGCACGGTAACCTGAGCCTGGATGAAATAAGAAATTCTCTCTCGGACGCAGTGAGATTGTGTAAAAAATAAAAGATATTGGCCATCTCCCTCGTTCATCCGCCTCACTCTCTTCTCTCTCTATCTCTCTGCTCTTCCTCTTTTACTCTTCTTGAGGATTTCATTCTCGCGTACTCTTTAAATCAGTGGTGCCCAATCTTTTCTACATTGCGGGCCACATCGGTGATCGTGAATCCTTCGGCGGGCCGCATTGGAAGTTGCCAGTTCTTCCGCGGGCCGGATTAGAGTTTAAATCGGAAGTATCAATATATTCTGAGGTACCGTTTACGTGAAAATGTAGTCTAAATGAGGTTTTTATGGTAAAAATTCCGATATTAAAAGTTTTGTTAGCAATATTTTCATAAAACTGTATAAATTTGTGTGTTAAATTTTACGAATTGCTTTTTCATCGTGACATTGCGAGCCACACAAAAACCCTTCGCGGGCCACATCCGGCCCGCGGGCCTTAGGTTGGGCACCGCTGCTTTAAATCATGCGAACGGCCATAATATTGAGGCCCTTAGGGAAGGCTGAAGATTTAGAGTAACAAATTTATCGAACGTTAAAGAAATATAATAAATTTGGAGTTGTCGAACGTTTGAAGTTGAAATTACTGGGTTTTACTGATTATATAGACACACAAACAATCGCATATTGATGGATACACGTCCACGTACGTAAATGTACAGCGAACTCCCGATTAACTGGGTATCGAATTATCTGAATTTCGATCATTCGGAATTTTTATATATACTGCATTACTTACATATGTACGATAATTACTCATCCAACGATTATGAAAGGCGCAAATGCTTGGAACCGCATTTTTTCATGTAAACTTTATATAATAACGTTAAATCTGACCATTATTTAAGCGTTTCCTTTATAAATATTTACTCGATTTATTCCATTCGTAAGTACTATAGTACTTTTAAAAAAGCATATCGATCAACCGAGGCATTCGGTAAATCGGAAGTTTTTATTCATTCATACATGAATACATAAACACGGACATACATTTTCATATTCATATATGTAAGTAGACAGATACGTCCATATGGATGACGTGCACGTTCACGTACCTACTTTCACACATGAATACATGTATACAGAAACGCAAACACATGCATAACAACGCAGATGCATAGATAAACAGATACAAACACAAAATAAACAATTATTCGTAAATATACACAAATAACGACACCCATGCATTCAAAATACTCGCATAATTTATGTATCCCCCATTTCTCTCTCTTCGAAGAGGTGAGTAACGCTCGAAAAAAAAGAGAAGATTACGTTTTAATAAGGAAAAACTGACCGGCCGTGTTTTCGATGCGTGCTCTCGACCTTGCTTCCCCTCGAGGGCTTTTTTAAACGGCTGACCCAATTAAAAGCGTCCAACGTTGGGCTGAACGCGCTCGCCCACGAAAAAAGTATTTTCTAAATGAGGACCACCTCCATTCGATCGGACGAAACGCTTTTCTTTCCTCATGAGTTTTACGTTTCATTGGAATTAAAGGGCCTTTTGTACCGAAATCTTTTCCAGTAAAAGTTTTGAGAGGGAAATTTTTTAAATAATTACGTACTATCAGAAGGAAACCGCATTTCCTTTTTGTTCTAACATTTTTCTTAGATCGTAAGAGTGGGAAAACGAACTTTCGTTCCTTAGGAACAATTGCGGTGTTATTAATTTTTTAAAAAGTGTTAATCATCCATATGAAAAGTGATATATATATATATATATATATATATATGGGTGTGTGTGTGTGGAAGCGTAGTTAGGAGGTGAGAAAATCTCAAGACGCATTCGAAACAACCCGTTAGTCTTTTTTTTTTCGAGCATACGTTTCCTGCCGAACAATGGCCAATGTTCTCTAACTCAATTCTATTTCTGGTTCTCATTCCATCGACGTTTTGGGATGCAAATGCGAGGCTTTTGGAGTCTTGCCAGCGATTTTTTTCTTTTCCATTTCGAGAGCCCGAGAGACCTTTTTTCGATGGTTCCTCCCGTCTTTCTACTCTACGTGCGTGATACTCGAGTGGCGCCCCGAGGTGTGCGTTATATATATATATATATATATATATATATATATATATATATATATATATATACACACACGCGAAGGTGCCGAGAGTGAGAGAACAAGGAAAGGAGATTTTAAATTTTTTCGTATAATTTCTTCTATTTTTCGGCAAAACCGTACCCCATCCTCATCTACGAGCGCGTTTTCACCCGAGGCAGATGGCGAAACTTTTTTTCCCCCCCCACGCTCCCAACTCCGCTTAACGTTTATTATTATTCGAGGGAAATGAGTCGAGAGGGTAGTGAGGAGACGTCATGCGGCGTATGAACTCGAGTAGATAATTGAGACGATCTCCGCCTTTTACAGGAAGATCACACAATGAGAGAAGGAAGGCGGCATTACATTACGCACCCGCGGTATGAAAGGAATTGCGAACAGATAAAACTTTCACTTCAAAAAGCTTTCTCCTAGAAATTCCTACTCTACGTTTAAGTAGGGGTCTTGTCTCTCTCTCTCTCCCTTCCCTTCCACCCTCCCTCTCTCCGCCATTGCTCTTTTCAAAAATTCTACCCTCCGCGGATTGAGAGAATTTTTCCCTCCTAATTGCCGCATCCTAGTTCGTGGCTTTTTAAACCTATTACCAAGCCGGAGAGGTTTGAAAAAAAATACGTCCGGATCCGCGGCATGGTTTGGCCGCGCGCGGGGGCGTTTGGCAAGAGTTTGTATCCGCCAAGTAAAGGCGCAATCGTTTATCGGAGTCTATAAAATCGACTTTCGCATCTTGCTTTAAAAGCGGTGATCGCATCTTTCTGGAATGCCTCAAAGTTTTAGAATGCTCTCTCTCTTGCATTCACGCACACACACACACTTAGGGGCAAAAGCATTACATTTCTCCGGGTTTTGACTCACGAGCTACGAAGCGGGAACGGCGGATTTTCTTCGGAATTATCTAACTTTGCGCTCAAACCTGCAGAAAGTATTATTTTCACCGTATGATTGCCCGTGATGGTAATGCATGGTTGGTTCCCGCGAAAAAAGGTAATCCGATATAAAAGCGAAAAGGGTCTGATTTAATTTTTTTCCTTCGAGTACTGCCGTTACAAAGGGATAATTTGCTTACTGATGCAAAGATTTGAAGATTAGCTCGTGTATTCTTCGGGAGAAAATCTTTTGCTGCGCATTTTCCACCAAATGTCCAGTTGAATACTTACATTAGACAGGAAAACACGACAGTATATATACCTACCCATTTATTTGTCAAAAATTTCTTCTAAAGAAAACGTTTGACTAGTTTACCTTGTACAATAAACTCCCGATTAACCGGATATTGAGTAATTGTAATATCGATTAACCGGGAAAAATAAAAACTTGTAGCTTGAAAGTTACTTATTTTGAATCATTACGTGCGTGCATATATACGTGTATATTCACTTGTCCTACACCTAATAAAGGTGCTAATGTGTGGTACGCTATTACTTGAGTTACTCAACCGTTCACTTATTTTCTTTAAGTCATTTTCTGTGCTTTCTCAATATTTCTGTTTTAATTTCTGTGTACTATGGTATGTGTAAATAGGAATATCGATCAGCCGGAATATCCGATTAGCCGGAATCGGCTTGGTTCGGGATTCTACCATATTCAGATACACCTACTGAATGAAGAAGCGTTTCAAAATCCAGTTACTGCTAAGTAATCTATTTACAACTTACAGTCGGTATTATTATTATTATTATTCTTGTACGTGATTACTGATCGGTTGCAGTAGGAACGAAATAAACTGACCATGGCGTTGTGACACAGTGAATACAATTGTTGGGAACCTAAATACCACGGCACTCGGTGTATCCCGATCCAATAACCTCAATGCCGACTGACAAGCATTCTAACATGCTACCGAAGCGGGCCATAAATTGAGAAACCTGTATTCAGTGTCCGGCTTTCGTTTCATTTGTTAAAAAATCCTCGCGATTCGAGGAATTTTAAACGCTACAAGGAATGGAAGTGGAAAATTTTTATTGATCATTATGTAAGTCTTATATGGCAAATCGCAATTCATAAAATGCTGTCCTTTTCACAGCTTGTGGCCGTTTATATTGCCACCTTACTGCAGCTTTAGAATTCAAAGAGAAAGGATATGACAAAGATTACGATATCTTAAAGCAATATTTTGGGGTTTTTTTATTTTAAAACTTTGCTACCGAGTTCTTAAAAGGACATTGAAAAGAAAGAACTTTACATAATCCATACAGCAAAAATAGATGGAATGATAGAAAAATAATTCATGAGACAATACGTATTTTGAAGTTTGGCTACTGGATTTTAGGTATCCATAGCATCATCCAAACCACAATATCGAAACTCATAATTTATTATGGTCACAGAAAAAATCGGTAAAATATGCGTTGCAGAAACTTTCCCATATAATCGGCGTCTAGTCTTACTACTAGTACTGACTGGAACGAAGTCCAGCTGCAAAAAAAACAGGGAAAATATTTTATGCACGTAAATGTTATTAATATATTGATAACCTGATATGCGTGGAAATCAAACTTGATAAATAGTTATGCATAATATATATAAAAAACATTACGTGGACTGGCGAAAACTGTTGAGGTTGAGAGTTTGGCGTAATTTTGTTAAATTTAATGTCGGTGGAGTTTTGTTTATGATACTAAGTTCTATAACTGAGTGAATTTTAATCGAAATCACTACATCAGTTTTTTGAATAAATTTACATTTTCTCAACAAGAGTAAACCATTAACTGTTGCGCTATATCTTTCACCTCTTCTTAGTTTCTATTTTGAAAAATAATATCCATAAATGTAAAATGTCATTCGTTTTAGTTGAGCTATTTAAATCTCTATACGCCATGGCGAAAACAACTTTTTTGGATTGAAGGACACCTATAACGCATATTTCCCTCAAAATCACGAAGTAGATATTTTTGCGATTACAATAGATGCTGCGTGTACGAGAAAGTAAAAATTACTCTCCATCTTCCTCGAAATGATTATATTAAAACTACGAACCTTTTTGGTACAACCGTATCATCGTTAGGTTTTTCTTTGTTATCATGACGAGTAATTTCCAAAAAATGGAGCATGATTTCCGCGATAATAATTTAATCACTCAAAATAAAGTTGCACTGTATGGTTTCCGAAGTTTCGTGTCAGCTTCGTTTTAAATAAAGTAATATTTCGAGAAAAAATTTCAAGGTGACGACATTATTTCTATTATAGTTTGTCGAACGTTGGTATATTTAATGGTCTGAATTAGATACTTCTGTACCTACATAAATAAATACCTTGATTTTTCAATACATTACTTTTAAAATTCTGTATTAATCTCTTTTTTTTATTAATTCTTATTATGCATGGATTCATTCACAGGCGATGATGTAGTGCCCATAAGAAATTATGTAGAACTTTGACTAGAATACGTACGTGTTACAATTTTTAAATATACGGGGATAGGCTCGAAACTCCTAGCTAACACGGCTAAATTTAATTTTCATCCTAAGACCGTTTAAACAATAGTTAAAAAGCCTCGAATTATTTTATTTGGATGCATATAGAAGTTTTCATTTCAAAATCATATTTTAAATTGCCCAGGACAAAATTAACGGTGAATATCATGCTTTAGCCCGTCAAATCTCCGCAAGTATATTTCCAAATGCTTCAAAATTACTCTCAGACTTTTAATTTTATCACAAAATCAGCAATAAACTTAACTTGCCAATCACGTTGCCAGTAAAAGATTATAAATTGAAAAATTCTGTTATTAAATAGCGAAACAGATTTTTTGATGAGTCCCTCCGATCTCGCTTGGAATTATGGAAATATCTCCTTAATAAGAGCCATTAAACTGATTCTGGCAATGAAAACCAGTATTCATGTAGCCGCATATCCCGTTTGAAAGAACCGGACTCGTTGACCGGTGCAGGGTAAGTCGGGCCTACTTTTTGGGAAATGAAGACACAGATGTTAATCTGAAAATAAGATTCAAACCTTGCACGTTCTCGAACTTTCATATTTGATGAACCGGAAGAATTCGTTTTGGATGGTGTATGCAGCAGCCAACGCATTGGTGTAAGTAGAAGCTTCAGATCCATTGCTGTGAGGTCACGGTTCATAATCCCTTGAAAGGTCGTGGGAACATCTATCGCTTTAAAAAAGTATCTCGTTGAGAAGAAACTCGACTGAGAGTGAAAGTGAATTTGTTTAAGTTTCTCAATAAAAGTGTGCAGCATACACATTTGACTCGGTTCTTGAGAATATTTAGGATATAAAGGGCCACGTATAAAAAAACAAGTTTTATATTTTGTTTTATTTTAATTCCGCTGCATGCTAAATAAGTTGCGTTATAATACAATTAAATGTCACGAGACTTGTTATGTATTGAAAATATTATCGAGTTTTCCATCAAAGTAATTATTCTTTATTCTAAGAGTATATTTACCTTAACTTCCTCATACTAGGTTATTTACTCATAAAAACAAAATGTGTCATTCCATGAGATAGGAAATACAAGCAAGCTAATTTTCCTTTTTAGTAAATTCTTCATAAAAATATTTTGAAGGTCGAGAAAATAATTTTAATGTCAGATTTAGTTTGTTTTCGTAGTTTCTGACAGACTCGAGAACTTACTTATTTTCGAAAACCCTGAAACGTGGATACCGAAACATGTTAAATAACTGTATTCTTTTACTCTGACATTAAGATTATAAATATATTTATAATGTTACTTTTCTATTTAAAATTTAGCATAGTTTCATATAAGACTTTGATGTAACCGATAATTTGAAAAGTGACTAAAACTTGTAGTTACAAAAGTCATATTGTTTTTGAATAGCACAGAAGAAAATAATACAATAGTAATAATTCTGCACACCAATTTCCCTCCCTATATGGATCCATCCCCTCCTTCTCTTCGGATCAACAACTAACCAACTATAAATGTTGTCATCATATGATATTACAGATTAGATTTTATCGATATTGACTTCTGTGATTTTTACCTTTGTAATGTTGAGAGCTATCAAGACATGAAGAAAACTGCGGAAAATAGGAGTATATGGAGAACCAAGTTTAAACATGGATAATCACGGACATATCTACGGACAGACTACCTACGATGATGAATGTTGAATGTTATGCTATTTATTTTTACATTAATACTCAACAGATAGTATTTTTCCTATGGGAATTATACATTTCAGAATGTTTGGGTCTAGTCAAAGCCCGGTCAATTGCAGTCGTATAAACCGTATTCCTATCGTTTTCCTATAGTCTCAACCTTAAAAATTGCACGTCTTGTAAAATAAAAATTAACGAGGTGAGTGACTCATTTGATTCATATTTATTGTTTTGAGGATAGTCATAATTTTCAGATGCTACGACTTTCTCCGTTTGATCTCAAGTTACTCCTCCTATCTGCAAGACATATCAAACTGCAACGGCTGTCAAGTACCAGTAGGTCAACGGCACAAAAATTAATTCTTGAGAGTAGTTCGTGACAGGCGTTGAAGTCTCTTCGCCGAAGCGCGGAAAGTGATTATTTAAGATATGCACATTAGACGCGTTGGAGGTATCTTTGCTAGCAAACAAAATATGGAGTAATTACGTGTGACGTGGATGAACTAGACTAGGTAGACTTAGTAGAAAAGAAGAAATAGGAGTATAAGAGTTCGTCTCAGGAGGGGCGTGGCGAGCTGCTCTTGGCCGTGGAGGGAGGTCCTCAAACGTATCTGTGTTTGCCTGGGAGGCGGTCGTGGTGACCTGCTCCAATTCCAACCATGGAAAGATCTCCACCCAACGCAATGATGCCTTTGAATCGGCCGCGGTAGAGCCGGATAGCTCTGAGAAGTGGTCACGGAAGGAACTTTTGGAGGCAGCAAAAGAGAGAGAGAGAGAGTGTGCGCGCGTGGGTGATATGATCCGTTGAAAGTTTCCATGCGATTTATAAGGATGTAATGGGAATGGGAGAAGAGGAAGAGAGGGAAAAGGGGAGCGTGAAAAAAACGGGCGTGGTGTCCATTGTTCGAGGGAGAGTGAGCGTCAGTAAGATCCTACTCTCTACCGTTTCCCATTAAAATTTAAAACGATGTAATCGTTTGTATGTAGGGACCGAAATGTTAATCAAGTAAGAGATATCTGGTTCAAATCTCTCTGGGAAAATGTTGGTAGCTTTACCTTATAATGCTTGTGAAATCTAATTGCAATCTACTCGTAAATGCCTAAAAACTAAGGGCTTGTATCCTAATTCTTTTATATTTAGAAAGCGCGTATAAAATTTCATTCTGTAATGACATGATTATGAATATATTTTCATTTAGCCTTATAAATGTTGCATATGACACGATTATTTATGCTTTTAATCAAAGTTCCTGTTTATCCTTTCAAATATTGTCAGTAATCAACAAAATAAAAATAACCTTTTCAGAGATTTTTTAATGTTATCGTATATTACAACTCTTTCATTAATTCAGTGTTACTCGACCGTATATCCTCGAACCCCTAGGGTTCCGCGCGTTATTTTTCGGGTGTCTGCCAGTTGAGTAGAGAAAGAATGTTTTATCTATAACTTGTTTTATTCAGGTAACAGCTCTGAATAATATTTGAAAGTGAAAAAAACGAGATGATAAATGAAAAATTTATGAACTTTTCATATTATGGGGGCCCGCAGAAATCGTGGGACTTGGTATGTGGTCTGCGGCACTAAAAAGGTTGAGAAGCACTGCATTAATTGAAGACGCTTGGCGGCACTAACAACCTTGGCTCTTATAATTTCTGTACATTCTGCGGGTCTGTCGAATCACAGTTGAAAGTGTTACGATAAGTAGAGTATTACAACTTAGGGGTTGCATAACTCGTGCTCAGGTGCTAAATCTTTCACGTTATCCAGTTGTCCTAAAAATTTTCACAGTATCAGTGTACACCTTAGACGTGAACCAATAGACTAATTTTTATGTCAAGATGAGCTGTAAGGAACGACTCAGATATATAACATATTAATCTTGGAAAAAGGTGGGATTTATTGAAATTATAAGATTATAATTTCAAATCCTACATATAGGGATGTAGGTTTTTATTGCCGCCTAGCCGGATAACTTGGCTAATTTGTCTTTATTTTTTAACCTATTTGGACTCGGGATTCTGCATCATCTTTTAAAATACGTACTTTGGAACTTAAACGAGTTCAAGAGCGGGTGGGCCCTTTGATCATTGGTAAATACCAAGAATAAATTATAGTTGTAAATATTCATTTTAGCATAATTTCAGATTATTCCTAAGTAATATTAAATCAAAAACTTAAATTTTTGCACGCCAATATAATATTTTATAAAATATTGAAATTGTTTGACTTAAAAAAATGGGAAATAAATAAGACAATGTGTCTCAATGAAATCTTTGTATCTTAATGGTATTCGTTACGTCGATATCGTATAGAAAGAAAGGCATCTTAATTTATTAGGACTGACAAGGTGATCATCTTTCTTGACGCACAACTTATGGACGACGTGATATCCCACCTCTGGCATTTTCCTGTTTTAGCGGTCCGCCGTCCCTTATGTGTCAATATTCTTAGGAAGTTTTGCAAAAGCGATCGATCATCGCAATCTATCTTCCTTTTGAGCGCCGCGATCCATGACGACCTCGAGCATCCCTTAATGCATATTTATAACCGGTTGAAAAAATCACGTAAACCGGGGCCATGTCTCTCTCTCTCTCTCTTTTATTTTTCATTCGCCGCGACGACTCAGAAGGGGTCACAATTCTTGACTAGCCATTTGTCGCAGGTCACACTTGGAACCTCTCTCTCTCTCTCTCTCGTTCTCGGGATACGTTTTTATTTTATTTTTTGTTTCGGCGCGAAGAGTTCGTGGCTTCTTACACACGTGCAAACGGTGATGCAATTTCGTCCATTCGTCCACCTTTCCCCCTCTTCGTTCCTCCCGCTTCTTCCCCACTGTGTCCCAGTTACCGCTTGACCATTATAAGATAGACGCACGATGCGGGGGGGGGACTCCCAAGGCCACGGTGAAGCACGCCCCGCATCCCACACCGTCGGGGGGGAGTTGTGAAGAGGGGGAGGGGGAGATCCATTGGCGACGTCTGTTGTTCTCGTCTTTTCCCCGCGCATTCGAGCGACGCGAGCCTTTAGGTTAAAAAACTACTCGGCAACGATAACGGCGAGGATGATGGAAAGGCGCTTGAGAGATGTGACATTTCTAGCAGCCTCACTCCGCCGAAGCAGTTAACCCTCTTCGCTTGGAGATGAACGTGACTTATGATCCCTCGACCGCTAAGATCATTTGTCATACGGGGGCGATGTGCCTTTTTCCATTGGCCCGCGACCTTATATGGTTCTACGGTCTTCAATTAAGCAGTGGAAGGAAATTGTTTGGGATCCTTGAAGAGATTTCATTTCACAATCTTCGCTTTCGGTGGCGCAGCTTGTCGATCGTAATGGCGATATTATTTACATTCTATGTTTTTTTTATTCGGTTGTATTCCATTGAAAGCTCGTAATTGTCGGAATGGTTTTGTGTACGAAAAAAAAAACGCTTTGAGTTATGTTCGCACTCTCCCGCAAATTCACTTTCGATGTGGGGCTTTCAGAGTTGTTGAACGATTGATTTGATCGCGGAAACAATCTTCTTGCAAATGTATACTTTATGCAAATGTCCGTGAGATGTCTTGGAGTTCGGGGAATCAATTTTAAACATTTCTACGGCAACTTGACAGAAAATTATCGAGCTCGTTATGTGGCAAAAGCAAATTCACTGAATAAGAATTTAAATGTTAAAAGAATAAGTGCTTACTCAGGTATCTCCAATATATTTTATTGCTGTTGAAAATGTCGGTTTATTTCTTAAAATTGCCATGTGCTTATTTTGCGCAATTCTACAAGAACAAATTTTAATACCGATTAGAAGCAAAATTTATGATATGTAAAGGGCTATGATTATGAGCAAATGGAATGATAAAAAATAGATTTCAAAACCACAAATCTATGATTTACATATTTAAAAAATATTTTATTCACTTTTAGCAAAAAAATATTTCCATACTCGTTACTGTAAAAGATTTTTAAAAGTCAACAGATTCCACCATAGGCGCATTTGTAAAATTTTTATCACGTTACCTCTTACGTTAACTAAATATGTGTTCGAGAAAGTGTAATGCACTTATTCGTTCAAACCGGCTGTGTCACGTTGGCATTCGTTTTGACTCCACCTGCCACTCCGCCCGCTGCACTTATGTTAGACTCTGAAGCCATTTGAAATCCTATCCTTTGGAGATAGTACGGCTGAGATACGGGTTTTCGCTCCGAGTTTATGAATGGAATGCCTTATCACGATCCAAAGAAACTCTCTCAGTTTGAGAGAGTCTTGCCTTTATGCTTCAGTATCGGACGCTGAAGAGTACAGTAGGCCACGGACAATCCCTTTCACTCTTCGGATTATTTAATACAACTCCGGCGTGTTATGAAAGTTTGTGAAAACTGGTTGGGAATAAGCACGCATCTTCTTTTTTATCGCAAGTGAAAGAATCTCGCATCAGAGTAGTGTCATTGTGAAATTTAAACTATTCACTCGCGCCTTAGAAAATTATGTCGACCCACCCAAAGACACATTGCTCAATAGCGACGGTAACGATATCCATTTCTTTTCTTATGACAAGGGATTCTAATACTTTCGCATATTTTACGACGCAGTAAATCAAATTTACGCGGCAAAGCTATGCTTTTGGATTAGTAGCCTTATTATGAAGAAATTATGATTCGGTGAGTACTTACTGTGATAATAAGTTGTTTGAAGGTGTTAATTCATTTATTAAAACATTAAGACGTAAGTTTATTTAAAGGAAGTTAAAACTAGATGAAAATGAATATTTTCGAATGAGCAAATAGTATGATTTCAACTTGAGTTAGTTATTGGATACAATTATTACTAAATTAATCGCCAATGCAACTTATTATTCTCAGAAAAATACCTGGTCATGGTTCATGAACTTCAGCTATTGACCATTCTGAAGATTATATAAACCGTTGAAAATAGCACTTTGAACAAATGTTTTCAACTTTGTGTTTATTTAATAGTTTGCCGAATAACTTGCATGTACAGACCGTTCCCGACTTACGATGATTCGTCTTACGATTAACTCGGACTTTCGCATTAGAGTCGTAAGTCGGTAATGGCCGGTATTAGGTTATTCATTATTTTAAGTCCTAAAAATATTTATTATACAATATACGTATAACACTTATTTGTTCTTAAACTATTAAGTTATAACCTAAATACGGTTTGGTACATAATTTTTCCTAAATCCTGGGACGTATCTCAATTTTTAACATGTAAGTTCATAGAAAATTGATATTCGATTTATGATAATTCGTCTTACAATGCAGTTTTCAGGAACGCATTATAGACGTAAGTAGGGAACGGCCTGCACTTGTTTTTGATCAACCTCCTAAATTTTGTATTTGAGTTAAAAAAAATTTTCTGAGGCCAACTCACGAATTTATATTATACTAACGTGCAAAACGCTTTGTCAGACGTTTAAAATTTGAACCGGATTGCATAAATGATTCTTATAATGCGTAATTATATTCCACTTTACTGGCTCGCTAATTCAAAGAAGCCGAGCTTTATTCAAATCGCAAAGCTCACCGAGCAACTAATTGTAAGTGATTAATCTTATAAGTATGCAAACTATATACCATAGCAGCTTTCACTTCTGACAGGAAGTTGTTATTTTTTAAATATTCCATTTTTTATGTTTCCTTGCCAAAAATTCTGCTTATTTACATTTTTCGCGAGGGTTCATGAAACACTCCGATCAGACAGCGTTTCCTGAAATAATTTCCCAGAAAACTTTGCTCATATGGTTCTCTGTATCCTTGACAATTTTCGAGGTATCACCATCACTTAATTTAACTGAAACGGTGAAGGAATTTTTATATAGAATAATGTTATCAAAGAGTTATTTTACTAAATGCTCCAAAAAAGGAAATAATCGATTAGCTTTAAGCGACTAACAAGTGAACAGCAATGGGTAGATCATGAGAATTAGAAATGTCGGATTCAGTTGATGTAGGAAGACAAACCAGATGCGACAGAAAGTAATATTTTACGGTGAAATACAAGGACTCTATTCCTATCCCGGATTCCTGAAGAGATTAACGAAATTTTATTTTATTTGGCAGCTTAAAAAATCCGCTTATGCGTTTGGTTAGTCCCTGTGTGTGACGGGCTATCTCTTCCTAAACAAAAGTAGATAGAGAATTCGTTTTTTCGCCAGTAGATTCAGCATTATTTCTCGTTGGGAATTTTGTTTAGTTTTGTCCATCTGTCTGTCTAATGTTTTCTCTTACTTTTTTCTAAATATTTCAAAGGCGAACAATTATATCTCCTAGTTGGCTCTTAATGATATCACCCATTCTCGACACTGGTTTCGGTATTTTCAACGGTATATTTATGAGAACGCTTGCGATTCGTTGCATCCTTCACTTTAAAAGAGGCAACGGTTCCTGACCTACGATGCGTTTGTCCTCTCTCCGCTCTTCCTTGTCGTCCTCTTAACCTCCGTCGGAGACAATATTTCGATGGATGTCGTCACGTGATCAAAGGGTGTGGCGCCTTATAGATGGAATTTAGGTGGAGGGCACACGCCCCTCGACTGCGGCTTTATTGTTCCCGGCCCTTTGTTTTAAGGTCAATGTCTGCTGTATCTGTAATGAAGGAAAGTTGAAGTGTGGTTTATTATATCGCGGTAAAGGAAGTGAGTCGTTTGGGCTGCTTTTTTTATATGTGAAATTTGAAATGAGAGTTCGGCATCTTTGTTAAAAGTTTTTTTCACGTTAAAATATAAGAAAATCGATGCCCGTGCTTAAGGTGAATAAAAAAAATCTTGGCCTGATTTTTTCTCAAGGATACAATTATGAATCAGATTTATGGGTACAGTAACCGATTCAGGTGACGAGAGAGAGAGACGATGCAAGAGATTTTTTATTCGTGGTAGTTCGTGATAAATCCTAGGAAATCGTAATTTTTCCTGCATTAAAAATAAATTAACACTAAAAGATTAATACCATTTAGATGGCATAAAAACTTCTAGAACTTTAAAATCGCCAGATTATAAGTCATGCGACTTTCTCCAGCAGTATAAATTACACACTTTAGGTATTTCATTTATAACTTCTAACATAATATTTTCCCTGACGGCATTTACTTAACACCCGAATAAATCGCTAAATAAATTGTCTGTCACATGGAAAATATAATTTTCGCGGTATAACTGAAAAAAATTACGTTTGGAAATGAAAATATTTGCTTGGTGACGAATCAGCTATACCTGTTATGGGTGAATACCTCTTCTATCCATTTCTTGGCATTCATTTCATTGTCTTCGTAACACGGATCATTCTTATTTAACTGTTATAACTGTTATATATAAATATTTTCCAATTATATTCTTTACATGACGCACCGTCTCAGTCTTCATGAAGTTGTTTTTGAAGTAGAATTCCATAGATGTTATTTTTTCCGCCTTAAGTGGTAAGGCTAGCCGATATCTGGCTAAACTGTACAACGTCAAGTGCAAGATAATTTTTATTCAATTAGTTATTCATAAATTTATTTTTATTTAAATACAAACACCGAAACTACCTTATTGTTATATTTTTCATGCATTAGAATCTGGTTATCTTGATTGTAACAATATTAAAAATTCCTTTTCCTAATTCAGCTGCTGCATTGGTCCATGCCGTTGTCATTCATTTCCTTCACGTTTTAGCGTACGGTAGGCATTCGTTTCATCTTTACTCGGAAATCTTAAATGAAAATCGTCCGTGTCGTTCTCAAAGGTCAGGGACCGCGGTGAATCACGAAGGCATCCAACGGCGTGAGGAGGAAGGCCGTTATTATGGAAAAATTTCGATCACCACATTCAGAAAGAATCTGCAAGGTCGCAAAAATTTTCGCCAATTGGCGTATTGATACGTATTTCCACTGTCTTCCGCCATCTCCCGTGCTCCAAATATCCCTTAATCACAGGAGTCTCAGCTTCCCTCATGGTGATCTCGAAGCGTTACATCTTAAGAAAAGGGTAAAACATTAATGTCTATTTCGCATCTCATTTGTTATTTTAACGTCTTCAAATAAATGGAAAAGTTATTAAAAATTTTTTTGAGACAGTTCTGTACCAAACAAGGTAAATGAGAACAAAAACAGGCGGACGACCTTGCTCTATTATGCGCGCACGCCTTTTCTCCATGGCGTGATTTTCTCTTAAGGTTCTCCTCAACCTCCAAATTTCATTGCCATTCAAGAAGCGGGCAGTCTCTTTTAACAATGTCTTTAGTGTATCAAGGTCCCGTGTCCTGTCCATTCGAGGTCTAACCTTAGTTTTTTCCTAAAGTTTGATGAGTAATTTATACGCGGAAGACGTGGTTTAAGATTGCTGTCTCGATTGCATAATGCCTATCCCACCTTGTACGAAATTACGAAGGAATGTCAGACGTATATTTTCTGTAATATTTCAACGGTTACCAATATACTCGTTCCACATCGATTTTATCGTCATTATCGTCACATTTGTTTTTCAGGATGATCCATGAATATAATAAGCGTGGTAGAGGATTGGCCAATGTCCTCTGCCAATCATCAGCATTATGGCTTTCTGGTATATGAATAGATACAAAAGATAAATTGCTATGTAAAATGTGTACAACTTTAATTTGTTTGTATTTAGATTACTAGGACAGTGATTTTCCCTCAAGTTTATTGATTCTTTATATAGCTACGAAAACTCTTGATTAATTATGATGATAGAAATTCCAAAACAATTTGAGGCCTTTATATTGTATTGTATATTCAAAAACATAGAAGCTGTGCTCTAAGTAAAGAGTTTTATAGCCCTAAGCGAACGACAAAGTTTCTCCCATAGGTATGTTCAACGAATACACTGATGTACTTTTAATGTGATTCAAATGAGCAAATGATCTTTGCTTTAAGCATCAATTATATTTTTGCCTTTGAGCTAAAAATTTGCGCGTGACTGTCGTGTACTCGTCATAAACGGATTATTCCAATCCTACAGGGATTCCAAATAATGCCTTTGCGCGGAAAATAACCATTCTACACACGAATCCCCAGATGGTATTAATCTTAAAACCATTAAGCGATAGCACTTAAGCTCCTAACGTGCTATACAGCCGTGGAATAAAATTATAGCGTCTTGCGTCACTAATAAAAAAATTATCCAAACTAAAAAGATGTCATCGCCTTCTCCTCGGCCTCCTCTCTCGATTGATTTGTTACCCTGTTTATGTCTCGACGTCCGTTCCATGCGGATCCTCACACTTTTCGAAAAGAAAAATAAGACTCTCTCTTACCTTACCTTTTTATACGACCTCCTTTATGTGAGCCTCGCTCCTCAACGGCATAAGACCTGTCCCGTGCTGCGAGATGTGATGTAAGCCCCCGCCTCATGAAATGAACACGTCCCCCCCTCGCGATTCCTCGGCTCCGCTTACACACTCCCACAATTTCTCTAACCTTCTGTCGTCGTTGCAACTCTTTTTTTTTGTTTCGCTTCTTCCGATGCCGCTATTCTCCTTCGGGCGCTACATTTAAAGAGCTATAAAATTAGTTTTTTCCTGCAGGAAAGGGAGACCTCCGAAACCAAGGATGCGGATAAACTCTGGTCGTTTCAGAGTCGTCCTTTCTGGTTTTCATGTCGTGACCTAGGGTGTCGATGGTGTGTTCGTGTATGTGTGCATTGGTGAGACCTTTCCCAACGTTTCTCCCGGATCCGTCGCCAGGAGCGAGCGGTGAGAGAGACTTCTGCGAGATCCGTTCGCTAACGCGCAGAGAGGGCGTAACCACGATGACAATGAAGGGAGGAAAAGACGGAGTATCCGCTTGTGCTTGGAAAACCCAATGCAGTTAACCTCTCTCTCTGTTTATCTCCTTTTCCTCTTCTTCCATATGAAGAGATGATTAAATCTAGAAGATCGTCACGGTTGAACCTTATAGGTCATCGAGGTGGCGGCTGAGTTACTTTGTGGTCTATTCTCTCGTATGAGTGAGTAGTCGAGTTGTTGTCTTAGATGTTATTCTAAATATCATGGGTGAGCGAAAAATTTCCCATCACTCAAGGAAACGGTCTGACAGAAAGACATTTATTTGAAGGAGGAATAGAAAGGGTAACTTTAAGGAGGAGTCTCACCGATTTTTCTTCGAGTTGATTGCGCTAGTATTGCGCATGGTGTTAGTGTATGGGCCAACTAGTGTTGCTCATTGGTTCCCAGGCTTTGTGCTGGCGCAGCACCCTTTCAAAGATAGAACAGGATTTTTCGGCCTTGAAAAGAGGTTTTATATTTTTACATACGGGTATTAAAACCATGATCTATTTATTATTAAATGAAAATTATTGTCTAGATTACCCATCCATACATCCAAAACGGTTATTCGATTACTAAACAAACTTTTCCGCGGAACTGTTATAAATCAACTTGGTATCCACTGGTCTAGCATACATATGTTTGAGGAATAAAATAAATGTTTAATGTAATCTAACAAATTCAACTTGTGATCGAGTTTTGAAGTATTAGTTGCGCACATTATAACCCTTTAATAGATAACCTTTACTGATTACATTTACATCAACACCCTGCAAGCCGCCAGAAGCGTTTGGCAGGGGGTGTCACAACACCAGGTGAACTCTAACTAATTCCTCTGTTGGACTGTCTTATCGCGTCTGGGAAAAAGGATCTGTAGTATTTCTCTGTTCTAGCGATTGTTTCGACATATTTTCTCCTGCACTCTGATCTAACATTACGTTCACTAACACCGATGTGGACGACTATGCCGCGTACGTCTTCAACGATTTCAGAGCTTTTGAATTTTTCAAATAATTTCCTTTTGTATTCAATTCTTCTACTTTTCAACGTCTGCCATTTCAGATTCCTCAATATCACTGACTGATTAACAAAGAAAAATACTATATTTTTAATATTATCGTAGAAGGATAGACGAAGAAGTGTCAGTCCCAGGGTATTAAAATGGTTCGTAATAATCATTGGAAATATTGACCATTGTATTTTTTGAGAAATTTTTTGGGTCTAATGAAAGGAGGCTAAATTGAAATCAATAAAAATTAAGGATTTCTAAAATTTTGACAATAGGACGCAAAATTCCGTTCAAGATCCCCTCAAACAACCGATTTAAAGTTCACCCATCAATAGGAAATATTTTTTCTAAGCTCTAAAAGTTTTTTTCTAGCCAGCAGATGAAAAGTCTTCATTAAGATGTTTCCGCTTCCCCGTCAGACTATTAGACGTAATCCTCTGCTACCGCTCTGCAGCTTGCACATCACCACACCCTTTCGATGCTAAAATAAAAACTCTCTCCATCCCACCTCTCGTCCTCTTTAACATTTCCTTTCGCCAGAGTCTTCCCATCCCATTCGCTCTCCTCTCTCTATCCTTCGTAATCTCGCCCAATCCACTCGGTCTTACTTAGCCGTACCACTCCTCACGGGAGGTCTTCGGTTATCTTCCGCGAAGGCAATTAAACGCTCCCACTCTTCTCTCTTCGCTATCCTAGCAAAAATCTACACGCTCGCCACTTACGCTACGAGCTTCGATTTCCCTTTCCTCCTCCTCTTACGCTCTCCAATCCCGCATTCTTTTTAATTCCTCGTGAATGTCTTTCCCCTCTCTATTTCTGTCCAACCTCTCTTTCAGCTGTTGCCTTAAAAGAGTCTGTACAAAGCCTTCCTTTATAATGTCTCATTTGCTCGAAGTGACTAGAGCGATTCTTCGCCATACATTGGGAACGAGACGTGCAGAATGAAGTCATTTCCGGTAAAAATAAGGACTAAAGCGGATGTTTGCATTCCTGGTGGAACTCTTGTGATAAATTTGTGCTATAAGGTGCCATCGCAAAAAAATTCCCAGCAAGCTTATCAGGCTGTTCGTTGCCATGGTTGACGAAATCGTTTCTTATAAAGTGTTTTTCTACGTGAAAAAATTCCAACCTCATTGTAATATGTAGTTTTCGGGTGATCATACCTTTAAAGCGCTACCAGTACGTCCGAAATGACTTAATATATTCATGCGGGTGAACCGTGTCATGTTGTAATTTGATCGTCTTCCGTATCGTGTTTCTACTCGAAGAACAACGCAATAATTTCATTGATGTGTTATTACCCTGTTGTAACTTCATCGAAATCGTTATCTTGATCTCCGGAGGGAAAGTGGTTGTCGACGTAATTTAAATTTTTTCTTTTTTTCCCTGTGTATATTTACTTACTTCATGTAATGTACACTTACGGGATACTGGTCTGACCTTAGGCTGGTTATTACGGAGCATAATGATAACTAATTCTACCAGTTTCTTTTTTACCCAACCACTTTATTTAAGAACGGGGTCCGATACAGCGTATCTCATATCTCTGCGAGTTCGCATTTTTCTGTTTATTCCTTTAATAAGCGGACATTCGAGTCGTTTACGACTTTATTATCAAGGACGTGGTTTGTACGCACGTTTCTGAACGTTTTTTTTCATCTTAACACAACTCGGCCGTTTCCGTAGATACGAAAAAAATTGTCACATCGGGTTTTATTTTATTTGTTTACGGATGATCGAGCGTACGACTGCCAATAGAGGTTCTGTAAATCTCACCTCGACGAAATAGAGAAAAAAAACCCGTCGCCTTAAAAGCGAAATTTTTCTCCGCATTTAAAAGCTCTTCCATGTTCCGTCTGGACCTGAACGTGTTTCCTCCCTTGAGGTATTTTTTCAAAAAACAAATAGTCTGGATCACACGTGTGAGAAAAAAATGCTCCTTACTTTCTCCCCCATTTGAATATTCTCGTTTTATTCCTCCTCGACCGTTATGCCAACATTTTTCCCAATCAGCACCACCGCAAGCTTTCTTCGCGTGCCTCCGAGACTTTCACCTGCATATTTGCGAAGCCGCTCGCATCGAGAATTATATCTTCAAAACGCGCCGATATTCTGCTCCGGAGCGATTTTACAAGAGGAAATGGACGAGGGTGAAAGGTTCGCTTAATTAGGCGAAAAAATGATCACGAACGCTTTTTCCTCCTGCTACCGACTCACTTGTCGCAAGCACTCATAACGCTACTTAGTTGGTTTTGTTTTTGGGAATTTTTTAGGAAGGTTTTTGTAACGTTAATGTACCTACTCTACCAATTGAGTTGATTTTGTAAATTAAATCCTTTCATCTTCTATTTCTTGAAGATGTTGAATTAAATTCTCAAGTTGGAAACTTTTGGTTATCGATTAATTAGGTGCTATAATTTAGTCGCGTTCTAAAATTAAGGGTTTTTGTTATTTATAATATTCTATCATTTACTTGGGAGTTAGAATCGATTCTCTATTATATCCATCTCGAGTCGAATATTTCTATAATTCACTGAAATTACTAATTCTTAAAATGCCAAGAGGTCTTGTCCTACCTTTTTATTTTTCACCTAACAATATATCTTCTCGTGTTTTCCTCTCTCTCCAAATCAGTCCTGATTCAACTTTATATCGTGTCGATTAATGAAGCGTTTTGTTGCTGTCTGTATAATTTGCATATCTGTTAAACTTCTGTATTCTTCAGACATATTACGACTTCATCAATTTTGTTCTTGTCCTACTTAAACTCTCAGCTTTGCTATATCTTTTTTCTCAAGTAGATCCTCTTTGCTTAAAGCGTGATCATACACTTGATACGCATACTTTTCTTTGGGAGAAGTTTTAAATATATACTACGAGTTTAAAAGACGGATAGTCTTCTATGTGTATTATGAATTAAATCATACTATGCCCATACTTCCGACGTATCGTAAGCGTTGCATTTTAATTAATCGTTAACTGGATCGTTAGCTTTTCCTTGTGTTGGAGAATGGATTTTGGGCTCCAGCACCAAAAGCAGGCAAAGTTATATATGTGAAAGCTAGCTTGCATACCGAAGGGTGTGGTGATAACTTTTGAGGTGCATTCGGCGAAAGAAAACGGACAACGTCCGAGTCGGACATAACCTTATTTTTAGTGGAAGGACTAGTTTTCATCTGGGTGCCCGACGGGATCGGTCACCGTGACGATTTTTCCGTTGAATATCGTAATTGTTTATGGGTTCCTCTCGAGCGATTTCGAAATTTCAGGTTATTATTTTAAAAAGTTATTTCCTCTCCGCTTATTAAAACTGATTTATGAATCGAGTTGATGGAATGAATTTATGGAAAATATTGAATTTTTCTTCAAATGTCTCTTTCGATTACTTCGTTGTATATTTTCCCCTCGAGTATCATCGTGTCCGCTTTAATATTATATTTTCTCAAGCATTACAGATATAATATATGAACATGTACATTATGAAATTCTGTTTCTTGTTCTAGTGTTTCTATTTCAATTAAAATCCAAGTCGAAAATTTCGAGTTTTCTAAATTTCGAAAAAAAAGTTCTACCATTAATAAAAAATCATCCCAAAAGTTAAATATTCGACGGACAACGTCGTAGATATAACAAAATAAAAGAGATAACCAATTTGGCTCCTCCAAGAAGATGTTCGTTAAAAAAATTAACTTTGAGCACGTTATTTTATAACTAAACTACACCATTGATACCTCGTGAAATTATTTATTGATGGTATTTTTCAGAGGAGCAATGTTAATAAACATGTAACTGAATTCATGAAAATATCCAAACTATCTAATCTATTCATAGTTACCATAAATTCACCTCGTAAGTTAGGATTAATGGCAAAAAACAGAATGGAAATTAAATAATACCGGAGCTCCGAAGTCTTGAGTTATGATTCATAGTTCGCGGAGAGAAGTTTATGCAATCGAGTCATGACAATTTTTTCACTACTTTCCCTTTTTATCCTGCTCAGGAGACCATGACGAGTGATTTAAATGCATGAAAATTCTTATGCATAAATAAATCTAGACTAAACCTATGGAAAGTACAGGCCATAACGTACAAATCATTAGATTTTTCCCGGCATTTCCCGAAAAACACATATCCCGATAAGTTAAAGGAAGAAATATTATTACATTTATTTACTATTATTAATGACTTTTAGAATAAGGTCCGAAACGCAATACATTATCGGATGTATTATGGGATGCCTAGATCAAGGGGCAGGGGTGTCTCAAATTCAAATCTTGCGTGATACTCATGAAGGCACTGCACTAAATCCGCGGACCGCAATACACGCCAAGAGCGTTATACTCTAATGGTGTAGAATGTTTTCAGTGGGAATGATATAAATAAACCGGATATTTTGGAAGTTTTTATTCAATACAGTTTTAATTTATTAGATTATTTAAAAATATATTATAGGAAATACGTTTGAGTCCTGGCTGCATCATAGTACACCCATAGCTCAGTGACGTTGATACTTTCCTGAAAAACATGACGCAAAATGAAATATTATTCCCATATCAAATATCTAATTATACATTATAGAGACAAGCTGAATCGACGCATAGTGAGGTATGGGTGCATAAAATTTTTGCGGGTCGCAGGCGGCCACGTGGGTCAGGGGTCCGCAACCTTTTCCACGCGGCGAGTACCAGGTTACATTATAGAGCACCCAGCGAGAACCACTATATCAATTTTATTTTATTTTATTTTTTATATTCCCTATTTGCTGCTTATTGACATAAGTTATTATTAAAATTCGATTTTCATTTTGCATACAATAATTTAAACTCTTCGTGTTATAAAATGTAAAAAAGAAATCCATTTAAATCCGACATTCAGGAATATTAAAACGAAGTAAAATAAATAAATAAATAAATAAATACAATCAATCAATTTATTGTGACTGTTACAATTTTTATTTAAAAATTTTAAAAATCTTCAAAACTTGAAAAGGGTGCAAAGTGAGACAAAATATGTAAATTACAGCCTTATAAAGATTTTAATGTGAACCTTGACTTTGAATAGAATCCAATAACTCTTTAAGATTTATGTCACCTTTGTGAATAGCGATTCGAATGCACTCATCTAAATGCTCTGTAGTTATTCTTGACCTTTTCTTGTTTTTTATAGTAGTCATGACCGAAAAAGCACTTTCACATGTATAAGTAGTACCAAACATTGAAAGTACTTTAAAAGCCTCACGTGTTAACAAGGGATATTTTTTATTGCAATTAAATGATCCCCAAAACTGAAAAATGGTTTCTTGTTGGTACAGATGCTTCATGGCGAGAGATATCTGCATTTCTATAAGTTCTAATTCTGCTGCAGCGAGTTCTCTGGCATTAAATATTTGTACGAGATCATTTGTAGGGAAGCTTAATGGTTGGGTCTTAAGGGAAAATTTGGGTAGATGATCATGCAAAAATTCAAATCTTCTTTTGAATTCGTCTTCGAGATTTTGAAGAACTTGGGCTACAAACCTTGGAAATTTTTCAGTTTTAATTTCTCCCAAGCATTTCTCTACTTCAGGAAAATGGTGTAGAATGCCGTCGTTTACCTGGATTCGAAAATGTCTAAACTTCTTTTGAAAGGAACTAATTTCGTCACACAAAAACGCAACATTAACGCATCTACCTTGCAGTTTTAAATTGAGCTCGTTCAAATGTCCGAAAAGATCAACCATAAACGCAAATGTAATTTTGAGTTCATCGGTGAAGACCTCAGCGAATAATTCAGATACTTTGCATTCTAACAGAAAAGCCTTAGTCTCCTCAAATATATCCCACACTCTTGCAAGTGCTTTCGCACGACTGAGCCACCTGACATCGGCATGAACGATAAGCTCTGAGTGTGGAGCTTCCATATCTTCTAGGAATAATTTCAAAAGCCGTTTATTGAGTGGCCTTGACGATAGATAGTTAATAATTTTAACGATAATTTCAAGGCACTCAAGGATGTTTTTTTCACTTTTTAGTTTTCTGCAAAGTACTTCTATATGAATTAAGCAGTGATAGTGAACAAAATAAGGGTTTCTGTCATCCTCCATCAAATATGAAATGAGACCTTTGTTTTTTCCAATCATTGAAGGAGGACCATCTGTAACAACGGAAACAAGCTTGGACAGATCTATATTGTGTGATGTTAGAAACTTTATTAATGTTTCGTAAACGTCTTTTCCTGTTGTTTTACCCGTAAGTGGTAATACACACAAAAAGTGTTCCTCTGTTGTAGCATCACTTAGTATAAATCGTACAAAGCACATAAGCTGAGAGACAGAGCTTATATCTGTCGATTCGTCCAATGCTAAGTAAAAATAAGTGCACTGAGCAATTTTGTGCAACAGCTCTACTTTAATCACTCCTGCAACTGTACTCACGCGCTTGTTGCCGTTTCGCAACTCATTGGGATATTCTTGGCGTACTCTATTAATATTTGTCTTTGGCTTCCCTGCATTGCTCTGGTTAAAATTTTCATTGTAGATATTATGCACTCCTTTACAATTTCACCACTACTGTACGGGATACAATGTTTTGCGATAATATTTGACACCTCAAATGACACTTCAGTTGATAAAGTATTTAAATCAATACGCGAAGAGAAAAAGTTTTTTTCCCTCTTAAAATTATCTTTCAATTCCCGAAGTTTGATGTTTCTAGCAGTAGAAAATTTTGGATACTCCTCACAAAATTTCGCATGATTTGTCTTATGATGTCGTTCACAATTAGCCTTGAGAAAACCAGATAGAACTGTTCGGCATAGCAAACACAGCACTCCAGTTTTACTATCATTTTCAACAAAAAAGAACTCAATTTCCCATGCAGATTGAAAATAATAATTCTTTGGTTTTTTAGCTTTGAAATCAGGTTTCGTTCCTTGTGAAACCGAAGACTGCGAATTACATGAATTTTCATCAACATCTTTGCGTTTTAAGTTTAAATATTTATCCATATTTAGGGATCTAAAATTAAATAAAATATATCTCTAATTAAAAGAACAAATTACACTAATTATTTGACATAGAAGATTATGAGAGGTTCAAAGAACTCTAAATATATAAGCTAAGTGCATACTATTTTTGTTAGTGGCGGGCCGACTTTTTATATCAGAGTTATTTGATTGATTGTTCTGAAAATGACTGGGAGATATCTGTATTCAGTCATTAATTATTGTTTCTGCCAACAATAAATTTTAAAAAAGTGATAAATGTGAGACACTCACCAATATTTAACTGATTTTTGTGATAATACCTTTTTCTTGCGTGACTGTTACCGCTTCAGCAGAATGGCTCAAATATCCACAATAATTATTACCGCATTCAACGTATCTACCACAAATGCACAACCACGACACAATGTTTAATCAATAAAACTCAAAACCAAAACACACTCAGTTTTTTTTCACATAGTACGCTTAGCAGAGCACCCACACGAACCAAATTCTTGCGGAAGACTGAAACAGTCACGGTCAAGCTAGTGCTACTTTACATCCAACAGATAACCATATGATGAGCTGCAGAGGATACTAATTATGTATCTTTATGTGACTATTCAAGTGTGTGACCATTTTCTGTATTGTCCAAGTAGGTTTCAACTGTTACAGTGTCACAGTTCGAAACAAATTAGTTAAAGTGTAAAGTTTCGAAACCTTCGCTTAAAATCACGCCTTTTTCGTGTTTACTCAAGTGAGCTTAAAGGTTTTTCGCTGAAAAAGATACATCTCAAATCATCCTTGACGTGAGCCCTTTCTCTTCTCTATTCTGTCTCTCACTTCTCTGGAGAATGAAATACATTTCCGCCTAAAACGTTTCGCAGTTCTAGATGACCCAAAGTTGACTGAACATAAGCCGGAAGGCACCTTGCGGTTTTAAGGCAGGGCCTTAGGAGCCTAGGCTTTAATTTAGTGCCACACACACATGGAGATCCCAATACTACGAAAAGTGCTCGCGAGCACTATTTCATGAATTTTTGGGGAGCACTAAATAAGATGAAGAGGACATTGTGGTGCTCACGAGCAACGAGTTGCGGACCCCTGGGCTAGATGGATGGTTGATGAGTGGTCCCAATAAGGAAATGTAAAATTATATATTTTCTCTTTGCTTATAATATAGGAAATTATCAGACTTTCCCGTTGAATTTCAACGGATTTAGTGAAGCTACTACAGCACAACATACAAACTCTTTAAAATGTATAATAGTAGATACTTTTTAAACTACAATTAGCTTTTCTTAACAATTAATCATATTTGCTTGTAACAGTCCGTTTCCGAGACTATTGCATTCAAATATAACGATAATTTTATTTCCTATCATATTACTTTCGCCAAATCCAGCTTCATTTCTTGTGTACTTATGCCTCGCTGAAATATTTACAATACTTTTATGTCTTGTAAGCAAGAAACCCGCGAAAAAGCAACGTACAGTTGTCCATGATTGAACACTGACTGGTAAATGTACATCAGATACGTGAGCTTATTTACGTTAATAAACACTATAATGTAGAATATAATGATTTTACTAACAAAAAATGTAAGATTCCAGTATTCAATAGACGAAAGAAGGTTCAATTAGGTACTTCCATCAATAACGCTTCCTGAATAATAATCAGTATCTATTTACCTTGCTATCCATAAACATCGATCGTTTCGTTGTTTAAACAAAAGTGCGAATCGAATAACGCTAAACTTTCGTCTATTTACAAGCTTCATTGAATGACGGCCGCCTTGGTTACGCCCGGAAAGAGTACGAAAAATCCACAAAATTTCGAATCAAATAGCGTATTTCTGAAAACTTCGACCGTGTAACATGTAAAATTCGCAGGAATAAGATAGTATCGAGTTTTATTCGTCGAATAAAGCAAAAACGAAAAAAATCGGTCGATATTTACGTATTTTAATGCTTGAAGGAAAAATACGTTGCATGTCATGAAATGGATTCATACGTGTTATCTTATGGAAAAAAGTTAATCCCCTATATTGGCAGCACTGATTAATCCCGGTTGAACTAACCTTGACGGTTCACTAAGTGAGGATGTACGGAAGAATCGTACCAAATTAGGTTATTCTAGCTTTTATCGTTTAGGAGTAGTTCCATGAACAAACCAACAAACACACAGTTCAAAATATATTATAGTAGGTAATGTTTTACATTTTACTTACAATATCAGATTTATGCGTTATAATTCTATATATAGAATGCGCGATCTGTCGGTTGGTTTGACTGATGTACGTTACACCCGCTTGCTAGAAAAAATGCGGATAATAACAATTACTTTTACATGCCGTTGGCAGGATTTCGAACCCTCGAATCTCTAGCTTTGGAGCTAGACACGCTAACCACACATCTACCGTTAACTCGAGGAAGAACCGAGATAGAACTGTAAATTTCACAGAAATGCTTGATTCACATATTTTAAGGTGATGACGAAAAAAAATCTCGAATAAAGTCCTGGGTTCGACTCCAAGGACGATATTTTTATTTCCCATATAATATCACGTAAAAATCGAGTCTTCGTCGTGGAGGATTTCATTCTCCTTTAGATTAAAATTAAAAATAATTAACGTACGATCTTCTGATATAAGCCAATTTGAAGAAAAGCTTATAAAGTTTCTTATAGTGTCCATTGTTTCCGCCTACATTTTGAAATCACTTATTTTAAACGTTTATAATTCACCTATTTTGGGGAAATCTTGCCATTTTAACGGGATGTTGTCTTGCCTACCAATTACATTGAGGGAGCTCGAAATCCAATCATTCTTTCAAGCCTTATTATGGGTGTGTAAGAATGCTTTGAATGCTTTTAATACAAGAGCGAGAGAGAGAACGAAGGAGAGGGAAATGATTTTCATATCAACCAAAGTAAACAAGATTCTTAAATTATTATATTAAATACACATTCATTCTCTTTGGTGGAAAAATATACGCAACTATTTTAAGTTTAACCAAAGAAAGCTCGTCATATGACGATTCAATAGTCATTTACTCATTTATAACACAACTATTTTGTTTAACGAATGATAGCCCGACATATACAACTCGATAAAGGCTCCACAGATAGTGCAGCTCACTTCAGGCATTAAATTCAGAAAAGAAAGAACCGGAAACGCATTATTGTACAGAATAAAAATTATCTTTTGAAATTTGATATATTATTTCGCGTGGCCGGTAATTTCTGTCCCGGTAATTTGAGAACCGGTAATTTCAGTAGGGTAATTTGAGTCCCAGTAATTTCGTTCCCGGTCAATTTCAGTTCTAGTAATTTCATTCCCACTTTCTTCCTTCTTTTTGTAAATAAGCAGTAAATGTAACTTTTATTTTAAAATAGTTTATGATAGGCGTGAATAGTAATCAACGCCGTTAATATGAATTTGTTGAAAGCAGTTATTATTGATCCTTTTAGCATTAAAAACCCAATTATTTAAACGTTGAGGACGCTTAACTCAAGGAATACGTTTCTCTAATGATGTTGCAATTATTGAGTAAGAAATACATAAGTTCAAAATTATTATTGTTTTTGGATAAGCTTTTAATTTTAAGAACACGATTTTTCGCATGTAAATTTAGTGGAACGTTGAAAACACACAATAAATAAAATTAATAATAAAAACTAAGGAAACATAGTTGGCGTTGGTAGGGGGGAGAAGGAGGGAGGAGGAAAGGGGGTGGGGCGGAAGGACAACTTAGGAACCACAGTCGACATTGGTATCGATCAACTATGAATTTTATAACAATTACAAATATGCAGCAAGACAATGAAAATGGAGGGGGGGGGGGGGAGAAGGAGGTGGAGGGAAAATTTATCTTCCAGGGAGTGTATCACGTTTTTTTTACATTGATGCCCGTGCAGAGATCGCTACGTCAGTAATCAAATAATAGAACATCCTAGTGAGCAGTTATTAGATTACGTACAAGTTGGTTATAAGAATAATTTTACAGCCGATAAAGAAACATGGGAAAAACACACGCCCTTTAGGTGACTAATGCCATTTCCTCCCGCGGTTATTAGTTTCAGGGTCCTTACGAATCGCCGTCCATTCGTCCTCTTACATTCCGCCCACTTGCTCCGTTTTCATCTTTACATCCGCCTCCCTTCCCTCCCTCCCTTTGCCCCCTCCGTGACTCCGAGAGAGGCACGACGGGTGAGCAGGAAATCCCCACGCCCGCCCACCCCGTCCACGTCCGTGACGGCCGTCTTTCGGTTGATTGCATCGCAAGAATCGCCGTAGAAACCCATTTTCCCGCTCTCTCGCCACCCTCGTAACGTCTGTCAACGAGGTACCAGTGCGACAGTCTCCTTGGTAACACGCCGTCCAGCCAACAAATCCAGGATTATATGGATAATAAAATTTTCATCTCAAGTGTTCACGAGGAAATCCACAATAATGTGCGTATAACCCCTCTACGTACTATTTATTTATGGATAACTACTACGTGGGTCTCTTCAAGGACTCCGTATAATATACCAATAGATAAAAGCCACCTATCTTGTTCGCCAAACATCGGATTTCAAAATATTATAATAAATAATAACCACGATACCTATTGATATAGCTTCGGAGTAAGCGTCACATCTGTTTGATTCTAATTCGATTAAATAAAGAATACCAAGGTATTATGAACAGGTTTTATTGTTGTTTAAAGGCACTGCGTACTGCCGTGTTTGCAAAACCAAGCATATATGTATATATTTAAATTTCTAAATTCAAACGATAAATTTATTTCAGAAAATACTAACGATGTTGCGATACTTTGGTTTAGAAACCAAAGCAGCAATACCGAAGCAGGTGCATTTTAAAAGAAACTTATTATCTCTTATTTCTCGTGCTTTGAGAGGGTCTTGTTGTTAATAACCTTCTGTATTAACTTGCCTCAGAGCGGTTAACTGGGTATCTGATCTGTGGTATATTCTCCAGCAGCTAGGCACAGGACGCTAAAAACTGCATTCATAAAATCTTAATTGGATGATCTAGAAATTCAAATACTTACCCAACTAGACAAATAATCGGTTTTGATTGCAAAAAAATGTCGTTTGCCATTCTTTCAAACAAGTTGCTCTCTTGAGCTGGTCTAACAGATTCACGTTTCATGAACCAATCGACGGATAGACAACACACGCGAGTGACTCAAATAGCAGAAGTTTAATACAAAACATTTATTGAAACCTAGGTTAAGGAACTTATTTACTTTTCGACTTAATCTACTGCTTTTTCGATAAACTTTTTCCACCGCGAAACTTATGCTTGGCTCCGAGCAGAATTTCTTCGGTAGCTTTCAGTGCCACTCATCCACCGCTGTCCGAACCTTGTGATCAGAGTGGTATTGCTTTTCACTTAGTACCTCTTTGAGTGGTCCAATTAGATAATAGTCACTTGGAGCCAAGTCAGAAGAATGTGGATATGTTCACCACTATGCGTGCGACGTGGGGAGAGTTACATTTCAGATTGGAAAATGATTATCGCGAATACAAATAGCCCCACATCGCGAAATTTTTATTTTGTTTGAAAATCTTCAATTCCGTTAAATAATTTATTTTTCATTCAACTTGTATAAAATTTAATCTAATTCACTTTAGTATCGTCACGTTGAACGTTATTCTTTGAGTCTTTAGTTTAACCATCTGTAACTTGGATAACCATACCGCAATATATCATATAGTTTTTCTAAAATTTAATATTATATATATATTTATTTATTTTCACGGTATTCAGAGCTGCAGCCATCAAGTTAATGCAACAACGACTCTTCAAATGGAGCGAATTTTTCCGCACGTTTACGTGTGTTTGCATTTAATGCTAAATACCCTACTTTTTCTTGGTTAATGCCAAATATAAACTGTTTAGGTGCGTTGATCAGTAAAAACAAATTCAATAGAAATTGCAAAGACACAAGAGCGGTTTGAATTGAATACATATTTTGATTGTGATCTAAACTTACAATATATGAATTGGTTAGCCTACTATTAAGTTATACAGCTATACAGCCCGTTCCCGACTTATGACTCTTATGCGTTTCTAAAAATCGCATCGTAAGTCGAATATCAATTTCCCATAGACTTGCATGTTATAAATTGAGATCCGTCCCAGGATCTTGGATAAAATATGTACCAAGCCTTATTTAGGTTATTAATTAATAGTTTAAGAACCAATGAGTGTTATATATTGTATAATAAACATTTTTAAGACTTAAAACAATCAATGAATACCTACAATGCGGATGGGTTGTATCGTTCTACTGAATATCGGCCGAAGATACGCACAAGAGTAGACTCGGAGCGTATCGTATGTCCGAGTACGATATCGGACGTCGATTTCGAGGTATCATTGTATTAATGCCGTAAGTCCGGGTTTATCATAAGTCGGGAATGGCCTGTACTACAGATGATGGAGTCATTAAAATTATTTTATGCTATAAGCTTACTTTTATATATATAATATATATATATATATATAATATATATATATATATATATATATATATATATATATATATATATATATATATATATATATATATATATATATATATATATATAGCGTAATACATATATTTTGGCCGGCCGGGTTAGACTGGTAAGCCTGCCTGCCTTCTATCCCAAAGGTCGCGGGTTCGAATCCCGCTTCGGGCATGGATGTTGTGATGTATGCTGATTTTCTCTAAGAGAATTTGACGGTGCAAAATAACCTTAGCTGTAGACGCACCTAAAAACCTAATTACTATTACTACTACATATATTTTGAACGCGCTGATAAGATGTGGCTTTGTTATGTGATGAATTCTTAGATGATGACAATATTATATGCACCAGTAAAATGTCTTATGAATTAACCATTACTTTATTTTGGTATATAAAACATTTACAAAATTTGACCAAATTAAAAATAAAATGTTTATGTGTCTATAAGAATGACTGATTAAACTTTCATAGCTAAAAAATAAATTTCAAGAGGAATATCTGAAAAATAGTCATTTAAAAAGTAATTAAAATAAAATAAAATTGTTATGAATGGGTTACAAGTTTCCAGCCACTCAACTTTTAAAAATTTAGAAATTTCTATCATATTGAATAGTTTATAATTTTCCAGCCATCCAAGTTTTAGGTTAGCATTTCTTAGCTTCTCATTTACTTTCATCTTTAGTGATCGATGAAATTCTCAAAAATTTTCTTATAAATTTTACTTAGTTTATACGCACTTGAAACATATTCGAACCTGTCGCTATCGACTTAATACCATATTTTTGTGAAAGCATTTCAGCGGTTTCACTTTGACTCTGGATCTTTCTATGACCTGAAAATGTTGTTAATAGACCTTAACGAGATAAAAAAAAATTATTACATCCGTTAAAGTTTTGATTATTAAAAAATGGAAATAGGAATGAAAACGGTAAAAGAAATGGTTTTTGCAGTCCTTTCTGAGCACTTACGGATATTAGTGCGGTTTTCCTTCCCGCTGGTCATGGAGGTGGTTTAAACTGCAAAAACGTATCAATAGGAACGAGCAATTGGTCTTACATCAAACTTATTTCGTCACACATAACCTCGGTACCATGGAGATATTTTTAATCGTATAAAATAAAGGAGAAACTATATTATTTCATATAAAAAACAGCTTTGTTCCAAAAGTTATGGTTTTGAATTTTTAAGTGATCAAAGTTCCCGTAAAAATTGAAGTAATGAACTGTGTGAAATAAATCAGGGCATATTAATTACTTTAGATATCGTGAATTTTAAAGAAGTACATCAAATGACTATTTCATAAGCTGCACGTAAATGACGATAAAAATTATCGCGTAGCTGAGAAGAACATGTAAATGCAAGAGCATTAGGAAGATTAATTCACTAATATAGCTGCTAATCAAAAATTAATTTATACTCAATTAACTCCAATGCATCAAATGTAATAAGCGCTAGGTGATTATTTCGATCTGAAACCTAGCATATAGGGGATTAATGGACAATTTATTACGTACAAGAAGATTAATTCAAATATTTAGATTTATATAAATGTAGATATTTCGGGCGATATAAAATCGATCGGGGTTCTTAATGAAACGAACATGCTTCGTTGAATCTAATATATATATATAGTATATATATGCGTTTGGCGGAGGGGATTTGGCCCGCTGGCGTGGGCTGCACACGGCTGCTTTAAACCGAAAGGGTAACACTGAAAGGAAAATTTTCGACGTGTTTTTAGATGATGAATTACTCGGCGATGTTACCGATATCGCTCTACCCGTCGGCACGTTAAAAGAGAGAGTTGTTCTCAACAGGTACGAAAGTTCACCGAGATTAGAGCCACTACCGATAGATATTTAACGTCATTGTACTATCACCGCAGCTAGTAGATCAACATTTTCTGTAAGGGTAAAAAAAAAAAACCGTCAGTGGAATCGTAATCTCGAGGGCTTTCAAAACCCTGCCACTCACCTCTTGACGGTTTGCAGTTGGTAAACGAAAAATGTGATCGCACGTTAAAAAAAAAATCTTTCGATCGCGAACGATTATCCACTCGGAATTATTATGATAAAACCTTGCTCTTTCTAGTGATAAAAGCGAGAGTTTTCCGATAGCGGAACAATGCACGCTTCCGGTACTCGCTTTCAGATTCTATCACCCTTTTAAAGTTATGTATTTTTTTCGAAGCGCAACGGCTAGCGACGTTTCTGAACAACGGTTTTTTTACGCGCTCTTGCTCTCTCTCTAAAGCCCAGTCCTCGCAACAATGGACACCCTGTTCGGAAGCGAGATTTTTTCACCCACTTAGGTGAGCGTTTGCACTGGGAGGTGGAAAATCTCGGAAAGAGAAGAGGGACCGTTTTTTCCCCACCACTTTGTAATGTTTCCCTTTCCGTCCGTCTTCGTGGCTACCGCATATATATATATATATATATATATATATATATATATATATACAGAATGGAAAGAGTCTCCACTTTCCCCTTGGTACGCTCACCGCCCGGCTCGCTCCTCTCATCGTGTGTCCATCGACGCTTAGGTTCAGAGACTTCAATGGCCGTCCATTTGTTTCCCCCCCGAAACGATCCGGCTTCCGGCTTTATCGGCTCCTATTTTTCCTTTTTAGCGGTCAGCTCGCTCAAGCATCCCACAAATATATATATATATGTCTGGTTTATAGAAACGGGCCAAGGAAAAGTAAATCCGCGAAGAGAAAGGTGTGAAGATAGTTTTCCAGTCTTGCGTGAAAAAGCGTTCTTCGATAGTTTTCGGGCTAAGAAATACAGTTGATGCGATCGAGTTGCTTCGGAATTATCCTTTCTTTGCATTATGCATCGGTTCGTTGGTGACACCCATTGGCATTTACGGTATGAAAAATGTTTGTATATGGATTGCTTTCGTGGCATTACATTCGCCCGATTCGGTTGCGAGTGGCTGTAAGAGCGTTAAACGTCCTTCAACGTGCGTCGAATTGCAGTTATATAAAAAGCTTCTTTTTTTTTACAAAATCAGAAAATATCTGAAATATAATGCTTTCCGTTTAATGAAGCCTGTTTAACTTTACAATCGTGAGCCTTTAAAAAATTTACACAAATGAAAAGAAAAACTAATTTCATTCTACTGATGAATTGATTGCAATTAAAACCTAGTCTTGTTTTGATCATTTTACCTCCTCAAATTACTTGAATTTTCTTGCTGATGTGTAGCAAAAATCACGCAACCTTTGAATTTCTTTGTTACGGATTATACTCACTCGGTTTTTAACCATAAAAAACGGAATCGTTTTTTCCGTGAACACTTGGGCCATTTAGTAAGGTGTGAGAAAGGGGTGTGTCTGGCAATCTCAATTATTGCCGCGCTGCCATGTTGGTCTAACTGAGAGCGTGACTTCAGCGCCTCTTAATTATTTTTTAATTGCCATGCTCGTAATTAGTTATGACGAGACCTTAATTCAGCTATTGTTTATGGTTCGAGAATCCGTGTCCAATATGAACGTATTGCTGAAAAATATTCACTATTTATTTTTTCGAAATACGTATTTTCTTTCCTTTTGATATTAAATAATAATAATGTGTCAAATTAAAAGTATAAATCAGTTTGCTAAGGAAAATAATTTGTTTGTTAAATTTAAACATTTTTCTTCGTATTTAATGGTAAAAAAGTGTCCCTATCTTTTTATTTTATAGTATAGTTTGTATATGATAAATTGCCTTTGATTATAGCACTATAATTTTTAGTTGCTTTTTAAAACAAAGCCTGGCCAGTTGATAAGGGAAGTTCAGTATACTATTATAGAATCATCGAGCAAAGCCAATTTGCCGAAATCAAATTACTTAACTTTAACATACACGAAATGCTTGGGAATGCCAAATGTGTTTTTCAGAATCTACTTACGGCGAATCACGATTGATGACGCCTGATTTGTATTAAAAATTCATACGTGTCTTTCCCATCCTTTTCTTGAAGAAAAACGGCTAATCGATATTTTGTATTAACATTACAAATATTTATTACGCATTTATGATTTGAGAAATAAGAGTAACATCTTATAATCGGAGTTTCTTACTTCCCCGGCTAATTCTATTTATTTTTTTTGGAAGATATACGTACGTTTACGCGAAAAGAGCATTCTAAATATCTCCCATATGATTCCGATTAAATCTTCGTTTATCGCTAAATCCGATCAGTAAACAGTCTGTTTTATACATCCTAATACTTGAAAAACATTTCCTCTCGATAAATATAGTTATTAAGTGTAATGCGGGCCCCTCTGAAGTTAATTGGGTTTTGTAATGGAGTAAAAAAATCGGCGCTCCCTCTACATATAAATGTTATAGGTCCTTGCCGCGTTCCTCAAATCCCGGTGCCAACTTTCCCTGGTGTCGTAATTTGACGCTGATGATTTGCGGTTTCCTAGAAATCGATATAGGGAGGATGCGGAGAATGTAAGTGATACAAATGTTTGCTTCAATTATCTCTTAACGTCGGACATTTATAATTATGGGTCTACGGACGTTCGATTGACCTAGTTCCCTTTCCGAGATTGGTCCAACTGATATCGTGCGTCAGTTGTGGACTCTTTGAGTACGTTTTTGCAAAGCGTTCGAGCCAGTCGCGGTCATTACCCAACGGCTTAGGGAGAACCTTTTAATGCAAGGGAAAGAAATTGCAAATGGCTTCACCCCGTCGAATTTTTATTCTCAATAACGACACCAAGGAATTGGTGCGTAACGTTGACTTTTTTTTTCATTAACCGCGGCTCGGAAATTTTTCAACGGCGACTTTTCTTCCGAATGGATTTCTTAAATTGATTTGCGTCCGCAATTATTCAAATTAGATGCCTTAAGCACGTGTTTGAGAGAAATTTATTGTAATGTTTATTAATTTCCGCCTCCATTTATATCAGTTAGCGAGCCATTGAAATTGACCTGACAAACCAATTTTCGTTACGGTTAATGGAAATTATATTACGGACTTCCAAGCGCGCGAAATAAAACCAAAGATACGGCGAAAATATACCATTCTTTTTGGTGAATGATTTTACTCAGATTCGGTTTTGTACTCTAAATTTCACCTCATAACTTTAAATAGTTAATCGTACATATATGTAGCTTGGTAGAGATTTTTTTCCCTACCATTCACCTCATCTGACAGTTTAATTTACCACGTCAATTCATTCTTTTAATATAAAAAATATGAGTAACGTTCCTACCGTGCAGTCAAGAGATAAGATTGATGCTCATTAAACGCTATGCGTTACTGTTGTTTTGATCGAGTAAATCAAAACAGAGCTACGCGGTTCCAGATTCTTTGAGGGAAAGGTGGTCCAAGACAGCATATCCTCCCCTCCGCTTTTGCCCAGGCCGACGTTTCTGAGAATCACACAACTGCTTCTAACTGGTTCATTGGCATGCCTTTCGTCGCCTTCTCTTGCTATCTCCAGCTCATTTAAATGCTACCTCACACTCTTTTCAACTAAGACCGCCTCACCAATCTTTCCTCGTTGAAATTTCTCCTTTCCCTTTCTCTTCATTAATTGCTAGAGCTCCTTGCTCCTGTATATATCTTCTTATACCTTCCTCTCTCTCTCTCTCTCTATACACACACACGCGCACACACCTCGATATACGAAGTAGATGCGTACATGAAACTTAGTTCGTATATTGAAACTTCCTATAGCCAATAATATTAAAATAATAGGATGCGATACCAACCTTAATAATTTTAAATCTTCTAACATAAAAATTTTATTAAGTACCAATCGCATTTTCAAAAGATTGTATTTTAAAATAGTATTATATTATTTATTGTACATACATTGTAAACACGATAACTTACGCTATTAGAGGTAAAAAGTGTACGTAAAATTTCACTTACAACACTGCTTTTGTGCTAACGGGATAACTTTCCGTGATTTTTATGATTGCTCCAACAACATCTGCGCATGGTTTCATTAATTTCGGCATTTTGAGGTAGAACAACATTCTTCGGTTAACAATAGTCACTTTCTGCAAACTAAACACTTTATCGCGGCGAGAAACAAACCATGTCAGAATTCTTACAGCGAAGATGACGTTACGAAGATAACTTTAAAACGGTCAATACCTATGGAACGCTTGACGAAACGAACGAAACTGGAGAAAATTAGATGTACTACATTGCATTGAATCTGATATTTACTGCTTAGCTAAGATCATGTGTTCATTAGTTCTGAGACAGAAGTTATTCCATCATCATGTACACTAACATTGTAGGCGTTGATTGAATCGACTCGATTGTCATAAACATTTAAGTTCGTTATAGCGAAACTTCGTATATCGAGTATTTGTATATCGAGATATTACTGCATATATATATATATATATATATATATATATATATATATATATATATATATATCTTATTTCTATGTTTTTATTCCATCTTTTCAATTCCGTTCTCTTCCTTTCTTCCTTATCTCTCCCACCTTCCTGTGTGTTCCTATTTCATCATCTTGCCTCCCTCTACTCTCTCTCTCTCTCTCTATACCTCTTCTTCTCTGATCTCACCACTCTTTTCTCCCCTCTTTCCATTCTGTCCTTCCTTCCTTTCCCTTTTCCTCCATTTCCTCCTCTCTTCCCTCACACCTCATTCAGATTCCATTCTTCCTCACTAAACTATACTTTCCTCCTCACTTCTATTCACTCATCTCTCTCACATCCTGACGAAAGGGTTAAATGTAAGAAGGGACTTCACAGTCTCAATTTCGCCCTAAATAAAGTCGTTTGTCTGTCTGTCTGTCACATCTCTCCCACCCTTTTCTCCCTTCCCCCCCTACTCTCTCTTCTTTCTCATCACTTTCTCTATTCCGTTTCCTCCCATCTCTTTTTCTCTGCATCCCATACCACTTCCACCACCCTTTACCTACTCTTTCAGCCTCCCCTCCTTTCTCCCTTTTACCCCACCTCCTTTTCCATCATTAATCCCCCTCTCTCTTCTTCTCCACCTCTCTCTTTCGTTTACCTTTCTCCTCCCTCCCGTCTCATTCCCCCATCCACTCCCTCTTGTCTTTTTAAACTTGTATGTATCATTCTAATTCCACTATTGTCCTCTTATGTATCTAGGGTTTTCGCAGGTTTTTTTCCACCCCCATTCCCTTCGTTGGTGTTTTCCTGCGTGGTCTTTTACTAGGATGACCAAGTCAGGTCCTTCCTAGGTTTTTACCACAATAACTCCTGTCTTTTCAGAGAAATTTTCCGAATTTGTAATTTGGTATTTTGCTTGTATGTTTTTCTGTTTATTTTATTTTCTGGTTCTTTTCCGTGAAATTATTATTACTATTTTATTCTCATTTGTAATTGTTGACAATATAGTCTCAATTTCGCCCTAATAAAGTAGTTTGTCAGCCTGTCTGTCTGTCTGTTTTTCTCTGCTACACCTCATCACCCTTTCCACACATCATTCTCTCTCTCTCTCACCATCCTCCCTTCCCTATCCTTCCTCCCTCGGCCTTTATTTTCCTGAATTCAACTCCCTCAACAACTTCAGTCTCGGCAACTTTTCCGTCTCCCTCCTAAATCCCTTCCCTTCCTAAACATCTCTCTACTCACCTCACCCTATACTTCGACCTCTTTTCTCCGCCTCCTCATTTTTTCCGTCTCGCAACTCATCTCCATCCCTCTCTTCCCTTCTATATATCTCTCTCTCTCCCTCTCTCATTCTCCTGCCTCATCCTTTTCTCTTACGGCCACCCAAATATCCCTTCCAGCGCTCTGCAAAAGAGTACATTACACTCTCGTCCTATTTCACGGTTTCCTTCCTCCAATATTAACGCCCGGCCATCTGAACAAAAAATTGCAGCAGAACGTGAGTCCCGCACCTTTAGCCAATCACGATCTCTATTTATAATTCAAAATATCTAGAGAGCCAGATGTAAAAAATATAAGAAAGTCGTGAAATTAAAAATGATATACATGTATCAAACAATTCTGAAACATTTTATATGAATTATTTTTTACAGCGATTTAATAATAAATAATAAAATTTTCGATTACTAAAAAAGTCGAATTTGTAAGCCAAGTGGAAAATTTTAATTGCGTAGCATGACTGCAGGCATCTTAAAACATATCCGATGATGGTGATTATTCTTCTAAACCGGTCGTTGTTACGATATATAGTGTTGTGTAGAATAAGCCGAAGTGTTACTAAAACTCTGTGTATTGTTTTCATTTTTGTTTTTATTTTAACAATGCTATATTTCCTTCAGCTTAAAATATCTCTGAAAACCGCACATTGCTCGCGAGCTCGGGGATGTCTGCAGTAAAGGGTCATCGTCTTTGTATATAGGGTGAGGGGGAGAATTTGAGAGAGGCAGAGCTTCGAACCCAGCACCTTCAGGGACGCGTGTTCCAATCTCGATTGCAGGCGGCGCGTGTTTGGAATCTCCAAACCGTGACGCGAAGTTTCCATTCGCTCTCCGGGGGTAGAGCCTCGTCTGTCACTATTTCGGAATGACAGGGGAAGGTTTAAGAAGAAGGGCGAGGATGAAAGGAGCTCGCGTGAGTTATATAGTTGCATGGTAAACGCATGGTGGATTCGACCCTTTTTTTGTATAAGCCTCTAGCTTTTTAAGTATTCGGCAACGGGAGGAGCGCGTGACGTAAACGTTACTCTTCTGGTGTACAGATGTTTTTTGGCCTCGGCGAGCGGTCTCGAAATACGCTGCAGTGCATAAATCAACAAAACCTTCCACTTCAGTATTTATATTTACGATGTCACCGGACGACGAGAACTTATCTCGCGGGTACGAAGGATTTCGCAAGAAACGGAGCGAGTGAAAAAATAAGGAAGAACCCGAACAAAAAAAAAAACAAATCAGATTTATGAGTTCGCGGGAGGTTTGTGAAAAATGTTTTTTTAAATCCACTACTCTTCTCGGCGGAGCACGCTCGTGATTTACGATTTTCAAGCGGAGAACCGATTTTCTCGCTTAATTTGTAAAAAAAAAATACGATGACCTTTAAAATGTATTCAAGAGGATTTAAGGTTTGAGCAGACGGTTAATATTGGAGCCGAAAAAACCACTAAGTTATGAAAAATGTGATTTGGATGAATAATTGGAGTGCATTGTGAGTGATGCCATGCTTTTATGAATTCAATTTAGTAGATGAATATAGTTAAGCATTTATTATATATTCAGTGAGTTTGAAATTTTTGGGAGAACGCACATGAAATGTTATGGAAATATCCCACCCAAAAGTCTCTGCCAATTGTAGGAAACAATCCACTTACTGAAGATATTCCGTATGACATACGAAATATCGTCGTAAGAAAAGCAGTAACTTATTGAGTTCAATAACTATGAATAATTAATTTGACATAAACTATCATTGAATGATATTATACTCCATCAAAAAGTTATTTATACTGTTTATGGAAGCACAGATTAAGAAATATACTTATTGTTAGATAAACCGAGTGAAATGGAGCCCACTATGGATGCACTGTGGGTTTAATCGATTTATTTATAATAATTATTTATTTAACACAAACAGGTTTTCCCAATTACATGTGTTGTAATAGATTTATGACAAGCACAAACGATGATGATCTATGCAGGATTCGAACCTGTAACTCTTGCATTGGGAGCTAGACCCGCTAGCCACCCCTGTATCCGCGCTATTTGCCTATGCATGTTTTCTTTTAAATCGATTTCTGTTATTCAGGATTCTTCAGTGAAAGCAGTTAAATGTTAGGACTGTTAAAATTCGATTGCGTGACGGATGTAGATTTCGGAAATGATTTCAAAACAAGGCGTTACGACGTGTAATATACAATACAATCTTCCCACCTAAGAAACGTATCTTCGAGTTAGCCTTTTATGGAGGTGCACTTGTAATTTCACATCGTTAAACAATATCAAATAAAACAACGACATAAATTTTGCAAATTCTTCGATTTTTATCATTCGAAAATTAGCCAAACTTTTGCCTATAAATGTTCAGCATAGTAGAATATATCTACTACAGCTGTGAAACTACGACGGTGTAGCTCAACCTCGCACGCCTAATGCATTTGAGATTTTAAAAAATCCTCGAATCCGATGCTTCTCAAATGCCATTCCTCCATTTTGATGTATTACGTGTGTATGTTTTCGTATGCTCCACTAAACCCGACTCCAGTATACAAACCCACTCCCCTTTAGGACACGCCCTCTCTTCGACGTAAGAAACACTCCTTCACTCTCCTCCTTTCCCCTCCACAACCGATTCGCACGCCCTTCTCCCACACGGTTGCCGTGTCTGGATCCGAAATCGTGACCGAAAGAAGAGGCGACTGCGGTCGACACGGATCGACTTTAAAAACACACTCACGGGGAGGGGGCGAGTTGAAAAGAAAAGAAAAAAACTCGTTATTTTTCTTCCATTTCTTTATTTTTTTATATATTTTTTTGGATTTGCCCTTAACCGTTTGGTTCCTCCGGCGCGGCATCACGCACGTGGCGCAACGCCCTCGCAGAATGGAATGAGATAGGGGTAGGAGAAAGAAGGGCGAAGGAGTTTGAGGGAGACGTGATCGACCAAATTATATCCGATGAAGACATTTGGAATCGTGGCTTTTCTCGGATATTATTATTTTTTTTGTCTGTCCGTTCCCGTCGTTCCTCTCCGAGAGTTTTGTGGGAAGGGGGGAGAGAGAAAGAGAGAGAACTATGGAGCGTCGAGACGAGAGAATGAAACTCTCGAATCAGGTGAACTACTACCTGTCACATCCTTCCCTCGCTGTTCGAAAACTTTTCCGACACGTTCCGAACGTATCTCTCGATTCGGAGAGTGATCGTCGTAATTTTTCGAAAACGAGAATTCGACGGTTCGAACGTTTTTCAGAGGACGCGTGGCGCAGAGTCGTTTCCGTGCCACATAAAGAGTCTGGTTTTTTTTTAATTTAATTTTTTGGAACAGATAAAGCAATCCTCATGATTCCTTTTCGCTTGTACCTGTCCACATTTCTTGCCGAGTGGGGAGGAACGTAAAGGTTTGACCTGTTATGGCTTCGCTGTTGAAATATTTGTCGATTTAGTACCTCGCGTATCGGGATGTTTTCGTTCGAGAAGAAGAAGGACGAATATTTCGTCTCCTTTGAATGGCAATAATTTTTGGCTTCTTGAAGTAAAAAAAATCTTTTGTGTAGTAATTAAATTTTAATTTCAAGTGATGGAGTCGAGTAAAACTCCATCTATCCGTGTGTCGATTGATCTGGGAACCGGACGTTCCTTTGTTAAGTTGTAATTTTCGCTGATAGCATCTACTCAGATCACATTTTCTGGCCATTGTTTTAATTTATATGTTTATCGCCATGTTGAAAACTCCCCTGGTGATAATTATAATAATGACGATTATTTCATGTTTCGCCTACTTATTGTATTTAACATGACTCTCAATATTTAATAACTTAGTAACGTTTCTACGTAGACATCTTCATTCGAGTGTATGCGGTATGCGCCTTATTTTTTAAGTGTATAAGTTTGTGCAGCATATGATTATATTTTAAATAATTTTGTTTTACCTTTCATCATTTGACTTGTCAATAAATTTACGTGGAACAATTAAATATTAAGTTTACTAGTTTACACGTAGCATTCCTATCATGGGCAAGTATTATTTAATCACGTAGCCAAAAGGGATAATGTCCGATCTGACGAAAACTGCTTTATTTTGTGTCCTTTAAATGTTGCGTAGCTTTGATTTTGTGTCATATGTTTCAGACATTATTCCTTTTTGTCGGATTTTTCGTGTCATTTTCATATCCCCCTCTTGGCCTACTTGGTACTCCTGTTCAGACAAATTTTTATTTTCCTTTTCCGTTCCTTTTAAAGTCATTCTCAAATTCAGGACAAACGTCCTCCGGCATCATGAAAAGCCTACAGAAAACTTTCTATGGCATCATTACCAAGGGAAAAATAATCGTCAAATTTATAACACATTTTTTCCCTCACATTTTTTCGAACGGCAATGCACGAGATGTATTAAATCTATGCTTACAGGTTAATATAACATTTTAGAATTTTCAAACATTTCAATAATATTAATTCACGTGAAGGTATATGATACAGGAAATTTGTCTTCAGAGATCATTGCTAATTTCAGTTTAGTAGTTTCATACGTGTCAGTATTTATACCTATCGAAATTTCATCACAGTGGATAGATTATACTAAACGAGAGCTTTACTTGAAGCAAGGACGCTGTATTCTATAAACACGCATTTCGAAGAATTCTGGGAACTAAATTTTTAAAATCTTCCATTAACTAGAGAAATGCTCCGAGTTCTCAATATTTTAACGAACAATAGCATGAAAAATAATCTTCTTGAACGTTTGCTCAGATTACTATACATTCCTCTTGACATCTGTAACCTCTTATCCTGTACCTAAATCATTGTGCATAAATATTACATATAAAAAACGAGACAACTGCGCGTGAGATCTCTAGGAAATGGACTTACTTTGAGAAGTTAGTTTCATTGACTCGCCTCAGTCTCTTAAATCATCTGAATCGATCTAATCGTTAGCGACATCGTCGCGCGAGTTTAAATCACTTCTTTTGGTTAATCGAGGAAAAGTTAAATTGAAACAGACATTTCCGTTATAGCTATCCGTATTTCATTCGCAAACAGAATGCCGCACGAAAAAAATATATACAAATTGGTCGTTTGCGGCGGCGGTCCGCAGTAATGTCGTGATTCAGCTGCTGTCGAGGACGCTATATTTGGCCGCTGGTGTACGTGATCTCAATTGTCAACTGCCTCTTACTTCCCACCGGGCGTGACGTGGATTCATTACGAAAACAAATGCGTATCGCATAATAACCTTATTTGGGTGGTATTCCAAATGCATTCTCCCAATTCGCCCGTCCGTCTCCTATGCCTTTCTCCGCATCGGTCAAAAAATCGAACTTTATTTTTTTCTGCTCTCCATTTTCCTTTTCGCCAAAGTTTCCTCTATTTTCTTCGCCTTTTCGGCTCTCTATCTCTTCCTTTCTTAAACTCGTAAGAATACCCCCACGAACTCCCGTCGTGCACTGCGACTTCTCGAAGATCTACTCACGACTTTCCGCGCTTGGAAGTATAAAGATGTGCGATTTCAGAGGGATACTTTTTAAAACCTCTACACCCCTTCCTATCTCTCACCCCTCCCTCCCCCATCCCCCCTCTCCCCTCCCTTTCTCCCCTCCCTCTCTCACCCTTCCATATCCCCCTCCCCCCCTCTCTCTCTCCTTTCTATTCCCTCCCATAAGTTCCTTCTCCTATTCTCCTACCTCCGTGCCACCTTCGCCTACGGTGACTGGAAACCTTTTGTCAGTGATGGAACGGTTTACCGAAATAGAACGTCCGGTGCTCTGTGAATTCCTCACGTTTTACATGTCCACGCTATCTCTTCTTTCTCTCGGCTGAGAAGGAGAGAGAGAGAGAGAGAGAGGAGATCTTCAGGGTATTTTCGAGATGCTGCGAACGAGATTAATTTCCGTGAGTGTCGCACAAACGAGTGGTGTATTCTATGGATTCTGGGAAGGAGAGGAGATAAAAGGGCCGAGTGGCGCATGCGCACTCTCTTACAAGTCTGGGAGAGAAAAAAATGTTTAAAAAATTATGCTGCGCTTTAGCTTAGAAAGTTTCTTTGGTTTGACGGAAGTACAGGAATCGGTCAAGCGAGTGAAAAAGCCGGAGAGAGGCATGCATTCGATGTTCAAAGTGAGATCAGTTCTCTCCACAAATATAAGACAATATCCTCATTGCAACGCGAGCCAGGTGTTTTATTTTTCTTTTTTAAAGAATTAATTGTTCTTAATGTGTTGTTTTTAACGAATGCTATTTTATGGAAGATGAGAAAAAGAATGATTATAGGGATCTATTCGAATATACTGTATTCTTTGCCGTAAATGCAGTTTTTTACTTTCTCCATACGTAGTAATAGGTAAGTATTGTGAACACGAAAAAATTGACTTCGACGTTTTGAGGTCCCTAGAACACGTTTAGACTATTTTCGGAATTGTCTGTGTGTGTGCGCGTGTGTATGAGATTGTGGGCGCTCTAACTCAAAAAGTACTTGCCATATCGTTACCAAACTTCATATATAACACTTTAGTATGAGCACAAAGAACTGATTAGTTTTTGGACAATAACGGTTAACCGGAAGTCGAGGTTTATTCGAAACCCGATTCGGTTTTTGCGATATTTCTCCGATAATACGTCATTATTGTATAAATTGACCATTACAAAAAATATATAAAATATAACTTCCTACGTCTTTTATTTCAAACAATTTTCCATAGCAGTTATTGTTTAGGAATTATTTATAAAAAATAATCGGTTTTTTCGGTTTCCCTCAAACATCTTAAAGCGTCGTAATTGCTCATCTTCGTAAGGACCAAAGTTGTAGAGAATAATATTTCTTCCAAGTTTTGTTTGAGACAAATTTTCGTAGAACCATCCACTTCGGAGATATTTTGATTTTTCTTAATACCAGTATACAGCGCCAACACCATGTAGCGGTGAATTCTGTAAACATATTCAAAATATAACTTACGGCAATAAGGACGACTGTATTCATTTAAGGTACGGAGTAATAATTTTGCCTTATAATGCTATTCATAATAATTTAAATATCTATACCCCAAATATGGAGAAAGTCATGTGTTGGCCACATCAGATTTTTTTAGAGAACGTAACACGCACACGATAATAATCACGGAAAAAGATAGAGATAGAAGACACGTATTCAAGTTTATTTGAAATCCTTGCAATGGATATGATATCTACTATACAGCGTAGAGATTTACAATTGGTGGTACCGAAGGGAATGGGGAATCGGTATAGCATCATTTTCCATTACTCTCTACCTGTTTGTACGCATCTTTATGTTTTCGTAAGCGTCCAGTTCGTTGATATGGTTTGACTGGTTTTATAGTCTGTTCACTATCTAAAGTCTCTTAGCCTTGAAGACTTAGCAGCAGCCAATAGGAGACGGTTCGTTTGGGAAGGTAGTGGGGGGAACTCAATGTTACTCTTGATTTCGAAGCGTTCACATCGGTCTGCGTTGCCATTTCTACCGCCGTTTCCTTGCTGTTGCTGTTCGTGATTGGGTATCTGCCCTCCGCGAGAAAGTTGTGAGGGGCGATGGAAGGAGAAACGTTCGTGATTGGCTACTTGCTCTATGAAGGCCAAGAGACTTTAGATGGTGAACAGACTATAGTAGTTGGAGATTTTTAACTGATATTGGATGTTGTATTTTATTGGTTTTTAAAAATACTCTCTTCTTATAGTGCACCAAGTTTTCTTCGTATCTCTAATTGCATGTTCTCGTGGCTCGATCTATGCAAATTCTCGGTATCAGTCACATTTAATTACGCACATTCTTGTTTTTTTTCGCTCCAATTTTTAATTCTTAAACATATGTCATTTTTCTCGCATGCCTACGTATTGTTTGACGATAATATTAGTTTACCATGTAACACCATTTTATTCACAGAATATTACCTACCTGAAATGAACGTTGTATTTACATATGTTGTAATTTTGTCGGCAACACCGGTGAAATATTGATGTTTAAAACACAGAATACCAATCATAATTATTTACATGAATATTGTTGATTTGACTACATCCACCTGAATTCATGGCAAAGCATTCCACTTAAGAGGGGCTCATATCCCCAGAATATGCTGACTAAGATGAACAAATTAATTACGAGGAAGAAGAAAAAACTGCCGAAATCCACAGACACCGCGTGAATACGGAAACAGTTCCTCGAATCGCATCGAGATGACTCTCGCGGCGGTCCGACCGAGCCGAAAGCATTCGTAGCGAGACTAAGAACTTGAAAAAAATCTGTTTTCTCATCATCTTTCCCTCGAAAATTTTTTTTAAAAAAGCCGGAGAAAAGAAAAAACAAAAAAAAATAAACAGAAAGAGTACGTGATTCTTGGGAGCTAGCGAGATGATCTTCAAACTCACCACGTATCTGCGAGCGAAGGGGGCGGGAGAAGGGGAGAGGGAGGAAGGGGCAGGAGAAGGGGGCGTGCGCATCCATTCCACGGATCCCCATAGTGAGAGTGAAATCGGAAATAAATCACTCCCTCTCCGCGGGGGCACCCTATATTGCTTGCGGGTGGGTAATAGGTTCTTCTCGGACGAAGAAGAAGAGAGGAAGAGGCGTGGTCTGGAGGGCCCGAAATGAAGAGGTGCGGGAGAAAAACCGTGACATAATACTTTAGGATCCAATAGTAAAATCCGTCTGAGAGGATTTGATGGCTTGTTCGAAGCGATATTTACGCGTAAACATAAATATGTTTATACGAATTGATTTGATGCTACGTTAAATCGAGGATGGGTAACGTGAGTGAGATTTAGAATAAGATACTTTTCTGACGGTCGGTATGTTTAATGTTGTATATTGCCTTTTATCACGCAATGTCGAATTGGTTTGGGCGGAAGAAATTGATAATATGCTTGTATCTGCATTGATTTGTGTGCTTCATTATCGATTTTTTCGAATCTTCTGGCAAAGTATGGCTTTTGGTGTCTAGAATTTCCTACTGTAGTCTCATATTAAAATTTAGAATTCCTTCCTTGTGGCATTCATTCTTATTATCCCTACTAGTACTAGCGTACTAGTCTCTTCCTAAAAGATTTATTATATTAAATTATTAGAGAATCACATGTAACCTAAATGGTCTTATTTATACTTCCCTATTTCCCTGCCTGTGTTTCTCACCATTTCATCCTTAAACTTAACTTAAAAATAAAACAAATTTACTAAACAAATTAAGCCATTTGTGTTATAAATACAGGTATAGTCATAAATGTAATAAAGCGCACACTGCTCCATGCCTTAAGAATTATTTCCTTATGATAACTATTGGCTTATGATGATTACATTTTAAAAACAGTATATCTCAGGATGCCCAACGCACGGTATATAGGTTTTATATAATTGCGTTTCATTTAACCTTAAAATATTTCAAAATTTCAAGAGCATCCGATGCATAATTTACCGGCATTTTTACCTCACAATGGCTCAATTTCCCCATTTCGCATTAAAGGTCTTTGTATTTGTGGACTTCCACCCTTGGAAAATTTCCTCAACTTCGCCCAGTAACTTGCGTAATTGGGACAGGGCGCGAGGGCTAAGAACACCCCATTCTGTGCCCCCCTCCGGGGCTGCGTCCGGGGCAGCTGACCTGCTTGATCCGCCGCTGTTACGCCACCTGAGAGACGACTGTTTCCATCCAACTGCTCGGGAGTAGATATTTTTCCCATGGGGCACATCACGCGAATCTTCCGTCGCTGAAACAACCGTTCCTAAGGTTAACAGACTGTAGATGTCGAAGAGAGCCAAAATAATCCATACCGGACCTGTGGAAATATAGGCAGAGCTTATTTGTCCGATATTATGGTTCAACCTAGACTTACACAAAACAGAAGCTGTCGAACTCGAGAAAATATTTCTTGTCACCAAAAGCTTGTCCACCGCCTTCACGCATCCATTTCTCCATGAAAGCAAAATCTAATCCCTTTCATCCTCTGTCTCCCACGTCTCCGTCCTCTCTTGCTCTGTTCCATTTTCTCCTCCCCCTCCATTTCCTCTTCGCCTCCCTTCTCATTCCCCGCGGACCACCCTTCTCCCCATCACCAAGCTTTCCCTTTTTTCCCTTCCTCTCTCAATTCTCCATTTTTAACCACTTTTTTATAATAACGCTTATGTTTTCGTCCTCCCTGTCCGTCTGTTCAATCGACTAAAATAAAATAGCAGTTATAAACGGTAAGATATGACTAATGAGACCAAAATTTGCACGGTGTACGCTGTCTATGATGCCATTTATTACTCTGTCAAAGAATTGACTTGAAAAATCTGTTGGCGGCAGGGGGTGCCTTCAAATTTATTAAATTAAAATTCTGAACAGGTGGTTAAAGATAGAACGGAATTAACTGTCGAATAAATTACTTTATGCCATATAATTTATATCGCAAAATTTATAAAGAAGCTGAAGTTTACAATTCTAAATAAACATCAATAAATAAAAAGCCATTTTCCGTATTGCTTCAGCATATGAAGCTTCAATTGCATCTCTTTACATTTCATTCCTCACGCCTCGCTTTGTCCCACTCATCTCTCCGTCTCATCTCGTCCTTATTATCTCCTCATTCGCTCGCTTCTTACCCTTTTAACTCCCCTTGCACATGATATCTGCCATCTCTACCTCTCACTCCTCTTTCACCATCATTTTCCCTCTCTTTACCTCATCCCTATAGTTTTCCTATATATTATTCAGTTTTACTGGTCACATATACGTTTATTGCGGCATAAATGCACATTTAGTCGCTTAGTTTTAATGCATCACATTGAACAACAACCTTTTAAAATTTTGCATTAGTAGTTATTGTTTATTTTTTGCATTCCAGTGACTGTCAGATATCTATCATTTAAGCATCCTATATATTAATTTTATATCGTAGCTGTGTGCATGCGTGCGTGCGTCCCACCGGCGTGGGAGTGGTATATCCGTAATATGTAGGCGAGGATCTGAAACTTGGCAGGTACAAATGTGAAAGTAACAGGAAAAATAGAAAAACCTTAAAATATGGAATATTAACGATTTAACTATTTTTAAAATTAAAATTTCCTCATAGGAGATGCATTTATTCGCTATTTATACCTACAACGTCGTATTTATTAATAAGCTAGAATGAAAACACAAACTTGAGAAATGTGTACATTTTCTCGAGGAAGGAGTTCGAATCTAATGGAAAATATAAAATATGTGTTATTAAAATATGTTCTTAAAAGTTAAAAAAAGATACTGAACAGTATTGTGTTTTTGAAGCAAAACGATGAGTTAGACAGAATTCCATGCATCATGCATATTGTATTCGGTACACTAATTTCCGTCAAGGTAAATAAAAACCGTCCTCTGAAGACGGGATTCATCCAGATAGCTCGCCAAAGGAAGAGGAAATAGATTTCAGCCGCCTTTAGTACGCGCTAGCATTTTCCCCGTCCTTGCCTTCGGTTTATGAAACGTTTTTTTAAAAAGTGCGCCACGTTCACCTTCGATGCAAAATTGGACAGCGCGACCCCTCAATTCTCTCGTCGAAGGTTTTTTTAGACGCGTCTGCGAGGTAAAAACGAAAGTGCTCGGATGGGCTCACTCTCACGCACACATGCGCGGGGGCGCGTGCACACGCTGGTTCGAAAGCGTGATCGCCTCATCTGTTTACAATCACGTTTCTGTTCACGAAGCGCTTCTTCCTTAACCACCGGTCGCTTCCATGGAAACAGGCTGTGGCTCCGCGTCCACGTTTGCTGCCTCGTGAGTGAGTTTTTTTTGCGATTGTTTTGGCCTCGAGGGGTCCCTCTTCGTTTCTCTCTTCTTCTTATATTCCTGTCTCTCTTTCTCTCTCTCTCTTTCTCTCTCTCTCTCTTTCTCTCTCTCTTTCGCTCATCTCATGAGTGGTGCCACGTGTCTTTCATTTTATCGCATGATTGATGCTATAGAGAGAGGATGAGAGAGGGTGAGTGAGTCCGCAGACTGTTGCGTGGGTGAGATGAACAAAAAGAAAATATGGTCGCGGAAGGTCAAGAATGATGCCGTTATTCTGTGGTGATGCGCATCTAAACGGATGCCTTTCCGTGGTGTGAGACGACCGTCGCGGAATAAGGCAATAAATTCTATCTCGGGTAATAACTTGCGTACCGAAACTTTAGTGATGAATATTTAAATTAGAGGGGTAAAAAGAAAGAAAATAAGCACTCCCGGGAATGTGGGGAAAATAGTTTAATATCTATTTGGAAGATTATCTTATTTCAAAATACAGAGTTGCGAATACCGAAGTGACATATTTATGGTCGCGATGGGCATATGTACTGCTATAGAATGTCACACGTTGATGTAGAATTTTAAAAAAAATGCAACACTTTTATCGTTATAAATTGATGGAATGAATTATCCAAAGAAACTTATGCGACAGGCATAAGCTGGAATGATGGGAAATGTGGAAGTGGAAGACCCGGGTTCGATTTCCGGTCATAGCAGATTTTTTTCACCTGTTTCCACATTTCCAACTTCCTTTCGTTTTTATTTTTCCGGTTGTTCTTCGAAATCAAGTGCAAATAAATCTCTTTTCTTTTACGGATGATGAAAGATCTTCACAATTTTCTGCATTTAAGCAATAAATTCGTATGTCTCAACAAAAAAGAAGAAAAAACAGAATAAAAGTCTGCTTTGAATACTTGTATGACATTATTTTATTATTATTTAGGCTTAGATGTGTGGTAGTGCAAAAATATTTTGCAATGATAAGGAAAACTAATCTTATTTAACCGACATGATGCAGTTGAAGGTAAATTAATTACACGATTGAATAAAATTGATTTTTGGAAATATTTTTAGGTAAATATTTAAAAGAGGCGATTTATTTGTAATATTTTGTCTTCGTAATCAGCGTGTCCGCGACATTTTTCGAAGTACTCTCGACACTGCAGCAATTATTCCCAAAAAAGCGTCTCGCGGACGCTCTGGTAGCAATGAAACGAGTCAAATATTGTGAAACAGCGTCCAGAATAGTTCCGTTCATCATCCATCTAATTTATCTATTAAGGAGCGAAAATGTGTTACTAATTAAATAAATTCGAACTTTGAGAAAGAAGCGAAAGGATAAGATGATAATGTATGCGTCTTTTCCGATTTACCACTTTTTTTAACCTGAACTCCTCTTGAGGATATTAATCCCCCATTTATTCCCGATTTGGGACGTGAGGCGAAGATTTTTTCGATGAACTTGAAAGAAATGCGACCGAATACTCGCTATCTACCTTATTAGTCGCTAAAAATTCTCGGAAACCACGGCTTCGTGCTCGAGCGTTTAGAAACTGGCGAGCCGTGATATCATCCTAACATGCGAATGCAATCCCGCTCGCTTTTACCTCACGTATAATTTTAAGAGAAAATAAACCTCCTCACGTTATCGAAAGTGTGGCTTCGTAAAAGCTGCTTGTTATAGTATGCGATTTAATCGGGGTGCCCTATGGTCTAAATTGAATTGAAAAATTAGTGATTGGTATCAATGGTTTCCGACCGGTTTAACAGTTAAAACGAGGTCAAATACCAAAATGAGATCCTCCGTTAATTTATTAACCCTTTTTAACGGTACTGATGCCATCGAAGTTCTTTTATTATTTTTTATTTAATTTAATAGAGCTACGAATTTTCGTGATAAAAGCTCATTTACTAATGCTAATTCAAGTAAAAGTTTTTCAATATGTAGAAATGAACACTTTTTATAATTTAGTAAAAAAAGGAGCATACACTGGACTTTTTAAGACATTACATAATATTTAAAAAGTTATTGTTTAAAATCGGTCCTTATAACAGCTACATTCGATCGAATTATCATTAAAAAACTCTTTAGCTGCGTAATAAATTGCATCATAGATCACATACACCCTGAAATGATTTTATTGATGGTACAGACGGACGGATAGAGCGAAAATATAAACGCGTTTATAAAATAATAATACGCGCTAAAAATAAAACTATTGATCTCATAAAATAATTTAAGGCAGTGCACGACCTTTTCTTTCTTTTCTTTTATATCGAGGAAAAAATGAAATCTGAAATATAAAATGCGAAATTTATACGTAGTTTGAAGGACGATCTACTGAATGACGAATATTAATTGGTGAAACGGTATTAAACAGGTGGACTCCAGGGCGCCCGCCTACCGGACTGAAGGAGAAATCCAGATATAATGGATAAACTGAAACGAAAACCCATTATAGATCGGTTATAAAGCAGGAATGGGTGAAAACTAGAAATTCCACTCAGGAAAAGGAGGGTGACAGGGAAAACACGTAAAGGTTGTATTGATGTAGAGCGAAAGCGACTACAAATGATAGACAATGCATCGAAGATCGTCAAGTGGCATCAGAAAGCTAAAAGAAAGTGGAAGATAAGTAATAGAGTAAAAATATATTTTGACCTAATAATTTTATATTTCACGCTCGAAGTCAATGAACCATAAATTGACCCGCGGATGGCATTTAAAAATTTGTATCCTAAATGCCACGCAACGCTGATAACACTCGATTCGGTTTTTTTAAACCGACGTACAGACAAGTTTAAAATTAATTTTATCTACAAGCTTACCTCCAAAGTCACTCTTTAGGTCTGTCTCGCAGAATAATTTGGATGCATTTTTCGATATGTCAGGACGTTTAAAGTGGCAAAGATACCATAAAACTTGTAAAGCGGATGGCGCGAGAGGCAGAAAAAAGGAATAAAATAAAAGTGAAAACGTTTTTATTACGTAAAAGGGACGGACGCCTGCAATATGATAAGATCCGCGAAATCCCGCTCCGAAAAAAAAGAAACAAAAACGAAATCCGAAAGTCCACTTCTTATTTAACTGGAATACGATCGCGACATCTTTTTCGCGGCGTCGCCAACCAGGTTAAAAGGTGTCGCCGCAACCCCAAACCCCCACCTCCTCCCCACCCGTAATGAAAAAAGATACCAGCTATTGCTCATTTTAATGGAACATATCTTCTTCCTCTCCTTAATCTCTTTACATAAAAAATTGGAAAAAACAAATCTCCAACTGGTTGTGCTCCAGGGGAAGGGTGGTGGGTGAGCAAATCTTTTGAACTTTTCCCCAATTAGGAAAAGACGAGTTCCGAGTAAATAAAAATCCCGAATTTACCCAAGAAAGTCTAAAAGGGCAAGGAGATACGTTATTTCATGCGTGAGGATGGGAATATAAAAGAAGGAACTTATAGTCCTTTTCCATAAGTCAAGGGAGAGGTATGGAAAGAGAGGGTGTCTTTCTCTCTCTCTTTCATAGGACGGCAAGATGAATGAATGAGACTCTTGTTTTAACCCGCGGAATAATGGAAGGGAAGAGGAGTTTTCACCTGGGTTGCGATGGGTCGAAAAGATCAAAGCGCGGGTAACCATGACGCCAACGGAGTCGGTGCATTAAATAGGGTAACGAGATGGGCGCTGATTACGAAAGGAGGAGAAGAAAGCTTAAGGTCTCTCTTTATGTGTACCCAATTCATCATTTTAACGTTTTTTTTTCGTTGTTCAAGTCAGGGGATCATCCTGTGGTATTTCACAAACGGGTTGAAGACGATCTCCCAACGAACCCCAAAAATACAGGCATTTAGAATTGAGAAATCGATAGCATTTTCAGAATGAGGACAAACTTCTTTTGTACAGAAGATTGCTAAGAATAATCTTTTAAGTTGCTGACTATTGCTTCAAAACTAGCATGCGACTTAAGAAAAGAACGTGCACCTTCCAACAATCGCAGGAAGCGGAGGGGTGGTGCTTCGTTAACAGCAGACGAACAAACCACCTATCCACGTCGAATTAAATTCCGCGACGTTTACGTATTGATGCATTTTGCGGTGTTTAACTTGATGTAACACTTTCCACGATGTAAACTACTGCGAGAATTAGAAAATAAATTAAATTATATAGTAAATTTTGTGATATTGAACTTTTATATATGGAGCCCTTTTCTCGACGCCTTAAATTATTTTAGACTTGGATTTTTCATATTCCTTCCAAATGGGTTTCTTTGAAGTTAGTTTTCCATGAATTATCATAAGATGATCATAATCATTGAAGTTCTTCGTTTTTCCGTCAATTATATGACATATTCTTCAACCAATTCAAGACGGAATGAATGATATTTAATATGTATATATGTATTTTGAATGAACGAAATGTAGCCAAAACGGACGTTATATTAATGTGATTAAATAATGACACATTGTGTTTAAATACATCTATATATTCTAAAAATGATTAGTAGGAAATAGATTAATGTTGTTTAAAGCAATATAATAGTAAAAATAATGTTAAAGATATATGCATTTTATTTATAAATTTATTTCGCAAAGAAGATAAAAATATTAATTTTTTATTACTAAGGTGAACGTTATTACCAGAAAATGAAATAATTTCAGCTTGTTAGACTACATTTTTTTAAAAAACATGTCTTTTAAAGTTTCGAATGAAAAAAATTCAGCACATGAGTTTAGTATGATAATAATGAAATCTGGATAGTGAACAAGTTTTTAAAGAAATCATTTCATTTTAAAAATTAATTTACGCAGAATTTTTGTCAACATCATCACGTTTGTCTTCAATAAATAATGGCCTTAATTCAATTTCGTAACAAAATTTCACTCTCATAGCGATTCAAGAGAGAGATCGAAATTCCTGCCACGCCTAACCGATTACATCCAGAAGTTATCTCACGACAAGTTAATTCCTGCGATTTTGTTCTAAGAATACTCTCTTGGCTATCGGCATATCCAACGCAAATAGTCTTTTATAATAAAAGCCCTTGTACCGGATGCAGAACGAGAGGTAGAGCACGACGCAATGCCTTACCGAATACCGTTCCAAGGCGGAATCCCCCATTAAAAAGGTTATATCCCGGATCACCTTGGATACGGATACACAATTCATCCACGTGATCATCCCCTCCCCCTTCCAGCGCAATCGATATCGACGAAATGGACAATATTTGTGCGCTCGGCGTTTCCTGCCCTAAGGAAATAGAGTGGACGGAAGAGTTGAATTGGCGTTCTCGGATCGCTAATTCAAGGTTGAGCGGAAGATGCAAGAGCGGTTAATCTTCGGTTCGTAAGTGGATGGGAGGAAAAACCTTCGCGAGTAACAATCCCTCTTTCAACCTTCAAACGTTTCTTATGCACCAGAGAGGCCTATGACTGATGCAAGAGTCGAGGACGCAGTCGAGTTTCACAATGCTGTTTTTTTTTAAATGCTGAGGACGTTTTAGAATGCCGAGCTTGTAAAAGCCGTTTTAATAAGAAGTCGACTCATTTGTAACTATGGGAACGTTTGGAAGCAAACAATGAAGCGTTGATGTGCGTGCATGTCAAACATCGAAGAATCGTAGGTAATGTAAAATATTGTCATCCATGGACAAAAAAATGAACGTATGCAATGGCATGGATCAACAAGATGAAGAGTTGGATAGAAGACGGCGGAAAATTGATTTTAAGGCAAATACTATATTAATTCAACAGAGAATTATCAAGCTCGTCGTATGGCTGAAAAAATTTCTAAGAACAAGCACTTTAAAAAAAAGTACTCTCCTCATAAATCTCCAATATCCGCATCAAGGTTATAAAAATAATCAGATGCGCATTTCGGCTACAAGGTAGCCGTCTTCAGTGGTAATTCACCGAAAGTATATCTTGAATAGAATAGAACGGCGCATCTGTTCTTTTTATAGCCTTGTTGTGGTCATTAGAGACATAAGAGATAAGTGCTCGTTCTTGAGTATACTAGATTATGTGAAATGATGGAGAGCAAGAAAAACATTCTGGTCACGATCGAGAATCGAATCCGGCTCTTCCACTCGGAGGGCGGATTCTTTACCACTGAGTCATCACGGAAGCATTTTTATTCTTTTTACAAAAGATTCCAATTCTATTTATTTGTGTACAGCTGGATATTTCTCTTCAATTTAAGCTCTTTTAATATTTTGGACAATTTTTATTGTTTTCATAATATTTCGTTTGGATGGAAAATCATTCTTTCTATGGTGGAAACGAAAATTCCGCAGGCAATCTTTGAAATTTTCTTATAGAATATGTCTCATGGTATCATATAGGAAGTAGACTCTCTCTCTCTCTATCTCGAGAGAGAGAGAGAGAGGGAGAGGGAGAGAGAGAGCTCCTCTGAGTGAATCGCAAGGAGAAGGAAACAGATGGGCTTCTCTCCTCGTCCTTGTTTGTCGTAATTTTCTTTACGACACGTTACTAAAACTTCGATCCGGGATCGCGAACGCACCAAAAACGTGGAAAAACAACGTGTACGCTGTTCATCCGATGGATTTCAATCGGGCCCTTAAAACATTGCGTGCCGCATCCCGAATGCCTGATACTCTGGGCAACCAGTCTTCCTCTTACCAATGGTAATACATCTCGACTCTCAATAAAACAAATCTCACCGAACATGACAAGGAATCCATTCGAGAATGTACGTGCATATGTCACACGCGCGCATGCGGTGCATTAAATTTCTCTTCGGCGCAGCGATATGCGTCGCCCATCATAAATTCTCCGTTTACACGAATTTTTTTTATCATTGTCCTGCGATCGTTAGGGTGAGTTGTTTGTTTTGATAGAATTTAGTATGAAGAATGGATAATCGGGTGATCATCAATGATCATATCTCGCGTTGAAATTTTAAATGTATCTGAATCTGAATAAAAACTTTGCAAGCCACCGTAGTTGATTTGTGGCAGGGGGAGAATATCACCGACCTATCGTGTATTCGCCTATTATGGTTTCTTTTTATCTTAGGAAAAAATATCCCCGAGTCAGTTTCTTATAGTATATTGTCATTTTAGTCTTGGTGTCCTACATTAGTTAGACTCTTAACTACCTCTGATAATCTGTTTGGTTGCAAAGAATGCTAGTTAATCTTTTGTGAAAAAACTCCGAATAATAACCTCTCTAGGGATCGGAGAGTACGAATTCTTTTAATAGCTACAGTGGCATACACATGATTTATTCACCTATACATTTTGTTGTAAATTGGAGTGTGTCGCTTTTCTTATGTGCGGCGAACAGTTGCAGACGATTGCTCGTAAAGCCTCTTACATTGTACTGTTTAAAAAAATATAGTTTTGGCTTTTAAATATAATTTTATTTTTAAACGCATCCCATATTTCTCACGTACGTCTACATTCCGGAAATTTGCATTTCGGTGCAACAGCAGAGCAGGAACTGCAAGAAAAGCGGGAGCATTTTCTATGTGAAAGGTCCGACGATCTGGATACATATTTCAGTTAATTGAATTTCATTTGCTTGCATGATTCCATAGTCGCTTCGACTAAATTTAATCTTCCTTGTCAAATTTCTAAAAATTGTCCCTCTTTCTTTAAAAAGTTAAAATAAATGTTTTAAATGTAGTAGTACCATTAAAGTATTTTGCCAACAATGTACTAAAAGTCTTCCTGTCTGCAAGAATGGCTACGTTATAGGTTATCGATCACCACTAATCCTCTCTTAAAGACATAAACAATAGCAGCTTTCGTAAGCAGTGAAAAATGGATTTTCGATTAAGCGTTGGAATGCGGCGAAATAAATTTTCATTGTCTCTCAGGGATTTCGATCGTCACTTTCTCTTTCATTCGGGAAGCGCTTTAAACCCTTTCTCTCGTTCGAAGGCTTCATCGGGTGATTCATCGATTCCGCCTTGCACGGCGTATTTTCCCATTTCGCCAAACCATGCAGACCAGAGAGTGAGGCTGAAAAGCCGACGCCATTGACAGCCTTCGGCACGCGTGTTAGCTGCCTCACGGAATGTCCATGTACGAAATAAAACAGTGCCGTCCTCTTAGTGAGGGACGCGGCAGACGTGATGAAATTCGCGCGAGCGTGCGAAGACTCTAATGTTGCCACGTCATCACGGCCATCTTCGGATGAGATCGACGTCCTCTAAACATCGAAAATACAACTCGACAGCTCATAATAGATTTTTTAAATATGTTGAAATGAAAGAGCCACTATTTAATATAACTGATAAAGTCTTTGTCATATTATTTGTGTGTGGCGGACTGTCCGTATTTCTTATTGGTATTGAATTATGTGGTAGACTAAAGTTTCAAAGTGAATATAATTCATGAAAAATAAAATAAGAAACCTAATAGATATGTTGAAGCGACAGCAGGTCAGAGGTTCCCAACATTGTGCTCACGAGCACCGCTGTAATCATAAGCAACCTGAAGTCTGGATCTGAATAAAAACCTTGCAATTGGTGTGTGACAGGGGGAGATTATCTCCGACCTATAACATCTCTCGGTCCTACAATCAATTTCACGAATTTTGTCTGTGTGTACGTGGCGTTCTATGTAAGTTGCGCTCTTAATTACGCCTGATAATTCAACATTAAAGTCTTCTGATCTAAATCTATGCAATAGGTGATGCCTAGACTTTTCTCACTGTTCCTCCAGAGACTCCATCAGAGCTCTTCTATTAGGCCTGTGACACTTACTTTCCTCCCATATCTACGTTGAATTTTTTCCAACTCCTGAATAAGACCTATCTCTTAGGGTCCCCTATATCGGTGCTCCCAAACCTTTTCTGCTCCACGGCACACCATACATGCTTAAAAACATCACGGCACACCAAACCCCCCTCCCTACTTAATTTCACTACGTAAATACACATTTATAAAGAAAAAACTAACGTAAAACAAGTAAAAGTCGCAATTATATTAGATTATTATGATTGGTAAACTAATATTCAAATAATTGTATAATTTTATTGTAAATTAAGTACATGCACAATTCAGCGTGTAAAAATGTTTTGCTCTTCGACGGAAAATTTAGTCTTTTCTTTTTAGTACAAAGGATCAATAATAGAAAGAGCTACAAGAACTTCTTCATCTAGGTTCTTTACACATGCCTTTTTAATATTTTTAATATGAGCCGTTGACGAACAATTAAATTCGCATAAATACGTTGTTGAACATGGAGCGTCATAGCGATGGCATACTCAGATAATGAAGGATATTCACACCTTTAACTTTTAGCCAAAATACGTCTAAAGGTATTAGTACTAATTTTAAGGTGTATGATCTTTGCTAAGGTCTTATCAATTCCTCTCGTAGTTTCAGGATAAATTCCTCGGATGATAAAATTTATGCGAATTTGTTTGTTCCGAACGCTTTTGTGAAAATTCAGTATCCTCAGACTGTGCGGCACACTAGTGCCTTCCTCGCGGCACACTTATGTGCCGCGGCACACCGGTTGGAGAGCACTGCCCTACGCTACAGGCGTACTCAATTAGCGGCAAAATAACAAACCTCACGGGTGCTCTTTTGAGATCCTCATATACTACTCTCGATCTTCAGGAGTTTGATTTGTCAATTTATTTACATTCCAAATGTATAATATCAGTATAACTTTGACATTTGTTTTTATTTACGATCATTTATATTTTAACGAAAGTATATTATTATTCGCTTCATTGTGCATATAAATCTATGCATGAAATGGTTGTAAAAATGCCGTGAAATTGGATTTTTTTGTTTGTCTTTGCGAAGTAATTGTATTAACGAGCGGTACAATGCACGTGATAAATTATTCTCTGGCGCAATTTTTACAGGATCCCCGTTATTAATGATTCATTACGAGGCGACTGAAAGGTAAGGTTTACAGATACCGTTACAAGAAACAACATATTTTCATTCAATTTCCAAAGATATGCTTTCTAAAACCATAAAAATCCATCGTGTAGCGGTTGCATTCATAGAGCAAATAAAAAAATCCTTTCTCTGAAGCGGAAAGAAACGTACCGTAAAATATTTCACGAGAGAATTGGCTGCCTGCATAAGTGACGCGTAGAGATCCGAGGATTTATCTTAAGAGCAATAACAAATGAAGGTGATAAGGTGGTCCGAGTAAGACGCATCGCGAAATCCGCCCGATTATTCGCGGATTTCGTGGTTCATTTCGAACCCCGCGCATGACGCATCGCATTCCTAGGTGAGTAACTCTTTTATCTCACGGCTGCGCTACGGCTCATGCCTAATGGATAGGTCTCTACGACAGTCAATCCTTTGTATGCCTTGGGGATGCTTCTACGAAAGTCTATACCATCGGAAGAGAAGTTCTCGTGAAGGCAAAGGTCAAACTAATAGAGAGAGAGATACGCAGACAGGAGAGTGAGAAAGGAATTTCTATTCTACCCCGTCATTATAAAAAATATAACTCTTATTCCACCTTTAGGACCAGTAATCCAAAGAGGAAAGAGGAAGCGAGCTAAAACGAAAGCTTAAAAATAAATAACGAACCGTTTGCCGAGATTAAAACCGATGTTTTTCCTTCTTTATGAATGGCAGTGCAGTACAATGAGACTGGAAGAGGAAAATTGATGGCTTGTTTATTTTATGGGGATTAAATGTGACGTTGAGATGCGGGATTATTTCGCGTATGAGCATATTATTAACCATATAGCTAACATCAATCTCTTTATTTTTTCTCTTCTCTCTCTCTCTCAAAGAGGACCGCGGGGTACAGGATTGTTTGTGCATTTGTGCCTTCGTGCTTTCTTAAGACAGTTAAGGCGTACCTTCAACCGGATAGAGACATAACATCCTGGAAAATAAAGAAAACGTCCGTGGAGAATTTGCGTCAAAATTCGAAAACGCCCCAAAGGTGTTGTTTTAATGCTTTGTTTGCGTCTCCAAAGGTCTCGGCGTAAAGAAGGATTTGGTTATCTTGTAGGATTAGGAGTGTCAGATGTCTCGATTTCGACTTTGAAATAGGAGAAAAAAGATTAAATTGTCGAAGGTCGTATTTAAAAAAGTTTCTTAATACTTAGGTCTTTTTTTTCGGCGTAACTAAAACTATAAAGTACGATATCACTGAACAACTTTTGCCATGATGTTAAGTATAATTCCAAAAACGTTGACAGGTTCGATTAAATTTTTCATTTTTTTATTGTGTAGAATTAAAATACTGACATACGAGTCACGGTTTTATGGTTTGTTCTTTATCCGCTGTGATTATTTATTTGGTCACTATGAAAATCCAATGACTAGTATAGTGATTAAAATATTCAGTGGGCTAAATATAAACATCATAAGTAAAAATGCTAATAAACGCCTGGCATACCTAAAGGGGCAAATGAAAATAAAACAATGGTCAATGAAAACATATTCCGAAATAACAGAATGGAAATTGAACATCAAATTTTTATATGACTAAAACGCATTATTAAAACATAAAGAAGGAACGAATGAGATAGTCGTGAAAAATTAACTCGCTACGCTAGGACGGCAATAATTTCCAAGAAGTTGAAATCGATTTTGGGATCCCTTTAACGTGGCACGTCCGTCGCGGACGTATTTGTATCTAATTTATGCGAAATGCGTTAACGAGTCGGGAGAAATAAGGAAAAACAATGCGATTTCCGGTTTCTCCGCCTCCCTTTATCGCATAGCTTCGTTACCTCATCTCCCTCTCCTCCTAAAAGACGCCCTCGTATTGTACTCTTTTGAGATTTCAGGGTCATGACAATTGCCGAGTCTAACCTCTTACCACCTTTCAAGTCATCCAATTACTACGCTACGCTATGAGCCATTCACTTCCTCCCGTGAGATCCTTGCCCTCCTCCCCTTTCTCTTTCTCTTCCTCCTTTCACCGATGTTTACGTGATCGCCTATCTATTTTTTTAATCCAACCGCCGCACCAACCATTTATTCTTTATTTCTTTTATTTATTTATATTTTTGAAAAAAACGGAAGAAGAAGTAATGCGCCTTTGTTTGTTGTTTCTTTTAAAAAGGCAAATGATTGCCCTCTTGTTTGGTACGTTTCTAAGAGGGGATTACTTTACCGGGATGAAAGCAATCCCGCCTCTCACTCTCGTGGGAATTTCCGTCTGAAGAAAGTACAGCGTTAATGACCGGAATTTGAAAGCCATTACGAAAGTAAAGCAAAGGATGAAAACAAGAAATTAACCAGAGTAAATAAATGCCCCGTCACAAATTTCCGGAAAGGTAAGAAACAAGCGATACAGTTAAAGTTTAAAGTCGATATCACATTAGACGAGTCTGTAAAATAATTTAGAATCGCTATTTCCCGCGATCTCTCGCGGTAAATGCAGATTCGGGGACTTTGGATGAAACCTTCGAAAAATTATTTATTATATGCAGAATATAACTGTATCGAGGGAGTGCGAGAAACGTGTTATTTACAGCAGTACCTCAGATTTAGTATTTACAATATGTGGAACCTCCACTAGAAAGGACACACATGTGGGTTAGAAAAATATCAACACCAAACATATGATTCAAAGCGAAAAGCGACCTTTCATAATTAAAGAAGTTGAAGAATTTGAGGAACCAGCTTTAAATGATGAGGGAAATTCGATGGAAGATTTGATATTCTCTGAAACAGTTATCGCGCACCAGCTAGAGTCGATTAAGCAAAATAAGTCTTCCGGACCGGAGGGCATACCCGCGCGTGTGTTAAAAGAGCTAGCCTCGGTAATCGCATCTTACTAGAAAATAATATTCGAAAAGTCCGTTGCACATTGTACCGTTCCAAAAGACAGGAAACTAGCATACGTAACGCCCATCCACAAAAGCGGTGATAAAGAGAACCCCGAAAATTATAGACCGATTTCCTTGACGTCATTATCGTGTAAGATTCTAGAACATATAATCGTTAGCTCTGTTCTGCGTTATTTAGATGGTCGTTCTTCGCTAAGCAAAAACAAACACGGATTTCGGAAAGGTAGGTCATGCGAATCGCAGCTCGCCCTGTTCGTAAACGATTTGTTGCAATGCGGAGAGAAAAACACTCAGGTTGATGCCATTTTCATTGATTTTAAAAAAGCGTTTGATAAAGTACCCCATAATAAATTAATAGGAAAACTAGGAAAGTACGGCATAAACCTAAATATCGTGAGTTGGGTAAAAGATTTCCTCTCCAACAGAAAACAGATAATAGTTATTGATGGGAAATCTTCATACCCAGCAAAAGTCGCATCAGGTGTTCCACAGGGAAGTGTCATAGGCCCACTACTATTCCTGATATATATAAACGATATCTGCTCGGTAGTTCGCTGCAAAATAAGACTTTTCGCAGATGACACCGTTTTATATAAGGAGATAACGAGTCAGGATGACCAAAAATCGCTCCAGGAAGATTTAAACGCCATTTCAGCATGGTGTCAAGATTGGAAAATCGAAATTATTCACAGCAAATGTTCCCTATTGAGTTTATGGAAGAGTAAGAACAATGAATTAGACTCGGAGTACAGAATTGATAGATTGAGTATTCAATCTGGAGTGTACGTTAAATATTTAGGAGTCACCATTTGTTGTGATCTATCGTGGAATATGCATATTCGAAGGATCGTAGGCGCAGCCAATAAGAAATTGGAAGTCGTAGACAGAATAATAGTAAGAAGTAGCACAGAACAGGTACGAGAAACGTGTTATTTATCATTAGTCAGATCTCAGGTCGAATACGCTTCCAGCATATGGAATCCGTACGAAAAGGGACAGATACTTGAGATAGAAAGAATCCAACGCAGAATAGCCAGATTCGTTAAGCAAAAATATGAGAAAAAGTTAAGCGTCACATCACTCTTAAAGGAGTTGAATTGGATATCGCTAGAGGATCGCAGAATTAGCGCTAGGTTAAGGTTTCTGGAGAAATTTAGGTCGGAAGTTCTCTTAGAGGAGGTCTCAGTAATGTTAGAGGCACATACGTACATGGGCAGGGACGATCACGAGAATAAAATACGAGAGATCGACTGTAGAACCGAACGATATCAGAGCTCGTTTTTCCCAAAGACCATACGGGATCATAATAGGAGAGTAATTCACACGAGGGACGTTATTAGGTAGGATTTGGTGTGCTGCACCCCCTGCCACCCACCAGTCTGGTTATTTGCAGGTTATCATGTAGATGTAGATACATGCGCAACAACAACAGTGTGAACTCTCTTAGTCATTTTGGTGTGGTTTCGATCTTGAATGGTCAGTTATCGAGTCGTTGTAGCGGTCTTAACTTGACCGCTCCACTTGCCGTATGCACAAAAAAAGAGCAGCGTGCAGTGATTCGATTTTTGTGGACTGAAGGTGTACCAGGGGCAGAAATCCACCGAAGACTTTCAGAACAGTATGGGAACAGTGCTATGCCGCAGCGGAGTGTGTACGATTGGATTAACATGTTCAAAAACGGTCGCACAAGTGTCACTGATGAAGAACGATCGGGGCGCCTCCACGTCCGCTACTGATGAGAACATTGAACGACCCACGCCATGATTCTGAATAACAGACGGGTGACTATTGATGAAGTGCCATATCACCTGCAAATCAGTCATGGTTCTGCCCATGAAACCATCCACAACAGACTTGACTTTCATAAAGTCTGTGCGAGATGGGTTCCCAGACAACTCACCGAAGAGCACAAGCGCAACCGTTTGGACATCTACCTACGCCTATCTGCTATCATAAAGAAGGTGACGCCTTTTTGAGACACATCATCACTGGGGACGAAACATTGGTCCACCACTACTGAGCCAGAGAGTAAACGCCGGAGTTTGGAATGGAAACATCCGAAATCGCCGGTCAAAAAAAGTCAGAACTCAACCAACAGCGGGAAAAGTGATGCTCACAGTTTTTTGGGATTCACAAGGGCCAATATTGGAACACTATCAAGAGAGGGTCACAACAGTAAACAGTGATCGTTACAGCGAGATGCTGCGGGACAAGCTGAAGCCAGCAATTCGAAGCAAACGCCGAGGACTATTGTCGGAAGGTTTTGCAGTGTTGCACGGAAATGCCCGTCCACACACTGCCTCCTAGACTGTTGAATCCCTCCGGCAACTGCACTTTGAGGTTTTGGAGCATCCTTCGTACAGACCTGACCTCGCCCCTTTGGGCTATCACCTCTTTGGTCCAATCTAAGACGCTTTAAAGGCTGCCGATTTGCCAGTGACCAAGAAGTGAAGGAAGCGGTGCATGCGTGGCTTGTCACTCAGCCGAAAACATTTTTTTCTGACGGCATACAGAAGCTTGTGCAACGTTGGACTAAGTGTGTTAAAAAGCAGAGAAACTATGTTGAAAAATGATACTCTTGTAAGTTCTCTATTGTTTTTGTATTAATTTAAAAAAATACATTGCGGATACTTACTGACTCACCCTCGTATATGTATAAATCTCAAGAAACTTTAATAGGCCGAGTTAACGATGGGATTTTCTGCATTTGCATTCTTCTCTTACTCTTGACCCTCTTTAACGTCCCTATTTTCAACATCAAAAGTCAAAAGGTGAAAATGTCCACCCATACCAATGTCCCGCGTGGACACTTCGAATTGTGTCGATAAAACTCGTTTCTAACTGTACGCTTCATGCCACCGAATCACACCAAGGTTAAAGGTAGAAATTTCCACCACGCCGGGAGAGTAGGATTTCAGCAAGGAGTTACTCGGAAGACCCTCATCTCTGAGTAGGAGTGAAACTCGTCGCGTCATGTAAGGTAAAGAGACTTTTCTTTCGATTCCTCTTCTCCCACTCTCTCCTTCGTACACGCGCGCACACACTCACTCCGCTACCTACCTCTCTTTCTCTCTCTCTCTCTCGCTCTTTTCTTTTATTCTTCGACGCTTCCTCTCTGACTCACCCCACCACTCAACGAATCCAATTTCGGTTGTGCCACAATAGGTCATTAATCTCTTCATCACAAACTTCCATGACTTCTCCCCTCTCCTTCATTTCTTCCCGTTTTCTCTCTCCCCTATTCTCTCTCTCTCTCTCATCAGAAACTCTCCAGCGCGTGCCTGTTGCAGCATCGCTTTGGATGTCTTCTAATCAAAAGTTTCCATTTGGGATACGTAACATAACCGAGAGACTTGCACGCTTCTTTTCTTTTGCGCTCTAATCGTGCCTCCTCTGCGTGACATTCAACTGTTTCCAAAAGCGTATTGTTTATTTTTTCAAACGAATTTGGTCCTAAAAATTTGTTTTTTTTTGCGTCTCCGGGTTTCATTCATTTTTTTACTCTCTCTCTCTCTAACCTATCACTACTAATGTCTAGTTGGGTAATCGATCGAAGAACGCCTTTGTATTCTTATTTCCTAATCACGAATAGGTTCTTTCCAATAGAATAGTATGGGTTTCAGTTGAATTACAACCGTTGACAAACATGAGGTGGGTTACGTTTTTCTGGGAGGAATTAATTAACTGGTGACAAACTATCTTGAAAAAGGTTGCTTTTCTATCGAAAGATTTGGAAAATTAATGGCGTCTACTTCTAGCTTTCCAAAAAAATATTACACAACAACCTTTTAGGATTTTCTATGAGGTAATTAAATATATGTATTCTTGAGCATAATATGTGACGATTGTTAACTAAATCCGCTGAAAAACTGTAAATTTCATAGGAAAATTCAGTTGAACAGAATTGCCAAAATATTCCCTTTCTGAATTTGTCTGCTACGGTAGCTCAGTGGTAGAATATCCGCCTGACAAGTGGAAGACCCGGGTTCGATTTCCGGTAATAGTGAATTTTTTCACCTGTTTCCACATTTCCCATTACTAAATAGCGCTCTACAGTACAGTTTTTTTTTGTTTGCATCAAATAATATTTTCCTTCGAAAAAATGTACTTTCTTGTCCTTTTCTACTTTGACCTACCCAGAAGTATCGAATGAAAGCGTATATACATCGCAAAGAGATTAAATAAACCGATACGAGATTTGTGTTAAGGTAAGATGAGATACAGTTTAATATCCTTCCGGTTCGCCTTTCCCATAGAAACCCTTCTCTTCCTACGTTGTCCTTCCACTCACTTCGCGTTGCCCTCAGCACACGGCGTAACCTCCACACGTTCCCTTCCTCTGCAGCTGCAGTGAAAGTTCACCGGAGTCATCACTCAAGATGCCAACTGCTCCAGTTCTCCATGTGCATCGGCCATCAACGCCTAACCAACCACTTCGAAGCAGCCTTGTCAGGAGAAAAATTAATTCGGTTTCTATTTTTATAGACTTCGCGAACGGAATAATGTTACTGAAGGACATGTATTTCGCGGGAATATTGTACCAACTCTGAAGAATGCACACTATCATATTAAATAATAACATTTAATGTATAGTTGGCATCTCACTATCAATATTTACATTTCTGTATAATAGTTTTTGTTTAATTTCGCCCTTGATTTGAAAAAGAAATATACGAAAAGGTAAAAAAAAGAACAATAGCCATCGTAAATATGATGAAAATAGCTTCAATCGCAAATTTTAGCTGAAAATTATTTCTTCGTATATGGAAATCATCGAAATGAAGCGTAAATCAAACAATATTTATGCCGAAATAGTTGAAACGCCATGTGAAAAAAAGTGATTTATGTCTGAAATGTATTTAAAAACATATTTACGTTAATTTTTCTTCTCGTATCCCATCATTATAACCGTTAAAACTTGTTTTTAACGGAAAAATGTATGAAAAATAAGGCACATTTATAAGCGTGATTTGTAGTTACCAGACACGATCGTTACCCAGTTTATGGTTTGCTTATTCTCTATATACGTACTTATTGAATACATCAAGCTGGTTGTGTTTACACTTACATTCATGCGCCACCAATTGACAGTATTGGCCCAGCCATCTCCTCCAGTCACGACACACGCTTCCATTTCGCTCCCTCCCACCCCTTTTCCACCTCTGCCACTTCCTACAATCTCTCCACTTCCTCCAAACTTTCTATTAATAATTAAAGCACATTAGCGCCGCAACATCTTTGGGACTTAATTGCAAAACGATCCCTCCGGCGATGTAAAGTCACAATTACGACGCTAAAAGGTTGGAGACAAAATAAATGAAAGCGAAACCACTTTTTTCTTATCCTAGATCTTATGCAACCATAAAGGTGAATTTTTGTCACCATAGCCTAAAAAGTTTCCTTGTTGCGACAACCTCGTAGCTGATGCTAAGAAACCGAAAGGAAGGGTCCAGCGTTTGGCCAACTGCTTAGTAACCAAGTGTTATGCTTCACAAAGTCGAATGCGCATCTGTTTTTTTTCAGTCCTTAATATAGTTGAATGAGTTAACTTAGCCATCTACTGGTTACGGGTCACGAGACGACCTCGAAAACATATTTTTTCCAATATTTTTAATTTTTTTTTATAAAGAAGGAAGTAGTATATAAAATAAGTTTTGCTTATGCCATCTCTGATTTACGTTCATTTAATAATGGAAGCAGCAGTCAACAATCGTATCTTAATATATATATATATATATATATATTGTGCACATGAAATTCACCTGATAGGTGGTGAGGTGGCAGAGGGATGCGTTGTATCAAACTATCCATGACGATTTTTGTATTCGTGATTTGGCGTTCAAAGCTCACATAAATAAAAAAGTGCATGGTAGCTAGATTTGTGAAAAGAAATTACGATAATAAACAGAGCCTTAGGCCGCTAATAGAAACTTTGAAATGAGCATCGTTAGAAGAACACAGATTACAGGCTAGACTTAGCTGATAGTCAAAGTATATGTTGGGAAACGGGGTAACAGAACTAACCAGGAATCCTACAAATCTCTCTGAAGGAACTATAATAAGGGTAAGATTCGTGATATCTATTAAAATAACAATAGGAAAACGATAAATGGGAATTGCTAGGAGCATACTTGGTGCCTTGTATCCGCTGCCATCCACCATTTGCATGGTATTATTATCAATAATGCGTTACAGGTGGGCAACATGCTCGGTGGTAACACTACAATCAAGTAGAAGTAGAATACAAATACATTTATAAGTTACAACTTACACTTATCCCTTCATTGTATACAGTTACAATACAATATAGAATTCCTATGTTATGCCCCTAACTTTACTTATAAATGCCGTCGTTGTTTTTGGATAAGGCTCAAAAACTCCCTCAGCCAAATGTTCCATTCAGTGATCCCTCTGTTTAGAAATGAGTTTTTACTGATTTCCTATTTTTGGGGTAAAGTCCTTATTTTATTCTTATGATCGGTCCTTCCTAAGTAGCTTGGAACGAGCAGTTTCTCTCTCATTTCACCGCATTTAGTTTTTCCGCTGGCATTTTTGTAAATTTCAACTAACCTATGATGTAGATATAAATTTCTGAGCCAAAGTCGTCTTAAGATGTAACTTAATGTTTTTAAAAACGAATACACCAGTAGGAGCTTTGTTGGATAACAGGGAATCCTTCATCGATCGGTCAGTTGAACAACTCGTTGGAATCTGTATGCGTCGATCGACCCACAAGTCAATAACATTCGCCTTTATAAAATTGTCTTTGCATGAGTTGTATACATAAAGAAATTTCATTTCGACGCCAAAGATTTGGTGAGCCGATATAAACTATACGCAGTGCAATGCAGACGTCAGTGAAAACAAACTCGTCCTCTCGTTCTGACCTGTTCTGTTAGGTGCAGCGATTAAAGCCAGCAATGAAAGTATTGCCCCCTTTTTTTCTTTAATCACTTCCGCGGTCCCGGATGAATTTCCGGATCGGCCACATATGACGTAACGCGGCGGGTTCATTATTCCCCATCGCCCCCTCCTCCCGTTTTAATCCCGCAATTTTGACCGTAATTGGATGATGCGGGAAAAGTGATGCTTAAGAATATAAGGCAGTAGGAAGGAATTCCCCTCTGAAAACGCTACGCCCTGTTACGCGGCTTAATCACCGTTCTCCGCGGTAATATGCAGTGTGCGACCGATTCAAATGATATTAACGACCGCTCCGTAACATGCACGATTAAGTGCGGCGGAAGATGCGTGGTTAAGAATTCTTGCCTCCTCTCATGTTTTCAAAAACGCATTACCAACCGAATACGTACCTGATTAAAAGCGTCGTAATGAGATAATATGAAAAATGGTTTCGGTTTAATATCCTCTCAGGGATCTCTACGAATGTTCTGCGGATGGTTTGAAGTCAGACATTAACGGACGCTGTTGCGTTACTCCATCTTTAGATGTCCGCTATGGACTTTGCCAATAAATCCAAAACTGCCTTCATAATTTTCGTCTTCAACAAAGCTTGACAATTAAATTTTTTTTATTTATTCTCATTTATTATAAATTTTCATGGAAGGCAAAAATATCGCAAATTACTTCTTTACACGGATTTCATTTTAAAAAATCAAAGGAAATATTAAGTTATTATCGAAAATTTACTGATATTCTCCTTGACTATGGAGGATTTCAGAGATGTTTTAGCGGACGCGTGTGTGAAACTATTTATCATTTAGAGAAAGAATTAACGTTTCGTTAGCATGTTAGGTGGGTAATCAAAATAATCACACTTGTATGTCAAATTTTCCATTGCTATGCCGTTGGACCCAGTTTCTCATTACGACGATGTCGACCATGATTGCCAGCGAAAATTTTTTGTCCTCGAACAATCTTTTATTACTCCACAGAAATATGCAATTTAATTGAATATATGTTTATTTCCTGTAGATCAGGGAAATCACCAGGTTTGATTTCAAAATACTATAAAAACATTCTAAAAATGTTTTTTTCTTTATATTTAGCGATTACGAACGTTAAGGAGCGCTTATCTACAGTATAGGAAACGCCTGTAATAAGATGACGCCAAATCTCAACATTTTTACCGTGCGTATTATGATAAGAGTAACTGAAATTCACAATTTGTTGTTATATAAGTGCTAAAAATTTGATTTCGCTTTTTTTCCCAATAATATATGCGCAACCCTATTACGAAAATGTGCATTAATAGCGAAGAGAAAAATTCCGTTTCTGGTCGGTAATGGCACGATCTCTTAAACAACATTTTTATCCGCAAAATTCTGAGAAAAAAGTGCAAGCGGCATACACTTACAACGCATTTAGCAACCTGTCGTTTTTTTTTCGTTTACGACGCGCAATAAACAAACGCGCTAGAGAAAATACGCTCCAAGGCTTTTCGGTAACATAACACCTTTTTCACGCCCTTTTCCCATTCCGTTCTGATAAGAAAGGACGACCGCCAAAACGTTATTGCTGCAACGCCTAGATGATCGACCTCCGAGAAGTCTCGGGATCGATTCGAAGACGTGATCCCGAACCGCCGAGGTCAAACACCCACACCAACCCACCCGCCATTCCACCAGCCGTCGTGAGAGAAGGGGAGAGTAGACGGCCTGCACTGTCCGTTCTGCCGAACTAAAAAAAAAAAAAAATAAACTAAAAAAATCGCAGGACGCCACCTCATCCGATCACAACACACACTCTCCCTTTCGTCAAAAGCTTCGAGACTTATTTTTTTCTCTCTCCCCTCAAACCGAAGGCCTTCAAAAAGGGACCCCCACTTAGGCCTCCCGTAACCTCCAACACATCCCCTCCCTCACCACTCCAAAAAGAATAATATATTAAACCCCTTCACACACACTCATTCTTACCTATTAATCTGTTTGCTCCCCTTCTTTCAATCTCATAAGGCAAAACTTTTTGCGCTCTTGAGGTTCCCCATTCCGCTAGCGTTCCGGCTTTGGAGCGCTACCGGAACCTAACCCTGGTTACAAGGACGAAGTATAGGCCGAAGGAGAGGGAGAGTTTGTGAAGAGGGAGGGAAAAAAACGGGAGAGTGAGGAGGAAGAGTAGTGTGGTCGGGGGGAAGGCCACGGGCCCACCTCCTCTTTCTCTCTCTCTCACTCAGCTGTTGGAGGGGAAGTTGGGTGGATGTGGTGGATGGAGTGGGAGTTGGAGGAGGAGGGGGGGAGGAGCAGAAGAGTGGAGGTGCCGGTGGAACCCAACTCAGCCGCCAGTAAGCACCTCTCACTCGAACGAGTCAGACGCGAGAAAGCGAGAGTTTATAAAACCGCTCGCCGAACCGAACGAAAGCGACAGTCGTGTAGAGCAACACGCCTCCCTCTTCGACTCGACGACCACGTTACGTCCGAATTGACGTCCAAAAGGGAGGCGTAACCGCGTCTTATTTTCTAATCCCGGAGTCTTTTTGAAAAAAAAATATTCCGGGAGGAAGAACCCAGCTCGAAGGAAACTTTGGAAAAAATAAGTTTGTTTTTATTTTTTTTTCGCGTGTTCTACGCAACCCTAACGCATTCTGATTGTTCTTGGGATGTCCCCTGCTTTTTCCCGAAAGGAAAAAGGAAGAGTGCCATCCGATTTTATTTTTTGGCATACCGGAAAATAAAACGGGACGAAGTTCTTGTTTTTTTTCCGCCGGATATTCAGATCGAGTTTTTTTCTACGTTTCCTATATTCGATTCCGCTCCGTCGCCGTACCGGGAATTTATCGATCTATCCTTTCGATAAAAAATTAAGCGAATTGGTCGCCGAAATTATCCTGCGTTCGACCAGAGTAGATACGGACACAAGTGTCGTCAATTTTTATCTTTTTGTTACTCGTTGTTCGTCGTGTGTGCTGTGTGTGTTTGTTCGTCGCCGAACCGCGTGTGATCTAACGCCGGAGAAAAGAATAGCCGATTCTTCGAGTCCTCAGCTCCTGGCGAGGAGGTCACCCGCAGAGCCGCTGGCATATCGAAGAGGTAAGGATCGACCGACGTCTTTCGCTCGTCACGTACCTTTGGCACAGTTTCCGCATCGGTAATGGGGGAAATTTCGAAAAAGGAAAAAAGATGAGGGTCAATGCAACGAAGTGTCTTGGTCGTCCAAGTTAAAAGTGACCGTTAATGGCAATCACGGGTGTGGAATCGCTCCTTTGTAAGCTCACAACATAATCAACGAGACCGTGTGAGTTTTATTGTTTAAATTTTGTCCGTGAATTTCATAACGACGTGAAAACATTAAATTTTACTGGGACCAGAGTAAGGGTCGTTCTGTATTGTCGGTCTCGAATTATAAAGCTTCATTTCAAATTTCATAGATTTTACTTTAGGTGAAAATTTATTTTGAAGACTTATTAGGAAAGAACTGATGTTTTTAGGCGTAGCCAACGTGTTAGAAATTCATTTTTATGATTATTAGAATTTTTTGAAGTTGTTATTCTTTCGGTGTAAATATTCTCAAAGTAAGTAAGTCTCGCTTTGCAGTTGATTTTTTTTCGAAAGATAGCCCTAGAACGCTATATAGAAGTAGATATGCTGATCTCACAATCAGTTTTTAAGGGTATAATATAGCTCGATCGAAAAAGTGTTAATGGGTAAATCCTTAAAAATGTTACTTGTGCGTTTATAATTAAGAATTAGAGGAATATCACAATTAAGTGTTACTCACTACATTCTGAAATGAATTTTTATAACGTGAATGACCAGCAAAATTATCGTTCGCTCATTATTGACATCTATTTGGCGCCACATTTCACCATGAAGTGATTTCCGACCCAAACCAATTTAACGAGCTTAAATAAGCATATTTCCGTCATTTTTCTCCCCCTAACCTTCGGCATAGCAAGGCTGTCAGCTCCCTGTACCACAGATCCATTATCTCGAGGGAATTCCTTTGGCAGAGACCGGTCTCTCGCGGCAAACAGCGCAAATTCATCGGATTTTACGATACGGGATGTTTTTACGAAACGCGCTTGGGAAATGTCGGCAAATTGAATTGATGTTGCTCCTTCTTTATCTCCTTTTTTCGAAATGATTTTTAAAGAAACGGAAGAAGTGTTGTGACATAGGTAATTTTACGTACGCCATTTCTTTTAATGTCAGCGGATGAGAGCAAACGATGAACACGCGCACTTTCGATTTCATTTTTTCTTTCTCCTTTCGCGTCTTAACGGTTGGTTCTCTCCTTCCGCTCCATAACACCGGCGTTCTTATTTGTATGGTCGTGTATTCGCGATCAAGTTCGAATGGTTATTCCCGCATTCTCTTCGCTATGTTCTGTACCTTCTTCTTAAAATACTGTCTGTACTGTCGCCTTACTCTCTCAAATGGAGGATTCGCAAGAGAGCATTGGGTGCCGCTTCTCGGGTTTCATGCCTTTCGAGGGATCGAGTCCGGGAGTTATCGACTCGAGTGCCAGTAGAGAAGGATCTTAACGCCCTCCTCCTCGAGGCACTACCATCATCATTTTTCTTTGAACAGTATATTTTTGGTTATTACATTCTTGAGCGTGCATTTTTTGCCGAAAATGAAATTAATTCCATGTAAATTATTGTCTTACCCAGTACTTTTCAACTTAGGTTCGAAGATATTTTTTATGACAGAGGGAATATTTGTTGAAAAACCGCAGTTTTGATGTTAGAATTTTTGGAAGACGTTAGTTATGAAATTACACTAATTACCGATGGCTCATTAATACTATTATTAAAGTTTTCTTTGTTAGGCTAATTTATTTGTAAAGTTTCCCTTACAGCAAAATATCTTCTATTGAAGCAAAAATATCCCATGGGATATATAAACTTCAATGAAGAAAATGTCACTTAATTATTAAAAGTCAATATTTCCCTCAAAAAATCATATTATGACTGTAGTCAAATTTACTACCAAATTCTGAGCCAAAAATATCTATTAATATTTTAAACTGTAGCCTTATATTGCTTATTTGTAGTTAGCAGTAATTGGAAATATTGTATTGTTTTAATTTTGAGAATGGCTTACGAGACTTATGACAAGAAATCAATGTTTATTTTTAGTGAATATGCTTATTAATAACTAATTCATTGTGTCACTAATGATTATCAATCGAGCACGAGTAAAAATTCCCCGATGTATACAGCGTTATCAAGTAATGTTTCTCAATATTAGTCTTCTTAAGGTCGAGGGGAGATTAAAGCTCCAATTCCAGGAAGTTGCTTCTAGACACGCCCAAGGATAGGGGACTCCCCTATGACGTTTCTAATATCAAGGTTAAACCCTAATGCTAATTAAATGGCATAAATTTTGGACACGCCAAATGATAGGGAATTTACAATTATTGAGGCTATTGAAGCAATATAAATTCCAGGTCGTAAAGGAACGCATAAAGTCTTGGCGAAAGATATGGGTTCATCTATATGAGTTTTTCAAGGAACAAGGATCATTCTTTATTGATAACGATCAATTACGTCGGGTACGATGTCATAACTTTATTAGGAAGGTGTTGAATGGTATTTTTACAATAGACTTGGATGAATGAATTAGTAATCGTCCGATGACTTTGCCTAATATGGTTCTGCGAAGCGACTTCTTCGTGCTTAAAGGCGCAGTCGAGTCGAATCTTCAAGAGATGTCTGGGAAGAAATGAGTTGAAATGACAGAAGAGAGCGAGGTTTTTTTTTCGTGAAAAATTAACCCGCATTTAACAATTTTCGGAGTGTTTGTGAACATTTAATAAAAATTAGCTACAGAAATAGAGATGTTTTTTATTGATAGGCGCTAATCAAAATGCAGTTTGCAGACGTTTATAGAAAGGGAGTCATTGCAATTTTTCAACCCAGTATATTAAAGCTTGTGTTACAAAGCGCACATGAAAACCAAGTAAGATGATAATGCATATTCTCTTTTGAGAAATTCGTAGGTTAGCTGAATTTTAGAATCTTTATTTAGAAAAATCTGGCTGGAAAATTAAGTATAAACTATTGGAAAGGAAAACTGAAATTTACAGAAGAAAATTATCCGAGGAAACTGTTTTAAGAGCCATATTTGACGCGCCTTCTGACATTTTTCCTCTGATGGTTTTTCTGTCTTTGCATCTAAAAAAAACGGACACTTCACGCCTCGCTTGCTTCTTCGTAAGGTCGACTGCGGTTACTCCTCCCATGGATGGTCTTGAGAATCCCACGCACACCTTCGAACGTGTGACACATGCAAGGGAAGCGTTTAAAAAAATCACCAAAGGGAGGATAGGAGTGGACATGTACTGGTTAAGTCAGGGGTGAGAGCCATCCTTTTAAGAGGGATTATCATTAACAGATGCAAATGCCTCAGGGCTCACATCGGACAGTTACTTGATAGTATGCAAAAACCCTATTTTTAAAATCAGCGGATAGTTTCTTGATAGTATGCAAAAAAAAACTCTACTTTTTGAAATCAACGATTTAAAATATTTCAGCGTCATTAATTCACCATAAATGTTTTTCGGCAATAATTTTAATAAAAAAATTGAAATTATCGGTATTAGATTTCACGGTTCTATCTTTAAAAAAAACATCGCATGCAGCCCAAAATTTTCTCGCGAATCTGATGTGGCCCGCAGGACGTAGTTTGAACATAAAGAGAGAGAGGTTGAGAAGTGATGGGCGGGTAAAGGGTCGATGTTGGGAAAGGTCCGGGATCTCTAAGATATCCGCACCGATATTAATGCTGGAAAAGGCCGTTCCTCGAAGGAGGGGGGAGCTAACTTTGCAGTGACATTTGCACAGTTTTGCAACTTTGGTTTTTTTTTCTGCTGATCAGAATTGAAGATGTAAAATGTTAGCAGGTTTGGCATAAAGAGTTCTCTCGGGAGAACGTGACGGAGGTTATGCCCGGAGGTCGGAGATAAACCAAATGGCGTGATATTACCAGTTGAGCATCGGCGTACTTTTTCCATATTGTTCGGGGATTTTTGGATAAAAGAAATGGACGGCCGATTAAAACATGTGTAAATCTAACAGAAATGTATTTATCGTACTTTTTTAAATTACTCGCCGCGTAACTAATGGATATGTCAAGAGGCGATAAAATAATATCTTCGCCTTTATCTCTAATGAGCTTGCAGCTAGCGCATTTTCTGAAACTGTTACGCGAGATGGGATTGGTGAGGCTTTAATAAAGTTGAAAGGGTACCCTTAAAACATGTCATCAAAAGATTTATGCGGCAAGAAATCTCCATTCTATTTTCCTCAGACGTCATGCAGATTAAAGTGAGCTAGCTCGAGACGCAGGCTCTAGCAATAATCTCATTAACCCCCAAATGAAACGTCATCGCAAAGTTTTATCCGCGTCCGTAACGCTAAAAACAATAATGGACTCCAAAGGCGCGCAATCCGTTTAATTCTCGGGGTAACTAAGATATCAATGTGAAACGTTGTTGACTTTTCGTAATCTCGACGCCGTCGCGGCGAGAGCGACCATCGAGCGCGGTTCCCTTCTTTGCCGTTCAGGGTCGGATTCCGCGTAAATTTATCGCCCCTTGTCTGACCGTATATGCGATGAAATTCTAGGCGTGACAAATTTACGGCGGCATCGCCTATCACGGAGCTGACCTAAACGGGGTTAATAGCCGGCGAATAAAAACAATGAGAGGTTCAATTCCGTATGCGCGATGTCGGCTTTGTTTTTCTCCACCTCCCCCTCATCCCTCCCACGATTTGCCGGATGGACTAAATTGGATTTCGCGGATAGGTCTTTCAAATTAAGATGTTTGACTTCTCCTCCAAAGGGTATTATTCTTCGCGTGCTCGGTGGAACGAGTTGCATACTCGGCGCATCCAGCCATGGGGAACGTCGTTAGTTATTAAGTATTATTACCTCGGCCTCTTTTAAAGGGGCGATGGTGACTCAAGAGCGGAGTTTAAAATTATTTTTTGCCGGAGGATCATCAGGAGCGGTCACGAGAATATGTGAAACGTTTTCTTCCAATTTTCTCAGAGCGGACGGTAGACTTAATATGTGTGGCATTTATTGCGTGTCAGCGAGGAGATGATATGTATAGAAATCCGTTCTTTTTAGGATATGTACGCCTCGATGTAATCCTTCTCTTTGGTGTAGTTGAAGTAATGCTTCGGATGAACTAAAATTGAAGATTTCCCTGATAAAATTATTGAAATTATTTCTATTCCTAAATGTCGCATGGCAGAAGTAATAAAGATTAAAACAACCCCACAAACACCATATTTGTGGAATCGTTCCCATTATAAATTATGAAATTTGTACGAGCGATTATCAGCATAAAACGCTCGAGTATGCTTGTGTTTCGGTGTCTCCGTTTATATTTCCATCATCTGTTACTTATCGTGATCGATTGTTCAGCTGAATATTATTTATCAAATATCTTTTACGCACGTCTCGAATTTATTGTTGATAAATATAAATAAATATAATGATTCCCATGAGTGCGCAGTGCTTGATACCGAAATGAGGATGCAAGGTAAATATAATTAATACTACTAACAATAAAATTCATTCACCGCGAAAAATGACACATTAATTAGCAAAATGCGAAAATCTCATCTTATATTTTAGCAAGTCAATTAGCGTTTCAAAGCCAGCATCTGCCTTCATTAAGCAACTTCGAAAAATCGATATCCTTTTGTTTTTGCATGTTTTCAGCTCAGTACGATGAATAATGGTTTGTCAGAGAGATCTTTATCTTTCCTGATTGATGGATGATGGATGTTCCTCTTAACCATCCAAGGCGTTTTCTCCTTCGGCTGTAATTATTATGAAGGGTAGGAAACTAATTTAAGTATGTGAAAGCAACATTTTAGTGCCTATATATGAATATATTTCGTGCCAGACCTTCCTTTATAGCTTGTAAGGGGAAAGGAAACGATCTCAAACTTTGTATTTAATCTTTGATTTTCATAGCGTTAAAATTGCCCTGAATTTATAATTGTATTCCATCACTTCGAAAATAAAAGCTAGAAATCCAGTTAAACACAGTATCATAATGCTACATGAATCATCGATTGGACAGTAAACATCAAAACTTTGATATAATCGACTGGGAGAAGTAACTATTCTATTAAGTACCCAGTTAACAGCGGCAAACATATAACAGAATTTACTTTGTGTGTATTAAATCTACATTGAGATAGCTAGAGTCAACAAAATCGGTCCGACGAAGTTTTATTCGCGATGAAAATAGTTAATTTCTATTTTTATCATGGACCACACATAAAAATCAATAAGAAATTCCTTTGGATGCCATTTAACTTGAGTTCGTTTTTCTGTTACTTTCCGATGATGTTTTATGGGAGGTGTGAAATCACGTCGCATGAAGCGTTTCACTTTCATCAATAATTCAATTCCTTTCGGCGCGGAGAAATTACCCGTATCTCCGAAATATATCTTAAAATATCCCAAATCTGCCAAGCTCTTTCACTCCTATCCCACGTGCTATTTGCTATTCACGGTGCGGCGGGCGCCATAAATTGTGCTTCGCGGAGCAGCGTCCGAAGAATGCAGCTGCAGAATTCATAATTCTTTTTTTATGTCTTTATTGTGACCGGGGTGAGTAAACTAGAAAGGATCTTCAAAGACAATTCCATTTTTTTCTGTTCGGAACACACATCGTATCGCCTCCTGCGGTAGAAGAGTAAACCAACGTTAAAAGGTATACTTATAGTTATGGAATTATGATAGGACGTCACAAACCACTTAGTATCTATGCGAAGGAAGAGGCGTACAAAACAATAGTAAGACCAATTCTGGAATACGCAACAAACGTATGGGACCCCTTACCATTTAGGGGAAATAAGGAAAATAGAAAAAGTTCAGAGAAAAGCTGCTAGGTACGTTCTAGGTAAGTTTAAGAAGGAAGACATGTTACAGAAATTTTAAAATCGTTGGGATGGGAAATATTAGAAAATAGGAGGCGAATTAACCGATTAGGCGATATGTATCAAACAAATAGTAATAGTGAAGCTTGGGAAGACTTAAGGAGTAGGTTAGAGATACCAAATTTTAGAGGAAAAAATAGCCATGAATTTAAAATTAATCTTCGGCCGCAGAAGACAAATATTGCAAAGTATTCGTTCCTAAATAGGGGGGTCATCGAATGGAATAAGTTATCTTAAGAACTCTTTAAGCACTTACCTAAAGATGCTAAGTGCTTCAAACGAAGAATTAAGTTGACTATGCACAATTAATTATCTATAATAGATTGTACGAAACCAGTGTAGCTATATGAATTAATTTAAAGTATATATTTGTGTTACGGGAAGGTATTTAGAAAATGTATTGTGCCTTTGTGTTGGAGAAGTAGGGGATTGCTTGGTTGGGTGATGTACGGTGAGGAATTCGTGAGCCTCATGACCGCTACGGTAGCCGTGAAGGCCTACCATGAACCCGCGAAAATCCTCACTACAGGTACAAATTGTAATTATTCTTATATGTATTATAGATTTAGTGGTTTATTATAAATAACGTGGGTATACATTATTCTATAAGCACTCTTCTTACAGAGGAGGATATAGGAGGATACTATTGTCTGGCCCACACTACAGCAGCTGGAGAGTTGAAATATGGTACGTAGGTAGGTTATATCACAAAACCGCCAGAATAAATGGAAAATTGCAACAATGTTTATTTTCTTGGCCGTTAAAAATTATAAACCTTTAAACGAACATTTCGCGGTTTAGGTACTTCTAAATAGGCTACAATGCTGAAATATTTTTCAACGGTGGAATTTATCAAAAAACGAAAACGGGATTATAGAAATTGGAAAACTTTTATTCGTTCGGCCGTAATAAATTCTTAAATGTTAAACAAATTGACTAACGTTTATGTACTTTCTGAAGATCCAGGAGGCTGAAAATTTTAACAAAGTTAGGGAATCATGTTCCGGTGGCAATTAACATTGAAAATTTCAAAAAAGTTTTGAAAATTTCAGAAAAGTTTATTAATGTGGCTGTTAAAAATTCATAAAATTTAAACAATTAAATTTATATAAATGCACTTCTAGAGGTGCAACATCGATGAAATTTTGCAGAAATGTGAGGTATTCGAAACGAACGATGAAAACCTATAAAAGTTTTATAATTATACATTTTTGGAGTTGTTTTTACCCCAGAATTGCCCAAAAATAAAAACACGTAATTCGGCGCAGATGTGCAAACTTTCGCGTTTAACAATTATTATTTTTTTATTCTTTACATTTAGGTGAGAGAAATGCTTGCAGAATGCAAGCAAACATTCACTAGTGTGTGTGTGTGTGTGTGTGTGTATTGATGATGATAATATATATATGTGTGTGTGTGCGTGCGTGTGTGTGTGTGAAGTATCTATTTAGGTTAAATTAGGTCTTGTTAACACCTAGTCATACGACTAAATTGTGACGACGAATTTAAAATTAATAAATACGTGAGGAAACAGGTGAAAAAATCTGCCATGACCGGGAATCGAACCCGGGTCTTCCACATGCCGGGCATGTGGAAGACCCGGGATCATAGCAGCTTATGCCTGTCGCATAAGGATCTTTGTATCATCCTTTCTATCAGTTTAATAAATACGTATTTTTTTAGTTTTATCATCCAACAGCTAGGTGTAATATTATTTTTTGAACCATTATCTGAAGACGTGATTAAAGAGGGAATACTACATAATTCGATTTTTTTGTCTAAAATCAGCTTTATTATAAATGTTATCAAGTTTTATCATTACTACATGTAAGAGAATACGGTAAGTGAAAATCAAAAAACTCAGGACTTATAAGTCTGAAAATAGGCGATGCGGATATTTCGCGATTGAAAGTCGAACAAGAATGTCAGAATTTCACGGTGGTGTTTCAGTTTGAGCGGAAATATAACTGTAGCTGCCAGGAGGCCCGATTGGCATCGGGTCTCGCTCCTGTGTCCCGATTTCAGTTGCAATACTGCACAACGTGTTACTTTTCGAGTACGAGCAGAAGAGCGTCTGCCTTGGGAGATTTTATTGCAAGGCTTCGAGTAATACTTCCTGCAAATATATAAGCATTTGAACTACGACGCTTTATTAATTCACATGCGCGCTATTTCAAAGGTAATAATAAATTAATTTTGCGATATTATGCAAATTTAAAGAAAATAATTTTTTAGCGAAAGCACTATTATTCGCAGAAAGATTAATTACAATACGTTGAAGGAAATGGTAATTCAGTTACACTTAAGCTAATCAGAATCAGTCTTAAGAGCGCAGAATATCTTTCGCGAAGGGGTCTAACCTTAATTTTTCTTCCCATAAACTTTATCTAAAGATTGACCATAACAAGTATATGGTCTAAGAAAACTCGTCCTTTCCGATTCTTCGCCATTTTTCGGCCACGGCTTCGTATCTTTGGGATTTTTTCCCCTCCCTTTTATACGCCTAGTTGGCAGCTTCCGAGGCGAACACTGACTCGAGTGCTGAATCGAAACGAGGTGCCAAAAAAAAACGATACGTGCTCGAGGCGTCAAATCGGTGAAAATGAGCAGAATTTTGAGTTTTTTTTATTCGGGAATAGGTCGGAGAGGATCGTTTCGTGGCCCTCTTCACGATGGACCGCGATAAATATTTTGATTTCACCCCCTACTGCTTCATGGGGTCACAAAATGAGATCCTTCAAAAAAATCCTTTTGAAAAATCACGTTTTATTTTACCGTAGCCCTCGAAGGTATCATTTTTGATAAAAACCATCATATTTTTTACGTCGCCCGGGTCCGAAGGTCTTTTTGCGAAATTTCGCGGATTGACGTGAAAACGTTTTATATTTTTATGAAAATAAAAATGAAAAGTACGTAAGAGATGCGAGAGCCTTAACGGGATGTTTTGAAAGCGTGACATCATGACCCCTCGATTAGGAATGCTAACCGCATTACCGGCGACGAGTTGAAAATGAGCGGTTGCGATAAATCCCCCTCTCTTGAGTTTTTCTCTCTCGATTTTATTTTATCCGTCCTAGCTTCTGAGTAGTTGCCAACCATAGAAAAACTTTTAATTTTCAATTTCCAGTCTCGACGAGATTTCGTTTGAAAGATATTCTCCAGCTACGTCCTTAATTAAAGGGGAAATCGATTCGTTAACCCTTCGGTTCGGCCTCGAAGTGCGAGATTACGTGTGATTTCTTCCGCGCATAAAAACAATGGCGTTCCGGATGCGACGGGTCGAGCGATGCGTACACCTCCAAGATATGGTAGTTAATGTACGAATAATTATTCGGTTATGGAAGATCGCGGATTGAATTTGAAACGATCGCCGACCATTCATACATCGAAGGCGTGTTTAAAAATATCACGAAGGTATTCCGTTCCGTCATTTGGTGTATGAAACGACATTACACGCGCCTTCGAGAATAATTGAAACTGTTTATCAAACCATCTTTGTCGACATTTTATAAAGAATGCCCTAATGAAAATTTTGCATAGTGTTAACTAACTCATTCTGGATTCAAATTGTGGAGGAGATAGTTAGGGCGGATGAAATATACCTTCGTTGACTCTCAAGAAAAATTCTTTAAGTTGTAAAACAAGTGAAGTATAATATGCAAATTGGGATTTATAGTTTGTACATGCCAATTAGATAAAATAACCTTACTTATGGCCTATCTTAAGTACTTAGCCATGCGCGTAATAATAAAAATTAAGCAGCAGCTCTTAGGTACGTGTTGACTTTTCAGCTTTTTATAACCTTTATTTATGAAGTTGTTTATTATTCGTTTAAAAACGCAAACTGGTGACATATAAATCTATTTGGAAAAAATCTGATGTGGCCAACACATGACTTTCTTCATATTTGGGTATAGATATTTAAATTATTATGAATAGCATTATAAGGCAAAATTATTATTTCGTATCGTAAAAGAATAGTCTTCCGTATTACCGTAAATTAGGTATATTTTGAATATGTTTACAGAATTCACTGCTACATGGTGCTGGCGCTGTACATTGAAAATTTACGAATAAGCAAAATATCTCCGAAATGGATGGTTCTACGAAAATTTTTCAAACAAAACTTGGAAGAAATATTATTCTCTACAACCTTGGTCCTTACGAAGATGAACAATTACGACGCTTTTAAGGAGATAATGATGTTTTAACGGAGAAATATCGAAAAACCCGAATCGGGTTTCGAATAAACCTCGACTTCCGGTTAACCGTTATTGTCCAAAAACTAATCAGTTCTTTGTGCTCATGCTAAAGTGTTATATATGAAATTTAGTATTAATATGAGGAGTACTTTTTGAGTTAGAGCGTCCACAATCACATACATCTATCCACACACCCAGGCACACACACACACATCATTCCAAAAATAGTCTAAACGTGTTCTAGGGACCTCAAAACGTGTATTTCCGTTGAAATCTCGAAGTCGATTTTTTTCGTGACCACAATACTTTCCCTATAACTACTACGTATGGAGAAAGTAAAACCGACGGGAATGCTGGAAAGCTACAGGCTAAAAGGGTTCGCGTTCGCATGCTAAAGCTTACCGCGTTGAAGTTACGAGTATTTCAATTTGTCGGTTATGAAGAAGCGATGCTTCATCACCCATGGAGGGGAGCTGCTGGAAACAAACAACATCCACCAAGGTTATACCGCATGCAAGCATTCCATCTCGCGAGCCACCGGAGGCCGGTTGAATGCAAATGCTAATCCGTGAAGCAACCCTTTTCCTTTTTAGATCTCCCTCTTAACTCTCTCTCTCCCTCCCATATTACAGTCCCGATTCATATCTCACCACACGCGACACCATTATCCTAGTGTTAAGATGATGCGCGGTAAATTTATAATCGGTTTCAGAATCGTTTAGACATTTTTTTTCTTATATTTCTGGCGTGGGGAGAGGGGTTACCCTAGCAACAGCCCCGTTGAATTTCGGTATTTAAAGAAAAATAATAATATTATTTTGTCGAAACTCCTTCCGGGAAATAGTAGTCAATTCTTACGAATAAATAACGAGCGAATTAATTCCTTTGTGGTTTCGCGGTACTATGGCTCCGTTGTTTCTTTAGAGTGAGTGTGGGCGTTTGCGTCATAATGTTTATTGAATGGGATGATGCGGGTAGTGCTTTCTGTTCCCCTCTCCCTTTCCATCGGCTCGCACCTCATCCTCCCCCCCCCCCTCCACCTCCTCCTCCGTCTCTCCCCCTTTCTCCTAATGCGTGCTTCTTTCTTACGCTCTCGATCCGGCTCGTATAGTTGGTGAGGTCATCGTCATATATCCCCGGGAGGATGGGGGGGAGGGGGAAGGGGGGAGGGGCGCCAGGGGTCAGTGGGTCGAGACCCGGCTGACCACTCCGTCACTTTTTTTTAAGTGGATCTAGCGGATTCACTCTCGCAAATGGGTTTATCGGGTCGTTTGGATATATGTAAAAATAAAAGGAAAATGCCGCAACGGTTATCGCTTTTTTTTCCGATCTCCGAAAAGATAAAATCGCGCTTTGTGACGTGTAAAAAAACCTCCATGTGCGTCATTTGACTCAAAGCGGTCCTGTCTGGATGTTATAATACGTAGAATCTCGAAGGAAAACTTAAGTCTACGATTTTTTCCTCAATGCTGTCACAAAAACTAAGTAACATGAGAAATAGCGATGATGACCCGTTTTCCTTGTTCATGGCGCTGATTTGGCGATGGAATTAGTTACTAGCTATGGACTACAAATCTTTAGGGGCGTCCTGATGTCGAAAAAATAAAAGAATTTCAGTTTTACATCAACTGTAATTTCAATGATATCCAGCATAAAAATAAAAGAAAACATCACTATATGTACATTTCTCTCTAGACCTTATTAGGGTTTTAGATAATTTAAGCTTTGGTATCAGTGCAAATATATATTTTTACGTTAGCATTTTAGGTTAAAATGCTAACAGTCATAAGCAATACGTACTGTAAAATCATAATTACAACTACTGGAATTATTTTTATGTATTTATCTACGATTGAATCGTGCGTATCGAATAATTATATGCCGTAACCATACATGAAATTAATGATAATCACGATAAACCTCAAGAGAGCACATCGGCCATTACCGGAATAACCCTAAGGAAGTGAATCGTAAAAAATTGATTTTATAAGGTAACATTTTTACTAAGCATTGCTATGAGTTATTGCAATCTTAGATTAGGTCTTTTCCTGTTCTCTTTCGCAAGACGCTCGTAGCTTCGAAAGAAAATTCATGCCCTCCTCTCAGGAAGAGTATCGAACGAGGAGCTTTAAATGAGGAGGTGTCTATGGCGAAGGGCGAAAGTGATAAAAACGAATTATTCATTTGCCGGAGCTCACGGAACGTGACTCGCTCGGGACGCTCGCGGCATTTCGAGCAAGAATTTCGGTCTCTGGAGGTTGAAGGACCCCGGAAAATGTAGCAGAAGGTTTATGGGCTTATGCATTACCATGCAAATGACTCGAAAAGCGATAAATGATCGACGAAATAAATCGATTTGCGAAATTGAAAATCAATACCCGTCTTGGCACTTCACGAGACTCTGGTTAACTCCTCGATGCTTAAAGAAAGGCAATGGTTACGCTAAATCACACGATTTATTTAATTTATGGACTTGCCTTTTCGCGGAATGATCAGACGTTTATTGAATAAACTATAAAAATCAATGAGATTATTTTTATTTTCGTGAATTTTTTTTGCCACATTTCATCGGCACAAACCGCATTAGAAAAAAATCACGTCTGACCCTCCGGAATATAAGCATCATGGCATATTTTTCAGAATTAGAATTCCGTTTCAAAAGTTGGAGAACCATTTGTTCTAAAACTCGAGAGAAGATATGTTAACAATCAACTCAAGACAAAAGCTCAGTACACTATCACAGCTATATTACCTTTGCGGAATATTTATTTAGTTAAGGTAATTAGAATCATCTATGTATGTGTAGCCAAAACCAAAGGAAACTCTTACAACAATAATAATAATTTTTAAAAAGTAAAGAAATAACCCCTACGCAAGTCGCAAAAGTGGATTTAAAAAATGATTTTTATGATGCACGTCGGACGATGGTCCCAGTTATTATTCTTGGACAATGATTCATTCCCTGAAAATCCATTCACTCTCGTTTCATAAGTTCATTTCATAATAAGTGAGGACATACGGTCGGAAGACGAGGAAATCGGATTATATAAACTTTTTTTTTTAAAGAGCCATTAAAAAGTGTTAGATGGCGCTTGGGAATCATTCATGTGTTATTATCACCTTCTACAACCACGGCGCAAATGCACCCTCTTCAGGGAACGTCATAAATTCGGGAATCGATCTTAAAAATGACACACGTGAATTTTCGAACGGCATCACGCCCTATTAGAACGCTACGAAACTGCAGGAAAGCGGAGTGAGACAAGAAATTCAACCGTAATCCAAAGGTTAGAGTAACTTTCATCTGTTGCTTAAGATGCGAAATTCGAGACCCGGTCACGGAATTTTCCTTCATCTTTGCCAGAATTTCGCCATTTCATTGAATTTTTCTCTGTCTACCGTAATTTACAATCCACGGTCCATGTGTTACCACGTCGTCCGCTGTTTCGGTATATCTGTTCTTTTTTTTTTGGCTAAATTCCAGATGAATTTCTGTGTTTCGCAAGAGCCATAGTAATTAGTCGTCGAAGAATTTTTAACGCAGTTGATTAGATGCAATCTGACCACCCAAATTTAAAGCAGCGGAAGAAAATTAATATTTTTCGATTCGACAGAATACGATTGATTTTAACGTAAAAGGAGAGATTATTTAATTGAATAGTAATTATGAACAATACTTGACAATCACACCGCAAAATTGCATTATAACTCATACTGTTCTGTTTTTTGCTGTATAAAATTTTAATATTAAATGACAGAAAAATCATTTTGTAAAAAAACACCACTTTTGTTCTTTCATTTTAAGATATAAAACGCCACAAAGTTACAGCTAAAGAAATAAATTTAATGTATGAAATTATGTTAAACATTAAGGTAAAAAACCATATCGTCAAATTATTTCCTTAGTTTTATAGTTAATTTTACTTCATGTAAAATACGTAGTTCGCAACATCTATTAGATTAAAAACCTTGCTAGATAGAGTGTAAATTTCTTAGAATATTCTCCCGTAAAGCCTTCGATTATATTATACATTTAAAAATATTGAGTACTACTAGATTTAAAACCAGCGAGATCAATTATTGGATATGGTATAGTTTTTAAGATAATTCATATGGAGTAAAATAGAAATGACACCTCTAAAACGAATGGATTGATAACTAAGAGCGATTCTCATACGTACATATCAGATGAGAAATATTCAGTGGTGGTAATAAAATGTTTGGAATGGGTTAAAACGTGCAGGGGGTGAAGGAGCGTGTTAGGTTAGGATATGGGAGAAACCGCGAGGGGTTGGGAAACGAAAGGGTTCGGTTTCCTTAGCAACATGTCTGGGAGATATACACTGTTAATTAACATACAAGGGAATTTCAAGCTACGACTTTGTTGGGACTCCTTTTTCCTGTCCTTCCAAAGTCTTTTCCAACTCGGAATCGATATTTTTCCCTCGAATTGGAGATCACGAAGAAGTCGTTAGGGAGAAGAATTTGCAATTGAAGTAGTCGGGAGCGAAAGTAACGAAACGCACGAGGCGAGGATCGTTCGACGCCAGTTGTTCGGTATTTGTTTTTTTTTTTAATTTTTTCGCGGAACCGAACGTTATCCGATCGATCTAAATAATGACCGCGACCGCGTCGAAATACTTGTAAGGATCATGAAAAATAACGAGGAAATGCTCTGATGGCACTCTAGCATTGCGAACTTAATGGATCGAATAATTCAATAAGAAACTACTGGAGCGAGGATAAATAATATGCGGACATGTTGAAAAGCGATAAACGCACGGTCATCTTTGAACGAATTTTTCAGTCCTTCTGACCATTGGAGCGTAGAGGTGACACATCATAATTGATAATGGTGTATATATTTTCGGCGTCAGCAAATAAAATTTGGGGATTTGATTGATTAAAGGTATTTGTGATCGTTGACTGAATCAGTTTTTTCCGAAGTCAAATAATATTGTACAGTCGTGTGTGGTTTTTGCTGTTAACCAACTGTAATTATAAATACAAAACCTTGGTCAACCGCGGGTGAATTTCTCAAATGAACAAAGGAAAAATAATTTTCCCAAGAGACTTTTTAGTAATTATAATTTTTTCTTATTTGGATTATTGTAACACAAAGACTGCGGGTATATGGACCGAAAAAAACATTATATATTTAAATGTATGTATGTCTGAGCTTGGACAAGGGGTAAGCGAGCTAGTCACCAACCTAGGGCGCAAAATGCTTAGGGGCGTAACGAATGATAATTTGAACTTTTAAGTTTGTTTTATATTATAAAATATATTTTCTTTATGTTATTTCTACATTGTAAATAAACAATATCGAGGGGTAAATTGTGTAATTTATACTTTAATTAGCAGGGAGCGTAATTTTCAAACCTAAGGAGTAAAAATATTTTGTCCAGGCTCTGTATTTTATACTATAATAGCCCAGGTGCGTTGGTTGGTTGGTCACGCTTTCACGATGGCCGATATAGAGCGTTTTAACAAACTTCCCGAATAGGTAGAAGATTGAAATTTGGGCAAGGATGCTTGATTAACATATTTGAAGGTGATGACGAAAATAAATCTCCAAAAAAGTCGTGGGTTCGACTCCAAGGAAGACATTTCCATTTTCCGTAAGGTAACATGTAAAAATCAATTTTTTGATGTGCAGGCTTTTATTGTTTTGGAAATTAAAATTAGAAGGAATTAACCTACGATCTTCGGATCTGAACCATTTTGAAGAAAAAATTACAAAGTTTCTTATTCTGTTCATCTTTTTCCGCATACAATTCGAAATTGCTCATGTTATACGTTTAATTCACATATTTTGTGAAAATATTGCCATTTTAACGGAATGTTGCCTTGGCTACCAATTCCATTGTTAGACCTCTATATCATATTGTTAATTCAATCCTTACGGGTATAAACTTGCTTTGAATGCTTTTAATACGAGAGAGGGGAGGAGAGGTAGAGGGGGTAGCGAGAGGGAGGGGGAGGGAGAGGGGGGGAGAGGGAGGGAAAGAGAGGCAACTATTTTAAGTTTAACTAAAGATAACCCTTCAACAACAGAATATTCACTAGATATGTTGCATATGACAAAATACTTCATATGTGAAAGTGGGATATTAATTATTTTAAATGAAAATAATAATAATCTATCTATCTATCTATGTCTATCTATAATTCTTCCGTTGATATTTCAACGGGCATTACACTAGTGTATTTATATTGTATATATAGTGAGGTCAAGTTCAAAATATTTTTCTTTTGAAATATTTATTTTTGGGTAAGAAAAAATCCGAGAGTTAAGATGTTCGACGTCTTAACCAGAAAGTCCGCCCTTTCTTCGTTCGAATCCGAGAGAATGAAAGGATTCCATTGTTTTTTCTTCCCCCGCAGGAGGAAAGCCTTTAGTTGGGCGTATCCTTTTCGTGATGCGGATCTCTCTTTCTCTCTCCGTCTCGGATGCAGAGAATGAGAATGAAAGAAAGAGACTCACCCACTCCGATCGGATCGGGATCACGAAGCTCGACCGACAACCTAGAGCGGAGATTTAACACGGGAAACGAAACGAGAGCAGTGAGCTAGAGGAGCACGACGCGTCCTCTTACATTGTCGCTCTTTTTTTTTATTTTTACCGATCGACTGTTAACACTCACAGACGGTTTTTCCTTTTTTACCTCTGCTCGTAAGAATCCGCGCCAATTTCAATAGAAAATAGAAAAGAAGTTAAGAAGCGTGCGTGTGTTTTTTGTAATTGCTCGTGCGGTTGCTTGTCGGAGCATGCTGGCGTGTGTGTGTGTACATGTCTGAGTCGCGAATTTCTATAGGTATATGACAGCCGTGCCTTTTCGCCTATTTTTTTTAAAAGGATGAGTCACTCTTTGGCGTTAATTTTAAATGGTAAATTTCGGTGACGGGATGTTTATTTATTAAACTATCCCGGTTTTAGGGGAAGAAATTGAAAATCGCAGATTCTTAGAAATCGTCCGTGTTATTTGTGATATACCTTTTGGGTCACACCTGCGAGTAGAATGTTTATGGAACACCCTTACATGATTATGAGACGGAGTTTCTTTCACGCGTTAACTAACGCGGTATTTTTTGATAAATGAGTAAATTAGGTTATCTTATTAAACCAAATTTATTTCTGTAAACATGATTTCCTTTTTAAAAACAGTAATTATTCAAAAATTTTCTTTTTCATTCATGATTTATATGTATTCTTCTTATGGTTTAGCAACTTTTTTTCAATTATTATACCGTTTATAAGCATTACATGCGTAACTTATGTTAATTTATGTCTGATTCCGAACATCATCGTCATTATCACGAGGAAATGGTAAAAAGTTACAAGACCAAATTTGCGTAAAACATGTATGACGGTGGAGAAAGTTTTCTCGGGTTTCCAGCCGGGTGGTGTGGAATAATTCTTCCGACGTTTCGGCAACTGTCTCTGCTGCCATCTTCAAGGACGTTCTATAAGCGTTTGCTGACCCTTAGTATGAAACGAAGCTAATTGAAAATAAAGTAATGCCATCGAAACTGTAGCAAACGTTTTCAGTAACAATTTTGAACAATATTCTTGTTCTCCGAGAAAATCATTTATTTTCCGTCCCGTTTTCTTGAGTTAATTGCTCCATTTCTGGCAGAATCATTCAGCAAATAAGTAGGCGTGTTGCTAGTCGTTTATTCCCCTTCCACTTTCAACACAGCGCGGCCTTAAAAAATAAATAAAATAAATGGTTGTCCGAGGAACCCCGCCTTTTGACCACCGGGGAACAATGAAAAACATTTCTTTACAGCTAGCCGGTTTTTTTATTCCGTTTTTTTCCATAAATCGGCGTGAGAAAACGATCTGAAACGCAACCCAAGTCCTGCGTCTATGTTTTTATTTTTTCAATGAAAGGACTCCATTCACGCGAGATTTTCGAACCAACGATCCGGAGAGAAAAGTATAACACGGCCGCCCTTTTATCGATCCAAGGCTGTCCGATGAAAATTTTTGATTTTTTTAAACCGAAGAAGTGAAAGGAAAAGAAAAAATGAAAGATTTATAGTTTATATCCTCTCTCTCGTTCTTTCGTGAATTCCAATCGATGAGTTTCGTCGTCACCGTTATTGGTCGATGCAGATGAGTAACCCATCAAGGCTATTATTGGCAGAGCGAGAAAATATTTATTTCCGTTACAATCAAATGCCAAGGTTTTTTATAGTCGCAATCCCAGGAATATGAAATATCGTTAAAGATGGAATGTAAAATTCGGTCGCTATGATACCATCAAAATTTTTACCTAGATAATTTTTAGCGAAATTGTTAGTTTTTGCATTGGAAACGCTGAGGCGCTCCAGAATAAGCGTAAAAATGATAAATTTAATACATAAGGTACCTCCAATCCTCATAACAAAGTTATAAAAAAGCAGAATGGAATTTCTACTACAAAGCGGCCGTATTTAGAAGTGATTCAGCGAAATTAGATTCTAACGTTCTTTTTTAGTCTGCCTCCTTTGAATCGCCGCTGAATACGGCTTCTTTGTAGCCAAAAAGCGTATCTGGTTTATCCTTGTCATGGCTTTTGGAAGTAACTAAAACGAATACTTAATTTTTCCATTTTTGATTTCATCCATAAGACGAGCTGAAACACTTAATGAACTCCAAGATATGCAAGTTTTAAGGCATTGAAAGAAATTAAATTACAGCAGTTGACAAGATGTCTAAATCCCGTGATGACTTTATTTTCGCGAGAAGAAGACATCGTTATTTATAAAGTTCTTTCCGTTCCTTCACGCTTATCGGAATCAACGACCGGCGAATTAGTCATATCCGGGGGTGACTAACTCCTAATTACAATCCAGAAAAAAAGTGATAACGGAGTCGTTTTACGCAAACGCGAGTGATATAAAAACCAACTTAACTCTTCGTAGTCATCTCTTCGCTGAGTCAGAGTGGCATCACACCTCTTCATCATCTCCTGGCAATCAGAGTCGGATTTTTCAAGAGGATTGCGGACGCGCGTTTTGAATTGCATAACAGCGCTTCCAGCCTACTACGATTCCTCCTACTCTTCCTTCTCTTTTCCTTTTTGTAGCCGTTCCCGCGCAAGGTAACCCGGCAACGCAGCCGACGCTTTGTCTTTTACCCAATGGTCTGGTTTGTGAAGGCGTCTCTGAGGAATTTTTCGAACCGGACGTCGCGCGAACTCCGGGGGCTTTCCGACATCCGCCTCTCTGTTGATGTGCAAGGCCACTGAGGGCGGAGTAAGTTAAGAGGAGAAGGAGGGACGCGAAAGGTCATCCATCTCGTCTCCCGCGCGGAGGAGGAAATACTTTCGCCTTTTCGGGGGATATAACCGCCCAATCTTCTCGGTCCGATTCCTCTCGCAGCCTCCTCCACGGATCGCCCACGTTAAAAAAAATAATAATTAAGGCTTCGGGCAAGGGCGCTTTTCGGTCTCGGCTGTGACCTTTTGGAGACGGAAAGGGAAGAATTCGAGACGGGTAAAAAAAAATAGAAGAGGCGTTCGTCCTTCGACCTCGTGCCTGCCAACTGACTCATCTCGAATATTTGGAAAGTCAAGTTGGTCCAGGGTTGAAAGAAATAAAGCAGTTCCGTCTCATTGCCAAAAATAAGAGCGGATGAAAAGTCGTATTCTCGCCGTATGTTTTGTGTCGCTCAGACGGCTGCCGTTACCGGTGCCGGCCAAAGCTAAAAAAAAATTGGATGTCGCGAAAATGAAAAAATAGTGCATTTTTTCAAATTTTGATATTTTTATTTATATTTAAGTGTAAAAATGTAATTATTTTTTGCAAATTCAAATTGCGGATAATCGAAATGGTACATCACGTTATAAAACTGAATATAAGTAGCTTTATAGAAAATGGAACTTTCCATCCTTTCACTTGTGAAAAATTTCCATTATTTTGCTCATATTAATTTTTAGGCGTTTTATTTTGTACAAAGAATTGATAATATTTTATTTTTTCTTCGTAAGACTTTGCGCCTCAAAAATTTTGCGCCTCTGCAATTTTGTGACTCAAATTTTACGCTTTAGCCGGACCTGGCCGTTATTATTATGATAATCAGGATTATTTTTGTTATTATCCATAAACCTTATATTATTACTTTCACTCCTGAGCTTCACAATTAAAAGAGTTCCCATATTTTGCTGACCACAGTGCAGTGCGCTAATGACTGTGAGAGAGACTCCCGTCATGGTCGGAAGTTTGGAAAGTGAGCAGAAGGTAGGAAAAATTCTCAAGGCTCAAGTATAACGATATAAATAATATGCATCTTGACCGTGAGATCTTGTGTCGTTGCTCAACCATTCTTTTTTTTTTAAAGGGTGTTATTGTGCGCGAAGAAGGGAAAGCAGTTTTATTAATGTGCGAATGTATTCAGGGTGCTTATCCTGCGTAAACATCGAGGCGCTATAAGTCGCACCAAAACTTTTGGATGATTTAGGCTTTAGAAATATACGCCACTTTTAAAATACTTATGCTTGAAGGAAGTTACCATTAGAAGCTAGTAATGTATAATTTCATATGAAAATATGTCTACGAGGAGTGTCTGTAACCGCAATAAACTTCTTGATTTTTAGGAGTTTAAAAAAGCCACTGATGCGTTCTGTTTATACCTCTATCTGTCTGACCCGCTAACTTCTCCTATGTGAAAGCTGATGCTTTGTTTTTTAGTCAATCGATTTAATATTGTCTCGTTTTCCTGTGGAGGTCGTCTGTCCGTCTGACGTGCTAACTCCTAAACGAAAGTAGCTAGAGACTTTGCTTTTGGCCAATATATTCAGTATTCTGTCTCGTTTTGGACGGTTTCTCGCTTTGTCCCTCTGTCAGTCTAAATTTCTTTTTTTTAAACGCCGTTTACTGTCTGCTTCAGCATCTCTTTTATTTGTCAGGTTATCACGCAGTTTGAAATATTTGCATCCTTACAAGGATTAAATTTGTTTATTAGCAAATTCAAATTTTACCACGCCGTTCATAAAATGCATTTGTTGCTGCGAAGATTTCAACGGTTGGCCTTTTCGAGGCTGCTGTTGCAATTTATCTCGCATGAAAAAAATAAGTAAAGAAATCACACGGACGGAAAGTTTAATTTAGTGGGAGAAAGGCAAGAAGAGACGCGGGAAGAGGGTTTTTTTTGTTAACTCTTCGCATGCTATGGTAATGCGTTATCGTCGTGATAATTTACTAATTACACAGTCGGCTGCTTTACAAGATATACGGGCTGGGTCGTGCCGAAGAACGACGAAGGGAAAGATAGTGAAAAAAAAAACAAACGAACGAAGTAAATTATCTGGAGTGGGGGCCACGAAAGCGGACACGCTGCCTTAGCAGAAGCCGAGGTCAGCAAGTGAAATTCTCGTCCAAGTGCATGCATGCATTGCACGGGACGCATATAGAATGTGTCGTCATCAGAACTCGCCACACCTATGGAATAAACGTTATTATGAGGGACATGATTCATTAGCTTAGCGGACTGCGACCGACGACTTTGCGAAGTAATTTTCTCACGGGTAAACGGCTCTAACATTGCAGACGCAGACGATAATGCTAAATTATTATGAAAACGCGCAAACACGCACTTTCCGAAACACGTAAGTGTGCACATTCACGCATACATGCAGGCATGAGTTTATTCCCTCCGATTATAATCGTTAATTGGGAATTTGTATGCATGGAAAATAGAAAAATGCGGTATTTTAATGGAAAATCCTTTGAATATCTTTTGAATGGCATGCAAAATTTATGCATAAACAAGTCGCATACATATTCACAGGATTAAAGACGACTTATATCCATAAAAGCTATTGAGTTCATATAATTTGGTATTTTTACTAATGAATAGTACATGAAAGGAAACATTGGATATTTGCTATCAGGGTATATTCTAACATGCATTATAACGTCCAGTCATTTAGTATATATATATATGCCGTACTTTTTCTTACATAATAGGCAATTTTTTCGCAAAATATTGACTTAAAAGTGCATAGTGTTTACGGTAACATGCGCAAACATTTCTTTCAGCCTACCAACAACTGTTATTTTCGATCATATTTTCACCTATAAAACATAATTGTCATTAATGCTGCTTTTTTGGAATTTCTATTTAAATGTTTGTTTCAAAAGCAAAAATAACAATTATCTTTTACTTTATCTTTATATAATAAGTAATCAAGGCGATAAACGTTTTAGATTCTTAATATTTATTGTAATACTTACATAATACAATCAATAGATAGAAATTTTTTAACCTGATTTTCGTACATATTATACTAAAAGTTCTTAATCATCTTCAGTGATACTTTCACGGGTTAAATTGATCTTATTACTACAATTTTAGGTGCGTATTATAGTACATGGTGATAAAGCAATTTTGACGTTTCACTCAAAAACCTGGGCGCCTATTATAACCGGAAAATTTACGGTATATACTATGCATGCTTGTGTAAATGCGATTGAAGTGCATGCACAGTAAATGTATCCGAGATATATATTGGGTGCGCTCTCTTTTTCATTCTGTTTCCCAAACTAATTAATACAAGCCGAGAGGGTTAATTAGGTGAGAGTTTGCGCGCGTTTTCCTTTTTTTATTCTACCCTTCCTCCCTTCAGAATAAAAGGGAAACGGTGAGAAAATCCCGCCTCCTAAACGTACCTATGTGAATGGAATGAAATAAAAAAAAATAGGCCTCCAGACCAGAGAGAAGTTACGCGTAGGGATTGCGCCAAGGGAAAGCGCCACCGAGCCCCCTTCCCCCCTGTCCAATTTGTTCCGCTTAATTAGTCTGAAGTACGATTGTCATTAAAAACGGCACGGGAAAAAATATGGGCGTCAGGGTCGAAATAATGTCGCCATGCCAGCGGTCGGAATGGGAGCGAAAAAAATATACGATCGATTTCATTTTCCTTCCGAAAGTACTGTGAAATTGACCGTGATGCGTTTTGCAATTTTCCCCTTCTTCGGTCTCCGGTGCGAAAGTTTGTTTTAAAAATTTATTTCTTTATATTCACGGTTGCTATGGAGGTGTTATGTAACGTTTAATATTATTTAAATTTATAATTTAATTTTAGAAATCGTAAATAAATGAGTCTGTTGCAGAAACTTGTCCTATGCGATGTTCGCGGTTTTGTTTTTCCTGGAAGTAAATGATACATTTTTATATCGCTGGATTTTACAGTAACTCTTTCGTTCTGACATAAACTTTGATATTATGCACCGGGATTGTGGAATACCGATATTTCAAGTGTTTGAAGAGATTTTTCCAGCGAGTTAATTAACGTCGACCTGGAAATAATCTGTTTGACGGACGATGTCGTCTAATTAGCTTAGGAGAAAGTCTTCGCCATATCCAGGCGGTGGACTTTTCAGCGTATGAAGTTGTTAATATTCAGAAGGGATGGAATTCCGCTCAAAGATACGGCAATATCTAAAGTAGATGGTATAATAGTGATTATTTATACTTTTTCCATAGCCCTCTTTTTAATTTACCCAATCAAATGGAATGAATTTTTATGACGTAAAGGATAAATGGCTCTACACTGTCAGAAAAATACATCCTTTATTTTGTCGTTTAACCCCTTCTTAATTAACTTTATTTTGTCGATTATCATTCTTTTACGCTGAAGACTTATTGTCGTAGCTGTGTAAATTGAGCAAACTCGAAGTTTTATTAAATTTATCTCAATGATTTATAAATTTATTACGAGAAGAGATAAATATAGATGTTTGAATCACTACAATGTTTTTGTATTATGTATAAAAAATTACATGGATCATAAAGTTTTAGAAAAATTAATCTTATACATGCCATGCAACCGATATTCCAGTGAGCTTTCGTTAGCTTTACCTTTGTTCTTAGCGAATTAATGAATTAAAATGAATAATTGGATCGCTGTCCGCCCACGTTTCATTTCTTCCATTTTCATAGAAATATACGTAGAAAGCTAAATCAATCTAAACTACTCGTATATAAAAGACAGTGTCACTTTGTGTGTAATGCTTTTTGAAGCTTATGTTAATATCTCGCAAAAGACTTAACCGAATTTGATGAAATTTTCAGATTAGCATTATGATATAATAACAAAACGTTTTAATGTATTGAACTCGAGATCAAAGACCCGGATTAGACTCCAGGGGATAATTTCCGCTTCCAATAAGATAACACGTAAAAATCAAATTTTCGCCGTGCAGGCTTTCGTTCTTTTGCAAAACAAAATTATAAAGAAATAATAATACATAATTACACATGTAATGAAGCTGGATTTGGCGAAAGTGATATGATAGGAAATAAAATTACAGCAGTATTCGAATTTAATACGTTTGGAAACGGATTGTTTACAAATAAATTTGGTTAATTGTTAAAAAAAAGTTAGGTGAAAAAGTATTCTTTATAGGTGATTTTCAGTTTTGTGTAAACTCAAATGTTTTAGTATATCTCGCATACACCCTAGAATTGGCTGCGAAAGTAGTTTCACTAAATCTGTTGAAATTCAACGGGCGCTTACACTAGTTAATTACATAAAGAGAAGTCGAGAAACTTTGTAAAAAAAATCTCACTACCGTAACATAAAGCCTTAAAAATAAACGCGAAAATCCTTAACACGTCACATCAGTTCCAGGAAATCTCTTCCCTCTTCAACCGGTCGAAAATAGATCGCTCGGACAATCGAAAGATCGGAGCGACACCCGAAGCGAATGACCACGCATCGAGTCGAGATGTTTAATTGAAAGAAAATGGAAAAACGATTGGACCGCACGTATTTCAATCACTAAATCCCGTCCAGTTCTCCTCGTATTCATTTGAAGCTTAATAAAACCGCTCAGCGCTGCCAACAATAAGGCGCCGTTGTAAAAGACGCACGAAATTGGGTCCTTTATGGAAAGAGGCTGAGAGTGAGAGGGAGGCAGGGAGGAAGGGAAGGAGAGAGAGAGAGAGGGAGACAGACAGACAGACAGAAAGAGGGACGAAAGAGGAGTGGGTGTGTTGGGTTGGGGGATATGGAGAAAATAGGAAAAGGGAGTGAACAAGGAAGTTGAGGTTGTGTCGCCGAGGAGCTTTAAAAGAAAAGAGAAAGAAAGATAAAGAAAGGAGGGAATGACGGGAATGGGGATGGAGTAGAGAAATAATAAAAAAGAAAAAGGGAGTGGAAAAAGAGAGCGACTCGTGTACGAGCTTCCTTGTCCCTCCTTAACCTCCATCAAAGTGGACACTTAAAAAAAAAAAAGAAGAAAGCTTCGGTGGTCTTCTGATAGGGTGGCTGCGTGGAGTATTCCCCCCTCAGGAGAAAGCCAACGATGCAGCAGCAGCAGCACGCGTGGTGGAAGCCTTTACGAGTGAACGTGTTTTTAAACGCCTCTTTTTGAGTGTTTCATTCTGACGTTTTTAAGAGGCACCTAAGAAGAGGTCTCGTGGAGTGTGTGTTTTTTTCTTAGCTGACGTCGTTGTGCTGTCATATGGTGTCCTGGCGTGAGTGAGATTTCTTCCCGTTCCTATCTGCTCCTCTCGCGCGTCTTTTTGTTGCCTTTATTACCTTTCGCCTTTCAGGTGAGTGTGTGATTGCGCGCGCACCTTACCACGCCCTCTTTTTCTTTCCCTCTCTCTCTCTACGGGACCTCTTGTTTGCATGTGGGTCTCGTGGTTCTTGGCGGGGTGAACTGTGGAGGTGACGCGTTTCAGGGGAAAACGAGGATGTAGGAGAAAAAAAGATGATCACGATCCTATCTAAAAATAAAAACGCTCGTGTAATACCATTATCCAGGTTTTGAAACGCGTGAGTTTGAACGACACGAGGAACAGGTTTGTTTATGTTGAAAATTTTACCGATATGTCTCGCCATCTAAAAGTGTAAAAATTCTATTTCGAGCGGAAAAATCACGTAATCTGTGTAGCCTAACGTATTGCTTGTGTTTCAAGTCGATGAGAAAAGTGATTCCAAGAACCACGGTCCATCGGTTAAATTAACGCTTTTGCCAAAATGGTCATCGGGTTGCATGTACGATTAAATTTAACGGGAGATTTTGTTTGATATTAAATTGATTTCAAATAATTTCTAGCGTATTTAAGGGTGTAGTGGTAGCTGAAAATAAGCACCGAATAAATTTCATTTAATATTTCAAAATTTCATTTAATATTTCAAAATTTCGGCAATAATAAAAGTTGAGAGTAAGAACAACGACTCACCACAAATACAAGAGTTGTTAATTTTTCGTGTCAAATCGTTAACTTTCCGTGAAAAATTTCTTTTAAGTTGTTAAGCTACCAAATATTTCAGATTGAAGTATAACTAGATGGCAGTATTCTAAACACTGACAGAAGGAATTCCTTCTTATATTTCGAAACATTTTTGTACTTATTTTTTCATCGATGCAAATCAACCAATAAAATTAAAATTGCCAAATGAAAAAGGAAAGAAGGACCATAAAGAAATCCGTTACTCCACATCCATCGCTTACAACGTAAAGAAAACGTCGATTCAATGTACATTCTTTTATCTCACACGGAGGAGAGAGATTTTTATCGCGGCCTGCAAATCCGGGCCACGCCGAAAAGACAAAATAAAGCGTTTTTCATTTTGACGCAACTGTAACGCGAGCGGTTTCGGGGGAAAAAAACAGGTGCTCCAGCTGCTCCAGCGATCGCGCGCGCGCGCTTGCAAAAGGACGTCATCGGCGTAATTGCGGGCAAATGGAAAATGTGGGGGGGAGGGGCAGGACCCGAATAATCGACGGCGAGGTAAAAAGGTCGTCAATCATAATCGGTTTTCCCTAAAAACGTCGCTCACGCCCTTATCCTTCCTATCCTTCGAGCGGTTGGCGTTTTCCGTCTGAGTAAATGACTCTGAAAGGCCCGTTATTGGTACAGTTAAATCCTTGTATGACGCTGGTTTCCCCTAACGCGGATTTGATCATACGCGGTTAATTGAATGTGTAAAGTATCAAGTATATTACATTAATGAAATAAGGCTCGACTTTGTGGAATTTACTCATAGTTAAATGAATGAAAAACTTTGTATCTTCCACTAAAAGGTTTTTTTTTTAAATAAAACACGACTGGTTTCACCGCGATCGTAACATTATCAGGTTAATTATCAAGTAAATTAATTAGCCAACAATTACAGAATTTAATTTTAAATTAATTATTAATTGGCGGTCCTGAATTGAGCGTCCATCATATTATAAATATGTATTTGATCTGAAAAAACTAGTAGCTTATCCGAACACGTGGCTTTTTCCATGAGTTATTGCATTGGCGCAACGCGGTTTCGCCCAACACAAAGTTTTACAAGACCTTAAAGCCCGCGTTGTGTAAGGAACTAATGTATACGCTTAGTTTCGCATTGCTATCGATCTCCATGACGTTAAGGGATTCGAAATTTTCTATTAGATGAAAACTTTCATCCTTTGAAATAAAATTGTTGTCTACAAAAAATAAAATAATAACGTGTTTTCTCGATTTGCTACCTTATAAGGAAAAAGAATCGGCCCGTGGTCGTCATCGTGAAAAGGCTTAAGGTAATGTGGATAAAAATCTCGCGTTTTATTATAACCATCATTTTAAAATTTTCCCGGAGATGGAAACTTGACAAAAATAATTACAACTTCGTGGTTCGTCCGAGTAACACTTCCTTCTCTCCGATCTCTCCGCGCAAGAAAAACGGCACGTGAAGAGTCGCTTTCTCAACTTCTCTCCTCCTGTCCACCCCCGCCTCCTAACCATACACCTCCCTCCCTCTCTCCCTTCCACCCACACCCCCCTTTTACGTCCCATTATGTTTTTGGAGCCTTAATTTCATTCGATTTCCCACCCAAGCAATATCCCTCCATGAGAGAGAGAGATAGACAGACAGAGAGAGAGAGAGAGATGGGAAAAGCACGGATTCGAAGGTACGTGCTCTCTTCTCCGACGACGCAAGACCTAATTGCACCCGGAGGCGTATGATCCACAAGATCGGGGCGAAAAAATATACATCTCGCTTTACGTATATATTTTTTTCGAGATAGGAGGAGATGCGGCGATTTTTACTGCTTTTGTTTTCGCGTCTCGAGAAACCGGCGAGAGCGCGTGCGTTCCGCATCGTAGTCTTCTACCTTCCCATTCCTCCTCTTTCTCTCTCTCTGTTGCTATCCCTTCTACCTTCCCACACCTCTATCCCTCGCGCAGTCCAACGTTGCCCAAGAGAGGAGACGGAAGGTTCCGCCGACGCAGCCATACATGTATTGTATTTGGGCCACGGCCGATTCCCATGTCGATGTTTTTCTGAAGGGAATTCGAGATAAAAAAAATTAAGAATCGAGCGTGCCTCGGGGATAAAAGTAGTGCACGTGTGTGTGTGTGTGCGTGCTGTGTGCGGGTTTCTTCTGCTTCTGACATTGCAATTAAGACGCCGGTATAAAGAGTTTACACCCGTTTCCACGTTCGCGCTCGGAGAGACAGGTTCCTTGGAGATTCCCCTAGTGTTTTAGCCGATGATCTCAAAGGCGTTTTTTTTTATTTTCGTGATATCGGGGAAGGATTTCGCGAGTACGCCATCGTTTCGGCAAATATAAAATAAAAATTTTGTATGAATATGTATTCCTTTGTGAATTTTTCTCGGCGAGACTTCTTTTATCTCGAGTTTCTCCTCTTTAGATGTTCTTGGTATGAATAATAATTTGGTATGCTTACATAAAATTCCCTATATTTAAATATGCTTGGAGTTTCTTTACAAGCACGTGCAGACCTTTTTTGTATTGACTACACTTCTACAAGCATCCTCAAAAAATAATTATTTTCATCCTTATTGTTATAACTCTGAAAGCGTTTTGGTCTTGCGTATTCCTTTCTACAGTCCCAGGCTCGATTCCTGGGTACAGAATTTTGGCCTATTTCTTTCATATTTCTAATATTTTCATTATATTTGTTTTTCTTAGATTGTCATTAAAGTTTAGAAATATGAGTCTCACTATTTTTAAGCTCCATATAGAAACGCGGGAAATATGCAGGTATTTTTTCTTTAAGTTTATGAAAACATGGTTTAAATGTAAGAATATCTAAAGACGATTCCTCCTTACAGAAAATAATTTTGACGAAGCATTGTTTCAAAAGGCATTCTGGAGCAATTAAATTAAACAAAATTATTAGAGTTATTCTTTATTATATCTTCTGTAAATTTTTGTTTGAAAGGATGTATAAGAGAAAAGGAATAAAAAAATTATTATTATTATTATTTAAATCTCAAAATATTTTCATCATACTTAATGTGCAGTGCGAAGAAAAATTTTGTTTAAATTATGATAAGGAAATCATAATCACTGTCGCTATTTTTTGTTTGTTAATTTCTTCGTTCAAGAATATAAGACGAATCTCGTCATTTGATTTTTAAAAAAAAAACAGAAATACCTCGTCGTATAGTATACTAAATACGGTACATTATGAAATATCTCACTCGGTTTGGCGCAATGGGATTTTAAAGAATTTTTATTGATAAACGCTAAGGCTAAGGTTACAGCCGTTGCTATGAGTCTAATATAAAATTCATCTCTATTTCTCCATCGTGGAACTTTTCCCTCGGTTTCGAGAAATGCACCGTCGTTATGCAACGCCGCTTATCAAAGCTTTTCTCCCATTCCATTGTTCCGGCACCTAGCCAAAAATTCTTAATCTGATAACCCACAGTCCCATAATATTGCATAGAGTGACTAAATTTTGCCCCTTTTAATGCCCTTTATTATGTCGAAAGTGGGTCATTTAATCTCAAACACATCGGGAGATTGGAATCTGCATTCGGGCGCCGTTTTATCCAATGTTTTTATATAAGTAAATATTTACCTCAAAGTATACGTGTGCTATATATATGTATGTATGTGTGCATATATATATATATATATATACATATACACACTGCGAAAAAAGTTTATGAGCTCCAAAACTGCTGTCGTTAGTGACTGAGATATGTTAATATCGGTGGGACTACTCAGCCTATTATAAAATGTTGGAAGGTGTGGGATGTTTTTATTGGCTACCATTAATGTGAAGTAATTTCTCTCTTAAGAGCGGCTTTTTTTAGCCAGGTTCTCACGAAGACTAACACACGCTCCCTTTTCAGCACCGACATTTTCTCCGACCACCTTTCTCAACAACGAAGAAAAAAGGGTGTTATTAGGTTTTAAAATCTTGCCAAAATATCTCGCCCTGCAAGCACGAACTCGACCGGTACTGTATCTTTGGGTAAATGTCTTGTTTGGTCGGAAATCACTGTTTTTTTTCTCTCTCCTCAAAATTACGCCGTGGGTAAGATTTTTTTATTTCGGTATTGAGATGGTTCGGCGGAATATCCTCGATATGCAAAATAAACTTATTATTGATCGCAGCGTTTTTTTTAGATAGGATTTCACGGAATATTGCGTAATTTCTCAAAAGGCTTTTCATGTTTTGAATATCAATAGAAAATTCGACCTTTAATGTCACGTACTAAATATACCTTCGTGCGTGATCGTGGACTCTTAAGGGTGTCTTATGTTTTTCCTTTTAAAGAATTTAATCGAAATTGTTTTTTAATGTGTGTCATTATTCTCTCATGTGAAACCAAGACCAGTTATGGCATCGTTCTTATGAATGCACCCTCTTAGCTTTGAGTTGTTCCGGTCTCTTTGGTTCATCCTTCAAAAAAAAAAAATCTTTTTTCTCCATGCTTACAAAATTTTCTCTCTTCCATACCCAAAATCTCTTACAAAGACATGCTCGAAGAATTCGTCGTGGCGACTAACATAGGATGAATTTATCTATGGTAAAACTTAACAATATAGTCCGCGAAACAGTAGAACAATCAACAATGCACCCGCAGGTTTTCACGGAGGGAGGAAGAAAAAAAACGAATCATTTCTACCGGAGCCAGTTACGTCAGTTTTAAAATGCGTAGGTTTTGGAACGTGAAAATTCTTTTTCGAAGGTTAAGGGATGTCATGCGTTTGGAAGGGAGATGATTGATTGGGGGCGGTTTTTTTGTACATACGTCATGCTATGACGAAAGCGCGGCGATAACTACGACGTTTAAGTCGGACAAAGCGCCACCTTGAGTCGAATTTCATTTCATCTCAGGCGTCCCATTTCTTCCGTTTATCGCGCCCAGTTCTAGTCCTCAGGTTAGGTTTGCAAATAACGGCAGCGGAAAACCACGTGTGTCGATAAAGGGAGCGTTTTTTTAAAAATAATCTCTTGGAGAGAGGTTTGAGAATGAAACGTTTGGTTTCGAGAATAGTGATCGTCCAAAGTGAGGCTTACATTTGGGTTTGATTCATATATTGCCTTTTCAATGCTAAATCATATCATAATCTATCAAATCCCTCCAGCGCTCTTATTTGTTAACGCACGAACATATACATATATTTAAGTAAACAGGCACTAAATCATTACCGTACCAAAACTGTTCCTGGACGTTTACACTTAATTTGAGTGAAGTCATCTTTTTTTCCGCTGTAATGAAATAAAAAAGTGGCAGATATTTTTAACGAGTTTCTTCATATGATTACGAAATTTAGTTTTCAGTCCCGAACTATTTATCGGAATGATTGTTACTAAAATAGGTTTCTAACATTTGTAACTGGGAGTTATCCCAATTGTTAATAAATGGAAAAGTCTCTGTTTTTTCCATTTATAGCATGTTTGATGTCAAAACTATAATAAGAGTAACTGGTGTGTGTGTCTGTGTGTGTGTGTATATAGGGCAACTAGATGTTGAACGAAACCCAGTGAGCACTTACCGGAAGGAGAGCCGCTGGGGTCTCCCTCTTGTGCTGAAGAAGGGATCATCCCGAAAGCTCCAACGACGTCTACAAATGTGTCTCTCCGACACACCAGCGGCTCTCCTTCCGGTAAGTGCTCACTGGGTTTCCTTCAACACTTAGTTGCCCTAAATATCCTCATTTACCTTTCCTCTTCCGTATATATACATACATACATATACATATATGCTTAAAGAAAAGGAAAGGTAATAATAAAGGTCGCAACAAGGTGTTGGAGGAAGCCCAGTGGACACTTACCTAGATTGGAGAGCCGCTGGAGGTGCTGAAGACACAAGAAAAACACAAAAACCACACAAATATGGAGCTTTCGGGCTGACGCCCTTCTTCAGCGACGGAGAGACATGTACTATATATATATATATACACACACACACACACATACTAGCAGAAATACCCGGCGTTGCCCGGAGAAATTTGGTTCAAATCCGATCGGTATTCTAGTTGATTAATGGTATTTAAGAATTCATTCGGCCACCGTTTTGAATAAAACGGGCTGAGAGAAGCAGAAAGCACGTATGAATTATTTCTGGGAGCCCTCCACAATTGTACCAAATTTGATTCAAATCAATAGTAGGACTTGGGAAAATACGCGTAGTTTAATCAGTCCAATAACGGATAAGGAAGTCGTCGTTTCCCACCTTTCTCACTGTGTATAAGATGTTGAGTTACCTGTTCTTTGAGAACAGGAAGTTTATGAGAACAGTTATTTTATTGAACAATTTAGGCATCAGAACAGTTCGAAAAGAACTGTGCCGTTCTTTCTGACCCATCTCTAGATGGCAATGCATTACCATGCAAAGTTATTTTGCTTTTTGTACAATTAATATAAAGCATTTGGGATTAAAAATTAGCATACGACCTTCCTACTTGTGAAGAGAGTATTTGTTGAAAGTTTGATTATTCTAGCTTGAACGGTGTGGAAGTGTATAGATGCACAAACAAACAAACTTTAATAAATATATAGGAGATTGATCTTATACATGTATTGAAAGTGACAAATATCAAATTTGAACTTCCTAAGTTAATTTAATCGAGAGTTATCGTTGAAAAATCAAATCGATGCCCCCCAAACCCCCGCTTAAAATTTTTTTTGAGATACACCACATAGCCTATATTTTAAGCTGGATCAGCCTAAAGATACGCTGCAAGTTTCATAAAAAATTGACCAGCCGTTTTTGCGTGATGAAGCAACAAACAGACAGACAGGTTTTCCTAAAATATTTTTCCTAAAATATTTACCCAAATTGTTTTCCTAAAATATTTCTAATTTATATTTCTTCAATGTAATCAACCGTTAGCTTGAAATAAACGATTTCTCTTATGGGTGCCCCCCCCCCCCCCCCCCTACAACTTTCCCTTCCCTTGGTCTGATTTACTCATCTACAAACTTGATCTTATACTTATATTGAAAGTAACAAATATCAAATTTGAACTTCCTATGTTAATTTACTCGAGAGTTATCGTCGAAAAACCAAATCGATGCCCCCCCCCCCCCCCCAAACCCCCACTTAAAATGTTTTTGAGATACACCACATAGACTATATTTTAAGCTGGAGCCGTTTTTGCGTGATGCGGTAACAAACAAACAGAGTGGCAGACAACAATTCTGGAAACTGGTTCAAACGTCTTCTTGTGATGCAAAACAAAAAAAGTAAAACCCCGACAAAAAACAAATGTACAGACAGAGGTTACAATTTTATTTATATAGTTTTATAGATTCGATTGCAAAGAAATTTCTATAACCGTGCCAAATTTCAAGTCTCGAGGTCATATGGAGCTGCCTCACCTTTTTTATTCTCGTATGGGGCAATACTGGGGCAAAACAGCCCCAAAAATGGGGATTATATCAATGTCGGATTTCCTTCATTAGTCGTAGTTTAACATTAATGGCATTAAAATATAATCCTCTGATTTCCATTAAAAGCTTACCCATATGAAAGCATTAAGCTTGTTGCCTAGGCAGCCAATTGTTCGACCCAGAAAAATTACCACTTTTTCTGTTAAAAACTCTAAATTTACGTTAATTCTACTCAGATTTGAATTCTGTCTTCAAAAATAAGAAACTACAATTTATATCCTATCCGATAGTTTGTCTCAAGTTCATATCTCGAGAGTAAATAATTTTAAAATGCAAATATAAAAACTCTACACCAAATTACGTGGTTTCTTATGGGCAACAAATGGGGCAAAAAGGGGCCAAAATAGCCCCTCATAATTGAAATTTTGTAAGTTTTGGACTTTTTCCTTCGGTTGTGACCAAAAACCTATAATCCCACCAAACTTCAAGTTACTAGGTCTTCCGGAAGTGGATTAAACATTTTAGGACATACATCCACTCTGTTTTATATATTAAGATTTATTATTTTTAATCATAAAACATTCAAGATAAACCGTTTTATATCCCGAAATAACCTCAAGGCGGAAGAAATTCGTGTGCTAGTAGCGGTTCGCGATTCCAATAATAACCCGGAATTGAATTCGTCTGTGCTATTACGAAGATGGTCATTATGTCAGCAGAGTTTTCGAAAGTCTCGAAGTTTTTTGGAAAGGTCTTTTCTCGGAAGGAAAAAAGAGGGAGACCTTCGAGTTGGAAGAATGGCTCGAAATTTAGGAAAAAGAATTGGGAAGACATAAGAAAGGGATGTTAGCTTACAAAAGTTCATTTATCGATTTACTTTCTACGGAAACATCGAATCCTTGCTCATATTTTTAATCTAGTGCATCGGAATATAAGGAGCGTTCCTCAAAATAAGGTTTGAATGAGGTGCATTGTTTGTGAGATGAAAGAAAACTCCGCATTTAATGTAAATGAAATTACTGAAATTCCTCATTTTTCCTCGGACTGCCTTTCAGTTCGATTAATGAGACTATTTGAAATTATAAAATCTGTTATGATGCAATTCTTCATTAGACTGTAATTTACTTCGAGAATTGCATTTGAGTTTACATATGTTTCTGTAAATCACGTTTCATTTTAAAAGATTTTCTCTTTCCACTCTGTGTAGCGGCTAAAATCGGAACACTGTGGACGGTTTCAATAATTCTTTTTTACAATAGTTTCCTTACTTATTCCATGCCGACAAAAATCAACGGTTTAAAACAGGCATTCGAAAAAGGATTTCGATCCGAGACTACAGTATCGAAAGGTAAACACTCCAGCAACTTCTAAACAGAGGTCATAGCTTGAATTGTGTCAGTATTTGTAAAAGAAAAAACTACTCGTCCCTATTTTTTCATTCCTGAACCCGTCTTAACGAGTAAATTCAGAAGTCGAGACGAAATTCACAAAAGTTCCTCATGTATTATTATTATTGTTTTGGAAGTCATGCCGGTAACAACCCGCTTCAATAACTAAGATAAATGGCTACCGTGCGGGATTGAGAATTGGCCCGTCTGTGGTTTAAAACACGTCCGACCGCACGACGTGTACGCTACCGTACTCGCGCGCGCGTTTTCCTTCGCTTCTCACAGATATATGGGGGGGGGGGGGGGAGGTTTGGGTTTGTTTGGGAGGTGGTGATTGCGAGGAGGCGAAACGGTAGGGTGGAGAGGGAGTGAAGGAGAGGCGCGGAGGGGTGGGGGAAAGCGGTAGCAACACCACCAGCCTTGCCCCCGATTCGCCGCAGCCCTCGAGAGGGAGGACTCGCGATGGCGCTCGAGGCGTTTTTGGAATTCTCTGAACGGAACCTTAAATGTTTTTACCGGCTGCGTCGGCTCGAATTATCGAGCGAGGAAATGCAAGCCGTCTGATTCGCGAAGGACGAACTCTCCTGAGCGATCGCGATGAAAACTAGAATTAATCCAAGGCTATGCGTTCATCTCGTCCGTCTACGCCTTCGAGTTCTGAAGTCGTTGAGTCAGCAAGTTGAAAGGGTTTTCCACCTCGTTCGGAATCGAATAGAACGGGCGATGCTATTCTTATAACTTAATGGGACGGTTTAAAGGTAAAATTTTTAAAAAATATGGTAAAGTAAAATTATTTTAATTTTGAACGCGCAAACACGATAGTTTTGTCAAGGAAACTTTATTTTGTGTATTTAAATAAAGGTATGCGCACATTGAACTCTCGATTTACCGGATGTTTCAGGATCAAGACTTCCGGATAATCGGATATTCCTGTTCATCGATATGGCTCTTTACCATAGTACGCAGTCATATTTAATGCTATTGTATCAAGTGAAGTAACGCGTTACTGTGCGTTGAAACATATTTTCAGGTATAGGACAAGTAAATGTCATGCATATAGACGTGCGTATTGCATTAGGAAAACTTTCAAGCTATAAATAAAACAATCCGGTTAATCGGAATGTCAGTTATTCGGATAAATCGGGAGTTTGCTACAAGAGAAATATTTTTCAACGATTTCAACTAATAACTTTAATGTGTTTTATCATCATACGCGTCGCGGCTCTAGTTATGACATTTTGACGTCCCGAAATGAAGTTTCTTGCTATTTTGTTGCGACCAAATACCTCCCCCTGACCGGATTGACGTAAGTTTCTTTAATTAAAAATGACGCGTCACTCGCGTAACGATTTTCAAAACCCCCTTTTGTGCTGCCCAATGCGTCCCCGTTTCCACTGCGGGCGTAAGAAAAACGAGCGCGCGCTTTTCGTCGGGTAAGATACGATTCTCTTTTTTTTTCTCCACCTCTTTATCTCGCCCTTATTTACCTTCGCGCTAATTGTCGGGTCGAATCAAGTCTCGAGAGAACCAACGGCGCAAGTTCCACCTCTCGCGTTTGAGCTTTTTGCCCACAGGTTTTCGCCTGTGGAGTAATCGTCGTGTTGTTTTTCTCCGTAACTCTCCCGGGAAAAATTTTTACTCGCCGCGTTTCCACGGCGCGGTTTCGGGAAAGAATATAAAAAAATGAGTTGGAAAAAAATAACGAAATGAATCTCTTCGGGGCGGGTCGTAAAATTAAAAAAAAACTGAAAAAAAATGAAGAGTTGACTCATTATTAGCCTTCCTAAAAAGTTGGGAATCGATAATTGTGCCAAGGTCAACTCCGTCACAGCCCGCGAGTCCGCTACGCAGAAGTCGCAGAAAAAATTTATTATTATTCTCTCTCTCTCTTCCCTACTGGTGGCACTAAGGCTTTTATTTTGGCTGAGAGAGCAGGTGCTCGTAAAGGCGGGGTGGGGAGAGGATTATGGCAGTGGCAACAGGGAGGAGCGCGCAAAGCTGGTTGCCATTTGAATAGCCCAGATGCCAAAAAATCGAGGGCGAGGTCATATTTGTTGCCTCATTTATCACCCTCCGCTGTTTATTACCAATCGATGCGGTGAAGTATTGGGGCTTCCGAAGAATGCCGATTCCCTAAAAAAAATGTAATAGAAAACAAGGGTTCGAGGGTAGAAAATAAAAAAAATATCCGTGTACTGTTACGCTTTCTTGGTTTCCAAATCTTAGAAAGGCGTAGGAAGCATAAAACGCTCTTTTTCCGGCTGTTTTTTCATAAAAATGAAAACTGATCCGTTCGTTTTCTGCTTTAAATCGAATAAGTGAAGAGTAAAAAATGTTTTATACGTTTCATAATAATTCATTTATAATACGAATGCAAAGAAACATTGTCTGCGCTCATTTATTTTCTGCAAACATTTCTCTACTTTTATAGTTTTCTAAATAAGATTTGGAATAACAATATAAACTGGAAGAATACTTAGGTGTATAAATGAAAATAAGACTAGGAAAAAGACCCTTAAAACCACAAGGTAATTAAATAGGAAAGTGCTTACTTATTCAAGCATTCATTCAATCCGGTTTGGAAATGTTGGCAATTATTATTACTAATAAAAAATCAAATTACCATTAAAATATTTTGTTTTACGCACTCGAATCATATTTCTCTTGTCAAATAATAACCGGCATTAGTTCTACTCAGATTCATTATTACGTCATCATATGAAATATTGCATTTTTTATTGTCTAATCACATAAATCAAATAAATTTTTCTGCTATCCCTTTATGGACCTAACTATTTTCCTTCGTAGCAATTTATTATACGAATTCGAATAAAATAATTATACAGTCATAATTCCTTCTCAGAAGACCACTTGCGTGGCTGTCATATCTGCGAAAAGCACAAACGAGGAATCCAAAAACAAATTGCCCCGCAGGTAAATAAATACCACCCCATCCTCCTCCAATATACACATTTTCCTCATAAATATCTCTCTCACTCTCTCACTCTCTCCCTTTCTCTTGCTGATAGAGAGTTTCGGCGAACCCGAACGAGCGAAGGAAAAAGGAAAACCATAGTGAATGTCAATCCGTTTTGACCGCGTTATTTTGTAACGTTGGGTCCACTTTCTCAAAAAATGACTTTCCTCTCTCGTACGCCTTACGGACCTGGTTCTTCGTCGTCGTCTTCTACGCTCCACATGTCGCAACGCGCGTTTCTTTTTTTTTTTTTACTCTCTGTTTTCGATCCTCTCCGAAAAGGATAGCACGCGAGTTTTTCGGACACCTCGCGTGCGAAGAAATGGGAAACCTATATAACACGTTGTGCAAGTTTTTCCTATCGAAGGGTGAATAAGGGAATTATCATTTTCTCCAGTATATCTCGATTGGGATGTTTAGTATTGATCTGTTTTCTTCCTGATGAATGTAAAAGAAAAAGGCCTTGCGAGAATAAAACATAATCTTCGATCGTTTCAACAATTTTACACGTGAACGATATTAAAGGCCTGGAAAGTTGAAAGGTGCGTGTATTTGATATGATATGCCATATGTAAATTCAGCGATCTCGTTAATACTATGCGCTTGTTGAAATTCAGTAAACTTTATGGAAAGATGTGTCTGTTTGGATAAGTATTCATCTTAGGAAAGAATGAAATGTTATCAAAATTTTTTAAACTTACTTTGTCCATAATTTATTATTTCAAATGTTTATAATTTAAAAGGATAAATTCGTGTATAAATTTAGGACTACTGAATAAAATAGTTTTCATGATAATTCCTAAAATTATCATCCAGTTATTTAAAAATGTAGCATCCATATTAACAAACCTTAAAACTTACCTATTAAATTGATAGAAATGTTGATCCGAAGATCCTTATGCGACAGGCATAAGCTGTTATGATGGGAAATGAGGAAACAGGAGAAAAAATCTGCCATGACCGGGAATCGAACCCGGGTTTTCCACTTGCTGGGCAGATATTCTACCACTGAACTACCGTAGCAGACTAATTCTCATGTTTCAGAATGGGAATATTTTCTTGGGTTGGGACCAAACTAGCTATGCTATGCTGCTGATTGATACTAGCATAGCTAGCTTTGTCCCAACCTAAAAAAATATTCCCATTCTGAAACAGGAGAATTAGTCTGCCACGGTAGTTCAGTGGTATAATATCCGCCCGGCAAGTGGAAGACCCGGGTTCGATTCCCGGTCATGGCAGATTTTTTCACCTGTTTCCTCATTTCCCATTACCTATTAAAAATAAATTAAAATTGGAAACCCAATAAGGCGCTATTATTTTAGAGGGATCATACCAATAGACTATTACCAATAAGTAAGAACATTGTAAATCTTACAAAAGGATTGTCACAGTGCTCAGGTGGTCTTAAACAAATTTTGTGATATTGCGTGAATAAATTACGCAGATTAACCCATCAAGGCTATGTCATTATATTTCTGTATTAAATCCACTTTAAAAGTTTCATTTCAATCGCTTATATCCAAACAATGCACTTCTTCCATTTCTACACCAATATTTTAAATATAATTATTAAATTTAATCTCCGGATTTCTATTCAGTTAAGTTTCACCTCTCGTTTACAGCAAGTGAGCTCCAGCTCGCCTTTAAAACCGCTCAACTTTCGATTTTAGACGTATTCGGTAATCAATCGTTTGCTCAATTCATTAGAATTTCCAGGAAGGGAAATTGAGGTAAAAGGCTCCTTAATCAGGAAGCACTTCCAGGAAGCTTCCCTCCTGCGTTCTTTTGTGCAATCCATTGGTTCTATTAAAAGGCTCATTTTTTTACGGATTCCGAGACGGTGAGTCGCTAAGCCTCCTCCGGAACCTTTGCGCCGACGGTTATGCAGGTCCTTGGGGAATAAGGTTTGCCTTTTTGCGATTCGAGTTGAAAGGGGAAAAAGGCAATCCTCGGGTGACGACGACTGTTTCTCTCTTTAATTGGCGTGCTTGTGCATTCTTCCTTGTTCTGCCCATCTCCCACTCCTTACGTCTCGAAAAGAAAAGCTTTCCTCTTTCCCTCCCATTCCCTCTCTCTCTCTCTCTTTGACTATCACGCTATGAACGAAAGCGAGAGATTTTTCGTGAAGATCTAACGTAAGATGAAATTATGATTTTTGTTTTTCGCGAAGACGTGATGGAGAGAAAATGCGAGCGGTTTCATAATATGCTACACAAACAGAGTAAAGAATCTCAATTACAGATAGAAAATGAGGGCGAGATTCTCTCTCTCTCTCTCTCTCTTCTTACCCCCTTTGCGTAATTCGTGGGCTAAAACCCGGAAAAGGTCTTCTACGACGAAATAACACGAAACCGTTCTTTTTCTTTTGGAGATGGGACATTTTATTAGAGTAATATTTTCTAAAATATTATTATTCTAATTTCTGAATACCACTAATATGTAAAATTCTTCCAAGCAGAAAAAATGAAACAGGTTAATAAATTAAATGTTCTTTTCGTACCATAAAATTATACTGAGATGGTTTAGTTTAGTTTATTGATATTTTTGTTAACACACTTCTTCAATGATAAGCTTTCATCCAATTCTAATCACTTACTCTTTCGCTAACCAGGTAGCTAGTAATTTTGCTACTGACGGTAATTACAATATTGCCATAAACTAGATGTTTTGTTAAATATGACTGCTATATAACAATAATTTAAACACGAAGCAGTATATTTTTTAAATATGAGATTCAGTAGAAGCAAGTATTTCTTATATGTATAGTTATTAAATACGAATTTTCTATTATATCTTAATATAGATATATATTTAAAGATTGTAAAGATAATTTCCTTAGGAAACTTCTTCTAACCATTTGACGAGACCATATAATATTAGTTGTCGTTTATCTTAAATTCAAGAAGTAATATTTTCTAATAACTCACAGTGCTTTTTATTTTAACTTAAGTTTAATAACCACTTTATAAAACTAAATAATAATAAAAGAATGTTTGTTATTTTTATTCGAAATTCTTTAGAATTTTTTCAGGGATGTTTCCCATCTCTTTTTATAAAATGCAAACTTTTCCGTTTTACCATTCTGTCTTGAAAAAAACCACAAATCTTTTTTTTTTAAATAAGCCAAATTTTTTAGACACGTCCTCCTTTGAATCTCCGGTTGGCATTCCACCGCATCCTTCCTCATGCCGTTTCCTTTCCCAGTCTGTTCCTAATCCGCATCGGACGTGGATGTTATTCGCCTCTCCTTTTCGGGAAAGTCTCGTCCTTGGAGTTGCGTGATCTTGAAAGCTCCGGAGGCTCCGAACCGGCGTACGGACGAGGGAAGAGTAGTTTGGAACCACTCCCTGCCTCAAAACCAAGGGGCTGTGAAAAGAAATACCCTCTTTCCCGTCTTGTACGCCATCTGCCTCTTGCGTAGATGGGAGAAAGAGATCCGGAGGATCAAGGCCTCTGAAACGAGAAATAAAAATGATTGAAGAAGGATTTTTAAAAAAAGGGGGGGCCTTATATTACATGTATTATAAGGTGTATAATAACCATCTCAAGTTTTACTGGATCTTCTACTAAACGAAGCCCTCTTGATGAACCTCCCTCTGATACGTATCTCACCGTACCAAAAAGTCTCTCGCTAAAATTTCTGCTTCACCGACTTATGTTATGCCTGACATTTACTTTATTTTTACAAACTGTTGTGTCTTTGGACAAACCTCGAAGTTATATGTAACATTGAAGAACCCAGAGACGTATTCCAACAAGAAAATCGCCGTCTCCAGTGGAAGTTGACCGGTCTATTAGATACTTGCCATATGATAGCCTCGATGGAGCTTGTCTGCTGATTACATTCATACACACACACACACAGACACAGACACACAGACACACAGACACAGACAGACAGACACAGACACACAGACACAGACATATATATATATATATATACATACACACATACAAACACATATTCACAAACACATATAAATATATATATATATTTATATGATTTACGATGGAGGCATAAAAAACCTCCATGGAGACAGCCGTTTCAAAATTCGAAGGTCGCTGGATTGGCTGGGAGGGTTTTGCATATTTTACATCCCTATAGTTTCGGACGAAAACGTGAGGTAAATATAAATTTTCGTAATAACCAATTTGAGGATTTTTTTCCGGTTTCCAAGCGTGACTTTTTAAAATTCTCGTTCAGGATGTTCTTGTCCGGCGAAACTTCGAGGAAGGATGGAGTGATAGAGAGCGTGCGCATGCCGTAAAGTTGTATTTTATCACGACCCACGTTATAATCCCGTTTGCTCGTTTGTGCCGCACGATGTTCGCTCTCTAACGCGTCATTAGCTCGCGGTGAAAATCTCCGTCCAAAAGAAGAAGTAAAATAAATAAACTTTCTAAAGATGCCGCCATATCTCACGCATAAAAGTGTCGATTTTTCAAACGCCCGTTTTGTAAAAAAAGGAATTAGTCGGCTTTATCTTAATTTATAAAGGCTTTCCAAATAGGAGTGAAAGCTTTAATGCAGTAGCACGGGCTGCTCGCTACAGAGGCATCGAGATGGCTTGCGTAAACATTAATACCCTTTTTTTAGTGTGTGTTTGGATAAAGCAGATGGTTCCGGATTGAAAATGGGTCAGAACAATTGCACCAGTTATCCTCTTTTAAAAAAAAATGCGGACAAGAATTGTTATCTCTCCGTGTATATGTTTAACAGCACCGAATTTAGAATCGTGATAATCAAAAGTAAGCATAGGAAATCGAATAAGTAATACGTTCACTTAATATAGTCTAATTTTATAATGAGTTATAATGTATAAAAATGATATTTCTTCCCTTCTATAAAACTAATCTAGCTTTTCGAAGGATTTATCAATAATACGTCAATATTTTAACCAAAAACATTCACGAAACCGAAATCTGTTAAATTAATCTTCTTTAGATACAAGTAAGTCATCACTCAACTATAATATTGCTCTAGACGTGCCATCGCTTTGGAGTATGTTAATTATTTAAAATTGTATTTTTTCTGCATAAAAAATTAAATGAAAGTTTCATTGATTCATGATTTCGAAACATGGATCTATTTCACACGAGGGTTTCTTTGAAAGTCATTTCCTGATATGGTCCATATTTGCCCTACTGTTTCGCTGTCTCGTACTCCCGCGCAAGGCATTTCATTGCTTTTGCTAACTATATAAATGTATATGCGATTGTAATGTGAAATCACTGAAATATGCACCAAACTAACTACGTATATGAATGTCATTATGCGTTCATTCATGAATCTCCAAGAAAGATTCTATGCTGGAATTTTTTACTGTCCCTGTTGATCTGATTCACATTACTTATTGGCGGATCCCCGCTGAGGGCGATGGGAATGACAGTCACCTCATGGGATGCTTCCATTGTCCTCCATAGGCTGTATTCGTAAATCCGTTCGGCACAACATTCTTTGATTCTGAACTGCTGATTTACGTCCATAAGGCAAGGGGAAGAAAGATTCTGACGTAGTAGCAATTTTCGGAATACATGGCCATTGGCAGAGGTGGGAATTCATGGCAAAATTCCTGTGATTTTAAAATAAAATATTCAGCAACTTGAAAGAATAAGAGTTTATTGATGCTAAAATCAATAGGTAATATGCTATGTAATCATTCTTTATTATTAAACAGCATAGAAATGATTTTTTTCCTCTGACAAACGACACGTCTTAGTCAATGCACTCGTAAAATGATGTATGCATTTGAAACTTGGAGAGAAAATCATGAGCATTATAGATACATGGCTGAAAATCATAGTCTTTTGCCACAGCTCGTAATAAAGTTATTTATGATTACTTACGACCATTCAGGTGGTATTTTGGAGCCCGGAGATTGTGTTCTTTGCATTTGATAACCATCGTTGAAGTGAAGATTTAAATTTATTAGATTGTCTTATAAGGTTCGTGGGTTTGTAGTTTGCGTAGGTATCAATCTCATGTTGTGATATTTTTGCATATAAAATGAATTGTTTTTATTTTAGATGTAATCCATACATAGCCAAACGGCTCTGGAACAAGTTCATGCGGCCATGGTTAGTAAATTTAATAACTGGATCCATTCGACGATAGATAGTTACGATTCAGACTGTTCTCATACCTTGCGTAATTGGGGAACTTTGTTTTCAGTTAATTATTTACTCATTTACATAGTTACATCCTAAATGTGTTAATTAAAAATTTCAGAGCAGCCATTCACTTACGTACATGTAATGTGTTTTTACGTAAAAATATATCAATATTTTTTAAATTGAAAATTAAGAATTATTCACCTCAATTATCAGACTACTCTGTAGAATATTCTCGCAAAACTCCTAAAATATTACATCAAAATTAAGCAAAAATATTATTTTTTGTAAAAAGCGAGTTATTGTTTACATTATTCGGAGTTCACAAGGGTAAGTTCATCAGAATTGTTACACAAAATTAAAATTTAATATAAATTTTCATTTAAGCAAGTATTAACTTTCAGTGTAATATTGTGCAACAAGTGGACCAATTCTTACAAAGGTCTCCCCGTGGGAAAAATAACATTTTCCTTCATTTCTATAAAAATTTCCATCGTCTTTTCCTTACCTGCCTCGTTTTTATACCCGATGTTCGAGCAATTATTACGGCCTTGACTTTTCTTCGGATCCGTCAGCTCTGGAAGCCGCTCGTCCTAACGCTCCTGCGGAGGGTTAGGAAAAAAAACCGCAGAACTCAAGGACGGTGTTTGGATCTCGTTTAGGCTCTTCCACGAAAAGAAGGGAGATGAGGCAAAAAAATGAAGGGACGTGTATCCGAGACTGCAGGAAACACGTTGACATTTCGTAATCTGGAAATGTATCTATGCATATGAAATGAAACGGAGAGCTTCCTCGAAAATACTCCAACCAAAGATCTTTGCGTAAGACCGTCTCTCTACAGACTGTATCGGAAAGTTGTTAATATGACTCGCATACTCATATTAGTTCGATTAGGTTTTATTGTCGGCGCGAAAATTCTTCCGTGTCCAAGGACATTGGACTCGGAGGCCTTCAAGGAACTGGTTATTTTTCAAAAAGGCTTGTTAAAAAAGGTGTGGCCGAGAAATGTCGGTTATTATTTAAGCAGCTGTCTCGTTGCATCCGAAGCGATTTTCTATAGTCCGAAATCATACCAGACTTTGTCTTGGAAGGATGACTCTTGCATAGAAATCGGATTGAATGTTTCATTACATGCTCTATATTTTGTAGCGTGCCTCTGCCATATCAGCAAGAAACTTCCAGTTCGGAAACCGCAATAGTTTGTGAGATATTCTCGAAAACAGTGATTTCTGCATGAATGGTTTACGTAAATGAATCTTTAGTCGTTCATGATATGCAATTGACTGTGAAGGACAAAAATTTTGCCGTGCCAAAAGAGCTCTTCCCTTCAGGCACTTCATGATATATCGCTACATATTTCATCGCTGTAAATTACTATATATATATATATATATATATATACACAAGTATATATTAAAAATAAATAAACGTCGGTCTTGTTGTTCTGCCTCCCATATTTTAGAGTCGCAGATTGGAATCACGTCATCGATCTGATTATTTGTTGCCATTATTTTGGTAAAGGAAGTTTATGATCATTTAAAAATATCTTTTTTCGGTATTTAAGCTTTTTTTAATAATCTATATTATTTCTTTAGTACTTTCAACGATAATTTCCCATTTTTGTTTACTCGCCAGGTTTTCACAATAAATTAGATTCGAGCTATCAATGAGAAGCCATTATTTTGTTAAAGGAAGTTTATGATAATTTAAAAATATCTTTTTTCAGTATTTAAGCATTTTTTAATAATCTATATTATTTCTTTAGTACTTTCAACGATAATTTCCCATTTTTGTTTACTCGCCAGGTTTTCACAATAAATTAGATTCGAGTTATCAACGAGAAGCAAAATCTCTATCAATAAATACTCCATCGATGGGTCCACTTTCTACCTTTTATATTTAGCAATGTTGGTTCAGTTTACCCTTATTCTTGAGAAAACATCGTCCTTACTCCGTATCGAAAAGAAAGTTTTGGAGTTTACTTAGCATAAAATTTTTTTGGTAAGGAGATCCCGCCTCGTTCACCATAAAGTTATGTCATTCATTCTCCCCTGAAAATCGCTTCCTTAGAACCTCGGCGTTGGCCCCAATGTCTTCGAGCAATAACAACTTCCGCGAGAGCACATGACAATAATTTACTTCGCCCTCGGCCTACTGGAGCACGTTCCGCCTCCGGCTAATCGGCGTCTCGCAGCCTCGGCTCGTTTCGTCATCGACGGCACGGCCGCGTCACGGGCGGTCATCCGGCGTCAAACGCGTGCCAATGACGTCACGTCCTTTTAAGCAAACCGATCACACACACGCGCGCGCTCTCGCGTTAAGGCGGGGGATCGAAATTCGTTAGCGCGTTCGCGGTAAGCATGATGCGCGTCACGTCTTATAGCTTGTAGGTCAGGGTTAAAAAGGCTCGAGCCGTTTTGTTTTTTTTTTCATCCTCCCTCGTTATTATTTTAACATTCCGTTAAGACCGATCGGAATGTAGGTCGAGTGACAGTGAAAACCGATTTCCGTCGTTGTGCGGGAGTTTGCTTTTGTGTCACGTGGTCAGAATCACGTCCCTTTTCTCGCTCTCTCGCCAAAGAAAGTTTTCTTGTTTTTTTTCTCTTCGGCGCAGCGCTGATGTATTCTTTTCCCCCATCTGGTATCATCATCGTCGTTACGAAATCGTACCCGTGGCATTCGGCCGTTGGAGTCACCGGTGGCAAAAAATAAAACGGGGATAGGCTAATTCAATCGTTAAAAGTGAAATCTCAAATTGTTTCCTCGGAGCTAAGTGGTTATGTGCGAAGGGACCGTGCGTGCGGAGTCATTTAGCGAAATAACACGGTCAGCTATCGTTCTCCGCACGAGCGTGAAAACCCTTCGAGGAAGAGGTAATCTTCCATAAGGTTTTCTTTTAAATCGGAAATATGGCAGGTAATGATAGATTATTATTCAACCATCAAGTTTTTATTCTCCTTAGTAAGAACACATGGCTAATATAAAACAAAATAATTCGATAGCTTCATTTCTTTAAACTGCTTCTCTGAGTTCTTTGAAGAAGATTAACTGCTCGGTGATTATTATATTAGATCAAAATTCAGGCACTTATCAGAATACGAATTTGGAAGTAAGGTTTGTCAGAAAACCTAGTATATAATTAGGATAATGCGGTAAATATTTAATAGAAGGTTAATGGACAAAAGTTAATGAAATTTACGTCATTTATTATGAAATTACTGCATATAACTATTTTCATCTCTTTCACAAATAACTAATTTACTAATGTTTCGGCAAAACATACTGTACATTGTCGATTTTTCCCGTTGTCCATTTGTATCTAATTTATTTATGCCATTTCTGGTACTAATCAGTGGATGGAAACCTTGAGAGACTGGAGGACGTAGATTTGGATTCAAAGGGTGTTAATGCTCGCTGTGTCCTTCGAAATGCTTACTCCTGCCCGTCTACTAATCTGAGAATTCAGCGAACATTTTCGCTTCAGTCATTGTGGCCTCCAAAAACAAGCGAAACGTTGACATTGGATTGAATTTTTTCCATTCTGTTTGCCTTGGAACTTATAAGCAACCTCTGACGTGCTTTACGTCAGAATCATCGTCTGCTTCCTCTCTGGGCCTTATTCACTTGTGTAAGTAGGAGGTTTATAACTCACCACAGAAGAACTCATTCAGCGTGATTTAATGGACTTGAAATGCCTTCATACCGACCTTTATGACGTATATTTTAGTTTAAATGTATTATTTTACGCAAATCATAAAGATTTTTAACTGCTATAATTTAATAGCATATCATATGATAAATACTCTCATACCACTCCTTGAAGTTGTTTTCCTGTTAAGACATATTGAATAAATCAGTTTCTCAATTTTTAAAGCTGCATAAAAGCAGCTTACTTGTGTTAATAAACAACATCTGGGTATTGATTGGGCCACCTTCAAAACTGCTCGTTGTCCGGTGCCAAATCATCCTGCTCCCGCAAGGAGTTTCTTTCTTCCGAAGTTTTCTTTACCTCCAACGACTTCAAGCATTCTTTTCCTTTGGAAAAAGAAGGAAAATCCTGAAATCCGTGCGTTGCCATCACTTGAGCTCGAGCAGTCGTAATCTATGCGCATAGTATCTTGGACTGTGACTGTAAATCGGAAGCGGCGCTACCTGCCGACGACAAGTCGAATTTCTTGGAGGCACTGGCGTGAAAAGGTATTGAGGCAGAATAAGATGGACATGGGATGGAAGAAGTAACGATTGCAATCGTGATGGAAGGCTGCTACCGCGGTAGCTGCTACCATAAGGTCGTAGAAAGCGGCACAAGGTCAGCCAAAAGGGTCAAATCCGAACAGAGACTTCGACGCGCTACTTAAAAGGGTCGCAGTGTTTGGCAGTAGCACAAATGAATATATGCGCTTTCTTCCACGCTGGGACGTGTTAAAGATGGTGACGAAGAAAGAAAGAATAACCATCTAGCTATTTTTAAAGTTCCCAGAAAATCATTTTGTTCACTTAAATATCGACCACATTCCTCAGAGTACATTCTATTTGCACAGACTAACTTCTGAAGTATTTGTGGAATCTCCTTAAAACGAAATATATATTCCAATTTTACATATTTTACGATTTATCTATGAATGCTTAATTCGTTAAAAATCACAGAAAATTAATTACTTCTCAGATATTCTTTTGGTTCTTTATGCTCTACGTTTTATAATTTTCATACTTAAATTCATGATAACATAACTCTAAATTTATAAATTAATTTTTGACCTTAAAAAACATTCAAGAATAAGCACTTCAATATTTAAAAAATTGAGAAAAGTACTTATCCATTAGAGATACCTGAGATAAGTACATACTTTTTTCAATATTTTGATATTGAAGCGCTTATTCTTAATGTGTGTTCAGCCATAAGGCAAGTTCGATATTTCTCTAGTAAACTAAACAAGTATGATTATTAAGTTTTGGGTATGAATAATCAAAGTCAAATGACGTCACGCTTATGCAAATTAATTTTAATATATATATTTTGCTTATATATTTGCACTTGCTGAAGGGAAACCAGTGTCCATAGACAGTTTTCGGCAGAGTTCATTTCAGTCCATTTTGACTTAGTCAATCTAGAAAATGTCATTTTATAAGGGATAATAATTCGCAAATTCCTATTCAGATGATTCCGCAAAATCTAAGTCCTTTTGTGAAAACTTCTCTCCAAAAAATGTGCTCATCCCACATTTTAGATTATTTTCCGAATCCGAAAAGAGGCTACGCGAATCAAATGTGATGGATCGTTTTAAGAGTCCCGTGGCACGGACGTATCGCGTGTGTTTCACCACTCGTATTCGTATTACACGCGGGTGATGGAACGCAATGAAGATGTTCCGTCGTCTATAATAAATGCAACCCAGACGGAGAGGAATATACCCACCGAACAACTCTAATAGATAGCCGTCCCATCAAACTGCTAAGCGAAGCACTTTCTCCGTCGACTCATCCCTCAAGAGTCGGAGGAATCTTTTTAACGTTCGCCGCGTGTTCTTCCTACGTCTCCTCAATTTTCTTCTCCTGTCGCATTCCACCGCTTACTTTTCTCTGAGGCTGTTGCGACGCTATGTCGCGGAAATGAAACGGCGATTCGTATTGAATCCGTTGTTTTACTTACGTCGCTGAGACCTCGAGATGTCCTCTTTTTTTTTACCAAGTTCCGTACCGATTTCTCGTCAACTGATAAATGACCGCTCATCTTGCGCATTTTCAGCATCGTAAAAAAAACGCGGAAGACTTGAGTGTCTTGTGAAATCGAGATGAAAAATATTTCTCTGAACATTTTGTAATTTGATGCATTTTTAATACATTTACGGTTTTATTTCTTCGTCGGGTAGGAATAAAAATAATTTAAAATCGCTTGGCCTTTGATGAATATTAATTTAAGTAAACATAACCAGCTTTTTCTGTACTTCCTACTTTGAAATACTATTTGCTGATTGCGTCGGCATCAAAAATGTCCTGAACATAACCGATTTGGTTTGCGGTTGCTGCTTAAAATACCAGGGGTCATAGGTCATGTTTTCTATTTAAAATTCAGTAGAATAAATTCATCGAGTAAATACACCTTGTGAATGCTTTGTCGTGTTGACATTCAGATGATGAAGGAAACTCAAGACAAAAACTAGGGTATGTAATGCTAAAACAAATTCTCCTAAATTTATTTAATAAAAAAACTTAGTCCTGTAAAACATTTGCCCGAATATGTTTAATTAACGAATGTTTTCCTTCTTTTTTTCTCTTTGCAGTCGGGTCCGAAAACGGTGAGGCACATTGCCTCTGTTCAGCAAACACAGCCACCTATCGAGGAGAAAGAGAAAGGAGGAAAGGGAAAGGAGAGAGGTGGAGGAGGTGTGGGCGGTCGAGGAGCCCAAACAGAGTGGATCTTTAAGGCGTCCTTCGCAGGAGCCATGAAGGGTTGGTTCGACGCCTTCAGGAGCGATGGAGGTCCTACGCTCTACGCTTACAGCAACAGGACGCCGGTTACGGGGGACGTGCAGATGGTCGCCGTCTGCGTTGTCTTCTTCGCCATATTCCTAGCGTTTCTGCTGATTTTCCCCGGAGTTCGGAAAGAGGTGAGCCTATTCTTATTTTCGACTTCCTTTAATCCACTAGACGTCCTCGTTAAAACATTTTAGCGTGATTCGTTGCATAAAACTTAAGGAGAGTCGTCTCTTTTTGCATATCTGTGTACTACTTAATATGAAATTAACTAGGTAGTTAGCTATATCTAGCATACTTCTTATACGAACAAACGCGTTCCTTGAATAAACTCAATTTTGCTTTTGAGCTGATAAATGAAAGTAGCTAACACTGCAACTGCGCCGAAAGTGTGGTCGTTCCATAAATGACGATTGAAAATTCACTAAGTGAGGAAAATTGAATATCCAGCCGAGTACCAGCGAAAATCCTTGTTTGCAGTGGAATATAATTCTCAAGGTGATTTGTTCAAGTGTTTAGCTTTACGCGAATGATTCTTGGGAAAGGTGCGACATATAGAGACGTTTTATACATCTTTGCGATTCCTGCGCTAATTTCTAGTTAAGTAGTCTGTTTTACACAATACGTTAGTAAGCTGTTCCCCAGTCACATAAATATAAAGCGCGTGTAACCTAAATACGCAATTACTGTAAACGGTATTAATTTATTCGCATAGAAATACAAATACATTAATGGAAATAGAACGGGGCTCCATCAAGCGTTGTCATGTTATATCGATTTTACTCTAAATCACTTGAAACTAGCACTGGATTTTGAACGTTAATCAAAAATTTTATAATTGTTCGTGAGAACGCAATGGAATGGGATTTCTCATTTTTGACCGATTCGAATATGAAGGTAATGTTCTCTTTTAATCTCTCGTTTCTGCTACTGCAACGAAAGAGAAGTTTTTTAATCTCGAATTTGTAACGAGCTGGAATTTTTAAGTGTGTTAACCGTCGCCGACATTTATTTTTGCAAGCACTTTGCCTTCGTGAATTGTCTGAAGACGACGCAAGTCACCCAAATCCAAGGCTCCTTGGTAGGCAGCCGATTTCGGTCAATTTTACGCCCAAAAAAATACAAACACGTTATTGAGAAATCCAGTTCCCACAGGAATTCGGGGCGCCCATTAGTCACGCGAACCAGAAGTAAATGCATTGCACAGGGTGTCGGTTTCCTTCTTCATGTTTTGGGGAGCCATAAAACGAGGGAGACATTTTACAACAAGAGAGTTTCCACGGCTTTTTCCTCCCGACGAAAGATTTTGTTTAACATCGGGTCGAGTGAAAGTCGTTCGGATACATCTCGATCGTAAACAAACGGAGGAAACATATAAACATATGTGTGTATATATATATATATCCACTGGGCTCCCTCCAACTCCTTGTTGCCACCTTTATTACGACCTTCCCTTTTCTTTAAGAATATATGTATATGTATACGTATGTGTGTGTATATAATATATATATATATATTTATATATATATAAACTTACAGAAGAGAAAAGGTAAATGAGGATATTTAAGGCAACTAGGTGTTGAAGGAAACCCAGTGAGCACTTACCGGAGAGAGAGCCGCTGGGGTGTTGGAGAGAGACATTTGTAGAAGTTATTGGAGCTTTCGGGATGATCCTTTCGTCAGCACAACTCATCCCGAAAGCTCCAATAACTACTACAAATGTCTCTCTCCAACACCCCAGCGGCTCTCCTTCCGGTAAGTGCTCACTGGGGCTCCTTCAAAATGTAGTTGCCCTATATATATATATATATATATATATATATGTATGTATGTATGTATGTGTGTGTGTGTTTTCATTCCTATTGGAAGCACTCCAGCGAGGAGTGCCCGAGAGAATGAAAACCACTTGAAATTTAGGCATTAGTCGAATGAAAGCTCACTCGAGCTTTCACTGTTGAATAATGATGGCACCTGATGCGTTATTTCTTCGGTACCTATTCTTTTTTATTCAGGAGAATCGAGGGAAAATTTTTGTGGTTTCCTTTTCTAGGAGTTAGGAAGTCGATAGGATAGAGCAGGGGTGCCCAAACTTTTCGGATCGGCGACCACATTTCTGCATTCATCGCGAGGCACCTCTGCTTTCTTCGTTGGCCAGACCCAGTCGGAAATGGAGTTGAAGAATAATTTAAGGACCTTAAGGGTTTTACTTGTTAGTCAAAATTGCCTTATTGGTTTTACATGTTTTTATCTATTATGGGTGTATAGAGGGATATATTATTTTTATGACTTTTTATTTTCACTTTGCTGTATATTGTGCACTTTAATTGTTAAATACATGGCAAGCCTGATATTCCCTGCGGATGGTAGTTTGAGTAGCACTCGAAAAATGGGAATTTATTCCGTTCGAATTTCTTTGCCATAACGAAATTATTCGAAAAATAATGTTAAGGGATATATGTTAATTAAAATGTTTTCTGTTGACACAGTACAAAACATAATATCTTTTAAATAGGGTCGGCTGAGAGCGAATTTACATGTCCATGGCGGTCGGACGTGCGTGGAGCTATGGTAGAGTAGATCCGCGGAGATATACATGAAAGACTTTATGCACGCGAATTAATTCAAAACGTGTATAATTTATCCGCGTCGCTTGTGCAATTTCTCCTTTTTAGGGTAGGTGCTTTAAACGCATTTCAAATACAGCGTATCCCAATGATACAGCTGGTGCTTATTTGTTATATTATCGCAAATACTTAGCGAAAAGGATCGATCAAATATGGTCGATTAGTACGTGAAATACGATGTTCAAGGCCTCCAAAATAGTGATCAAAACCGATTCGAAAGTGGGCAAAAATTTGCTTCCGTTGAAAAACCAGGAATTTTTCGAAATAAAATCGCGAGTATCATAAATAACTGATCAATATATCATTGAGATAATTGATAAGAGAGGGGAGATGGGAAGAATAATCAACGAAGGACAGTGTAATTTTGAAATTGGTATGAAATTGAAGGAGTGAGGATCGAAAAAAACAAAGAGGTCCAGCTGCGTATAACAAGAGCGTAATAAGAGAAAAGAAAAAGATATAGGAAGATATATATATATAGAGAGAGAGGGAGAGTTTTAGTGACTCGAGGCGTTAGCTAAGGTCGTTCTGGAGAAAGTGACGTAGAAAAGCGAGGAAAGGCGGCGTTTGGAGGGGGGGGGGGAGTGGGGGAGAGAATGCGTGAGAATGACGGGAGAAATGGAGAAAGAGGGGAAGATCGGAGAAACGGGGAGAGGAAGGAAGGCGAGGCGACGTCGTGGGGATAATGGACAAAAATTATCGACACGGAAACACGTTGCGAAGGGGTTTGTTGTAAAGGGGAGAGGAGAGGGGAGAAGTGAAGAGGGGAAAGGGGAGAGAGGAGGGGAGGGGTGTTCGTGTATGTCTGTTTGAGTGTGTTTGTGGGAGTAGGGCAGTATTAGAAAGAAAACGAGGACAATGACACGGTGCCTTGTATATGAGGAAGGAAGCAGCAGACACACGCAGACGGCGCACACACACACACACACATATGCACAAACGGCACGTACGTACGCCGGCGAGCAAGTCGGGACGGTGCCATGGGAAAAGCTAGGATTACGTAAAAGTCAAGACGTCTTAGGGTAGGGTGGGGAGGGAGATGATGAGGAAAAAAGGGGTTATTCTCGTTACTGTTTTGTTTTTTTTTTCTCTCTCTCTATCGAATGGGAGAGAGGCTTTAGAGATAGATCGAAACTCGTCTTTGAGGGAAAATAAAGTGGTAGGATTTTTTTTCTAACTTGACGCTGTCCTTGTTCGTGGATGGAGAATCCATGCGAAGCGGTCACGGGTTGGAACTTCTCGGTTGAAGGCGTTTTTCTAATAGACAGATATTTGCGTCGACCTCGCCCCGGTTACACAATATGACATATTTGTGTTAAAAAATTTCACCGAATTAACTTAATTGAATGCTAGCGTATAAGTTTTGCAAACACGTAATAATGGGAAGAAAAATATTAAAAAAGAGTCATGCAGATACAGCAGTGCGTATTAATAGCCAGTTAAATCAACTGCTCGAGCACTCTTATGGTCGTTATATGTACGTCAGCTTTGTATCGTCAAAATTTTAAACATTTTTAAATCGAGTAACACACGCATTTCGTGATAATCGCCAAAGAATAAAATACTGTTAAATATTGTTAAACATTTCCAAGAATTAAACCTAAATTTTCGATGGGATAGGCAAGACAAAAGGTGGAAAATTTGCGATTCCTCTTGTTTTATAAATTAAAGGTCATTCTACCCTGCCCCCTAGTGCTCATTTAAACTTTGATAACAACCAAAATATTTCAGAATGATAATATCCAGTGGTGACGTACTTATCATTTCTTGGTCAGACTATTGTATTAGGAAAAGCGTTGGTCTATAATTTTCAAACTTGATTCAAGCGATCTTCAATGTTGTTTGGGTAAAAAATCGGAAATATAACGTAAGTTTATTTCATTCAACTCTCTTTATATATTGACAGAACTACTGAATTGAGTCATTATTGGTAAAAAAAATAAAATATTAGAAATTGTAGGTGGCCAAAATGTATTGAATTCACGCTTAGCATTCGCAGTTTTATTTGCGCCTGGTACAGTAACTGAATAACATAATCACAGTCACAGTATGCCGCTTATTTCACAGAATTTTCCAACCTTCAACCGGCTTTCAGCTCCCGAACGATTTTCACTCTCGGTCGAAGTTTTTATTTTACCGTTTTAATATTTCCGCTGCCATGTCAAACAACCTTGTGCTTAACTGAACTCAAAACGTTCGTATTTCAATTGTTCGGAATCATCGAAATGGAAAATGGCTTCATGGATCCACGCAAGAATCGACGAATATGGCGTTCGAAATGCTTACGATGTGAATAATGGTGTTTTGCAGTCTCTGTGGCGGATTGGAAAGCTTGAAGAATAGAATTGGGTTTCGGTAGTGTCGATAAGTGTTTCGTGGGCGTAAAAAGGAGGGGGATAAGAAAAGGTGTTGCTGTTAAAAGTGCTCGTTAAAAAGGCGAGGCTCACGATGTTCTCGAAGCGAGATGAATTGGCGGTGGGCGGGGATGAGGTGTCAAAAAGAACGTGAAAGCGATTCGAGAGGGTTTATTTTTCGTGCGTATTGTACTTGACGGTGAAAAAAATGTGTGCCTAAGATTGCGAGGTGTTTGAGAGATTTTGAACTGGCTTCGGTTATATTCCTGAGGTTCAAAATTCATTTAGTATTAGCCACTGCCTTTTACTGTGTCAATTTTTATTGATTCACTCGGTCTGAATCGAAAAAATCTTGCCAAAATTATCACAATCTTTATAAACGAGTGTATATAACTACGTGTAGGGATCGACATGTGTAGGTATATATGCGGGCTGAAAACCGAAAAAAAGGTAATAGTTATTTTTTTTACATTCATTATCAAGAGAAAATGTTGAGGGTAAAGCGATAATGACACAAACCGTTTATTATTTTGAACTTGATTTACTTGAGCTTACAGGTAAGAATATGCTTATGGATCCAATAAGACTGATGAAATTCTCCAATTATAATTTATACGTATATTAATTGAAAAATTATATTTTATTTGTATTTATTTATAATATCAAAGTGGTAACTAAGTATTATTCTACCTTCATGATATTATTAGTATATAGTATAACGATAACTTTGTAATAAATCAGGTGTTTCTTTCAAGAGAGACGAGTCAATTCTTAATTCTTTGCAACGACGGCCATGAAACATAGCTACGGTACTTTTAAGATAAATATACGAGCGAGACATCGAATAAACACGGAAATATTCACGAATTTTGCTTATTTTCTTATCGCGTAAGCATTTTAAATTTCGTCATTTGATAATACTTTATAATATTGGTATGAGGTGCACTGATTTTTGCTCGAAAGAGTTATAAGAGAATCGCGAAAGTTTTTGAGTTATACACGTTGGAGTTTTATATGTGATACAGACGCGTCTAGACGGCGTGACGTTGAGGATAGCGATTAGGAAATCTAAAAAAAAAAACATTCGAAAATGAAGAAATAGCAAAGAGAAGACGCGGACGCACTGCTGAACTGTTGAAAATCTCGGACTCACGAATCCGCTATAGTCTCGCCGACACGGAATGAAAGACGACTGCGGATGGAAGTAATGGTTGATTTATGGGCGGAAGACGCAACAATAAGCGACGAGGACTCTTAAACAATGACGCGACATATGGAAACTCTTTTCAACAGACGGAAAGTTTTAAAACTCGGTCGGCACACATACTACACCTTTAACATACCTCCGCGCGAAATAAACCAGCACGCTACAAATGCGTCATATGCTGAGTTAATGAGTTGCTTTCATAAATATTTTTTTAATGCTCCGGGAGAGTTAGGGAGCACACGAAAACCGTCTGCGTGAATATAAAACGCCACGAATCTACTCCTGTTTGAAACGGCGACGCAGTAACATATAATAAAAAAAAACAGAATCGGAAAATCTTCCGAGCTTGCTATAAAGCGCGCAGGCATCGAACGGATAGACATCGTTTCGAAAACAGCTGACTGATGGATGTAGGGGACGCGAGAGAGAGAGAGAGGGAGGGAGGGAGTAGAGGTAGAGAGAGAGAAATACAGAAGAAAGAGAGAGAGTGGTCCGAAGAGAAAGAGAGGTGGGGAGGGGAGGCAAGGAAGGGAGAGTCGACTCCTTGGGCAGGTTGTAAGAGGGAGAGAAGCAAGTCAGCCTTGCTTGGAATGCCAGCCGGAGAGAAGGGGATGGGGGAGGCGGAGGGGAGGTGGAATAGGGAAGGGAGTCATTTTTTCCATATTCCCCTTCCCTTTTAACCATACCCTCCATCACTTCCCCTCTCCCTTAGCGATTCCAGCGAACGCCCCACCCCCCCTCCAACCTCCTCCTCCTTCCTTTCCTCCCTTCTCACACCACCACCCCCCCCTATTTTCCCCACGCCTCCCCTCCATTTGATACTCGCTGGATCTGTGGCTGTTTCTGCTTCAGGAGGCTTTCTCTTCGTCAACAACCGCTATGTCTACTCACCCTCCCATAATCTTCCGGTTCTCTCTCTCCCCCCCCACACCATCTCTCTCTCCCCCCCTTTCTCTCCTCCGCCCTCCATCTCCCTACTCTTCCATTCCCCTCCCCCATTAATTCCTACTTGGCCAGATCTCTTCCTGATTTGAGCTGCTCCTCTCTACCTATGACTCCCCTCCTCCCCCCTCCCCCCCCCCCCCCTTCCCAACCCCCTCTCCCTGCTTTACGCTGAATTTCCTATATCGGCGTACATGTACGTACGCGTTCTTTTGCGTGATTGAATGCGTAGCCGTGTGAATAGCATGTTTCATTCGCGCGCGAGCATCCTCTCTCTCTCCGCTCCTCGTTCCTCGAGTCGAAAGAAAGCAAACGCCCATCCGCATTCTTTTGTCTCTCCGCGAGGTCGAGGAAATTAGAACGATCGGAGAGAGATGGTTTTCATTTCCTGTCGTTTTGAATAAAACTCTTGGGAGGCGAAACGGTCTCGAATGATTCGATTGAAAAGAAAACTGGGAAGATCGAATCAAGTACTCGAGATGTTTGAGTTGCTAGCGCTCTTCTTGAGATGACTCGGTTTTGTCAGTTTGGGAAGAGTCCAACTCTTTCTCTTAATTACGTGTAATGCGGTCATTTGCCTATTCTACTTGCTACCAAAAGGCGCCACACGAAGTATATATTATATATATATATATATATATATATATATATATATATATATATATATATATATAAGCCTAACGATCTCTTTCTCTTTACCAAATTGGGTCGTAAATCACTATTTTCGTTCCCTTTTGCTTCCAATTAGGTCTTCCGTTGGTGTCTCAAAGCACGCTGGATTCCTTCGTAGGTGTTACATAAGGATTCGTATCCGTGCGTAGGTGATAGTTAATGATCCAAAATGTTTAAATCTACTACGTAATATATAATGAAGACGTTTCCCCTAAATCAAGACGACAGAACGCCGTTTTAGCGTGCTGTGCAATGATACTTACAAGTTATTTACAGTTAATAGAAAGTCAGTTATTAAATAGGTTTTCCCATCATCAGTATTTAAGTTTGATATGAGAACATTGCATATTTTTATGTTTAAAGATTTTACTTCGTGATAAAATAAAAAATCCTGATACCTGTGGAAAAAGTTATACCTGATGATGAAGATTTAAAGTTTGCAAGCTTCCTCGATACATAGGGTGATCTGTTTCGGCTCCTGGAAAGAAAATGAATGCCAATTTGAATCGCCATCGTTCAATTTTAATTAAGAATCATTCAGGGAGCTTTATTGAATTCATTGCAGTAACATTTCATTTATCAGGTATTGCTTAAATATTGATTAAAATTGGAAGAAGAAAGATAAATGATTATCAGAAAATTTTCTTAAATTTTAAGTGAAAAATTAAAAAAAATAATATGATTATCGTCAACTTTTAAAAGTTTCAGGATTAAAAACGTACAAGGAAAACCAAGAATGTCTGGCAATCAACATATATTAATATATATATAAAGCTTTTTTAGAGTCCTCTGATTGGCTATCAGTTTTTATCCAACAAAATATCCCGGTGTGTAGTGTAAAACATGGGTCGTCATACTTTATTGCCGTGTAACCGATATCAAAGGAATTCCTTAAAACTTTATAGGTTAAAACGTTATCGCCGCTTTGAAAGGAACACATTTCGACCTCGCCGGGATCTTAACGTGACTTTCAGAACCGCGTGATAAGTCACGAATCACACCTAAAATATAGACGCCGACATTTTCAGCACACCCTTAAGTAGAGAGAGAAAGAAAAAGAGAGGAAAAAACAGGAAAAATTTCCACGCCACGGGAAGGTTTACCACACAGTTTTTCTCAATGCACTTTGCAAGCTCCTTCTTTTTTCTCTCTCACACTCTGTATAATATACCGAAGTGGAAACGCTTGTAGTCTGGTCTCGGTCGTGTATGCATATTTACGCCGTTGCGTCGTTAACCTAGGCCGCCTCTTCGGGATGGCCTGTTATCTCGTGAGCATGCAAATTACCAGTCTTCTGGTCAAGATAATAGACGAGAATGCCGTCCAACCACCGAGCAAATGCCTCTCTCGCCTTTTTTGTTGCTTTCGACCCTCCATATCAGCCGCGTTCATGATTTCCGGATCGGTGCGAAAAACGCCCTGCCGTGTTAGAAAGAACGAGACGAGGAAACGATTTCCTGGTGCAGAAAGAGATGAAGCATTATTGAAATTAAAAAAATCGGGACTATTTCTTTTTTCAACTGAGGTGAAAATATCGTCTCACCTTTTCTCCGAGAAATGCTTATTTGCATACAAAATGACCGCGGTTATCCGTCTGGTCGACGGAGATAATCACGGTGTTTACTGCGAATTAAAAGTGTACGATGTGGTATTAGATAACTTATAAATAACCTTTAAAATGGTTCGCGTAATTATACCCAGGTTACTCGATTCAAAGTTGAGTATTCTTATTTTCGTCGTGGTAATAATATTCGGATTTTATATTTTAAAAAGTTTATTTGCCGTAAAAGTCTTTTATTTGCTTCATGTTGATAGTTAAAAATTGAATATTGTTGCATATTAAATAAACCCTTAATCTTTTTACCCTATCAATTTTCACATCTTCTCACCATTGAAAATGATAAATTACATTTTTTTGGATACATTGAAAGTTTTTTGCTAAAAATTAATATGTAAAATAAAATATCACTAATAATTATCACCCAATACATTTCGCTTCTTTCCTATTGAGTGAGTCTCATAGCTAACACGCTCAAAAAATTTCCAATGGAAAATGGTAAAATACCCGACTAAAAGATCATTGCTTAATGACAAATTTCACTGGATTAATTATTCAAACACCCTTTGTTTAGAAGAGATGCACTCAGGCTGCGAATCTATCTTCACAACTCTGCTAGCGTTTTGTCAAAGAATTTAACTGATTATCCTCCGTTTTGTGCATTACGCGATAAAAGTCTCAAAAGAGGCGCCCGATAACGTAAATTCCCACAGAATTACTCAATGAATTTATGCATACGAACAAAAGCCCCTTACTTTTGGAGCAGATAAGGTTCTGCCTATAGTAGCTTCATTGGTTCTGCCCTATACTACTATCGCAGATGCATTTATAGTCATATATATGTTCAGTACGGTCGGCAGCAAAAGAATATGTATATTATGCTCTCATTTCCGAGTAGAGCTCTCTTCACTCAGCACTCGGATCCATATTTGTATGAGTGTTGTGAAATTGTTTTGGCAAGCATCCTCATAGGATCTTAGTTTTCCCTTTTGTAAATATGGAAATTAAAAAGTCATTTCGTCCAATTAATTCTGGAATGTTGCTACCAAATCGAGAGTCGTTGGGAATTCGCTATCTTCTTTGCCTTCAGCAAAGTGGCTGATAATACCTATGCTCCAACCATAAATTATGTCATACTTTACCGAAATCATAAAAACATATTATTCAAACGAATGAACTTACTGCGAAGTTGTTGTCTTATATAAATTATTGTATTTCATCTCCATATTATGAATTGTGTTTAATTACATTCAGCAAGATCTTATAATTTATATTACAGTGAACCGACTCATTTCGTTGTAAGTGATCATGACTATGTAATCTCGTCATATATTAAAATGCGTTAGTGATTAGTTCATAACTTATCTCGACCCGAGACTAATTTTAACATTATTCGCATTTTTTCACAAATAGAAATGTTTCCACGCGATCATTTCTATACAATTTACCTTTTTTTATCAGAGAGGAGGACCAGGAAAAAAATTCAAACTTGTCTACGGATGACCTACTCAACTGGAAAAGCTTTTTATAATGTCCTTCAGGGAGAGAGAGAGAGAGAGCGAGAGAGAGAGAGAAGTTGAATAGAATAGAATAAACCTAATATTTTCTGTTCTCATGGATTGCATTAACCACATTAGGTAACATAATCTTCTCTAGCGATGCCGTAATTTTATAAGGTAATCCAACGTCTGCCAGAGGTCCTATTAAGAAAGAAAGAGGTGGATAGGGGCGGTGTGCGTGTGGGACTCGTCCTTTGTTGCACCACACACTCGCTTTTTTTTCTAGGAATGGCCTCCCGCACGCCATCCTTCTACACGCTTTCTTCCCGCTTTCCTTAAAAAAAACTTCCTTCTTCTCCAAGTCTGTAATTTATTCAAACGAGGTTTATAAATTGTAAAAATTTCCTTTGGCGGACTCCAAGTGAATGGCGGATATAAAGATATAATTTTCTGATGCTTAAATCTCCGAAAAAGGAAGTAGGAGGGTGCCATAAACGGTGTTAATGCAGTGAAATCTCTTTTTTCCGCTGTGAAGATTATTTTCTCTATCGAGGATGTTGCCACGCAACAAATAATCGCAGAATGCGGTCTTGAGTAAGTGGTAAAAAATATAATATGGCAAATTTTTTCAAAGTTTCTCAGAATCTCAAGTTCGCTGTGAAATAAATTTATATTAATAGTTTAATTCTACATTTGTATTATTGAACAAAATATAGTAATACACTGAGTTGCATTGAAAAAGACACGGCAAACATCGGTGTAAATTTTTATCTTGGTTTGGCGGCAACGAAATCCAAAAAATGAATAATTCAAAATGAATTAGTTAGCTCACGTTATGGCCAGAATCCAATTGACCAACAAGATAACTTCTATACATATAAAACTGCAGGAATGTGCATGTCAACTATAAAGTAGTCATTCTAAAAGACTCGATTGTTGATTCTAAAAATATTACTACGGGTTACCCTGAGGGAGACGACTATTTCACTGAAATGCTTATCTGGTTTGCTCATCATTATGGTCATAAATAGCTTCAGTATTGTTTTATTCTTAGTTTACATTTCTTTATGAAATATTTTTAATATACTCCTTGATGTTTTGCAACAAAATCTAAGTCGACTGTTCTGTACGTCTTATGCAAATGCGAATTAATTGAGTATATTATTTCTCTCTTTATGATTTATTAGGGAACTCCGTCGTCTATTTCATCTCCTCCCTCTTTTAAAAGATTAGTTTGGTATTATTATTATTCTATGTTGACTGTATATTAATAAGCCTGAACAGCTATTCAACAAAATGTAAAAATTATAGCATAGAATATATTTTGATTTTAGGTTCTTTAGATATTTTCTTATATTCAAAAGGAAAATATTTATTAAGACAAAAATTTCGTACCTTAAGTACTTAGGCTAAAAGCAGTCTGTATATATGAAATGCTATTACACGAGAAAAAACTGAGCTTAAGTAAGAGTTGCCAAATTATAAGTACACCGTCTTTATCTGTTGTCCAATCGGTATTCTTTGGAGTCATGAAAAATTAATTAAAAATAGAAAGTAAATTGTGGATGAAGTGAAAACTTTAAGATAAAAACTTCGTGTTGATAACAACTTCATAAATATGTACGCACCAATATTTTTTCAAGAATTGTGTAAAACATTTGTATTGAATTTTGCAAACATAAATAAGTTTCTACAGTTTTCATAATTTATTCATTAAACATTACCCCAGTTTCTCAGTATTAAAAAAAACCACAACCTTTCTCTCAGCTTCGTTAACGCAAGACTGGTCCGAAAAAATTGCGAGGTACTATTACGGCTAGATATTTTTCCCGCTTGATTAACAAAATACCTCGAAAAAGTGATCGAGTGATGGCGACTCCGATACAAGCGGCACGAAATTCCATTAAAACACGCCACTTCCTTCCTTCACGTGTGGCTCAAATCCGACGCACCCACCTATTACAACTTTTATAGTCGCATACTTGTGTTGTACAGCGAATACAGTTTATTTCTTCCAACACTCTCGGGCGTTAAAGTCTCCGACGTTGTCTCCCTCTCTCTCTCTATCTCGGAGAGGAAAAAAAGAAGTAACAACTGAAGCTTCGGCCTCGGGATGAATTAATTCTCCCTACTCTTGTGAGTGAATGAGTACGCCACGGTGATGGAGAGAGTCCATCATGTGTTCCTCGTTCCCATGCAAGAGTACACCAAATTGACGCCTTTCACCGCACCCAGGACAAGCCGCGATTGGAGTCAGTGAGAGAGAGGTTGGGGGATGGAACGAGGAGGAGAAGGAGGTTGGATTGGAGAGGGATGGACGGTTAAAGGGGCAGGAGTTGTGTAGGGAGGGAGATGGAGGGAAAAGGCGTTTGGAAGGGTTATTTCGTATATCATGCCCGGAGAGTGCGTATGGGTTGTGAGGGTGGAGCCGGTCACGGGTGGGTGACTGCGCTGATTGGAGCTCCCTCCTCTCCCACTCCTCCCTCAGTTCTCCTCCCCCCTTTTTTCACCTCCTCACCCAAGGTGTCAGTGCGCCACCACCGTCGCCTCACCCTATTCCCCCCTCCTCCTTAAAAACCTACTCCCCCCCCCCCGCTCTCAGAACACGTGAAGTTGTTGTTATGCAAAACGTACGGTCGCTCGCTTGGATACTCTCTCTATTTTTTCTCTCCTCCTTCCCTCTCGCATTTTATGGGCAGAGAAGGACGGAGTGGGAGAAAGAGAAAGAATGTAGGGAGGAGAGGAAGGGGAAAAAAGGGGAAGAGTTGACCGAAGAGTTGTCTATTTATCACGCTGCCCACAAAAATGCATTGGCACGACCCGAAGCCGTTATTATCAGTTTTTTTAATTCGCCTTCTTTTGAGAAAAGGTTTATCCTCGTCGAAACAATTAATTACGGATGCTAATCGTAGTTTTGCTTTCTATTTTGCGACGCGCATTAGATTGGAGTTGTTGGCTAATTTCTTCTTAGAAGAGAGATCTCTCGTCTCCGTTTCGACATTTTTTTAAAATGCGGTTTCTTTCGTTCTCCTTGAGCATTGCTTGATATGGAAGTTAATTTTTAGGATTGCAACATTTAGCGATTTTTCGCCTATCTGAATCATCAATTATTTTTCACTTTAAAAAGGATTCGTTTTACTTAAAAATAAGAATTCCCTACGTTTAGAGTTTCAAAATTTCCGTTCTCTCAAATATGTTAATCGACGTATTTTTGCAGTTTATATATAATCATTTTTTATTTAACATTTAGATTAAATAGCATTCATTGAAGGATATAATTATTTCAAACGAATTATAAAACTCCCTTTCTATTGGTTTTCGTAGAGGAGCGGTTGGCGTGTGCATTTTCCAGTTCTAAGGCTGTGGGGTCGATTCCTGTCGAGGGCACTGTCGTATGTTATCTTCGTTGTTATTGTTGTTGTAAAATATCGGAACACGGCTGTTAATGAAGTAGTTCAAAATAAATAAATGACTGTAAAGTATTTTGTTTGAATCAGTTCTTTGGGCTTCAAAAATTACGATAGTTAAAAAGTGATCGGTTGGTTCATCGTTATTATTTTTATTTTATTCTTTACCAGAATATATTTATTCTCTTGTGTAACTCAATCCTGAGGAAGCGTGAAACTGTAGTGAAGGGTAAGAGATTGCGTGGAAGGGAGGTCGCGCCTCGGATAAGATTTGCTTAAAAGGTGAAAATTGATCCAGTCCAGTTGTTCTTACGCTGCAGTCCGCTAAAAAGTGGTCATCTGGTCATACTTTAAGAGCGCCATGGCGTCCTTGGGCGCGCACACCATGAGCTGTTTGGCAACCTTCTCTCTTTCTCTCTCTCTCACACTCCTTCTCCGATTATTTCACTTCAAATATTCAAATAAAAAAAACAAATGGAGATAAATTGTGCGATTGATCGATTCGTTTCCGCGATTTAATGGCTGCGTTGAAAGGGTATCGACGTATACGTAGAAAGAAAGTTTCAAAACCGCGCGGTTTAAACTACGTATATGGAATTGGTTTTTTCTGTTACTTCGAGACTCTCTCGATGTGTAAGTGTCGAAGTGAAAACAATGATTTATTGATTTCAATTTATGTTTTAAAAAAAAAACCATGCCGCGTTTTCATATCCGAGGGTTTTCTGTGCTTCTAATTTTTTCTTCGAGGAAAGTTGAAATTAAAAATTTTTTACTAATAAAATTCCAAGAACTAAGCAATTATATCTAAGATATGTAGCCAAACGTATTTTATTCATTAGGCAAAGCATATATATGTTTTTACATTCAAGGTGACACAGCTGAAGTCTTTTTTATTGATATTATAACAGTCAGTCTACCTTTTGTTTTCTTTACCTGTCTAGTTATCTCTCCTGTGTGTTAAAAGTTTTAGGAATTCCACGGGCGTTACTATGGACGTTGTTAGGATTTAAAAAATATCTAATTCCAAAATCGAGGTAACCCTTGAGTTTTCATTGTATTAATGATTTTTATCGCTTATCAGGCTGAAGGATTACGTGCGAAAGTCGTCAAAAAAACGTGACGAAGTGGTTTACTGGCTTGTTTTAAATGCTTCGTTTGAACCGCCACTTTCATTATAGTACGGGACGAGTGGCGCTGCTAGAAGCGAACTCCTTGCGGCATTGCTTGGAAAATGTCATCCGCATTTCAATGAGGATAAGATTCTATGTAATTTTACTTGGTATTTTCAGTTATCCGGAGCGAGATGAAGATTTTTTGTGCTGTCGGTCAGTTTTCCGTTGCATTTCGTATATTGTAACAGAGTTCCTTTTTACTTCACCTAATAATTCACTAAATAAAACTATTTACTTTCCTGCTTTCGTCGCTGTCTTTGTTATATCTTGATAAACAGCAATAATTCCTACGTTATGGTAATTTTAAGGAACATTTCTTATCTACGTGAAAAAAAAATTGAAATTTTACTGCTATGGGACTATTAGCATCCAGTGCGTATAATTTTTCTTGCTCATAAGTAGATTTTATTTAATACAATTTCTACTAGTTTGGATTGTGACGGCAAGTGAATAACTTTTTATTAGCCATTTCAATTAAGCTGTGCAGTTTCGTTGATTAAGAGGCCTGACATTTGCTTCTTCGACATAAGGCAGTATTACTCGTCATTCGAAGTATTCTGAATTTCGATTAGATAATGGTAGTGTGTGACGGACATACGACATTCATTTCAACCCTGTTTCAAAGAAGCGACGGTAACGAGAAAGAAAATAAGGTAGGTGTTTTTATATCCTAAGAAATAGCGCGCACGCCAAATCACCCAAGGCTAATAAGATAATAAACCTGAAATAAAAGAACCACGTTGCGTGTTACTTTTCTGGTTTTTCGCGGGGTGTGTAGCAATTGCCTCCCAGGGAGAGGGTTTCTCATGCGCTCGTCATAAACAAACTTTAGACATCTCGGCGTATGGCGTTTATGATCGGCATTTCATTTCTATCTCTCCGGAACATGCGTTATTTTTACGTCCAAGACGACTGCTGAAATACATGTAATATGGCCGCTAGTGGATTAAGACTTTTATTACTTGTTTGTTCGCAATTTTATAAACATAACCTCCGTATTTAAGTATTTTGAAACATTAAAGATTATTAATGTATCATATATTATTGGATTAATAAATATAGCATGGTGCAAAATAACACGGTTAAATTATAAACTTGTGCACGCTTTAACGTTTAAACACTTAGCTACAAAATATAATTCAGCCCTCTAACATGTACGGAGGTAGAACCTCTGGTATAAATTTCATCCGTATTCTTTAAAGTATCGCTGAAACGATCCTAGAAAATTCATAACTTATAAATTTGCGGACATTTTTTTTTTTTGAAAATCATGTGCTTTGTTACAAAAGAAGAATTTGAATATTTTTATGTATTTTATTCAAATTCAGGAACGCTGATATTTTAAAACGCATTGGTGCTTATCGTTCACTTGGGGCTGTTTATTGTTACACGTTTATTAATCCTTATTTTTTTCTCCTTGTTCAAAAATCCGGTTCCTCGGCTTATTCGTTCCATTCCAACTCTTTCATACCTGCTGCTCCTGCCGGAGACGCCGCGCCAATGCACTCACACCTTTCATTTCTGTCCAATATGAATAAACGACGCACCTTTCTATTACTTTCATAGCAAACGCAACGGGAGAGCAACATAAACAAGCTTAGTTTTCAAAATCCCACACAAGAACGTGGACTATATGAAATAGTTCGAAAAGGGATCACGAGAAAAAAATAATTGGGATAATTTTCCCGATTTAAATCTTCCTCGAGTAGGCGAAATACCTAATCGGATGTATGGTCCACCGCGAAAATTAAGCCCTATGAAATTTTCCGTGCGGAACATCTGGGAAAAGTTACTCGAAACCCGCAAAACTTTTATCTTATTTGGAGTATTCAGCTCCGTCGAGTTTCATAATGGAGGTATTGGTATGAACAAAGGAGGAATTAAGACGCTGACATTGAAGGATTATGGTAGTGGGAGAGATATGCCTAGTGCGATGTCTTCCAAAACTCAGCTCGACGATTATGTTACGGGATTTTTGTAGAGAGAAATTATAGCAGTAAATACCTGGTCGTGATTATAGGTGGGCAAGGCAAAAACCTCATCAATACAGAATCCATTGGAGCGGCGAGGTCCGATCGACAATTTGGTGAAATTGGGGCCCGGTAAAAGAAAAGCAAGGAAACGATCTCCACTGGTACATGTCTGCCCCCGAACGACTCTCCTCTAAAATGTTAGCAAGATATTTCTCGCACGACTGACTGCAGTAAAATGCGTATGTCTCGAAGATTTTTAAAAAACCTATCCGACCAACTTTTCTCTTCGCCGTCTGAATTCTTCGGTGCTGTTTTGGTCGATTTGTTCATTTAGATTTTCCATCGCTTCCGGCCGCTTCGGTTTTTTTATTTAATTCGATGAATATTTATTCTGAAAGGACAATTGCGTCGACATATGAGATCGCTTACAATTATTATCAAAAGGTTATGAACCTCTTACAAAAATAGTGCTAAAATGAGAACGAATGCATAATACTATCAGTTCGTTAAGTCTTTTCACTATAGAGGACGGCATAATGAGAAAGTTTAATAAATAAATCACTTAGTCAATGCATGTAATAATGATAATAATATAATTGATTGTTTTTAATATTTGAATGAAACTATGAACTCCTTCAAGTTATATGATGGGTATATTTTATTTGAAAAGGATTTCATTGTTTTTTCACCCTGCATTTCCGGTAGTTTGGTTTTGCCACCAACTTTCGCAAAAATAATTTGTCAACCGTGAAAGATCGATGATTAAAAAAAAACGATGTATAAAATTTGATTTTTGGTCCAAATTCTGTAAGAAATAAAATATAATTTTACAGTTAAGTGCTTTGAATAATGCACTTTTTAGACTTCAAAAAGATGTTCGCGTGCCACGCACAAAGAATTTTCTAATTTTTTCATTTCTTCCATTTTCAGAAATTCACCACTTTCACCAGCGTCACCCTAAGTCTTTTCGTCGGAACCGTCATCCTCGGTAAGTAATGTTTTTATTTGTTCCATGGTTAAAAATCATAGCATTTTCCAGCCTCTCTTCCCATAAAGTCACCTTAATAACTGATTATCAACTGTTTCACTTAAATATTAATGTAAACTCCCTTTCTGGAAGAATGGTTGAAGTTTCCTGATTCCTCTGCTTGGTCTTAATTAAGACGGTATCACTGTAAGTTATACATCTTCAAAGAAGTGCCCATAGAAATATTTAATGAACAATAACCATTAATACCTGTTTTGCTGACATTTTATACAGATTTTCCAATTTAGCGCCGAAGAAATCGGATTAAAAAAATCATTGAAGCACACCACATATATCTTCTGCCATTACATTTTTATTTTTTCTTATTTTCTTCAACGCCAAATTTACTAAAAGTTTGGAATTGTTACATTGGTCGGATCTTATGTTATTTTCTGTCGGTACATTTAACTTGCACCATTTAGATCAAACGTAGCTGTTATGGTACTATGATAGAAATTGGTCAATGAAAGAGGACTATTCTCATAGATTTTAACAGTTAGAATTACATATGTCATATACTTAATGCAATTTTTCTGAGTAATGTTTTTAATTGTAATTCCAGATGAATTTACTCAATACTATTTTTAAATGTCACAACATCTTCAAAGGAGTATGTAATCGTTATATTTATCACAATAACACGTTCGACCGTGTGAATTGCTAAACAAACCAAAATTAGCTTTTATTATGCATAAATCCCTAAGCATTTCCATAAAACATCACCCTCATCTATTGCGTTTGAATACTAAGCGAGCGCTTTACGTTGTTACCTCAATTTCTCGATGAGATACATGCACAACCATGTTCGCTATGACGGGCCTTTAGTTGCTTGCACGTTTGTGACATAATCATTAAAAGATTTTATTACTTTCGATGGGGTTTCTAGGCTATTTGATGAAGACATCCCCTCTCTCTCTCTCTCTCCTTCTCTTCATAAGTTTCGAATCCATATCTTCATTAACCACTAAAATAGACGAGGATAGAAATTTCCACGTCGCACCAGCGCATTTCTGCAGATGCATGTATCGAGAGATTTATCGGTTGTAACTTGCTGGTCGCGATATCAAAGCGGTCGCATAAACCGCCAAAGCCACCGACGAGTAATTTTCACCAATAACTCTTCTTGCGTATCATAATCTCAGAAACCATAATTTTTCCACCTGCAAATAAAAATAAGAATGTTTTAATGGGATTTTTCACCTTGATAATACTCCGAACGCCTCCGTATTCCGGTCAAAAGGAAGGCTTTTTTTGTAGAAGAGGTCAGCAACTTCCTCAGGGAGAAACATGGAGAGGCATCGCAAAAGACGCCGAAAAGATCATTAACAGATAGTAAAAAAAACTAATCTCGTCACATTATTCCCTTTACAACAAACAGTATAACATCTCGGGCGTTAAAGTCTCCCGCCCACTTCCACGCGGGACGTTAACATATTTTTTTTTAAATGAATAATTTACCGGTCGTGTTCTCCGACAATACCCGCAGTATATGGGTTATGCCAAGGGGTCGCTTTTAGGGTCGACCCCTACACGAGTCGAGTCATGAATCGCCACCTCCTTCGCGGAGCGCCAAGTAACGAACCTCCCCCCCCACCCTTATATACCTTTGGCACCTTCCCACCTTCACCTCCCTTCTCTTTTAAACTCCTCTTCTCCCCGTTCCCCATTCGCTTTACTCTGGAAACTCCCTTTAATGGGCGCACAGCAATGTAATCCGAGTCTTTATGAGAGTCTCCTCCTCTCTCTCTCTCTCTCTCTCTCTCTCTCCTCCGTCCTCTCTCCATCTTCCGCTCGAGGTAATAATAAAACTAACGTGTACGCCGGTGAGTTAGTGCCATAATGTACTCTCCCTCCCCCTACTACCCTTTCTCTTTCTACTACCTTCTTAACCGCCACTTCTTACAAACACCTCTCTCACCCTCTCTCACCCTCTGTATCACGGAGCGGAGAGAGATGCTGTCTGGCGGCACGACAACATAACGTACGACTTTACTAGGGAGGACTTTAGGGTATGGTTTGCGAGGCGGTGCTATGTGATAGGTGGATGCTTCGAGAGTGGGATGATGGGAGTGGAGCGGGATGGTGGACGAGAGGTGGGAAATAGATTGATTAATCAGACGATCCTTTCTCGTTTTTTTTTTCACGGCACCCATCGGCGGAGCCCGTTGAGAAACGTACCATCGCGACACTCTTTCCGTTCTGCTTCGTCGCGGGAAAAAAATGGAGTCGAAATGCATTCTCGAACCACCCACACTTCTATAATCGAAGAGAGGGTTGGATTTTTTTTTACAGAAAAAGGGCTCGTCGTGGTCTTTCTTTGAATGGAGTGTGAAATATAGCGGGCCGATTGTATCTAAGATGGAGTTAGGCAGGAACGGAAAGGAGAAAAAAATGTCTGGATGGTGGAGATTATTACGTGATTTGTGAGTAGGGAGTATTTTACGCGGAATAGCCTCGAGTCCCGCGGTGAGAATAAAGTATCATTTTTATCGAAGAGCTGGGGGTGGTGGTAAGGATCTCTCCGGGGGTAGTTAGGGCTCCCCGAGGTCGCAGCGTGGTATCCGGCGGTCGTTATCGCGAGGATATTCTCGGGAAACATCCTCTCGAGTGAATTTTCCGCGTAAATTGAAAATGATGGCGAAAACTTTCGCGGCGGAAAAAAATATTTGCGAGGAGGCTGTTTCTGTCGCTCAGTTTTCCGGATCTCGAAACGGCCTCCGTGAAGATAATTTAAATATATGTATTTCTTCGCGTTGTCTGGATAATATAAAAATATAAACGGAGAAAAACCAAGTTAAAATGCAAATCCGATTAGGATGAAAATTTGTAGATATTTTTATCTCTTCAACTGTGAACGTTTGTTGGGTTACTTGAGCGCTTCTATAACGTTTCGAATCGCCTCTCTCTCTCTCTCTCTCTCTATCTCTCTCCCAGAATATTTATCAACTTTTCACTTCGTTCCTTTGGCTCAAGTATTTTATATAATCTTCAATCCAGAATCTTGGCCTGTCTCTTGGTCTTTTTCCATGCTACAAATCGTCAGTCGTTCTGCGTACATGACTTTGCAGATTAAAACTACCTCTTCTTCTAGAATTTTTACGCTGATGTCGTGTTCCAAGAACCAAAACAAAATCTCGGATATTTTCCTCTCGTTTCATTCCACGCTTTTATAATCTCTAATAAAGCTTATGTACGTGTTTCAAGGTCTATTTAATATCGGCCTTATCTGCATCTCATAGAATTGTTAATGCCGTAGATTCTGTAACTTATCTCAGTACATTACCTATATTTTCACGCACTTAGAGTTTATTCAATGTAGCTTGAAGGTCCTTTTTTGCGGATGAACCAACCGTGGCTAATAAGATTTAAAATGTCATGCTATCGTAAGAAGCTGATTTGTCAATTCTTTTTGTTAGTCTTCTCCCTGAAAAATAGCTTAACATCAATTTTATATACTCTACGATGCTCATATCGCATCTCCAATCCATGACTACCTTTAAAATTTAAAAAAATATGCATATGTTTGAATAATGTTATCACTTTGTCTACCTCATCTGAAAAAAATTCTTTCATGCCGAAGAAGTTTTTCTCTTTCGCGATGATTTTAATTCTTTCTCGAAACCTGTTCTAAGTTTATAAAATTATTTCACGAGATTTCGAGAGATTATTCCAAAAATAGCGGACTAATTACCATGATCAGCAACTATTTTCGTATCTATTTATTTTTCGGTATTCGTAATTAACAGGCAAATGGATTGTACTGTCACTATTCAGAATGGCACACGCGAGATTGATAAGCGATGGTAATCTGCTGGCAAAATATCTTGTACTACTTAACAGAAACTAAACTCTTAATTAGCCGCACGTTGGGGACGCGTGTGAAGGAGAAAGTAAATTTAACAGAAGCGGGAATCGGAGAAACGGAAACGGATCGGTTTTTGACGGACGTTAATGGTTTATTTTTACGTGTCATTGTTGCCAACATTCCGTTTATATTACTTCCGCTCTTCCCCGTCTTCATAAGGTGAATTGGAAATTTCGATGAATACTACATTCGATCAATTGTGGGTCGGTGAATTTACCTTTCGGTGAATTGTGATTCGGTGAATTGCGATTCGGTGAATTGTGGTTTCGGTGCATTGTGAATCGGTGAATTGTCTTTCGGTGAATTGTGGTCGGTGAATTTTCCGTAAGCCAGCGTGGATATCGTATCACACATATGTGCGGACAGCGCCAAACCGGAAGGACGCGCCCGGACGCTGCGAGTGAATTAAACTGCGGTCGATCTCGATTTTCTGGGTCGGTGGCTTTCTTTCGCGGCTGTCCCTTTTCCTTCTTTCTTCACTCCCATCCTCCCATCTCTCACAGGAACCGTTGTACTGTGAAATTATCATTACAGGATAGTTTCATAATGACTGAAATTTCCACTGTGAAATCCTTTCAACGGTGAATATTAGAGATAAAAGGATAGGTTAATATCGTAATAAACCTCAAATAAAATTTTTCATCAATATATACGTTATCCACCGTCGAATAACGGAGATTTTTTCATGTTTCATCATATTTACTAAGTATAATAAATTATATAAATCAGGGATATTTTACCAAAATTGGTTAGTACTTGTCCTTAAAACATATACGAATCATAGCAAAGTATTTTTTAAATCTTTTACAGTGCAAACTGTCTCCTTTTGGATGAGATTTTACAGATAGATATACATGGTATTGCACCAGAGACTCAGAGAATTATAAAATGTGCATTATTTGCATCAATGTTTAATCGGACATATTTTGTTAAAAATGCCGTTTTATTATATGTAGAAATTAATCCACATGCTAAATGTGGCAAATATATGTTCAAATTACTGTATAAGAGCTGATGCTCTATGTTTGATATTCAAGTAAAGGCATCTTCATCCACGTAATCTAAATAGTCGATTTTTTCTTTCATGTTGCAATAAAAGGCCCTTCATATTGTTTAAGACCCGTTTATAATGTTTTTGGAACTATAATCCTATTAAAATTTAAATAACTAAGAGAAAGTACTTTTGCCTACATAAAAAATTGGAAAAAATAATACCTTAAGTCTTTTTTATGACACAATGGAAACATTTCAGATCGAATATTTAATAAAGACGGATTTTATCGAAAAACGCGAAAGAATATAATCGAAATTAAGAATTCGATATCCCGTAAAAATTACAGTAAAATAAAATACTGTTCGCATTTGATGCGTTGTCGGAAGCAATTCCCAACGTGTCAACGTTTTTTTCCCGCTCCATCGCGACAATTCCTTCCCATTTGTTCGAAGCGTGGATAATTCACGATCGTGATGTTAGGTACCAGCCAGAGGGGGAGGGAACGGTTTTTTCGCGATCGATCTAAGCCATCGGTCGTAATTGTGGAATTACCTTCTCGAAATCCATTTCTCTCTCTCCTCCATCATACAATGGATCCGATTCCTTTCGAATGCGACTCCGAATGCGTCACTAGAAGTTTTCGCCATGCTCCGTTACCCATGTAGTGAGCGAGAGCAAAAGTCTCGACCATTTTTGCATGTGCAGTGTTTTTCGACGTCGGGCGCCTTTTGAGAGATCTAAACCGGAGCGGGGAAACGTGAGTGAAAAATTATCTTCCTCTCGAAACGGCGCCGCCGAGAGATAGGTTCGCGGAAAAAAAGGGGGCGAAAACGCGGAATCAAATGGAGCGTTACATAAATCGCTGTTATCGCCACATACACACACACACACAAAGGGATGGGAGGAATAATAAAGGAGGAAAAATCTCTCTAGATCGGACCGATATCTTGATAGATGGGCTATGATTTGGATCTCGCATTTATCCGCTACCTCGCTTCGTGACGTCAGTTTGGGTTTTATGGTAACTCGGTGGGTTATTAGAAAATCATGCACGGTCGCAATAGCGGAACGATCACGGTTTACGTTGCCGCCCCCTCCACGCCGCGCTCATAAACCTTGACAGCACATTTCTAAATTCCGCCTTTAAAAAAGTTATTTTTTGTCGGTGAAATTTAAATTATAGAGATGTTTTGTGAAGTGTAGCATACGCATCCACATGTACAGGGACGAATTTACCGGAGGGCGCTCTGGGTTGCCTCTTGGGGCAGTAACGCACACAGGATTCTCTCAAGGGGGAAGTCCGAAATATTTCACAAGCACAAAAGTTGTATGTAATATATCAATGTCGCGTATTGCATCGTTAATTATATTTATGTTAAAAACAAAGGGAGCAAACCGTCTCCTATTCCTTTCTGACGGCGCCCATGAACCCAGATTTCAAATAACGATGTATATTTCCACAGTTTAGAAAAATCACAATTTTCCGATGGAGGGAGGGGGGGGCGGGTCCGGACCCGGTGGACCCCCCGTATGTGCGCCAGTCTTGGGATAACAAAAGATGTTATTAAAGGCAATTTGAAAAAAGTAAAATAAAAATAAAAATAACATTTTCCGTAGAAACTCCTGCTATAATGAGAGATTCTGGAGGCATTGCTGTTTTGGAGCATCATTATAGTCTTTATTGGAGAAAAACAAACCAAATAGTCAGTGTACATCCTAACAACTAGTATTTTAGAGGCACAGAATATGACTCCGTGTGTTAAATTACGCTACTGCTCATGTAAGCGAGCATTTTTAAAGGTTCTAATCAGATCGAGTGCAGAATGGAAAGAAATTCAAATCGCATCTCAGATATGTCGATCGAAATTTATTGTCTTAATTATAAATTAAACATTCATTTACGTATCTACATTTTATTTTTATGTTACGTAAAGTTGTTCGGCTCCAAACCTATTTTTATTAAATTTTCTGCTCTAAAATTTGCCATCTTTTTCTCATTAAATATTCTGGATGTTACGATAAAATAAAGGTCAAAAGAATTAGAGAGCATTATTATTTCGTACAAATACTAAAAGCAAGAGTAGAAAAAACAGTTGAGATAACGAAGTTCATAATATAAAACCAAGGGCCGCCTAAACGAGAATATATTAATATTTATTACCCTTGTTCGGTCAAGCTTCCCGTTTTACGCCAGCCATATGCTCGCTGATGTATACAAAAAACAAGTTTTCTCGGCTCTCGTAATTAGGTTTGAAGTTTTTTATTTTATAATTTATGTGCAGGTTATATTTTAGGGTTTTGTATCCAATCTTAATAAATCTTTATGTACTACGTTTCACCCAAATGCTGTGAAGTATGGAGAAAAAGCGTTATTAATTCAACGTGATTTAATTATAATGGTCATATTATTCGTTCGTTCATTCCTACCTATTTATTTCATTCGAGCAAATTGGCTAATAACTCAGAGAGAGCAATATAATTTTGCAAAACTATAGCTAGTTTCACAATTTTTTGGGTGAGAAAAATATCTTTTTTTAATTCACTCGGAACAGATTATTAAAGAAGACGGAATTAAATATAAGGATACCGCCTTTATTTTTTGACACCTCACGGCAATGGATCCGCTACATAGCTTCGGTCGCTGGATTGTGACCGAGACATCATATAAAAGGTGCTAAAAAGATATCCAACTTCCCCAGTCTGATGTGCGCCAGTCCGAATGTGTGCGACCGTAAGGCTTAAAGCCTTGAGACGCCAAACGCGAAAGAAGTATGCAAGTGAGGCGAGGTCGAGGAGTTTCTCGCTACTTCCGAATCGAGTAGTGTCGCGTTACAGGGTTGAATAGATATGAGAAGCGATTCTTTAATCGTATTGTCTGAGGGACACGCGAAGACAACGATGAATGGTTTTGCTTACAGAAGGTCGGTGGATCAAAAAAGGGTCGGCTTAGGAATGAGAATCTCGAGAAAGAAGCGTAGGAAGGCTAAGTTTCAGTTCGCACACCGTAGGGAAGGTGTCTCGGAAACATTTCAAATTTAAAAGAAATTTGCTTCAAATTTGGCATCAATTGTAAAAATTAAAAAACTTCCTTCTGAAAAATCATCTAACGAGATTCTAAAAAATTATATTCAAAATTGAATTTCCATATTTCCAGCTGTGAAAACAATTTTGACAATTATTTAAGGATTAAAATGGCATCATCGTTAATATAATCATTATTGACTTTCAAAATAACTTAATGCTGAATTTAAATCTTTAATATATTATATTATGTTTGAAAATTCCATTTTTAGCTTTAGTTAAGGCTAATAGATGCGTAAAAAAAACAGAACATAAAGTTATTTTATTACTTTATGAAATTCAAAGTGCTCAAATGACTCAATTCAAACACCAAATCATTATATATAAGTTAATAAAAAATACATTACAAAATTCAATACTTTTTAATAAAAAAAAGTCCATTTGCTTTGAGTGAACGCATTATGTCTTCCCAACTTCCTGAAAGTGTCACACGATACAAATTTCGTAATCATTACAAAAAAAAGAACTTGCCGCATCATCTTGGAAAATGTAACCACAACGATTCAGTCCACGTCATTGGCCGCCAAGATTGTAAACAGAAGTTAAGGGAAGAGAAGAGCTAACGTGGAAGTTTTAATCGAAAGGAGAAAGTCTTCGGCGAGGAGCAAGTGGAATAAAAACATACATCAGGAGAAGGAAGAGTCGTCAAGAGTCCATTTGCATACATTTTTATTCCGTCTGAAGAAGAAGAGAGTAGTGTACCACTACGCGGAAAGAGAGAGAGAGAGGAGATCGGCGCGTGTCGTGGATTAAACCCAATACCACCATCTACGGGCGCGAAATCAGATTTCGGGAAGAAAGCGCGCACGGAAGATTTTCGAGGCTACATTGTTTTCTCTTGCGACACCGCAGTGATTACTTTTTTCCGACGGAGAGAAATTCGATGTTAAATTTTGCACGGGACTTTCTTTTTTTGCAGCTCGTTTTAGGCTACCTGTAAACTCATTGGAGATTCAATTATGTTTTATTTTTTACTTACAAAAGACTTCGTCGATAGTGCCTATTTAGGTTACATTTGACACGATAGTTAAACATATCGCTCATTTGCGAGAAGAGTGACACAAGTAAAAAATTGTCATTTTTGAGATTACAGGAAAAACTTGCTCGAAAAATGGTATATTTTTATCGAAAAGAGTGACACAAGCGTAACTCTACCATTAGACGCAGGAGAGCAGAAGTGTCGTCGTCTCATTCCCCACTCCTACACTAAAGCGAAATTTTCAAACTTTTCCCCTGCAAAAAGACGATTTTTGACTTGTGTCACCCTTCTCGCGAATGAGCGATATGTTTACTTGAGGCAGATTTTCATGTATCATTTAACACGTGGTCCCATTGTATTCGGCTTTAACATGGACTTAATATAAACTTATTGCTATAATGTTTTTTATTACGTGATATTCTTCAACTTTAAGTAATTTTTCAAAAAAAAATAGCTTGGGAGTAAAACAAAGCTTTATTTATTTACATTACATTACATTATGTACAATGTTTGTATTAACTGGGGTAATTTTTGATGGAATAGTCAGTCTCCTTTACGTCTACAATAACGTTTGAAGCACCTTATGCTTATATTATTTAAATTCTATTTCACTTTTCTTACAAAAATATTTGCTAAAGCGTTAGTAATTTTGTTTTCAAATAATTTTATAGTTATTATTTTAGTTTTGTGTTAGTGAGATGTTTTTTTTGGTCGGTTATGTTAATAAAGGAAAATTTATTTCGATTGTAGATTGACATGAGAATAATATTTTGGAAGATTTAAATCTCCCAATATTAACTTTACAAGTATCGCTCCATATTGACGCTTTATATTTGACCATTCATTTGGTACTGGTTTTATTTCTGCATTACATATCGTCTACCGTCTTGAATGGAGATGGAGCTCGGTAGAATCTCGCGGGATTTTCGTTCTTGTTGGCCAAAGTTACTGGCCTTGATTGCTGCTTATAAACAAACGGTAAATAATTACACAAATGCATAAATGCGAATAAATTTAATTGTATGTAAACATGATAAAAAAACCCTTTGAGGATAAGTTTCGCATAGAAAAAATGCAAATTCAACGAGAAAGTTTTGTGTAGACTGACTGAAATAATCTGAGTAAATATTATAGCCCCCACGATGCTGTTTGTTTTCGTGTTTATACGCGTGTAGGCGTGTGAGCATGAATACATTATTGTTTGAATAGGGTCATTTAACACGGAGCAAGCGCGGAATGAGTTGTTCGCCGAAGCTTAAATATTAGACGTTCCCCACGTACATTATCCTTTTGTTTTCATCCAGCCACCGTGTTGCAATCGCTCTTGCTCACCTTGGCCCGAGAGATTTTTAAAAAAATAGTCGACTGCGTACTTGAGCGTCTTACATTTTAAAAAAGTAACTCATCACGAAGGAGGAAAATAGGATATGAATCTCATTCAGATTTATTAGAAAGTGGCGATAAAATTTCACCTGCCGATGATGATTTTTTCTTTGGCGATGAAAAACTTGAATTTGAGAAATTTTACCTCTATATGTTTTATTCCCCGCGAGTTACCCCCAATGCCGTTAAAATCCATCCGCGATTTTTGTTTTCTCTCTCGGAAATGTGGCTCCCTTTGGCGACTTTCATTTTTCGCATCTCAGCCTTGCCACGCGTTTATCATTGCGAGATTTCCTGAATTTCTCTCGCGGGCAGTTATTAAGTTTTTTTCATTTTTTATGATGTTAAGAATGGATACCACAATCTCGACGTCGAAGAAGATGGAAAAAAACCACTGCTATCTCTTCAGTGGCGGATTTACCGATAAGCGGGCTAAGCGGCCGCTTAGGGCCCCGACTCTTCTGTGGGCCCCAAAAATTTAGTTTCATTCATTAAATTTTAACTAATATTATTTTAATTATTAAAATATCAGTAAAAATCGCGCTTGGGTCGCGGTTGCGTTTAAATTATGATTATTCGTTCTGTATCCGCTGTGGCTGCGTTCACTTCAAATTGCAGTAGGGCCCCCTAAATTCCGTACCGCTTAGGGCCCCTGAACTACTAAATCCGCCACTGATATCTCTTCCTCTCGTCATTTTGAATCTTCGCATTGTATTCCTCCGATCGTTTCTTCGGTTAGCTTCTGTTTTTAACGTTCTTTGAATATAAATGTACGACATCTTCGTCTATGCTTTAATCTTTCGTGCGATCTTTGAAGATTGTAGAATTTTGACCAAAAATTAATGTTTATAAACAATAAATTTTTTTTTTGGAAACACAGGATCTTGTTTTTTATTTTTACAGCGTCACGATCATAGATTACGAAAACGTTTACGGTCGACTAAGACTATTTTTTATGTAAAAAGGATTTTTCAAAACTCGTAACTATTAACTGGAATTGAATATTACATTGGTGGTATAAATAAGAGCCTTTTTTCCACTAATAAAAATGCTGCCTCTTTTATAGAGCGTTTAAACACGTTACGAATCAACAATATCTATATCAATATAAATAAATAATAAATAATGAAAGTTTTACCTGTAACTTGTGGCGAAAAATCGTCACCCAGAAAAAAATCCTACAAATCGTTTTTGTTTTTAAAAAAATGCGTCTCGCTTTTTTTCAAAGGCAAATAACCCCTTGGAACTCACCGCCAATTAGAGCCGAATAGAAACGGAAAATATCCGGTAAGTCCAACGCTCTCAGTGCCGACTCGGAAATTCGCTTCTCGGCTAATAGTAATTTGGGAGTCGACGCAGGAAGAACGTGAAGTCCTCGCGGTTAAGAATGGCGGTTTTTTTGAACGACCTTGCCGCTAGATGGTGTGTGTGTGCGTGAGAGAGAGAAAGAGACCGGAAACGCTCTTCGCTTTTTTTTTATCGCCACCTCGTCCTCCTCCTCCAGCTGCTCTCTTTGTCTTTTTTACGTCTCTTTCCCCTCCTCCCATCTCTCTTCCCCCACCCACCCCCCGATCTCTCCACCCAGCTCCCCCCACCTCCTTTCCCTTTCTCACCAACGTTAATTCCCTCCATCCCTGACCTACATCTCGTCGCGTGCGGAAACCGGCCAAAAGGGGACCTTGCCGAAACATTACACGCCTCCGAGCACATACAAACACCCACATACACACGCGCGCGCGCGCGTTAGACATTTTCCCCTCATAAGTTACATAACGCGTCGACGGGTGCCCGCAGTCGATTGTTATGAGAGGGGGAGTTGCGTTGTTTAGATCGTTTCTATGTAGGACGGAATGGAGTTTCAACGAATGCGTCCCTCTCTATCCGCGTGCTTTTTTTTTGTTTTCGGTCTTTCCCTCTCGAGGTGGACGTGTTTTACGACCGCTTTGTTCGTTCTGGGCGGCGAGGACGAAGGACAAGGAAGGCGATCTTGTTTGAAACAATGCCGGCGAGCATATGAGACCGAAAAAGAAACATGTCGCTGCATATCCTTCCTCGATTTCCCGTTATACTAAGCCGTGGTGAAGTTAGTTTACGACTGCCCTACGTTGAGGATGTGGACCGGAGAATATTTATCGCAAAAAAAGTAAAATACGAGCTCGGCGAAATTCATGGCGTTTTTCTAAAAGGTCGTCTATGCGTCTATTGTGTGATGTCCATTCGGTGTTTTCGCCCTCCGCATAGGCGGACGTGGTTTACGGCTGTTATGTCACGCGCGCTGGAATGCTCTTTTTTTATTTAGCTGATATAAGTGATTTAAATGAGCTCAAAAATATAGTCGAATTACTGGTCCCAGTCCGTAATTGTTTTGTCGTTATCATTCCAAACATTTTACATCATTTCATTTAAATATATTTAAAATTATACTCTTAATGTATATTCAGTTTTTTAATCATACGCACCGATATCGTCTCCAAAGCATGTTTGTAAAATTATAGCTCGCTAACCTGTAAACTATTCGTAATGTTACAAGAGACTCTCATGTTAATAATTCTGAAGGAGGAGAGGTTAAGACAGAAGCCTTTATTTACGGCAATACTGAACACGGTTTCTCTAAAAAGAAGAGATGGAACCGAGAGCGTTCTTCCACCTGGAGGAGATAGGCGGAACCATAACCTCCCCTACCGCACCCAGCATAAGAGTGGTTTGTTACGCGGCTCTTCCGTCGTTATGTCACGACCTAGAAACGCTTTTTACCCTTCAGCTGTTCCGTGGCATTCATCCTTTTGCACACCACACTTGAATCTCCACAACCTTTTCGAGTCAATAAAGCTAATAGTGCCAGAATATTTCGCAACGGCAATATTTTCCATTCTTTCTCTGGGTTTCATACCACGAATTCGTTTATTTTGTTAGGTTTACCTTGACGATGAGAGATTTAGTCTCAAAATAACCATTCTCTATCATTCAGGCAAGTTAGACAAAATAATACTAAAAATCGAAGAAAAAAATGTTCAATTATTTTTTTTTTACTTTTAGGCATGAGGATAGAAAACGAACGCTTATTCTTTCATCTGTTTGTGAACATTTGAAGTGGAAATCTAGAAATTGATAACTATATAGCCCTCGTAGATAATATGAATTGTAATAGTAGCAAAATAAGTATACGAAGGATTAATACTGCTTATATGCAGATTAGTTAGCGACTTTGTGTTTGTAAATTCGTTTGTTTGAACAAAATATTTCTCATATCTACGATGGTGGAGCGCAATTTACTCATTGCGTCTTCCTCTGTCATTATTCTGTCATGCCGTGTATTTTTAGATTACGGTTAAAAGTATATGCAATTTTATGACAGTATGCAAATTGAACTGATGTAGTGCGTACTTCGATCGAAAGCTGACTTTTGCGAAATTTATTTATCCGCGTATTTTATAATCTCACATCGTTTCATTTGCACTTGCCCTGGCAACACAGTAAACCAATGATTCATGTCAGTTTACCGAAGCGTGAAATGTATAGAGCAGTGCCTCGCTGTCATGAAATGTTTTCGAGGCTTTACTTTTGTTTGCGTCGTGTTTATTTCTTAGGATAACATCCTTTGTATACTCGATATGTTTTTATGCTGCATTTTTGTGCCTAATTTTATTATTTTTATTCGAAGCAGTAAAAACCTAGCGAAAAAGTGTGACCTCGGCAGATTGGGTATCACCACACACAAGGAGAGAAATTCCACGCCACTGGTACGGGATCTGTAAATAAATTCGATTTTACGCCGCCGTAAATCACGGATTATCGCCAATACGCTATTCCCACCTCCGAAATTTATACATTTGTAAATCGGTTCAGACGGCGAGTTATTTTCTCCTTTAATGCGAGACTGGGCACTGCCTAAACTGTGCAAATTGTTTAGAAAAAAGGCAGGCCTTACGAAAGCGACAAAACGTCATAACCTTAAAAAAGACATTGAAATTTTTTGATCCAACGAAGTCGCATGGATTATACAAAAAAAACAACCAATATATCGCTCTCTCTCTCTCTCCCTCGTCCGAGTTTTATCACGGACGAAAAATCTCCCCACACCCACGCAAGAAGAGTGGACGCCATAACTCAAGCTGCATCCGTGGTGTTTTGTCGCCGGAGACAAACTTAGTGGTCGCGCTCTTCTCCGTATAAACGGCCGCGGTGGATGCGGTCGTATATTTAAGGCATAGATTATAGATTACATATTAAGTAGTTTGTACCCTGTTGGTGCGGCAACCACGCGCGCGCGTTACATAGCGGGCTGCGTGCATATCGGGAGGCACACATGCGCGCCAAATGCGAGCAAATTGAGAACATCGCATTACGATTTGTCGCGTCGACGCACGGTGCCGCGAGTCTTTTTTTTTTAAGGATCTCGTAGGGTAATTCCCGGTTCGACATTCTGAGAGATACGACCTCCAGAAAGGAGAAATACGTTACTCGCGGCGTTCTCAGGTAATCTTTTTAGATATAACTTTAGGAAAAGATTGCGATCTGCATTCTTCAGTATGGTCAATGCTGTCAGCTCGATAAATCCGGCATCTTTAAAGTAATTTTCTTTTACACTTTTAAGATCCGAATGCTGGTAAATCATATTCAGGGTATACTCGTACATTCGACAGCAGGTGGATGCATAGTAAAAAGCCGATATGGAAAACTGGCGTTCGTTTAAATTCCTTTTACCCCGGCATATTTTCGAAGAAATCCCCCGCCCCCCCCCCCCCCCATAGCGAGGAGCCATAAATTTCAGTCGAAGAATGCTTCTCGCAATTATAAACGATTCATACATTATTCGAGGAGTTATCTCGTCTCGTTTTCTTTTATTATTTTCGCGATAGGTGGAGTCGAGCCTTCATCGCGAATTCGCGATTAGTATCAAAAGCGACTGCCACGTGAACAATGAAGTCAAGAAGGGAGGGCGCCGTTGCAACACTAGGTACCTAAAGAATGCTTTTTAAAAAGAAAATCGAAGGAAGCCAAGGTCATTTCATAAAAGTTATATCTTAAATCGAATACTATTATCTATATGTGAATCGAGGCTGTGACCCCAATTAAAGGTGTAGCCAATATTTCGGGCGGTAATTGTTTACGCGGCTGAGATACCCGAAACAGATTGGTCACGTTATAAATGAACGTTTACACGCATAAAAATTTTTCGGCTTAAAAAAACTTTCGTCCGGCGAAAAAAAACTACTACATAGTTTACTCAGCTGTTAATTCCAGGTTAATTTGATTGATTTTTAATTGAGTGATCCTTCGTGATCATCGGTTTTCGTGCCCAAATAATTTAGAAAATGGGATCGATTCGTTACGTTCGTACTTTTCCCGCGGGCACACATATATTTAGTATATATAAACCTCTTGCGAAACGGGGAAAGAGATTACCATCCAAGCTTCGGAACATGGGTTAGATTTTATCGCTGTATAAAGCTAGTTTATATATCTTTATTCGAATATCCCATAAGATAACCGTGATAATGTTCCGCTAAATCTTGGCTTCTGCGAAAAACGGATTCTCGGGAACTGTTGCGCAGACGTTTCTGGACAGATATTGCGAAATATTACGATTCATTCATCCCTTGTAGTAATTAGTTAACCCGTTTAGGGGAAAGCTTTCCCGTTTCATTTAAAAGTTGGTTCTGTGTGTCTTCGCGTTAAAAAAAAACAGCGGAAATGATTCGATAACAATAATCGAAGTCAGGTTTTCACACGCGAAAGCTTTCAAGTTCTCACGCTTGGCTTGATATGCACTTGGTTTAAAATTAATAGTATGTATGCTCTCAAGAGGACTTCTTTTGTTTCCATTAGGTCAAATACGCAATTCTCTCATGCCGATTCAAAACCCTGCCAAATTGGCAGCGGTTCCCAGAAGGAGAAAAAAAATCTTCCGTCATACATTTAAATGAAATATTTATCCATTGTTAGATGAATATTTTTTCTTCTTCTTTCTTCCTTCCTATCTCTCTCTCTCTCTCTCTCTCTCTCTCTCTCTCTCTCTCTCTCTCTCTCTCTCTCTCTCTCTCTCTCTTCTCCTCCTCCTTTTGTTGTTCTACCTCGCTATCAGTACCTGTCACGCTCCTTGCACATGCGACATGCCGGAGTCGGTTATTTTTTTGTATCGCGTGGGTATTTGGATGCTGCCCAAGGGTCTTGAGGTGTGGTCAATGCTCTCTCTCTCTCTCGATATCTCTGCGTCCACATCGAGGAATTTATTAAAAATCGGAGAGAGAAAAATCGAATCGCCAGATCCATACCTCACTGAAGTCGTCACTCGAGAAATAGTTACTAACCCATTCCGCCCCCCCCTCCCCCCCCCTCTCTCTCTCTGAGGGCCGGCGCAACAACCCGGCAAACGAGGCAGTCGCCCGGGGCCCCACGGAACAAGAGGGTCCCTCACCACGAAGGGTCACAGAGTGATTTTTTTCCATATTCATTAAATATTCCATATAACTAAAAATATTGTTGCAAATCTTATATTCACCATAAACCACAAATTTTGCACATATTAACCTCCCAATCTTAAAGAGGGCTCTTGGTTAATTACACTTTTATTGGGCCGTACAAAATACCCAGCCGGCCCTGTTCTCTCTGTCCCTTTATCTCTTCCTTTCTCTCCTCCCTCTATCTCTCTCTTTCCCCTCATATTGCCCTTCTTCGCCTCTTTCTCCCGCTCTTTATCCTTCACCCATACATCCCTCGCACTCTTCCTTATCCAACTCTACTTGGCTAAGAGATAAAACCCTGTCAAGTGATGACAAAATATAAGTTTTTTAATGAATCATAGGTTGGAGACGCTTTTTCATCATAAAATTTGGTAGAATGTTGAGTTCGATTATAAAATTATGGCAAGGAGGAACATTTTCTCTTTTCCCTATCGCGAGGTTTTATTATGTGAAATTACCCCGCTTAAAGATTAAGTGATTTCGCAGCAATCTGTTAACGAGACGAGAAATCCGAATGTTAAGTAAGGCGATGGTTGTGAAAGTTTTCTTTATTATTACACACGAGGCATTTTATATTTGCCTCATTAGTGTTTAATATGCATGGAAATAGAAATTAATTTGAAGGTGAAATAAAATCAAAGGCTGATTAAAAGGCTTGGAAAAAGTACGATCGAAGAATGAAGTTTTAACCCATATAAATCAATCTCTTTGCGAAAAGACCACATTTTTTCAAGCTTTCGCTGTAATTATTTTAAAGTAAAAACATGAATTATTTTCTTAAAGGTATTTATGATTTGGAAAAATGATGAAACTCTAATAATCGATGTATACGAACATTTTTAGTCCATTGCTTCAATGCAACTAAATGGGAAATTAAATATGACTCTTTTTAAAAATTACAATATAAAAAACGATTGAAAATATTAGTTCCTTGAATTCAGAGACGGTGTCTCTCTCAGATGAAGCTTTTTAAAATATCGTAGTAATCACCGAAACTTTAAACTAGATGTAATCTTTGAATCCTGTGCAATAAAACTGCGGATTCTTTCGCTATAATTTGTTTTAGTACTTGCTGGGCATGCGGATGGTCACGTAGTCACGTTTCTGTTTCCCTTTCTGTTTTATCCTAATTTTTCCCTTTTTAGCCCGAGATTGAAAACCTTGGGATTAGTGGCGGTTGGAGCAAATCTTAGCGGGAAATTGTTCGACCTCGATGAATGAAGCGTTTAATTGATCGGCGCAACTCCCTCCTTCGCAATCACGCCGTCTGTCGCTAGTAAAGGAGCTCTTGATTAACGTTTCTCGACTCCGAGACCTAACGAACCTGCGACAATTGCGAGAGCGATAAATAGAATTTGATTGAATCTTGTCGAGTCTGCTTAATTGAGATTTCCTTCTTTTTATCTAGTTCCTGTCACAGGTTTTTCTCGTAGCGTCACGTATACGGTTCACCGTGTTTCGTAACGGAATTTATCTTACTTTGCTCGCCTTCTGGGGAAATTTATCTTTTTTATTACAAAGCCATTCACAATATTTTATCATAAAAACTCTGGATTTGTTTTTTTCTCGGAAGCCGTTTTTTTCTATCGCAGAGCTAAAATTTCCCGTTTCAACTATTAAAGGCGTGCCAAGATAACCTTCGAAATTTATTGTTTCGGTTACATACGTGCATAGCTTTAAATCATTGTACCGTCACCAGAAAATCAAGCTATTCCAATTTTACGGATGAATGAGATTAACGAATTAGCCTCCTCCCAAGGCAACCTTTCTTCCATTTGCTCCTGTAAAGAAAACAACAGACTCACTGAGGTATAAAGTTTTTGGTAGTAGATTTTAACCTAGCCTAGAGATTGTTTTGCGGATGATAATCGTAAAAATATGATTCTTTGGTCATACTGTGGAAATTTATTTATTTCATCCGTTATATTTACATCTTATAAACTTTACATAACACTCATTAATGGCAAAAAATTTTTTAAACATGTAATACATTCGAGAAAAAATTTCCGGTTTATATTTATGATGATCCTTAATACTGTAGACCATCGTTTCTTAAACTGGGGTCCCCAAAAAGGTTTTGGGCCCTTTCCTGGAAACTTTAAGTAAATAATCATAACAACCTTTATCTTCCATTAAAAATAGCTGAATCGTGTTTGGGAGTATGAAAAATATTGTTCTAAAAATTTCTTCCAAAATACTTGAAAATGCATTATAGTTTATATAATTACGAAATTTAAGAATTGTGAATCGATTCACAGGAATTTTTTAAAACTTTTCCTCAACTGAGTCGCATAATTCTAAGCTAACTAATTTTTGTTTAAAAAATTTCCAGAAAGAGATGTTACGCGAAAAAAGCTGTTACCATCCCTCGAGATTCCTAAATCACGCGCAACTCGATCGATGCGGCAATCTTTATCCTCGAGGAAATTTTCAAAAGCAATCACACCCTTGCCAACAATCGCAGACGTCGCCACGGACGCATTCATCGCGATCCTCGCAATCGCAGCGCGACTCCTTTCAAAAGTGCCAATTACCTCGGGGATAGCGAAATAAAACACAACTAAGCGTCTTCCTCCTTTCATTTTTATTGAAACCACGCTGCTTCGGCTCCGCATATAGCTCCTTTTTATCTTCCGATCTCTCTCTCCTCCTCCTCCTCCTACTTCTTCCATCTCAGCCCTTCGCGCTCATTTTTTTTCATCGTAGGCGGAAGAAAGGAAAGAGAGGGAGAGAGAGGAATTGAGAGGGATTGAGAGTGAGAGGGCACATAACACACACGCATCGTGAGCCTTCGTTTCCACGGACAGCACATTTCATTCGCCCGCAGTCATTACCAGATTCGCCTCGGATGATCGCCCCCGCGATCCCGCCGCCAGATAAAAATAAAAAAAACCCCGCCCCCGCCCTCTCGCTTGGGCTCCGCCCCACCTTCCTTCATTTCTCGCTCTCCGATTCCTCTCTTTCTCTCTCTCCCTCCTCCGATCGAGGCATAAGACCAACAACGCTGCCAACAGATTTATATTTTTCCATCTCACCCACTCCTGGAATCAGTTGAAGGTTCCAGGCTTGCCAACAGCGCGGAATTTCGAAACGCGATGAGGATTCCTCGTTTTACCCCCCGACGGGGCTACCAGATTGGCTACCGCGGGGTGCTCTTTGACTGATTGCCCTCCTGGTTGCCACCGAAGGAATTATCGTGTTACGTACGCTTTTCTCGCGTGATTTTGATGTATGCCGTTGTTCTCTTCGCCGGTTGTTATGTGGATTTCGGAGAAAAGTTCGTGGTTTTTTTGAGATATGAGGTTCGCGGGGAGTTCCGTTAATGGCTAATTAAAGCGTTTCGACTGTCTTGAAACCCTTAATTATCTTGGGTTTGCTATAAATTATTTTGCGCGTTCTTGTGAGAAAGTTTTTTTTGGAGTACACTAATTTATAAATGGCATTATATTCAATTAGATGTTAATTTTCCTTAAGCTGAGTGGGTTTATTATTTAGAATAACTATTTCCTCAGAGAAAAAGCTGCTAGTCACTCCTATATAACAAGTTTTTTGAAATGAGGTAGTTTAATTCAACAAAGCGAAAATATTAGGGGAACACAGACTTGCTTAAATTCCGACTGTTTACTTTTCAAAGACATAAACAAATGCAAATCTGAAAGACCAAGGAATTTTTTGTAATATCGCTATACTATATTTACAGTCTTTATTTTTAAACGAAATCGCGTTCTCACAAATCTCTCCATTTTATTTCATGGAAAGTAATGTTTTATGTTTGAAATTACGCGTTTTATGATGAACCTCAAATAGCAACTTTTTAGAGATGGTTACTTAACCTGTACCTCTTCCCCTATGAATAATAAAAATGAAAAATGTCAGCATCAAGTAACTCGTTGGGGCACGCTTCTTGTTTATTTGTGGCACCTAGCATTAATTTTATTAAAAAAGTTTTTATAACTCGGTCACGATTTTTTATTTGACGAAATCAAAAATGTTCATTCAGAAAGTATGAAATCCGCTACTGGTTGCTCCGTCGTGACACTTAAATACTGAAAGCGTTCTACGAAACGAATGCGGAATGTAAGCAATGGTAATGGGAGAGACTGATGCGTGCATGAGAGACGTGTCGAATGGAAGACACGAGTCCAAGAAGGAAAGAGAGAGAGAGATATTTGTAAAGGAAAAACAATGTTTTTTTGTGATTAGGCGATAAAATAGCGGGAGCGTGTAATTTGGCCAAATTGCAGTACGGCGGCACCGTCTCTGTCGTCTCGGTTGACAACCGAAGAGTGACGGACGTTGTTCTTCAGCCGCCTTCGATAATTTGATTGGATCCTGAGAAAGAGAGACTGTTAAAGAAATCTTCTTTAAAGCCCTCGTTGTCGGCGAACCTTTTTTCCACCCCCGCGTCACGAAAATGGGAGAAGAACAGCAGCGACATAGGAAGGGTAATGTCGTATAAGGAAAGCGAACAACGGCAAAGAGTCAGCAACTGGAGGATATACATATACTTTGTTCCTTTCCCTTTCGACCTTTGAAGTATTTTTTTTTGATAGCGGAATTGCCTCGATGCTTCGTGAGAGGGTGAAAATAGAGAGGGATTGAGAGAGGGAGAAAGAGAGAGAAGGATAGAAAGGAATAGAGGAAGGAGATAGGGGAGGAAAAGAGAGAGGAGAAAAGTTTACGATCGAACTTCTTTCCGAGTTCCCTTCTCGTCGTAGTTTTGGATTGTTTTACGCGGCGTCGAAGCGTTTACTTGTATTGTTTCTCGCTTTTATTATTACACGTCGCCGCGTTGGATTAATACTTTCATCGAGATTATTTTTCTTTTTCTTTTCTTGCGGGGCTAATCCGCGCGAGAAATAAAGTTCTTATTCATTAAGAATTACTAAGGACATTGAGAATTGAATTTTTCTCTATTTGTTAGGAATATTCAAATTAAATTTTATTATATTAATTAAATAATGGCCTGCTATTGTTTCGGAGATGAAATAATGAATCTATACTTTAAGTTTTCCTTATATTGTATTTCGCCTCAGTCGAAAACGAATACCATTACGGTGAAATATTTGTAATTAATTCACATTTATTAAACGAATTTAAGTTGCAACGTATGTTTAACTTTATGAACTAATCGTTCCATTTCTACTTCCGTCGTATTCTTTTTAATTCTTATTAAAATCAATTTACATATTTGTATTTCACAATCAAAGCATTAAGAATTACAAAGACATGTACAATATTAAGTATTACAAAACCTAACGTATGTGTATTCCGAATTGAGGAATCCCATTTGCAATATTATTCTTCTAAGTAAATACTACATCATCATTGCTTTATTTGTCATTATCGGCCGTGATTCATTGTCATAAATTTCTTCTTATCTGAATTCTTATATATATATATATATATATATATATATATAAACAAACCGAAGACAGTGGATACAGAATGGGAGGAAGTGAAAGCCAGCATCAAAGATACCTTGAATAAAGAGATTGGGAAACAAGAGAAGAAAATCAGAAAACCATGGATCACTAAGGAAATGCTGGAGAAAATGGATGAGAGAAGAAAATGGAAAAATGTTAACAGTGAAGAAGATAGAGCTAATTATAGACGCATAAACAATGAGTTGAGAAGGGTAACAGATAAAGCTAGGGAAATTTGGATAAAAGAAAAATGTGAGAAAATACAACAGATGGAGAAGTTAGGACGGTACGATATGATGTACGCTAGGGCACTGGAGTTAGAAGATAAGAAGCCTAATGGGATTCGTGGTAAAGGAATTATTAATACAGATGGAAAAATAGTCGCAGAACCAAAGGATGCAGCGCAAGTATGGGAAGAATACATTAAGGAACTATACAAAAAGCAGGCAGGATCGGTACAAATGGAACTGGAAGAAAAGAATTGCATTGAAGAAGACAACTTGGGACCAAGAATTATGAAAAGCGAAGTAGAAAAGGCGATACTGGAACTAAAGAATGGAAAAGCTACAGGCAGCGATGGAATACCGGCAGAGGTACTTAAAGTCATGGGATCGGAAGGACAAAAAGTGATTACGAAACTAATTAACAAGATTTACGACTCGGGAGAGTGGCCTCAGGATTTCTTAGATGTAACAATGATCCCTCTAAAGAAGAAGCCAAAGGCAATGAAGTGTAAGGACTACAGAACGATAAGCCTACTGTCACACACTTCGAAGATCATCACGAGGATTCTTAATAAAAGGCTAGAGGAAAAGGCCGAGGAAATGCTAGGGAAAGATCAATTCGGCTTCAGAAAAGGACGAGGAATCAGAGATTCTATCGGTGTAGTGAGAATCATCAGAAAGGGCAGTAGTACACAGCCAAGATTGCTGCGTATGTTTCATCGACTGGCAGAAGGCCTTTGATAGAGTAAATTGGGTACTGCTGATGAGGATATTAAAGGATATAGGTGTAGACTGATCAGGAATCTATATGTGAATCAAGTTGTAAAGGTCAGGTTGGAGAATGCGGACACCAGCGGAGTACATATCGGTAGAAGAGTAAGCTGTTGTCTATCGCCGATTCTATTCAATATATATGGAGAGAGGCTCATGCAGGAAGCGTTAGAAGGCACGGGAGATTTCAAAATCGGAGGAAGGATTATAAGAACAGTGAAATACCTGGATGATCAAGTACTTCTAGCAAGAAAGGAAAAGGAAGTCCAGAAAATGATAAATAGATTAGTGATAACAGGTAGAAAATACAGTATGAAAATTAATACAGAAAAATCCAAGATCATGCAAATATCAAGTAAAGAAAAAGAAGATTTGAACATAAGTATTGGAGGAAAGCCATTAGAACAAGTTTCAGATTATAAATACCTTGGAAACATCATAACGAGAGAAGCAAAATGTACCGATGAAATCAGGACTAGAATAACAAAAGAAAAAGCCGCTGTCAGAAGAAAGAAACTCCTACTAACGGGAAATATAAAGCAGGAAATCCGCAAGAGGTTGATAAAATGCTATGTATGGAGTATAGCTTTGTATGGGGCAGAAACATGGACGCTAAGGAAAAATGATATTAAATACTTGGAAAGTTTCGAAATATGGACATGGAGAAGAATGCTGAAGATAAAATGGACAGATAGGGTGAAAAATGAGGAAGTACTACGAAGAATAGGAGAGAAGCGAACGATTATACAGACTATCAGAAAGAGGAATGCGAACTGGATTGGGCATTACCTGAGGAGAGAGCGCATGATTAAAGAAGTGCTAGTAGGAAAACTGAATGGAAAAAGAGAAAGAGGTAGGAAAAGGTTGCAGCTAGTAGACGACTTGAAAGGGAAAGAGAGCTATCAAGACATGAAGAAAACTGCGGAAAATAGGAGTATATGGAGAACCAAGTTTAACCATGAATAATCACGGACCTGTCAACTGACAGACTAACTATGATGATGATGATATATATATATATATATATCATCATCATCATAGGTAGTCTGTCTGTATATAAATATATATATACAGGGCAACTAGGTTTGAAGGAAACCCAGTGAGCACTTACTGGAAGGAGAGCCGCTGGGGTGTTGGAGAGAAACATTTGTAGAAGTTATTGGAGCTTTCGGGATGATACCTCCTTCAGCACAAGAGAGTTGTGTCTCTCTTGTGTTGACGAAGGGATCATCCCGAAAGCTCCAATAACTTCTACAAATGTGTCTCTCCAACACCCCAGCGGATCTCCTTCCAGTAAGTGCTCACTGGGTTTCCTTCAATACCTAGTTGCCCTAAATATCCTCATTTACCTTTCCTCTTCCGTAAGTTTATATATATATATATATTCGGATAAACGTTTTGAATCCACGTCGCAACCGCATTTTCATTTCAATGGCCCGCCTGGATTATGTCCTCAGCAAAGATTACAGGAAACGCAGCAACATTCTGATTGATCAATTACGGCTTTCCTGGAAGGCGGTGCAAATGCTCGGCGGATTGCATTATTTCTACGTACGCCACCTAATTGCTAAAATTCCCGACGTCAATTTTCACACGCTTTCTTATTAGGGGAGCTATCAGTAATTGCATTCAAACTGAAAAAGATATCGCCGCGGTCACGTACGCCGCGTGATTTCCTTACTTGGGCATAATAATGGGTATTCGGTCCCATTTCTTCCAAACCCTCGCATTTGACATAATTTAGTTTTTCCTATCAGCATAAAGAAAGTAGAAATGGAATTATATTGCTCCATCCTTTGCGGAAGGCGGCGTAATTGTATCCTTGACAAATTCTGCCGGTCGATTGGTACCGACTTTTTAACAATCGAGCATCGACGTCTTAATTTGTATTTAGTAACGAGCCAAATACAATAGTTATTAGAACGTTGATGTTTCTTTGTGAGTATCATGCTCTCAGTTATTTTATTTAAGCTATCTCTGCAGTTTACCGTTAAGGTGTCCTTACACGCATAAGTCAAAGATTCGAGACCAATGTTTTGTATTTTTCTTTAATTTCATTTTTCTTAGGTTATGTAGGCTTAAATTTTAAATTGGCGTTTTAGTAGCAAAATAGTCGTTATTTTCTTGCTTATTTAAAAAGAAAATAAAATCGGAAATGTTCAATCAGTTTTAAATTATTACGGAACTTATGATTTTATTAAAAACAAAACAAAGAGATTTTATTTGTAATTCTGTAATTTTTATCACAGAATAAGTTGTCATCGTATGCTTTCGTACTCATAAAGTAATATGGATTTAAAATATCTATATGCTAATAATTTATCTGACAATAAAAAAATGAACATGTTAGCTTGCCGTTATTCGTCGCGGACACATGAATGCCATTACCGCCTCCTTTACCAGTAGATATAAATGCGATTTCTCCATATTTTTTATCAAAGAACCCGGCCTCTCGGTCTTTGTATAGCCCATTAAAATCACCCTTTGATAACCAACTGAAAAAAAAGCTTTGTCAAACTCCTTTACGCCTTGATATGCGGAAGAGTCTTCATCATCAATCCTTTTCGACACAACAAAAAAATCTCCCATTCGAAGACATTCACATCTTGTAATATAGCGTGGTAAAAATAACTTCATCCGTAGCAGAAGAGGGGAGAAGAGAAAAGCTTGTCTATCAAATGAAAACTCCCTTCACGGTACTACGGTGTCCCGCGGAGCGTAAAATTAGAGTTGGTTTGGTGTCTGTGCCTTGGTTCTCACTTCTTAATATACTCGACCTTTACAGCTCTCCCTTAACCACTCTTATCATAATATCCTCATTTTATTCGCCTTTTAGTTTTTAACTGGTCGACTATTCCGCTCCGATCGTTAAGAATCTGCTGTGATTTATTTACTGTCTACAATCTGGTTGCAATAACTCTCTCTCTCTCTCTCTTGCACCGCCAGGCTGCGCTCTGAGCGCGTGCTATCGTCTTCCAGGCCCGTTTCGTGCCACACACCAGCATGAGTTTTCCACCTCATTGGCTCCGTAACACCCACATTCCTCATTGTGCGTGACTGCCGGCATGCCATAATAAATTCGCCATCTTGATGGCCGTATTGTTTCCGTTTTGCGGTCTGGAATGAAGGGTTAAGTTTAGGAATCGCATATTCCGGGCGTTAAAGTCTCCAGAAATCTAAATTTGCGGGTTTTCCATATTTGGATGTATTTTGACTTTGAGAGAGAATCTCGGTATCAAGGTTTATAACAAGAAATATTTGCGACATTAATTATTTTTAGAAACAAATTTTAAAAATGTGACACTTGAATTAGGTTCGTATTGATTATAAATGTTGCTGTGATATATGAATTATTGCACAAATATTAGAAATTATTGAAAATATTTTAAATTATTGATACAGGGCTAAGTAAATGGGAATATATCTTGAAAAGACCTAGTTGCAAACTAATACAGGGAGTAATTAATGGAATTTAAGTTTTCAGTAAAGATGTGACAAAAATTAACTGAATTTATTACAAATGAGAGTTTAAAATCAAAGCTCTTAATCAAAAAACAAAGAAAAACATTTTATTACCCCATTTTCAAGAAAACAAATCGAAACTATACGAAAACTAAAGCCATATTCCATCCCCTTTAAAATATTTGACTTGTAATTTGAAAGAACAAATAAATCGCTAAGATTTTCGCGCGAGTCGACTAAATTATTAGCAGTTGTAGAATAGGACACAAGTAATTTTAGTAACCATTAATATTTCATTACACCTTGAAATACTCCAAACGGATAGCGTTAGCCAAAACACTCTTCATTCATGTACCCCGCCGTCCATTTCACAAAAGATTACCACAAAATCAGATTTCTAAATGCTCTTTTTTAAAACTAGCGGCAACAAAATTCGCCTATTGTTGTCTCACATGATGCCCATAGTTCAACGTGCAAAGTAAATTCTTTAAACTTTCAACTTAAAATATATACGTTTCAGAAATTACTTATTCATATTTTAAGCTGACAAATCTATTGTACCGCCGTTATTATGCTTTGGATGCCGTGATTATATTTTGATATTCCCTTCCAATTCTAGGAAGAATTGATGAAAATAAGTAATATAAGATTTAAAAATGAAAGGAGGAAAAGCTATTTACAACTTTTGCTGTTCTGTAAGAACAAATATTCCAGTGTTTTTAATGAAGGACATTTAAAATTCATATAGTAGCACATACCTCGTATTATTGTCTATTTATAAAAGTCATAAAAATTATTAAAATTATGGCATTACAAAAATATTACTTATACTCTTGCAAATCGATCGTTCATTCACTGGAGCGAATTTTCTGGCGAGAGAGGAAAATATTAAATTATTTGCAAAAATATAGGAAAGAAAATTTTTTTCAAGGCAATTATTTATAATCTTCCATACTTTTGTACACAGAAATGATAGTAATGTGAATTATTAAAATGTTGCACGACACTTTCCACTCCAGATTTTGTGAGCTACACACGTTGTCAAATAGAGAAATTACCATTATAATTTCCTCTGAAAATATACTTATTAATTTCTCCAATCTTCTTGGATGCTATACTGTTTCATTCTTCTTATTGTCGAAACGTACCTGAGAGGCATTATTAATTAAAACAAACTCGTTTCTAAATCCACTAAGGTTACGTCAGCGATGTTTAATGAGAAGATTCCCCGCGGTGCGTTCCGAAGCGTTGTAAAACACATCGGAATTGTTCCTCTTAAGGGTCGACATCCATCAAACTCCATCGATCTTTCTAATTGTCTAACATATGTCACGAAACGGACGGCGAGTCGAGATAAGAGTTCGATTTAAGGAACAATTACGGACCAAATACACCTGGACCCTACGTCTTGCACATAGACTGGCGAGAATTATACCATAGGCGGCGGAAAACGGACAAGTGAGACTTGACTCCGGGGCGCGAGTCGTGACCGAGAGATTGGAGCAGATTTCGCTTATTGTTGAAGCGTTTTTTTTGCATTTTCATTCTGCCTTCCTTTCCTCTCCTCGCCCGAACCCCTTTCGACTTCACCTATCTTCGGAAAAAAGGCAGCTCGATGAATCACTCGGTAAACCGCACTGGCAGTGCTTCTCTACGGTGAAAAAAACAAACTGTTTGAAACCGCGAAGGAGACTGTTGAAAATCGCTCACACCGCTCTCTCACGTTTGTTTCCCCCTCTTGCTCCCTCTCTTCCGCTCTCTCTCTCTCTCTCTCCCTCTTTTTGTCTCCCATCTTTCCAGACGTACACTTGACGCCTGGCGATTTCCGGGTGTGGTTGGCTTCGAGCCGTCATCTATTCCCACAATCAGACGCCCTCTTTTCCTCCATTCTCTCCGTTTCTCTCGTTCCATCGCAAGTCTTCTCAACCCTTCTCGCCGTCGTTTGTTTGTTTATGGCTCTCGCGCAGACACTCTTCTTTCTTGCCTCCGCGCACATTCTCTTAAAATCTTCTCAATTGCTTAAGGTCTTCCGTTTCTCCAACTCACGACTAGAGGGGTGAAAAATCGATTCAGTCATGCATCAGGCTTGTGCTTGTTTTGCGAGTTTTCTCGTTCGTTTTAAAATAATTTACATTTTAATGGTTAATAAATTCAGCGCGAAATTTACGTGATTATTCTTATAGATTGCACATAAGTCCGAAAAAGAGGCATAATGATTAAAACAATTTAAGATGTCGAAAATGTTATTAGTGATACAACGTTTACAGACGAGATATCACACGCATATTATCATCTCGTATATTATATGATACGTCGTGAAGCGATGGGTTAAACCGTTCTCGTACAGTTGTGTAAATCTGTGACCTGAGAAGAGCGTGTGAAGATATTAGGTGTTTCTACTTTGAAAGGTTATAACATTTTCCGGGTGGAATGGGTCTCAACTTGGGCTCGGAAGACCAAAGGAGACTTGAAATTCCAGATTTCGTATTGAAGAGGGTTGGCTGACCCATTCATGCGTACAGGAAGTGGATTTCGGACGAAGCCCGTCGGTAAAACGAGCACACACTGATGCACTTTTATATTAGGATAATATCCATTAAAATATAACATATGGGCATAAATAAGTTATTGTAAGGCGATTTTTGTTCGTACAGTAGAATACGAAATACAATCTTTCCCGGAAAAATAAATATAGTGCACCGCCCCTTAAAGTTAGGCAACCCAAATAACGCTGAAATTTTTCCTAATATAAAAATCAAACAGAACTGTATATAATTAAAGAGTTTAAATTATTTACGGAAGCTACGCCTTCTCATTTATCTCTTATAGGTAAGTATACCAGTTAATCATGGTTATTGAGATTTTAAATTTCATAAAGTAATTGGGTTGTTGCCAATTTTCTCTGGAGATTATACATACTAACGATATTTGATTCTTTTATTCACAAATATTGCAGTATGCAGACACTTATACGAGGCCTATTAAGTTATTAAACTCATAATTTGTTTGAGAAAAAATTGAAAATTTAGTAAAACATTATAGCAAATCCATACAATCTCATTAAGAATGAATGTCACCTTTTTTTGTTGTCATGAGTACAATTTTTGTTCCTTTTTTCATCCAGATTACCTTACACTTTTTTGTTCCATAAAGCATCTTCACATGGAGGTAAAAAGTTTCTGTAGCAGCAAAAACTAGAAGGAAAAAACTTGACATAATAACGGTCGAAAAAATGTCAGTTTTCTGTTTGTCGATATGCAACGCAAGGTTTTTAAAACGTGTATCTTTTATAAAAAAGCTTTTGAAGATTATAATGTAATAGTTTAATCTTTTCCTCTCAAGAAAAGTCAGGTTGGGTGAAAACATTTCTCTCTCTCTCTCTGGGCACATAAGGAAAGTCTCTTCCGACATACTCCTCCGTGGATATTTTTTAACTTTACAAGAAGCGAAGGGAGTCGCTCACGACAAGCCAACTTCTTCGGTTACTCGAATTTCCGGAAAAGACGAGAGAAAATGAAAGACGGAAAAATATCATGTTTTCCTTGCATTCCGAGAATTCTAAATGGAAAGCGTCTTGTCTCCTCGATGTCTCTTCCTTCCGGCTACGCAGGAAAAATCGCCGAGAAAGAGAGAGAAGGAAAGAGAAAGAGAGATGTTTTTAAAAAACCTATTGGAAATTGGACTTTCTCCTTCTAACTTTCAAGGTTTCGTCCCGTAAAGCCCTCCCACGAGAGAGTAAAGGTGTTGGGGAAGGGTGCAGAGAAATGGAGGTTAAAGGAAATAAATGAGAATCCCGGTTCTCTTTTTTTCCTGCTCGTAGAATGGCGACCGAAATTAAAATCGGGCGTGCGTAGAAAGCACACTAGGGATCGGGTTTTAGTTGGCAAATAGGACGTCGGAGCGAAGGTTGGCGCTGCAATCGGGCGTATAGTTCGTTCATTGGGCGCCAAAACCCTCCTCCCGCCACTTTTAATTGCAGTGAAAGGGCGACGAGTGACTCGAATGCCGGCCCCGGTAGCTTAACACAAAGAGATGGCGCACCGTTTTTTTGCGCGGTATCCTATAATTAAAAAGGGGGTGGAGGAGTTGAAGATTTTTTTCCGTTTTCAGAAAGGGGAACCCATAAAGGGACGTGATGAAATTTTTTTTCTTTCCCTCGTGGAACGTCGGTATTATAAAACGGGCGAACCGCTAATGTGTTTACGCGGGGGCAGCATTATTACATATATCCAATTATGTGCACGTTATTAAATTTGCGAAGAACGGGTCTTGGTGTATTTTTCGTCAAATCGAGTAATCTACCTTGAAGAACTTCAACAACCCAATCGCGGAACGGTTGGTTTGTTTTCATTCTGAAGTCTAAACTATTTGATTATAATGGAGAACATCTCAAATATATTAATTTTAGATGTCGCTATAACAATATTCCCCTTCAGAATTCATGATGAAGTTGTTTTTTTAGCTTATCTCATTATTCCTATATCTTCAGCAAAGCCGCTTCTTAGAAGTTTTTCCGCGGGTGAGCTTAACAAACTTAAGAATATTCGGTATTCCGTTACACTAAAATATTTTGCTTCAACCTCTTATATTATCCTAATAGTTAGGAACTATTACGTCGGACGTCAATGGTTTCTTAACACAAGTAATTATTTTTTGTGAATAACTTTCTCCTAAGACGTCGTCATGTATGTTGCTGTGAAATACTTGCTGCCGGGTAAAATAACTAAATTGACTAATATATCATTTTTAAATGGTTCCTTTAATTGGATGCTTAACTTCATGCCTGTATTTTTTTATCGAACCACCCCAGCTAGTTAAAAGATTACGCTTTCCATTTTCCTTGTGATGAAATTCAGTTATATACATAATTCGAATAAGGGGCGGCTGTAATAGAACGTGGAAAGTGGGTTGAACGCTTCATATTTTAATATGAAACGGTTTGCCATTTGTAATAGAGAAATTAAAAATGTTTTCTCTGTACCATTCCTCTGCGTAATGTATGCTCTTAGAACCGAGTCTTTTTTTAAAGAATGCGACATTTACTGTAATTTCCCTCAACTAACTTTGGCTAAAAATAATATACGCAGAGAGAGATGGAAGATAAAGCTCAAAATCTCGATTAATGAAATTGTTAACTTTTACGCGTGAAAATCCTACTTATCTAGAGTCTTTTGACGCTATGATAAACATTGTAAGTAGATGAAATACAGCACCATAACTATCAAGACTTTTCCACGTTTGTGGCAGAAATAATGATCACCTTCCTTTCCATTCACAACATCCGAATGCCATTGCGACTTTCCATCGCGAATCGTACGAGGACGATTTTTTTTCAAACCGCCTGTCAGCAGCGAGGTAAAAAGCTGTAAATCCGAAAGATATTTACCCGTCAAAACTTCGGCATCTCCGCTTTTATTTTACGTTTTCATTCCTCCTACCTGTTTCCATCTCCGTCTCTCTCTCCCACACGCATACACGTAGTATAAACTCCACGAGCTTGTTTACGTTCAGGTGGATTGAGACCGCGGATTTTCTGGCAGCGATCTTCCGCTCACAAGGAGATAGATACGAGCCGTTGGTGCTCTTCTCTCGCGAAGGAAAGATAAGATCTAGAGCTTTAAGAGTTCGCCTCCCTTTTAAAGAGTCGCTCTTTCTCCGCAGAAAAGGGACGCCCCCGATTCGTTGTCGGGCTTACGCAGTGGCTGGTGAGAGAAGTTTTGGAAAAATAAAAGAAAAAAAGAGAGAGCAAGGGAGATGCTCTCTGTCTCTCTGTTCTTTCGTGGAAACGCAAAGGGTATGTTGGTGTCGGTGTTGCTGAAGGAAACAACAAAAGGACCTTTTCAAAAGACGTCCGAAGATCAGCCTCTCAGATCTCGCTCGGAAGAGATCCTATCTCTACCGGAATTGTTATTTTTAAAGTTTCTCTCATTCCTATATTTATATGCGTCAGGTCAAATCTTGATCTTTTCTGGCTGACCACAACTTCGATGTATGGTCATGTTCGAGAGGTGTATTTTTTTTAGACTATCTGAATGTTTTTTTGAAGACGATCTTTACTTGATCGGTGTTACGTCTTGGGAGGAAAAAATATAGCGATGGCATTAAGATATCGCAATATTCCTGTAACAGGTGAAACGATTCGCCCACACCTGAATTTGTTTCGTTGCTATATTTTGTCGAGTCGGTAATAACGTTCACTTTCACTCGCCTTAATGACATTATCAAATTTAATTTTCTAGATGAATTAAACCCATACCTTCTATACTATAACGGACATGTATTCCGTAAAATTAACGACTTTAAAGGAATAATACGTTCCAAATTAACACTCTCATTTCCTTCGAGCAAGACCATTCAAGACAATTTTTATCGCTCGATAAATTTCTGTCAGAGGCCGAATTAACATTCAAGAAATAGCTTCATTAAGGTTCTCGTTCGGCTAACCGCTGCAAGTGCCATATATTTTATCGCACTATAGAAAGAAATAAGAGTCGGTGGAATCACAAATTACAAACTGAATGTGGACTAAGAGATGCCAAGCCAGTCGGTAGAAGCTTTTTATGCCTTTTAAAGCTTGCTTCACCGTTTAAACTCGTTTTCAGTTAGTGCGGCACTGATAGCCTATTCTCTGCGGTCTTTTTGATAATTTAATCCTCCGGCTCATCGCCGAGAGATATTCGTCCAAGAGATTCTGTCTTCGATGATTTACGCCGTGTAATTTAGATGATGAGGCCATAACTGCAATAAGACGACTTAATGATTGCAATTCATGCTCCTGGACGAGGGTCGAACTGGCGACCAATTGAAGAATAGCGAGATAACTCGCTTGGTGGCCTGCATTGTTGAGTGAGCACGATCGCAGACAGAGTCTGCACATATGCTTGCGCAGGCGATCACCGTGGAAAGGAACATTTTCCCTAACTTATGTTAGTAGATTAAGGGTGGAGAATGGATTTCTTATTTTTCAATTTGCTTGTCTTTCTTTGTGGATCATGTCCTAGAGATGATGCATGTTAATCCTAAAATCATATCAACCAAAACGTGGACTCGGAAAACGATTCTTTGAACTGTTATCTTTTCGGGCCTCGTGGTTGGTTTTAGTAAAAAGAATTGTTCTAAATTTAAAATGTATGTATGATTGCCTTTATGAAAATTATACTCATATTTTCTCTATGATTTTATTAGGTATGTTCACAAAATAGTTAGAATAGTTGTACCTCGATAAAAGATTCCATTCTGAAGATTGAAGATTCTGAAAAGACGGCTTACTTGGTTGTAAAATTTTCTTTACCATAAAAAAGCGGACGCATTATCGATTTTTTATCGTTTCCAACCGCCATCTTTCATTGCAAGTACACTATCCAAGAAAAACGCAGATTCTTATGATCAAGAACATGTTTCCAGCGGTATCGTGGAATTTTTTTCTGCAAACGTACGCTTCAAGGTACTTTAAGAAAAACCAGCTAAACTCGTCAATGCGTTCACCTCACTTCACACGCGCCAACGCTCGCGATTTATCCATCATCATGGAAAATCACCCGCATCAAGAAAAAAAAAGACCGATCCGGATTTTTTCTTTAAATAAACTCCTATCCGATATCCCTTCGCGTATTGTATTTCATCCGCACCTCGAAACCGGCCGACTATCCGATTGAATCTTTCGCATTAAAGATCCATAATGGCTCATAAAAATCGCGCACCGAAATAGCTATCCTTGGGAAGACGGAGATGATGATTCCTAAACGTCGTTTGGAAGCCGCGGTAAAAGGCGTTATAAGACTTACGGGAGGGAATGCAGTCTGGACTGGTGCACCTCAGAAAAGGAGGGTGTGGGTGGAGCGTGGTGTGCATCACGGAGAGGGAGTGGAGTGGGGTTGAGGCGGGGGAGTGGCAGGAAATGAGAGGGGAGGGAAAGGGGCGGGACGGGGGCAGAACGAGAGGGCGTGCATATGTGTGTGTGTGTGTGTGTGTTAGGAGACGAGGTCTGAGACGGGAAGTGCGTGAGCTCTTCGAGATGCTGTTGCCAGGAAACAAGGATAAAGAGAGATGAAGGAAAAAGAGGTAGGTCGTAGTAGAAGAGGAGAGAAAGGGAATGCGATAAAAAATAAGATTAAGAGGAGAAAGGGAGATAGAGGGAGAAAGAGGAGATGATGATGTGGAGGGGTGTGAACTAGACCCATGAGTGGCGTTGGTTATAGTGGAAGCGAAGATAAAGAGCGAAGGGATAAAGTGTGTGTGGAGGGGTTATCAACATGGGTGATGGGCTTGCATCGTCGAGAGGCGGGGCGAGAACGAGCCTTTCTTTTTTTTTTTGTTCTCCTTCTTCTTCCGCATTATCGATTGGTTAGATAGCGTACGTGACGCTGGCATTCCGGTTTCGATAAGGTTTTAATTACCGTTCCCGACTTCGTGTGTTTGCCGTACAACGGGATGGGCTCGATCTGTAATTTCAGATTGTTTGTGGACATAAGAATGCCTATGTGGAAGGTTTGATGTTGGAAATGATCGCCGTTATCCGGCTCATGACGTTTTGCTACAATTGGAAAAATCCGAAAGTGAAAATTAAATTTGTCTGTTTTTTTTAGTTATTCTTGAATGATAACCTCATTTAATATTTTAAATATGAAACACAAATGTTCCTAAAGGGTGTAATTTTAATATTGTCTTTATTTTATTACAGTGATATCCATTGGTTGCCTGTTTAATAACACTTATTATACCAACTATGGTTTGTCAAACAATTCCCTCTAATCAGTTGTCCTGTCATGAACGAATTATTAATGAAGAATAAAGTTGCGTATATCAAACAAGAATCATTTTTATCGCCCCACATTAATAATCACCATGGCTTGGCAGAAGGAGCACATTTGAGTGGCATTATTAAGATCTTGTGAATAGCGTAATCCGCTCGAATTAAAATTCTTTTTGAGGTAGGATATCTGCAAAATGGGGACTAAAGTTATGTAATTGTAGAAATGATATATTTCCGCGGGAGTCTCGCTAAAGCTATGATTTCCGGTTCGTTTTCCACGTAATTGTACCACGATTAAAGGAATGCCCGCAACCTTTTTGAGTTCGCAATAGATCGAGATGTATGGTCGCCACGGTTTCCGGTGCGCTCGCTGGAATTTTTGCAACTAGGTGTTTGCCATGTTGCGAAATATCCTCAATTTAGATTTGAAGGGTGCTGTTTTATTTTTGAAAAATTCTTCGCTTAATCATATACGTGTTCTATACATTTTTGAGAGAACGAACTTACAGTCACGGTAAATTTAATTCGTTCCCATTCAGACATATTCCTTTCCAGTATATAAATTTCACGTAAAGCGTTGTTATATTTTCTTAGGTAATTTAAATGTTAAATTTTCATTAAGTATGTACTTATGGATTTGGTTGTACAAGTTTCCGTTTTTAGTTGGACAAAAATAACCATCTTTTGGTTTTATACGTGTCAAAAGAGAATTTATGATCTCCTACTTAATCTACTATATAAGAATATTTTCGTCGCATGGGTCGATTTGAAATATTTATAATCGATAAATATTCCTCGTATTGGTTAAATGGCTCTAAATTCTCGATAAATTATTCACGATGTACTGATAGCTTAAAAACATGTAATTATCCAATTCGTGCATCTCAATAAATTGAACCTTTTCATTCGTTCCGCGAAACCATTAAATGTTACGTAATAATGCATACCTACCTATACGAATTTGACCTCGATGAAACGGCCCTTTATATTCAAGGAAATAGATGTAAAAATGTTCCTGGAAATTGAAAACGTTTGCGTATATGTAAGAGGAAGTTTTCCATTCATTATGCCGTCCTAATCTGTTTTATCACCTTTTGCGATGCTTAATAAAGTATTACGAGGAATGTAATTACTCGAACGAGCGGTAATTTAATATATTTTACATGTTTTCACCCGTGTGAATGGCAGCCCGGGAATAGGAAAAGGTTTTCGTATTAACTCAGGACTTATATCAGTTGATCAGAAAAAAGCGATTTCGAATAGCAGAGTACATTCTGAGATATCGGAAATATGAACTACGCGTAATTACCTCTGTATTCTCGCTAATGAATATCTATATTCTTGAACTGTTGATTTAAAATTTACTTGGGTTATGAATTCATGATGTTACAATATTAAAGCTTACCTTATTCATAAATATTATCATAATTACAGCTACGATGGAATTAGATAAATAATTTAATCGAAGTATAACTTTTACCTTTTGCAATGGATTTTTAGATTTGGTTTATAAAAGAAAGACGGAATGGAATTGGACGTAAATATAGATTTCATTGAACAAATTAATTGGAAAATCGATCATGTCAGTTTGAACATTATTTAATGAGAAAACAAAAAATATTAAAAAACTATCTTGAATTATTTATCGTAATATATTTATCTTCTTAAACGCAGTAACATTAACAAAAAAAACATCTTATAAGTTAACACCATCCAACACTTTGTTTCCGCATCATTCGTCGAGAATTTACGGCACTATGCACCAGTCATTCTTTTACAGAGATTCCTAGGTAAATCACGAGGACGCATTTCGTGGGATAAAATATCTTTAAAACTGCGCTTTGCGCAAGAGATCCCCTTTTCATCATGGCGCAGCAATGTATCTTTTGATGTATCGCCATGTCAATATGTGAGCAAGTATTTTATTTCTTAGTTTCTCTCTCTTTCTCTTCACCACGCAAAGTCTTTCCCCCCAAACAATTCCCGGATATTCCACTGCGAGACATTCTGTAGGAAGTCTGCGAGAGGAACAGAATTTCTATGCGACGATCCGCACGTAGGTGCGGGAGATTTTAACGGCTGCAACGCAATATTACAATGCGGTCGCCATTGAAAATGATCAAAGGAGTAAAGGCGATGTTTGAATATAAAGTCTCTCTTGTCTCCGAAGATGAAAGTTAAGGTCTTTTTGTTAGGAAAGAAAATGGCGGGTAGATCGTGTTTAAGGGAATGTGCCAGCGGCCGATGTTAATGAGGACGTCCGCGAAATATAAAAGGAGTATTATGGAAATTTCTCGGGCAGGCTGAACATCTATTTGACCTTTTTAAAGGGATAACGGATTATTTATGGCAGATGTGTTCGTAATGCTCTCTAAGAATAGTGAACAGTGGAAAATATGATCGCAGACTTTGCGAATGCAATATAGCGTTTGGTATATGATACCATGCCCATGTCAAAATACTGGAAATTGAAAGTAAAATAGATTTTCTAGGAGCATTTATAGCCAATGCTCTGTAAAGACAATACTAATTATTATTATAAATACATATATTCTTTCTATACAAAAGGTGATATATAATTTATACACATCTGCGAAGCATTTAATTTTGTAAATCACTTGAATGAATGTTTATCCACTTTCATGGCGTAAAACTGGACTATATATTGAATTAGAATGATAATGTGATTTAAATCAGTAATTAGAGCCTAACAAAAATTTCCATCGAAATTATTGTGCTCCTCGTAATCAGCTAAAAACAAGTCCTGTTCACACGATGAACCTTAACATCTTTTCTTTACTGTGAATATTTCTATTCTTTGCCAGTCCATACCATTTAATACAGTTCTTATAGTAGATTCAACGAAACTAAGTTTTCACAGCTTAAAATTAATTTTCCAGAAATTATTTCAACTTACATGATTGTTTACAATTAAAAATGTTCAATAAAATGTGTATTTTCTGATAATTCTATTTTACCTGCATTTTTAAAAAATTTTAAAAATTTCAAAAAATGATTTCGACAATTTTATTTATTTATTTAGTTGTTTCAAACTTTTTCAAAAATTTTACCGTTAGAAGAAAGAAAATATAAAGGTTGGAGAGCTGTAATTTTCAGAAGTTGTAGATAGCATGGCCAGAAAAATTGAGAAAAATCAAAAAAGCATTTAAAATCAGCAAAATCGCACGGACTCTTTACTTTGCCGCGGAGAAACATGCGCGTAGGAAGTTGCCCTTTTTTGCGATTTATTGTTGATTATAGGGGGGAGAGAGGAGAGTGAGAGGGAGATAGATGACGGCAATATAACCTTAATTAAAGATTGCCTGTATTATTGATGGGCGTTTATACTATTTATATTACTATGTTTTAGTGATATTTTTGTATGGCGTTGTACTCTACATAGCAAACTGTTTTTAAAACAACGTAAATAACTCAAATAATTATAGTTAGATTGCCCACAAATTGTGATTGGATCAATCGTTTCATTAATTCCAAATATTTCTTAAACGTTATTTATTTACCTTTTTATCTTTCGTTAAATTAATTAACCTCTTTTGTTCATTCATTTTGTGTTAATCATTATGTTCTTGAGGGTTTTAATTACATTTATACTTTTGAAGATATTATTTATAGGAGTGCACTGTTTTATTCTTGCGATGTCTGCATGATGCACGGACGACATTTTAGATTCACTAAACCCGTCGAAATTCATCGGGCACTTATTAATACCTATTTCATCAAAATAGGTAAAAGTTATACAATATTTACCTAGTTCCACTGTAGCTGTAACTATGATAAGTTTTATTAGTGAGGTGAGCATTAAAATGGCATTATAAAGCCATCACACAAAATAGGGAAATAATTCATAAATTATTTTATTAAATAACACATCTCCGGTAGTCGAAACGTTTCAAATTTACGACCCCTACACATCAGATACTTTATTAAACCATTCTCCAGCTTGATAGGATGTGATTGCTGGAGCAAGCTCGTACAACAAAGGGTTGTTGTCTGGTATCCAATCGCGGAATTATTATCTCCTCGCCATATCTTGTTAAGAGACTGCGGCCTCCAGTCGGGAGTTCGTAAGGGGGGGGGGGGGGGGGGAAGAAATAGGGAGAGGAAACGTTTATTTTTTTCCCCTGGGAGAATTGAAAATCGTAACAGGTCACAGGTCGAAACAGTGCGAAACTTCTAAACGGTGGAACCGAAAAACCATTGTCGATTGTGAATGCGCGATCTCTTAGGCAACGGTCGAGCACGGCCTCTTGACTTACGTCACGGCCGCTCACCAACGCGGTTGGCTGGTCGTCGGGTAATGGGCGGTCGTCGCGATTGGGTAACTGCCTTCTCATAACGCGCGCAGGCGCCGTGGAGAACGGTCACATGCGGGATTAGATGGGAATCCCGCGGAGTTTTGAAGTCGATCCAAAATTGGTCATGTCCCAGCTGGACGCGAGATACGCGCGGAAATCGAACGCCCGTTTCCTCGATCGGGTTACTTTTTTTATCGCGAATTATCATTTTTCTCCTTCCCCCTCGATCTCCGCGTCCGCGGAGAAAATCGGATCGTTATGTCCTTGGATAAATGTGTTTGTTTAAGGCAGCGGTGTCCAACCTGCGGCCCGCGGGCCGCTGCGGTCATTTGACGCTTAAAATACGGCCCATTTTAACTGTTACATATGAATTTTTTGTCAAAATTATTAAAGTAATACTAAATTTATTTATAAGTAAAACGTTTGGCGGTTTTAATATGGTATATTTCCCTCTAAGTAGATTTGGAAAAACCAACCGATATGGAAAATTTCCAAAGAGGGAAAAACGTTGGACACCCCTGGTTTAGGGAGTCCACTTTCGAAATGAGCGATTTGAATCGGCGTACAGATGTGTTTCCTAACGTGGAAAGATTTTCTTCGGTCTCGGATTTTTCTAATTGGAGATAATTTTATGAGTTTTGAATGGAAAGTACACGGTTTTCCAAATGCTTTTACACTGGGAACTCTCAAACTTAAACTTCTAAAAGCAACGCAGAAGGTCGCAAATATAATTTGGATTGTTCCTTATATTATGTGAAACACGCAAATTTGAGAAAAAATTCTTGTACTTCCATTCCTATTTATGCTATAAGATCACTATGCTCATGAATATTACAGTTACACATGAACTATGTAATAATAACACACGATTTGAAATGAAAGTTATGGAAAAATATTAAAATATCCATCATTTACACAGATTTGATCACTAAATAACTCTGTGAAACTTGTACTATGCTTGCAATGCAAATGCCGAAGCCCGTGACATAATAATGGACATCTTACGACTGAAGGGATAAATATCTACTTTTCCGCCCCGTAATAGTTCCACATCAATTGCCCGCAAGCAATAAGCTCCCTACAATTCCTATAATGAAAGGCCGAATAATTCATACGGGTTTGAAACCCTTTATGCGCTAACTGACTTCTCACAAAAACCAACCTGTCTTATATTCTCTTGTAGCCGCATACCGACCAAGAAACTAAGTGGGAGCTCAATTAGTGGCACCGCTCTCGGGCTCCGGAGTAAAAATGACTGCTTTTAAAAGTGTCAGCAACGCAAGTATTTACTACGCAATCGAGTCTTAGTCAAAGCGAGGGCCACCTGACCAGGCATCCACAAGACGACATGTTTTATTTATAATTTTATTCTCTGCTCCGAATCCCTGTGGGCGTCCGAAGAACTACGTCGCGAAACGTTCAGCGCAGTTGTCCGACGAATTAAAGCATTCGCTTAATTATCCTTCTCAAACACTAATGGAGGATGCGAGTAAAAATTTGGCTTCCGTTCAAAAGGAAAGGTTTTATTTTTTTTTTGTGCTTGAGTAAAATACGTCAAAATATCTCGCCTCTCTGTCTCTCCGCCTATCTCTGCTTAAGAATCGCTCACTTTATCTTTGCTTCCGCTCTTTAAAAATGATTTTAAAAAAGCATCTGCGAATGTTTTATTAGTATTTTTCCATTCTGACACAGCATAAAAGGCTATTTCTAGCGAGATTACAATTATTTTGCAATTATATTGCTTATTATTAACGATTTTTGTCAGAGAACGAGATGCTCGTTGCTCCATAACTGTCGTTCAGCCATAAATGATCTGGGACAACGAGTCTTTTTAGATGATAAATTTGAATTTTATATAACCAGTTTATCGTTTTCTTCGCAGTTATTGTGAGGATAAATGATCGTAGTTAAGCCATAAAATTAATTTTTTGGAAGTGTTTTAAATTGGCACGCAAGTTAGAAAAGGAAAGCCATTTTTATTTTATTTTGGCACGCGAGTAATTTCATCACGTCTCTCTAGACTAGGAAACGAATGAAAAGTCCCATTACATTTTTTCAACAATGGCGTTTCTGATCGTTCATTTTTTTTATCCCGCCCACCGCTGAAATAAACGCAGTCACGACAAAATGTGATGCACCAATCGAAAAACCCTTCCCGATTCGAGTTTTTCTCACTCTCTCCATATATCTTTCAGGTCGAGTGGAAATTGCAGCTCACGCCAACCGTGCCTCCATTTATACTGGCCGGTATACGTATACAAAAAAAAAGGTTAAGTGCCCGAAAGTTTGACATTTTCTATCCAAGTTTTTTTTGCAGTGCAATATCACACAGAACGTGAGGATCGTTATAAGCATTTGGCCTGTTAAAAGCGTTGGAAATATTTTAGAGGGAAGGATAAAATGATAAAGGTTACCGGAGGAAATATAGTTTAGTCCAGCGAAAAATATTGCGATCACTTTGAGGGGAAAATGATTGATAGATAGAACTGTATTAAATGGATACATTTGCCTTTAGAAATACCCGATGAAAACAAAGTTGATATAAAAGAAAGACTAAAAAAATTTCCAATTGAAAAGGATTATATAATATTTCGTAAAATTCTTAGCTTCTTCAATTGTCGCCTTTTAGCATCATTCAGTACACAAACTAGCTGAAATATTTCAAATAAAAACGATATAACAAAGTATAAGTATTTTATAATAGCCAAACAATTTGTTTTATTTCATAAATATATAAATAAAATAAAAACCTCCAAATATATTGTGATTCAAGATATAAAATTCATCGATTTTACAGTGCAGACCCAACTGTTAAGATTAGTGACAACGAAAAAGTTCTGCTGGACTGGGCACTATCAAACTGAAGGGGAAATGAAATCCCGACAGAACATCCCGCTCAAGTATTTCGATCGATTAAAATTGCCCGGAAACCGTTGCGAAGGAACGAGTAGGAATAATGCGAACCTTTTGGCAAAGATTCGAGAAAACTAATCAGAGCAGAAATATCTCGAGTCTCCACTCTCCAGACGCATACCTCACCCGACTTTTCATATTTATTAACCTCCATCTCCCCCCACCCCCTTTCGCAGTTACATTATCGCGCGTCAGATGTTTATTTTCTTTCGCCTTTTGTCTTCGGCACGCCCCAAAAACCCTCTCATGCGCGGGCCCGTCTGGTCATTAATGCCTTCGGCTCTGCTATTTATTAATACTTCCTTCGTGACGATAAAATCCGCACAGACAGCGATATAATAGCTTTCGAACCCTTTCAACTTCGTGAGCGCGTTCGGAATCGTTCCTTCGGCAAACTAGTTGTTGGGATTGGTCGCCCGCTTTTCGTTTAAGGGCGGGAAAAACGGAGATTTCGCGGTATTTCTGTCATTTGGAGATAAGTCGTGAACGACCTATCAGTCCCAGTTCCCTTTTTCTCTCTCTTTCCCATATGGAGAAAGAGAGTAATGGCGAATTAAATTTGTCCCCGCTTGCTTCAGCCTAGGATGGATTTTAAGATTGATTTCCCGTGATCGCTTTTAATCGAATCGGCCGCTAAAATGGTGTCAGCGCATGAAGAGTATAGGTGAGAAATTTCTGTAAACAATAAGTTACGGAGCCTTATAAATAGGAACAGCGGTTATTTTATATCGGGAATTTATTTAAGCTTCGCCGGAGTATTCGTGCATTTGGTCGCTCGATATAAATGCGCGAGTCCTGTAAAATAAACTCTCCTTATGCATCCGAAGGAAGTGTTCCTCTCAAGAATATTTTTTTTCATTTTTAACCTATCAGGATCCCAACATCGATGTAAGTTATGATTTCTGTTATTACCGTTTTCCGATCGGCACATTTATTTCTAGCATTCAAAATAAAAAGCGACTCGCTGATCAGTGAAACGCTCAAGCCAGTAATTTGCTTAGAATCTCATAGAATAATATAAGAGGTTGCTTTTTCTACCATACTTTAGAACGGAGAAAGATTTCTTCCCGATAAAACGAGAAGAAGAGTGTGTAATTATGCGGGAAGCAAACGATGGCACCGGCGGTTACGATTCTCCTCCTTACTCGGGAATTTTGACGGATGAAAGGATAAGATCATTCACCTCGTCAAAAGAGGCTGTCCTACAATAAATTAGTAATGCATATTAAAGCGCTGCATAATCTGTGAGAGGCGATGCCGGATAAATTATCGGGTCTTTTTCCGCCACTTTTTGCTGCGAACTTTTCGCCGTCGATTCCCAGGCTGTTAAACTCACAGTTTCTCTATTTTTTCGGCGTCGAATTCTGCAGATTTTTGACAGATTTTTATCGTCTCAGTCGCGTTTTTTGAGTGGCAACCGCGGGATTTTATAACCTGAAAACGTAGGTACTCGGTTCAAAATTGTTATAATTTAATAATTTGTTAGCGTCTAATCTCTCCTTATCGTCTTTGTAATTTTAAAAAAATCGCAACCTGCCTGATCATTCCCTAATTGTTTTCGCTCATTCGCTCATTTCCTTTGATAAAAATGGTGGATTTCTCTTGCCTGCTTTGTCCGAATGCGCAATAAAACACGGAGATAGCATCTCCCCCAAGAGCCAGTAGTTTTAGATGACCATCCTATTCTCTCTCTCTCTCTCTCTCTCACTTCCTCTTTTCCTCTTAACAGCGGTGCATTTGTCGATAGCCGCATCTCTTTAAAAGGGAGCCACTTGGGCATGTTTAAAGTTTCACGGACTCCATGATGAGTTGTGCGGCATTCCATTCCTCTGCGGGAGATCGTCGTTCTTTTGTCGGCGCTGACACGCGACGCGAATTACAGAGAGCGCACACACTCATGCGGGCACGCGCTCTCGTACACACGCACACACACACGCGCGCACACAAGATGCTAGAAAGGGGTCGCTACCGTCGGAGGGATTCATCTGGCATGTCTCCTCCTCCGTCTCCCTACATCATGGCCGTCGGTTCCCTTTCTCACATTCCCGGCATGCACCGCGTGGGCGCTCGGATATCGGCATCCGACGAGGGAAGGAGCGAGCTTTCGCCTTAATTATCGCCGCCTTCCTATGTGAAAGGGAGTCGATGCCAGTTCTCCTGAGTTAAGAGGTACTCGCTTCCTAATTATATTCGTCCCCGAAGAGAAAGAGAGAGAGAGAGATGGTATTGCAAAGGGAAGAAGGGAGAGTTGGTGTGGGGATTTGGCGAGGAAAAAGGAAGGGAGTGGAATTCTCGCGGAGTTGCGAACGTTGTCTCATTGTATTTCTTAAAGTTTGGATGCTTACCCAATGCTGTATCCTCCCGGAAAAAGGAATTGCGCAAATGGGCGATATAAATATTGATGAACGACCAGGGTGGTGTCCTCGTATGAACTTTCCTGCGTTCTCAACATTTTGGAAATGGAGGTTAGGAATAAAGAATGTTCTTATTTTTCCGAAAATAACCTATTTGGGCGATGTGGGGAGATGTATCAATCGGCGAGTTGCATTCATTAATGCAAGATTCTCTTTTCAAGAAAAAAGTCTCAATTGTATTAATAATTTTGGGAAGATATGAAGAGGAAGGATGAAAATTGGAAGACCTGTCGCGTAGCACTTCGTTCTATGAGACTATATTTTTATGATGATGACGCAACAATAATTCCCATATTGATGAATTAAGTACAACATCTCGCAGCTCTTTTCCAACATCCCATCCATAAAAATACGTACAGTTCTTTCCAGCATGTTCCGTTGCGCTCAATTGTGAATCCAAATAGGTGGAAATAAATTTCTACGCGACGTTAAATCTTTTTTAAAATTTGAACAGTTAAATCAAAATAAACTGTAAAAATTTATGTGATTGTGTTCTCACTTAAAATGATCATGCTGTTTATTTATGCATGTATACATATTGCTATCTTACCTTATAATTTGCTTGAGTCACTCTGTTAGTAACGCTCTTTGAAGCTTAATATCTCGCAAACGACGGAACCGAATTTGATGAAATTTCCAGGATAGCCTTATGATATAATAACAAAACGTTTTAATGGATCTAACTCGAGATCAAAAACCCGGGTTCGACTCCAGGGGATAATTTCCATTTCAAATAAGATAGCAAGTAATTTCACGTAAAAATGAACTTTTCGACGCGCAGACTTTTATTCTTTTTTAGATTACAATTAGAAATAATTGACCTACGAACTTCGAATGTAAACCATTTTGAAGAAAACATTATAAAGGTTCTTATTCCGTTCGACTTTTTCCGCCTACAGTTCGAAATCACTCAATTTAAACGTTTAATTCACACAGTTTGAGGAAATCTAGCCATTTTAAGAGGATGTTACCAATTCCATTGTTAGACCTCTATATAAATTTGTTATTTCAATCCTTATGGGTATAAACGTGCTTTGAATGCTTTTAATACCAGAGAGAGAGAGAGAGAGAGGGGTGAGGGAGGGTGAGAGAGGGAAGGAGAGGGATGTAGAGGGAAATAACTTTCAATACAATTTATGTTTCTGATGCCAATTTGATCTCCATAAATAGCTTGAACGATCGAATATTTATCCATTCATTTTTGGCGGACTATACACTAGTATGCTAATAATTTGCAATAAAATACACTAATTACTAACATGAAAGTTTATCTCTTATAAATATTTCAACGTAATATTTGAATTGAAATATAATTTCGATTTTTCAACAAAGACATTCCTCATCCAATTAATTAAAGGAATAAGTTCTTCTTTTTATCTTTTCGTACCTGATTTTAGCATCTCTTAAATACATGTGCTTTTGTTCTCCCGTTGGAGGACGCCGCATGAGTTGTTTCTTCCGTCGGTAACTGAGAAGTCGCTTCAAGATTTTTCGCTCCCCATACGTTACTTTCATACAAATATCATTTTCATGAGGTAATCTTTGTAAATCACGAAGAATTTATACGCGCGAATCGCCACCGAGTCTCACAAGTTAAATAGATCGGACCCATTTATTTATTATATTCATAGTTCAACCTAAACTGGGAGCGAACCATAACTCATCACGATGTTATTTTTTCTCGCGCCGTCCGCGACGCAGAGCGCAAACCCCTCTATTTTGCTTTTAGCCGTTCATCACGCGAAACTGGCACCGCGGGGGGACATAAATCCACGTCGGTTGCCCGAAGTGCCCACAAACACTGGAAGAGAGAAGGGAATAAGGATGATGGGAAAAGGGAGAGCAGGATTGTGTTGAAGAGGTATACGAAGAGCGTGGGTGTAAATGGTAAAGTGTCCCTTTTCACGCGTGTCCTTCCACGTTTCCATCTCTTCGACTCTCTGTCTTTTACGCTTCCTCTCATTTCCTGACTTTCTCTCCTTTTCACTCCTCTCTCTTCCTCCTCTCTTTTACTCTTCCTCTAACTCCATCTTTCTTTCCCTTTCACCCCTTTCTGTCTCTTTTCTCTCTTCCTCCTTTCTTTCACTCTTCCTCTCACTCCCTCTGTCAATATCTCCATTTCACATCTTTCTCTAGATCTTCTCCATTTCCCTCTCCCTTCCCATCACTCTTTCTCTCCTCTCTGTTACACCATCACCTCTCCATCCCTCTCTATCCCTCCCTCTCTCCATCTCCCTCCCTCCCTCCCTCTATCTTCATCTCTCTCTCTCCACCCTACTCACCTTTCCTATCTCCATCTCTCTTTCACTCAATCCTTCTATCACTCCTCTCATTTCCTCTCTCAATCTCTCTCCCTCTCTCAATCCCTCTATCACTCCCTCTCTTCTTTGCTCTCTTCTTCCTCTCCATCCTTCTCTCCCTCTCTCTCTCCATTCCTCACTCTCCATCCCTCTCTCTCCATTCCTCTCTTTCTCTCCATTCTCTCCATCCCTCTCTTTCTCCATCCCTCTCTCTATTCCTCTCTCTCTCTCCATTCCTGTCTTTCTCTCCATTCCTCTCTCTCCAACCCTCTCTCTCACCATCCCTCTCTCTCCATTCCTCTCTCTCTCCATTCCTCTCTCTCTCCATTCCTCTCTCTCCATCCCTCTCTCTCTCTAACCCTCTCTCTCTCTCCATCCCTCTCTCTCTCCATTCCTCGCTCTCTATTCCTCTCTCTCTCCATCCCTGTCTCTCGATCCCTCTCTCTCTATTACTCTCTCTCCAACCCTCTCTCTCTTCATCCCTCTCTCTCTCCATCCCTCTCTCCAACCCTTTCTTTTCATCCCTCTCTCTCTCCATCCCTCTCTTCATTCCTCTCTCTCCATCCCTCTCTCTCCATCCCTCTCTCTCCATCCCTCTCTCTCCATCCCTCTCTCCATCTCTCTCTCCATCCCTCTCTCCATCCCTCTCTCTCCATCCCTCTCTCTCCATCCCTCTCTCTCCTTCTCTCTCCATCCCCCTCCATCCCTCTCTCTCTCCAACCCTCTCTCTCTCTCTTCCCCTTACTCTGTCACTCTCCGCTGTTACCTCCAGAGGCTGCGATGGCGGCATCTGTGGTCGCATTATTTTTTTTCTCCTGCAGGTTATTCCAACCCTCCCCACGTGGGTGTCTATTTTTTTCTATCCAGGCGCCCCCTCTAGAAATAATAATAAAAAGAAGCCCACGAGCGACCGAGCGTGGTGTTCCCCCTGTGTCATGCTGGAACCCTTCCAGTGATTGACCCACCCGGTGCCCGCAATGGCCTCGAACACTCCACTCCATCCCCTTCTCCTTTTTATTTTCAACCCCTCCCCCTCCCTTCCCACCCTCTCCCTTTAAACGTACCACCACCTTCTTTTTCCTCTCGACCAATCACGTCTCCGGGTGAATTTAAAAAGAATTACACTTTCCCACCCACCCACTCGCTCCCTTTTATTTTCTCTCCCCTTCTCGGTTCGTAGAACCCCCCTTCTCCGATAGCTATTTTCCGACTCCCTTCGACCTCTCGCGCCCCCGTGTGTCCCTCTCTCTCTGCCCTCCGCTCCTCTCCCCCCTACCAACTCCCTAAACACCCCCGCACTACTATTTTTTTCGCTTTTGACCCTCTCACTTCTCCAGCCCCAAGGGTGGGGATGCTGGCGTCCTGCCTGGAGCGGACGGCTTCGAGGAAGGAGAGTGGTGAGAGGGATGGAGAGAAAAAGAGAGAGAGAGAAGGAAACGCGAGCCAGCAAAAGCCACCCTCTTTTTTTTTTAACCTTCGACAAAAAAGCGGCACCCACTCCCGCCTTTAATTAAAAGGCTTTTGTGTGTGCTCGTGGGAGTGCACGGATAGGGGAGGTGGTAATACGGAGTAGAGAAGGAAATATGGGGAGGGCAAATAGGGAGAGGGAAAGGGGAAGGAGGTGGTGCTCTCCTTTTATTTCGAGATTTACTACTAGCCTCGGCCGCACCTCGTGAATCATTTTCCATCGCTCGCATTCCGAGTCGCCATGTTGTTCTTTCTTTTTTTTTTGGACGTGATCTACATTATTTTGCGGCGAGGTAGAAGGAGCAATCCCTGATGAAGAAACCTTTTTCGAAGGGACTTGGCATGGATTAAGGGACATAAAGAGGTATCATTTTAATGTCAGCGTGCTAGTGTGGGTTTATTTTCCGTTCACAATGTCGACATATCTACCTCCAAAGAGAAATAATTGTGGGATAAGAAGATTTTTCAATTCAATTTCTCTAGACATATAATATGGTGTAATACGAAAAATATATGTTCGAGCTCAACGATTCTGCATATGGATCGTAACGAAAATCGAATTTTATCAGCACTTTACATTGTATTCATATTAATTGCGTATATAACATAAAGATAACCGTTATTTCAACACAAACTAGAGTGGTGAGCTGAAGTATGCAGGTAGACTGTATTTTCCTCCAACGCCGGGTAAACTATCGCTAGTTTTAAATATTTTCATTACGCTATGCGTTTTTATTAAATCTTGGATTTTGTTTCATACCCTTAGCTGCTGGTTTTTTATTTAAGAAGTAACTAAATTAAATTTTAGCTGATGTTCAGAATAATTTTGCAGGTTGGCTCTCCATTTATTTTATAAAACATATTCCACAATTCCACAATTTATCTGATTTCTCCTAGTATGAGAATTGCGTGAAATATATAGCAGTTTTCCCTTTTTTATTTAAAAAATTCTCAATTATGTAGTCAGAATTCTGATAAATAAAGAAATTTGATGTAAAACTAGTAAAATCTCTGCATTCATTAAAAAATATATGCCAAAACATACATTATTTTTATTGAAGATAAAACTGGCGATTATTACTACGCACTTTTATTTTGGATACATATATAAATTTAAGTTTTTCAATCATTTATATAAAAATTTCTATTAATGTTGTACATTTTCCATCGAAATTATATACACTCATATATTTCGTGAAATTTTATCGTTTTCAAATTATCCAAAGGGAACTATTCAAATGCGTTTCTACCATGAGATAACTTTATACACTGTGTAATATTTCACATTCTATGGTATTCTCAGCGAATTCAAAAACATTATTTCAAAAAGATCGTTTCTCCGCGCAATTAATACCAACTGACACCCTCAGAATACATCTATTAATTCGTTTTTATGACTCCTTGGAAGATTTTTACAGGCACGATTTTGTCTAAACTTGTGCGTGTTTAATGCGTGATCTCCAAAGCTGACGCCCTCTCTTCTCTCTTTTCAGTGGCTAACTACGGCTGCGGCTGGCACGTTGCTTCCACAGACATCGTTAGTTCGTACCGCGCCTTTTCGAGGGAGAAACTGGGAGCCCATTTGGGGGCGTACATCGGACTGGGATACGTGAACGTCACTCTCAGAGGTAAGCGAATCGTACGAGAACACGGAACTGAGGAAACGAAAAGACTCCAGGCATTTTCAGTTCCACGCATTTTCTGTAACGCGGCAGAGAATTATCACCATAAGATAATATTGGGCGTTTTAAATGTAAATAGTTTATTTATTTATTGTAAATTTATATCTGATGCGGAAAGATCAATCGTGACCGAGCTTCATTTTGAATAGAGATTTCGAAAGTGACTCTTTTTTTTATTCTTCGTCGTCTTTGATAGAATAAAACCTGTGTCGGAGAAAAAGTCCATTATGTAAATAGCGCGTTTAAGCGAGCGATGAGATGAGCTGTCAAAAATAATATCTAGTGAAATTCTGTAGTCTACTGAATGGTATTTTTAATTCAATAGTTCATAATATTTTAAGTCGAATTTTAGATGAAACGCAAATTATTTTGTTAATGAAATTGATTTAAAAATTATGATAGTTTATTTGCTTCCTCTTGTTTCTGCTAAAAGATTTGTTACACAATGCTATAAACTGTTAAATTATCATTGGATATAGTTCTGTCCTGATCATGGAAAAAATTCAACAAATGTTTTTGTTAATCAATTATTCACAGATTTGCCTAAAAATAACCAACGCAGTTAAGGTTACGCAATAAATAATTTTTAATAAAATTGAAGAATTGTAGATAATCACGAGGTAAAATATTAAAGTAAAGCAATTGTCACTCAAATATCTATCTCTACAAATGAGGTCTATTATTCCTAAACTGCTAGCTCTAATTGTGAAATGAGTAATCGTTAGGAAATATTTATAATGTTTCCGAGGTACCATAATTCATATAACGCCGTGAAGTGACGATTATGCTCTTCCAACTTTTGTAATTAATGGCCACGGCACACGAATTCTATCCGATCCAATTTTTGCCTCCAATAAATCTCTTAGGAATTTGCGGGTGCCATTGGCGTCCGGTCTGCGCGCTCAGACTCTCCTCCCACTCGATCTATTGAATTCCGTGTGTCATTACTGAGATATGGAAACCAATAAAAACGTCCTGTCCCATGCCGTTCATCGTTTATCTTTCTCCGATGATCGCTACCCGCCTTTGTAATCTGGTTTTGCTACCGCGTGTACGCAAAATCGAGCGTGAATGAGCAATGCTCCGTGATGCGCATTTTTTAAAGTTCCGTCAGCCATAGGTTAAGCCAGGATGGAGGACTCGACTTCTTGCATAACTCCATGTGAATATGAATTATTATCCAGAGAACTAAGGTAAATGACGATTTATAAGAGATCGGATACGTTGTAATGTTATATCGGAACTGTTTTTTATGATTTTATTATCTCGTTGTTACTGTTAATCCCATAAATTCGCACATTCAATCGGGAAGCTAGCAATATTTTCTCGGTAATCGATATGTTGCGCCTTTTCTGCGTCTAAACTCGACCACTCGCGTGAAATGTAAATCGGCGAGATGTTCTCGCGTCGCGCGAAAACAGATTTAAATACTCGGGAAGAAAAATAAATAGCAAAAAACCCAACGCGCAATCCTTCCACGGTCCTTAGATCGGAGTTGGCGTCCGGAGAAATGGTCGCTATCTGGACTGTAATTACGGTTACACGGAGGCCGGACCACGATATGCGGATTCCTCGTCGACCACGCCTACAGGAAATGCATTCGACCACTGCCTACGTACGGAGAGCGGCTTATTATGGTGGCGGTGCCGTACTCTGCGAGAGGTTGGCGTGGCGGTGGAGAGAGAGAGGGCGGAGGGGGGAGGGGAGGGGGGAGTTGTCTCGTGGAAATTAGTGGCGGGGCACTTATCAGAAGCGGTCTGACCACGCCCCTGTGGCTCAAAAGAGTTGAAAGGTTGCAAATAGAAAGGAGAGGGAGTTTGGGATGGAGACAGAGAAAGGGAGGGGGATGTGGAGATTCAGTGTGTCGTGGGATCGCGGTGTGTGTATATATATATACATATATATATGTGTGTGTTTGTGTATATATGTGTGTATATATATACACACAAGAGGTACGAAGGAATAAAGCAGTGAAATATGGCGTCGGTGCGCATTTCGCCGGGAGATTTACGTTTCCCCATTGCATCTCCATTAAAACTCTCCCTCTCCCATATCCAGGTAAGGAGATACGTCTTCTCGGCGGAGAAATGGAGGAAAAAAATGAAAGAAGTGCGGAGGAAAAAAAAGATCGCGCGCCTAGCTCTCCGGCGAATTCTCCTCTCTCTCACACTATTCACGAGCTATATTTAACTTTATTGATTTATCATACAGTCTGGCTCGATAATGGACGTCGCAAATATACAGCCGTCTTCCATACTCCCACACGCACGAGCAAAAACCTCATTCCTGTGACAGGGTGTATGGGGAAAAGGAGAGGATTAATAAAAAAAAAGAATGGGATAGGCAAAACTCTCTCGTCCATCACACCGGACGCCTTCGCGATGCGGAGGTCGCTCTTCCTTTTTTCCCTGTCTCTCTTCTCACCGATAACCGTGGCTCTGGGTTAACGAGATTCGCCAGGCAATGGGAAGATTATAAAAAAAATGAGGGGAACTGCATAGGTCATATAGTTCCGAGTCGTTCGTTCGTTCTTTCCTTCCGATGATGCGGTTTGCCCGGCTTGGGTGTCGCTCACAATGGGAAGCGCATTCTCTCCGTTAAGGCCTTCCCATCAATTCCAGGAGGGGAGAAAGAGAGGAGGAGAAATCTCGGCTCGACCCGATAGCTTGGACGTATTTACGAGTAAGCGTAGCGAGGAGTTATTGCCAAAGTACGCCATCCTCGCCGCCGCCGGTGGTGGCGTTGGGGGAGAGATTTCCGTCGTTCGTCTTTAAAAAAAGGTTGGAATCCGCGAGGAGATATCTTCGTAAAAACGAAACGTATTACAAAATACTCTTCGTTTTCTTTTCTTTTTTAAAAAGAAGAGATCGTGACCTATGCACGATTACAATATTCTCGTTATTCTTTCTTCTCGGCCATTTTATTTTCTCCGCGCTATTAAAACCGATATTTACTGTTGCTTCGATCATTAGAAAATTCTCGTTGGGAGGAAATTGATTTGAACGTGTTTTTATACTACTTCGGGTCTCGTTTCGGCGAGATTTTCAATTATAATCTTGTCGAGATATAATATGTATTTTCCGTCATTGTGTAAGGTTGCAGCGCAATTTAAAAACGGCTGCCGTAATCGTTTCTACTTTTTCTATTTTTTGAAAATTTATCTCGCGTCGGGGGGAAGAAATAACTAAACGTTACACGTGCAATTACCCCTCGGTAAAAAACTTTCTCTTTGCAATTTTCTTTGGTTTCGACGAAAAATAATATTTTTTTGAGCGAGGATGTTTTATGAAAAGATTGCGTAGACGTTATTAAACTAAGTTCTCTCTCTCTCTCTACACACATAACTATCTCCGACCTTACGAAAACGACGTTATATCACTTTCGGAATCATCGGAAACCCGGTGTATAGGCGCGAAAACAAATCTTTCACCGAAGATCTCCTTTTATTTCCCTAAAAATGCTTAGAAAGTCACGAAGTCTTTTGTTTATTTTTTATCTGTAACGGTTTCCACAATAAAAGTGAACGTATGGATTTTTTTTACGAACGAGAGCTTTCATGGCGTATTCCTTTCGATTCAATCTCAAAAAAATCCTTCCTTTCATCTCCGGGAAGAGAACATCACTTTCTAACGGCAACAAGAAATGCCGAAAAATCGTTTACTTTAACCCCCTTCCCACCCCACCCCATCCCCTATTGTTGAAGTCGCTCACGGTTGTACGAGAGTCGAATCGTCTCGAATGGCATCCGATATCCCTTTCCCTTTCCTATGATGTATATCGACGTACTTTCCGAAAGGGAGTTCGGAAGTGTGTTCGAAAAAAAAAACATTCCATTGTCCGGCGGAATGTTTCCGTTCCACCGGTTTCGAAGATCGATAGAATGATTTTTTTTAGCCACCCTCGCGACGCTGAGCGTGTTTGCGGTTGGTTCGGGATATGAACTTTTTGTATTGTAAGACTAAAAAATTAAAAAAAAAACTATTGCTATAAATTTTCGCGTATTCATACGTAATTTTAAAACCTAGACAATCACCATCAGTGAAGCCACCATGATGACAAATAAATTTCTCTCCGAATGAAGTTTTCACTGAAAAAATTAAATTGTCTCATCGAAATTTACGATCCTATAGTTAAATATTTATACGAATTACGGTTTTTAAAAAGTATGTTCGTCCTAATTATTGAAATTCGCAATATAAATTTAAATGTTAGTCCATATACTGACTGGGAATTCATTTCTAAAACTTTTCTGTTTAAAAACTTTATTAATTTTTTTTTGCACTAGTTAATTGGCTTGATACAATGTCCCATCGGGTTAACCTAAGCAGAATCTCAAACTCGCCGTAAATTAAATCGTTCTGAACAGATTACGTCACGTTGCATTTTGAAGATGTGTATTATCAAATCAGCATCTTTTTGTCCGGAAAGAAAATTAAGATAAATCCCACGCAACCTGCCTCGATACCATCCCGTAACTTGTCGATGCCAATGAGAACAACTTCCTGTTTCGTAAAAGACCTCCTCGGCATCAAATTACGGTTCGACGCGATAATCCGAAAGAAATAAAAAAAATTCAAATTGCGGCAGATGCACAGCTGCCTGGTAATTCTCGACGCGTACAGAAAAAAAAGCAAACACCCCGTCATTAGCGAGGCAAGAAACGGGCGTGGAAAGCGGAGGTGGGGGAGTAAAGGCGGTAGAGAAAAATGGAGGGTGAAGAGGAAAGACGTTTTTCTTTTTGGTGCTATTTTATTCTCTCGCAGGAACACAAAACATCAACACGCCCCGTATTAAGGGTCGGCGCGTTGAAAGAGCTAACGTTGTTCGCAATTACGATCTCGAGTTACGCTTTTTGGGTCCATTCTATTTAACTCGTCTTGGGACAATTAAAGCGGGTTTTAAGAGAGAGAGGGAGGGAGAGAGAGAGAGCGAGGAATGGGGGTGGGATTGTTGGAGAGGGAGGTAAGAAGGGCGAGGATTGTGGGAAATTGCGCATGTGAAAAGAAGAGACGGAATGGATGAAAGAATTCCGAGGGAGAAAGAGGGGAGTCTGCGGAGAGTTAAAAGATTAAGGGAGAGGGTGTACTGGGGGGCGGAAGGGAATGGGAGGGGGGGGGGCATAGTGGAGTAATGCACGTAATTGCGCCTATAGAGGCGAATACGGTTCTTGGAGAGGGAATTAATATTTCGTAACCGTTGGCAGCAACGGAAGCTGGTGTTGAAATGACCTGGATCTTTGTGAGAAGCCGTGGTTGTGTCGGTCCCTCTCCTCGTCTTATGCTCCTCCCCCCCTCTTCTCTCTCCCTCCTCTTTAAGGTGTCGTTGCGGCTTCTTCCCCACCAGAGGGCGGGGGGAGGGGAGGGGGGAGTGGGAGGGGAGGGGAGAGGGGTTGGGGGTGGTGGTAGTCGGCGCTCACCGCGTGGATGAGGCGGGAGAAACTCGGAAGGATGAGGAGGAGGAAGAAATCGAGGCAGATGAGAGATGAGATGCAAGATTGGGGGGGGTTTAAGATTGTCGAACGGCGTGATTCCGCTTGCGTGGTTCACGTGAAGAGTGACAGGTCATTACGCGGAGGATGTGGGATAATAGGGATGGGGGAGGGAGGAGGAAATGGGGAAACAATAATCCGGCTCTTTATTTCGTTGCGGTGCAGCGACCGGGTGCAAACACGTCTTTCTCCTGTTCGTCTTCATCCTCCTCCTTTCTCGATTTCGTTGATCTTTCCGTATCAAGGGTTCGGAAACTTTTGCTCGGGTTAGGTGTATGCTGTCAGGTAGACGCGGGTTGCTTATTGGGTCACGTTCCGCTAGCGTCCGTGACGTCACAGGGGTTAAAAGTTGATGCCGATTGCCGTATTTCAGTGACACTGTTCTGACGTCAGACGGTGATGCATGCGCTGAAGATTTTCCGTTACGAGTGAATGATTGCTTCTCAAAGGAGTGAAATTTTATTAATCGGACTTGCTAAAAAAAAAAAATAATCTACGGATTTTATCGTCTCGAAAAAAAAGCTCTCCTCGCGAAATAATTAATTATGGCCTGTCTCAAACCTCGAATCTCTTAATGGAGACGTTCATATGCAAAAATTAATTTTAAATGAGCTTTTAAAACTAAATGGTCATCACAATTGACGGAGAGCCATTAGTATAACTTGAAAAATGTAAAAGGATCCAGGGTTTGATTTCTAAGAAAGAAACAATCTCTTTCGCGTCGCACCTAAAATCCGACAAGTTCGAAATTCAAAAGCGTTGCCATAAATCATAAATCAAAAAATCGACGATGACTTGCACTTCCATTCTCGGAGATTGTAAAACGGAAAATTTATGCTGGAAATTATACGGTATGGAGTTACACGTAATAGAAACCTGTTCATTAAGGGACGATAAGACGTTTCAATAACGGTTTTGGTACGAGTCTATGGAGCGGACGGAACGAAAAAAAAAGGTATCTTCGGGGCCGCGAGGTCACGTATTCCTATCCCGTCCGACACTACGTGATATTTCGCCACGTCCATAAACTGCCTATCTTTGATAGGCTTTCGGTTCGGTGTCCTAATTAGACTACCTTGTGCCATGGAGGAGGAGACCTGGATTTATGCTTAGGTGTGGGCATCGTGACTGCATCACGCCGACCTATGGGACGTGAGTTCGATTCATAGTTAAAACCGTGACGTTAAGTTTTATTAGCTCGTTAATCATCATTTATTGCCGTCGTATGTACGCGAAAGCGGCCTCCCGACGGTCTTTATAGACATAAGAGACATTTTTTGCATTTTAATCTTGAATTAAACGTTTGAAAATCGTGGCTGTGATAAATTACACTGGTTTTTCCTTTCCCACTTTTGTTACATCAATACGAATCATAAAAGTCATCCCGGCCGTCAATGCTAAGCAGGTTAATTTAGACTGATGCTTCTGTAAGATTACCTTAAATATTTGTGGTGATGTTTTTATCTCATCAGTATTATTACACCTTTTCAGTCCCGTAAAAATGTAGGATTTAAACTTGAACGTGTTTAAATGTTAATTTTAGTGCGCAGATGACCTGAATTTATGCCATAGATTATAAATATTTCGACCTGTAGCTATATAAATACGCAGATCTGCTAAACAGGTTATGATACAATGTTCAAACGAGAAAAGATTATAGAAAACCCACAAGTCATATTCTTAATTAAAAAACATTTCTCGGTGTACGTTATCCACCGGTAGACAATATTTCAATGCCAATCTATTGAAATTTTTAAATTTACTTAAATTATACGTAGAAATCTGTTTTTTAGGTTTGAAATCATAAAACATAATTGTATTTGGCGTTAAAATCTTTCATTTGATTCCCTTTTAAGGTATAAATCTTCGTCAGTGCGGAATCTTAGCGTGATTTACCTAAAATCACTTATTTCGTTCAATTGTCTCATCTATTTTAAAATAAATTGCTTAAAAATTTACAAAAAAGCATTTACTTATAAGCTGATTGATTAAAGAATTAGTTCGGTATAATCGTGTAAAAACCTATCCCCTAATTTTCCATGATCTATCGAAATATCACTTCTAGGACAATGTGCAAATAACGTCCACTTTTGGAACAATAAGTTTCAGAAAAATCAAAATTGCGTGATTGATGGTTGAAATAGCTAAAATGACATCTAGCAATCAGTTTCTTCCGTTGAATTGACTTTTTTTCCTTAGACAAAAAATTACGGCAACCTTTCTCTAGCAACTCGTGTGATTTCGAACATTTGAAACGCCGGCGATCTGGACAGATTAGATACTCTGAATACACACAAAAAAAAACAAAAAGCGGTCGAAGAGAAGTATTTTTTTTATCTCTCTTGTCCTTCTGTCTCTCTTGCATTCGGAGCAGCGCTTCAAAATATTTCTTCGGCTCTTTATGTTGTACCAATCCATCAAATTTCATAACATCCTTCCACTCCGCCATGTTAGCTGTCATAAATAGGTTATTAGCAGGTATTTGGGTTACTTGGGAACGCAGGAAGCGCAAGAAACTCGAGCATGGAAAATTAGCTCTGTTTATGCGCCTCAACACACACACATCCCAAGACGAGACAAGCGAAATAATGGAAAGCGTCTCTCATCATTCAGAAATATTAACGTCCACTCTCTGAACTAGTGTTTTGTGTTTCCGTCGGATTGTATTTGCGCGGAAGAAAGCTTAGAGTATTCGAAATTATTTCTGCCCTCTCTCTCCCCACTCCCAGACACCTCGATTATTTATAAAGTTTAATGACTTACTAGTTATAAAATCGATTGCATAAGTGCAACAAAATATGGCTAGGTATTTCAATTCTGATAGGTAAAAGGGGTGAATTTTAATTATATCTGCGTTGATTTATCCAACATCGTTAAATGTTTCGTGAAAAAATTAGAGCTAAAGTGAAAAGAAACGTTTTGGAGTTTTATTGCTATCGTTATTCCTATAAAGAGGTCAATTGAGTCTCAAATCCCTTAATGGTAAAATTTACGCGCCTAATGTTTGTCATTTTTTTTGGTATAATATTCGTAAATATCATCTGAATTCGAACTGATGAAAGATTGCATAACTATTTCACTCGTGCGAAACGTACGTTTCTAGAGACTGTTAAAATAGATTCGAATTGAAATAATGGCCAACGAAAGACAAAAGACAATGCAATATCCATTTGTATCAAATTTAAAAAAAGACAAAGGGAAAGGTTGAAAGGTCCGTAATGCTCGAACTGCAACAGAGCGACTAAATGTCGGCAGCCGCGAGTGGTCTTAGAACCTCAAATGGGAGCCAATTGAGAGCAGATGTCAAAAGGCAGGGATGCGGCTATTAGATGTTAAGAGCTTTGGAAACTGTCCAGCTAGAAGTAACGGGTGTATTGTGGCAGATAATCTCAGGAGTCGGCGGTCATAAAGCTAGGTAAAAGGAAGGCGAGGTGCAGGAAATAAGTTTCCGTTTCAAACATCACTCGAACAGAATGAAAAAAATAACTTTACTGATGGCAATACCCGAGGGAACACAATAAATATACTCTTTAGGGGCAGTAAATCCTTAGATTCTATTCCAGTTTTATTGATGTTTACAGTAGAAACGGCTCTAAATTGACGTAATGAAATATTTCGTTTGCATAGTTCCACTCGCGTCTGAGGAATAAAGTTTATGAAATGTATTTGTAACGCGAGATGATTTTTCGCTCTTCAATTTAATGTAATTTGTTCTCAAACGTGTATTATCTATGAACATGAGTAGTAGTAAAAGGTGGAAAAAATACTTAGATATGTCATAGAGTGCGGAATGTGATTAAACAAAATTCCCTTTAATCAAGTTACATGCTCTTTTTTGAAAAGATTTAAGTATGTTTATGTATTGGTATTACTTTCCTTTAGTGCAAAATCCACATAGACATTTTAATTTGAAGATAGCATCACGTAGATTCAAAATATTAGAAAGATAGATGCTAATTTTTTGCCATTATCATTTTTATGAATTTCACTGGATGGTTCTAATGAGTATCTCATATGTTTCCAGAAATATTAATTCTGCATACATGAGAATTAAGTGATTAAGTGTTTGTCTTTTGTTAAGAATGTCTTTATTGCCACTTCTGTTACCTTTTGGATCTGTATATGGAGTGACAAATTATCATACGATGATAACTTTTTCAAGTTATATCAAGAAGGTATTCATAATAAAAAATACATCATAATAAACCTAACAAAACTATAATGTAGGTTCAGACAGGTAAATAATTATGTTATCTTTCCAAAAGAATTCTTTTTTGTTATATACATCTTCCTTCGGTCGGGTAAAAAAAACAATCATTACGCAACAACGAACATGACCGTAGCTTGATTTCCCAGCGAATTACTTAATCAGACAAAGATGCTAACATAATCCTCCATGGAGAAAAAAAATCCTCTCCGCTCGAAGAACGACACACAATTTCCATTTTAACTTTTTGTATCCTTTCCCATTCACACCAAACTAATTGTACGGAAATCGACGGGGATACAGGCAAGCAAAATGAAGTAACGCCCGTCTCACTATATATATATATATATATATATATATATATGTATATATATATAGCCGCGTAAAGCTGCATCGTCACGAAAATTAGGGAGATGAAAATCGACCCCGAAGAGTTTTTTTTTAAGAGTCCGTATCGGACGTTGTCAGCGAACCTTTCTAGAGATATAACACAGAGGAGAGGAAAAGAGATCTCCAGGAAAAGATCTCTTTTTTATATAGAGTGAATCGAAAGTCAGAGATAGACATAGAGAGAGAGAGAGGAGGGAAGGAGGAAAGATTAGCGCTTATCGGATGTGTTGTTGTGCACGTTGCTTCACCATCTCTCTCCTTCTCCCTCCTCTCTCTCACACACACACACAAACACTCTCTCACCCTCTCTCTCTCTCACTCTCTCTCTCTCACTCTCTCACTCTCTCTCTCCCTGCTAAGCTCTTCGGCCTGTTTGAGCAATGACCACAGATATTCGAAAAAGGAAGAAAAAAAAGAGTATCTCTTTATACACGTTCGATTTCGTATCGTCCAGATAGAGAGAGAGAGAGGGAGAGTGGGGGAATAGGAGTATAGATTAAAATAGTAATAGGGAAAGCGCCTTAAGAAAAACCTCTTCGTTCGCAGTAAATGGAGAAGGGACATTGATTCGGCGCCGCTCACGATGTTATGCGGCCGCTGCTGCTAAGAAACCCTTTCGGAATAATGCAATTGTTTCCGATAGAGAGGGAGAAAGAGAGAGAGAGGAGGGGGGAGGGGGGATAGAGGTGGTTGTTTCGTAGAGACAGGAAGAGAGAACGGCCGAGTAGTTCTTATCTAACGACGCTATCTCTTTGCCAAGTGCTCTTGTCCGACGTTCTGCATTTGTTTGAATTCCCTTAATGTTTATCATAGGCTGTGGTATTTCCGTTGTTATCTACGTGTAGAAGAAGAGGTATCATTTTCTTACATAAAAAACAATAAGATTACGTCATATAGTAACGACGAAATAATTTTAATAATAATTGAAAAGCTGTATGAGAAATTGAGTTGTTTTATAAAGGTCTCACACGGGCAGTTTTCGTTAATATGATTGGGATAAGTAATAAAGAAAATATGATAAATTCGTTGCGGACTAATTATAATTTCAAGCTAAAGGTTAAAGAGGTGATATTAGGATAAATTTATGGTCATATTCTTCTACACCTATCTAAAATTCTCTTTCTAATACAAATAAATTTGATATAGATGTTGTTACTGACAAATCATTCGTTATAAAAACAAAATTGAAACATTAAAATATTCACGTTAGCCATTCATTGACCGAAATTTTACATTACAACAAACTCATTTACATGCTTCCTCTGCGTTGACAGTTTGTGGTAATACGTTTGAGAAGTTGAGGAGAAAAGATACATCTGGTTTCTCTGTGGAATATCGCAGAGGTAACATTTAAGAGCGGTAAAAAGTTCAGAGCTTCGACCTAAATATTTGGTATTTCCGCAAATGGTGCCACGAGCGATTATAACACGCCAGTAATGCACGCATTTATTAGAAATGAAATTTAAACCAATGTTTTTAATCAGTTCCACCGAAGGAAATGGCTCTTTCTTCGTTGTAACAAAAAATTAAGAGAGGAACAAAAGACGTTCACCCAAGACTTTCAAATATTAATCCGCCGTCGTGGAAAGCTGTCATTTTCGTACGATCTCCGAGGGAACGCTGAGTTCCGTTCTTGGATACCTTGCGGCTCATTGTTGAGAGAACGATCCCGTTAAGACACCGACATTTTTTTATAAACCGGTATAAATCAGGCAGTAAAATGTAATAGACCATTTTTTTAAATCGGAGCTGCTATTTCAAAAAAAATTCGAAATTAACTCCAGAGGAAAATAAATGTACAAGTGAAATTAAGACGCCGGGAGAAATTGCTTTTCCGTGGGAGCCGTCTAATTATAAGTCGCATTACCGCCCCTACTTGGATGCTTTGAAGCAGAGATATACACCACTCTACGCGGAGGTATCCGGTTTGTGTCTCTCAAGTGTCCGTGGGTGTGTGCAAACGCGTTAATCTCTCTCTCTCTCTTTCTCTCTTTCCTTTTCGCCCGGAAGAAAAAGGAACGAAGAGAAGCGATAATTAGCGCTTTGATGGATTCTTCCTCCCTTTATATGGAGGTTGAAAAGATAAAAAGCCTAAGGGTTGTGTTCTGGACGCGTTCAAAAAAAAAGAAAGAAACTTGGAAACATGCGCTCCTCAAAATGTGACAACAATCAGCTATGGTGATAAACACACGGTCGCGCGAGCATGGTACTATAGTAGGTGTGTGTGTGTGTGCGCGCGCGCGCCTTGGAACGTGACTTAAGGAGACGTACTAACAAGCAGCGTCAAAAAAAATCTCCTAGCCGTTGTTTCCAAGTCTCGGTGATCTCGCCTCCGCATTCCAAGGGGATGAAGACGAGATTGGGACGGAAAAGGGAAGGATTGGGTGTGCATGAGTGTGTGCGCTTGTGAGTGTGTCTCTGAAGGCGGAAGGCGTGGGTTTCAGACCGAACTCTGAAAGAGATTTCTAGTAGAAATTCCAGAATGGTAAGGGGCGTTGAATAAAAAGAGGAAATGAATGTGTTTGGAACCTCAGGAGTAAGAAGATCGCATTTGTGGATACGACCACGTGAAAAGTGAAATGTAAAATGTATTTTGCTGAATGCTCCATAGGTGTGCATACATTCGTCAAAGAAAGCTCTAGCATGTGTTGCGATGTAAGTAATCAAACAGAATCAGCGAGGTGTGTGGGATCACTAACTAGCTTACTTTCCTTTAAGATAATTTATCGATAAAGACGCCGCGTTTCATTCACTGTCCTTCCACCTATATGGAGCAAATCTTTTTCAGTCATATTAAATTTGTGAATATTCAAATGATTCTAAAGTTCTTTTAGAATATCAGAATAAACCAAAGAAGGAATAAATGATTCAGGCAAAGTCGGTCTTTAATCGAAAAACTGTTAATAAACAACTATGGATTAGTTTCTATTGAATTGCATCGAACGCAGTGATATTTACCGAAAAATGGCTGTAAGTTAGTAAAGTCTATCATTAATTTCGGAATACATTAGTGTGTACGCCATGGGTTTACGGAATATCTCTTGGGTCAGAAGAGATTTTTCGAATAATCTCTCGAAGATCAAAATTAACTCCAATGAATGGAATTCCAGTCAAATCCATTCGAGGAAGAAAATATGTTCTTTAGAAAATGGAGGACTACATTGATAATGAATCTGATATAAAATGAAAGTTATAGGAAATAGTGTATTTCGGTGGAAAAAATATTTAATGTAATAAGGACCATTTTAAAATCTGTGCGTTTAACCTTACTTTAGGCGCGTTTAGGGGCATCTTAATGTTATGGTCAAAGCCATGGTGATCATGTAAATTTGCAGCACAAATCAACTACTATGGACCAAAATTGGCTTTGGTGGATAATTTTTACAAATGGCCTTCAACGTAAAAATTCTATCAAAATTCTTTAGTCCAGTGAGCATTTCTTGTACGTGGAAGTAGAATATTCCGAATTTGAATTGAGTTCAAAAAAATTCATGTGATTAAACGAAAGTGGCCATAATAGAGTCATGCGAGAACGTGTATCTCGTTTGAAAACAATCTTATTTGACCCATGAAACAATGATAAAAAATGGAAAAAAAAGTTGCATAGGCGAGGAGATCGTGAGAAGGAGAAATAACAACGGGAACTTAAAAAAACGAGTCCCTAAACGGCGGCGGTTATGAGATACAAATAGAATCTCGAGAGACTCCAATCGAAACACAATCTCTACTTGCGCAACGCCATATAAATGGAAGACTTCGCCAACCTATTTACACGGAAGCTATGGTTCGTAATAATCAGAGGAGAAATTTGAAAATATATTTTTTTCGGTCCCGAAAGAACCGATCGCTGTCGAAAATAAAAAACTCTCGGAGACTTAAAAACATTTCCGAGGCAAAAAAAAAAGAAACCGAAAGGCGTTCTCATTTCTATCGGAGGAAAACTGAATGGGATAATGCGACAGTGTAAAAATAGAGGAACGGTCCGAGACGGATTAGAACGCGAGTGTGGTTGGGAGAGTAATTTCAGGTAAATAATGCGGAGAGGTGATATAAGAGTCGCGTTTAAGAGACAAACTGGACGAGGAAAGAAAGATGCCATAAATTATCGGAATAACTCTAAGTAACATGCGCTGTCGACGTTCTATAAATTCTCCGATGAATTTCAAATCAAGGATAATGATGGATGATTTTAAATCGCGGTTCAAGCTCTCTGCTTGGATAAAATGCTCTGCCGAGCTGTTTTACGTAATTTAATATCAATAGGAAATCCTGTTTTCTCCTCTCGAAGCGATGTAACGGCTTAATATTCTTGGCGTTTTTACTCATGCTATGCATACCATTACCATAACTGATATTTATTTATATTACGTTACTATGATACGATAATGCGATTTATACCGTATGTTCTGGGTGTATATTGCTTTATTTAAAAATAATTAGTTTTAGTAGATTTTAAGGACTAAATATCACTCAGGGCGTATAAGTGAATCAACGGAAAAATATCCTCCACTTATTTTTTTTAACACCTTTAAATAATGCTTCGCGTTTATAAAGACTTCCATCTTCCATTGCCATTTTTATAAAGAAATTATTCTTCAGAGGCTTGAAAAATAAATATTTTCAATCGTAAAGAAATACATAAAAAAATTCTCCGCCGGATTCCTCCGCAAGCACGTTAATATTCAAAAGAAAAAGAAAATCGGCGCCGTTTTTTATGACCGACATAAATATTTATATCTTCATACGAGCATTCATCCAACCGCATTAAAAACAGCAATTTTCTAGTCAGATAAAAGATATGCGATATAGCGATTTTTTCCCCGCGTTTCCGTTCGCTGGCTCGGTCACGTGCAAACGTAAATGCTCGTTGCCTTTTCCTCCGTCTCGCGAGCACGCAACATTTTTCCACTTTTTAATAGAGAGAGAAATAGAGAGAGAGAGAGATAGAAAGAGTGAGAGAGATTTCAACGGGAACTTAGAGCACGTGGTCTTTAAGGTTCGGGGGAAATGAATGTATGTTATAAGAAAAGATCAGGTCTCCTAACACTTCGATCAAAGCCAAACTGACGTTCATAATCCTATCTTTTTTTTTTTAGCGCTCGCTCACTTCTTACCCTGTGTCAGCACGCACATTGTGCCGTAAGTGGCCCTTAATTCGTTCCTCGTGCTCTTTAAACTCTTATCGTGTTTCCAAGTTAGGCGGAGCGAAATGCGGCAGAAATTTGTTGCATCTTCTTGCCGAGTTTATCGGAAGGTTGTTTGGAGTAAATTTACCTCATGTCGAGGTAATTGCCTTTATGGATATCATATAAGGAAGTAGAATTTCAAATACTTTCTCGTACATCCATTCCGAGGCTTACGGTGAAGTGTGATCTAAAAATCTGTCCATGAGTAGGATCTCTGTTGCAAATTCATTATAAGAAGCTCCATCCATCCATAGTTTTCAACCCTAAGGTTGGTTTGAAATGACTTGGGAGTAAACACATATGATGTGGTGGTTTCCCGTTGCCTTCCACATCAGACACACACACATGATTGATGAAATATGAAATTATGAAAACGACACAAACATCCATGCTCTTGGCTGGATTCGAACCCACCACCTTAGCGATGGTAGGCCAATACGCTAGTCCTTCCACCACCGGGGCCGGTATAAGAAGCTCAATACTATAATATTATATTTGAGTTCGTAGCTACCGGAATAGCTACATATTTGGAAATTACTTATCATTCCCAGTTTTATTATGGATCAAAACGCTTCACCATATAGGGCATCAATTTTTCGCATTTTGCATAAAATTATCATTGTGTCTGCAGATAATCTGCATTTTTTCCAACGATTTTTTCGCCATTTTCAGTTACTTCGGATCAAATATATCTTGGATTTGTGAAATATATTTAGGTACTAAAGATTTCAAGTTTCATAATATCATTTATTTATTTCTAAAAACATTTTGTTTTAACAGGTTACCATTGATTGATTATATTTGTAAAAATCTTTAGACATAAGTAGCGCTTGGAAAACTGACAAGCCGAGGAATCATAGCTGCAGGCAGAAAAAATATTTGAAAAGCTCATCGTGATCATTCTCATTTATTTCAACGGCAATCAAATGTGACATCGGAATTTGTTTTAACAGCACCCTTTTAAAAAAGAAAAACAAGTGCACGAATCCAGTATTGAAACAGTTTCAGCGAAGAGCGGCAAGCATCTAAAGAATGAATGTCCTTCCGACGCATGCCGCAAAACGGGTCGATTATGAACTAGGCCACACTCTTGGCACGCGCGCTCTAACGCAATCGTAGAAAAACTCATCGGCGTTATTGGTAAGGAAAAAAAGGTCTGGATACTCCAAATGACCTTTCCCTTCTCTGATAAAAAAAAAACATTGACCGTTCCCTCCCCATTCCTCTCCTTTTATCTCCGTCGCGCTGGCGAGCTCTTTCGAGAGTGGCACAGGTGGGAAACGTGGAACAAACACAAGCGGTCATTTTTTCCTTGGAACTCATCCAAGCGCGATTGCAGAAGAGTTCGTGAACAATGATATTTAGCCCCTTCCCCCATTTTATGCCCAACTCCCTTCACTACGACCACCTTCCGAAGAGGAAGAGGAGGGTGGTCGTAAGTCCCCTTAAAGGCACGCAATAACCATTTGCATGGAAATACGCCGCCTTTATAAGAGAGTCTTGTTTATATATATATATATATACACACACACATATATATATATAGAAAGGAAGAGAGAGAGTGGGAAAGAGACAATCATGCGAAACGCCGATTGATTCCACCAATTAAGAAGGAGGAGGGTTTCCGAGACCGCGGTACCGGGTTCCATGCTTAGCCATTGCAGCGCGTTCGGTTTACGTCTTGATTAAAAAGATTGGAAGCCGCCGAGAAAGAGAGGGATATACGTTTTCCCGAAAAAATCGGAATGGAAAGAAATCGATAGAGAAAATCATGGGATAAATAAGCAAAAGTGAAATGTCTTTTGCCAAATGAATCTTAGAGCCACAGATATGGCAAATTAACTTTTTAAACGTGATTTTCAGTTTCAAAAATATAGTTAAACCAAACAAATTTTCAGTTATCTGGCGACTTAAAAATGATTGCACTCAGGCGTAAAATAATTTCTGTGGAAGACTTAAAAATCTGATTAGAGATGACGATAATGGAAATGATAAAAAGAGCCATTTATTCTTTTGGTGTGAATTAGTCACTGCGTAATTTGAATTTTATAAATATATCGCTAAAATAAATGAGACTTATTTGAGTTTAGTATTTAATGTGGTGACTTTGTGATGCGAGCCGACGTATGATTTTTTTAAATTGAAGCCAATCTAATTATTATTATGTAACATAGAATTTCGGCAGCATTTCCTGGTCAATTAACAAAATTCCCCTCAAAAACACAAAAATAACAGTTCAAGGTGCCGGAATAATATAAATAAACACTTTTAATATAATACGACTTTATATTTTATTTTTCTTCGTGTCGATTTGAACGCTAAACACGACTTGCTTTAACTACGCGTCGATCTTTTTAGCTTTCCTTAAAATTCAGCAACAAGTAATCGTTTCGAAGGTCGAAACGGAAAGGATAAAACGCTCGTTTCCCTGCGAACAAATCCGTCCGTTTCACTGCCATCGTGGAATGCAAAAATTTCTCCCACACACACACACGCGCGCGCACCCTTTCCTTACCATTTTTTTTAAATAACGAAAAGTGCACCGCATTATTCACTTCGCAATCCTTCAAATCAACTCGAAAGGATCTTTCGGAGAGTGCTCAGTCGAGTTTTAAAAGGAAAGGATATTTTTCCAAGGAAAAATCACGCCCTTTCGTACTTGGTCGGTGTTCCACAAGTTTGCTCGACGCAACTGCTTTATTTTTCGTTTTTTTTTTTTTGAACGGCTAGCAATGGACCTTCCCATTCCATCCTCCTCTCAACCCTCTTTTTCTCTCTCTCTCTCTCTCTCGCCACTTTACTCCCGTCCCCTCTTCCCGAAACGGCGCATCTCGCGTGCTCGAGGAAAATGGCGGCTATCTGAATTGCAAATGCCACTCAAAAGGGTCACCCAATGCTATCTGCTTACGTGTTTCCATTCTCTTCCTCCTTTCGCCGATTCATAGAGGGCGTAGGGAAATGCGGGTTATCGGTCCGATGCTCGGCCGACCATTGTTGAACAAGGTCCGAACTCCCTTTGTCGATATTCCGTGGAGAGAGGGGGGGGGGGTGTTATCGCAACCTAAGGCGAGCGGTGCTTTTGGTCTCCCTGTGACGTCAGGAGCCAATCACGTATACAGGAAGTATGCAATAAAATATAATATACCATTCCGATGATTTAGCATATTTTAATTAGTAACACAAAATGGATTTTTTGTTTAAGTTGCTGTTTTGAATTTATTCATAGCTAAGGTTTACGTCTTTAATGCTTATTTATTACAGAAAAAGGTTAAGCTTATTTGAAATTTTTGGATAAGAAAATTACATGCGCAAATAGAACGTGGAAATGGAATGGAAAAATACACGAGCAGTACAAAGAATGCCATACCATCGGCAAAGTTGAGGAATTTTAATTTACGACATCAGATCTAAGGGGTAGTTTTTACCAAGATGAATTTACCATTTAATAAAATGAAGAGAAATCATGCGCCTCAAAAATGACTTTGAGTTAGAGACCTTATGAATCCGACGTTTCGTAGATACATGTCTTCATCGTCTAACCGCGTTTTGAAATTCTAATTTCAATCACGATCGTGTTTGATTGTTTTCTCCGCGCCAATTTTGGGATCACGACCAATATTACTGCCGTGATCGATGCGCCGGTCGCAAAATCTATGGGATGCGCCTAAGATTCAATCACTTCCATAAGTGCATAGGATGTGCAATGCAATCTCTTAATTAACGTCTGACTAACGTTCAGTTCATTATTCTTACCGTCGAATCTCGTTATGAATGGCTGGTTAAATCAATATGACGAGCGATTTGGATCGGCATCATTGAGCAATGCTTTATTGGTTAATCATATGAACAGTTTCATTAATATCTAGAAGGAAATCCATTATAACTGAATTTTAAAGTAAAATGTGTTTAAAGATGCTACCAAATTTCGAGGAAAAGATGAGATTAAACATTCTTTCACAAAAATAATATTGGATGAATGGAGCAAATTACCAGAACTGGCTCCATATTCCTTTCCATCTTGCGAATGAGCTTTTAGGAACAGGCTCCAAACAGTGTCGTAACTAGGAACAGAAGGTCCCGCAACTTATAATCTATCGCAAGAGATAAGAACCAGAGAGGAAAACTAGGTCCTTCGCTCGAGTAAAGGGATTTCGTATCCAGATATTCAAAAGCGATCGATCGCAATTAATGTTCCCCGGCGCCAGGAGATATCGCAGGCACGAAAGACGTCTCTTTACGCAGGGAGCGAATTTCATGCACGGCTACACATCCAGGTGCGAGCAACTGCTGGGCACGAATATTTTGAAGCAAACCCAGCAGCAGTCACGGTCAAGACTTCTTTCAGGAAAAAAATCTCCTTCCCTTTCAATGATGACATATCTCCGTATGCATTTATGCAGTTGTCTGTTCTTATTCCATAACCGGGCATTCCTTTCATGTTCAACGCTCTTAACCTTCCATCACGGTAACTGCCATGATTGGTAGCAATATTTAAAAAAAAAACAGTTTGGAAGCAGTAAGGGGAAATAGGTTGGATTCCTTTCTCTTTAGCGTGGGAAAGGCTTAAAACTCGGATAAGGTAATATATTAAAATGGATTGGGGAATGTCCTGTTTCTGTTCTTCAAGGAAGCGTAGATTGCAGATTTTTTTCTCTTGTTCTCAAATTTTCCAAAATTCCAGCATATGCCTTTCTCATAAGGATCTTATGATCAATTTATTCCATTAATTTAATAGCCAGGAATCTGATTTATTCCCTTTTATTACAATTGGCAGAAACTCCTCATTTTTTTCTCTCATTTTTCGAATTCTATTTCTTTTTTGCATCATCAACCTTCATAACCTTCCATTTTCTCTCTCAAAGTCGTCCTCTTGACGAAGAGAACAACAGATCGCGCGATCATACTTATCTAATGGAGCGTAAATGTCCGATAGCGGCAAAATGAAGTTGGAGGATTCTGCAAAAAATATTCACTTCTCATATACCTTGCTCTACAATTAGAAAGATATTCGGTCGAAGTTTTGGCAGTCGTCCATCCCTATTTCCCTTTGTACCTTGTACCGTATATTCTACTAATCGGTCTCCGTGCCGTATTTTGTTAATTCTTTCTCCAAGTGAATATTTTTCTAATATTTATCCACTTAGTTTCTATTTCTTTAATAATATTTCAGCTGAATGATTAAAATTCGCTCTAGTCCAGTATTAAATGTCTAAGAGCCCTTCAATGCAGCAAAATAGGCGGGTTTAGAAATGCTTCAAAATATTCGTGTTTCTTTCTCCTGAAAATGCAGAAGAGTCATATTGAAAATCTTTGGAGATTTATTTCTTTTAAAAGCGATGTAATTACTGACTTTATGTGATATTCTCCTTGTTTTCACCGCATATTCACGCAGTTTTAAATTATATTCTCGATTTTATCGACAAGCACATTTGGTGATACCCAAGTGACATTCATGTTTTAAATGGGTAAATTTTCCCTGCCCAGAAGTATCCACTGTAGAAAGTTTATGAATGCATTTTTAGGCAATAGACGAAATAAGTGACGCATTTTAAAACGTATATTATATATATATATATATATATATATATATATATAGGGTAAAAACTTTATTTATAGGTCAAGATAGGCCGAAGGGATAAGGTTAATGACTATGATGTTACCCGAAGATTTTTATCATTATCCTTCCAGCAATCAGATGAGGTGGCTGTGGGTCGGGATGAGCTCACGTTGCCCAACAAGTGGTTTTCCGAGATAAATGGGATGGAGAGAGAGAGAGGAGAGGATTCGAAGGACGATCGGGAAATGGTTTCGGGCGGGAAATAGGAAGGATGATCGGGACGAACTGGGATAAGCGTGATAATCTTAATGAGGCATAACATCATCGAAAGAGGCTCCAGACTTAAGGATATTCCGAAGATTAAAAGTTACGGAGAGGAGTGGCCTTGCCTCGGTTGGAGGATGACGGTGGCGAAACACGTAATTTTAGAATGGAAAATTGAGGGTATAACGCATGAAGTTTACCTAAGATGCGACATTTTCGCCATTCTGTGCGTTGTTAGTACTATTGGTAGGTAAACCGTAAGAGCCGAAAAAGAAAATTTCTAAGATTCGGTCTTCCATCTTCTGAAACATTCATTTAGCTTACCCACTTTTTCTCCTTGATTTGTTCCTCATTTGAGGCCTTGTTTTTGGGCATACATTGCATTTATTTTTATTCTGGATATGAGGATGCCGTGGAATAAAAAAAATGAGTTAGACGGATAGATTACGAATGAGGGCGTAATGAGAGCAAAATGAGAAAAACGATATTGCAGTTAGATAAGGAGCGTGCTGAGAAAATTGCATTGACAGATCAATATGAATAATTGAATATAATAATGGAGATATAATTCTAGGGAAAATAGAATAAGTAGGAAGAAGTTAAGAAAGTTTTCAAATTTGGAAAAAATTGTATATAGTCGATAATTAATGGATAGACTCAATATTGTAAAAATTCTGAGGTTTACTTAATATTCTTTCAGATTGCAAAAACATAAGTTCTCATTTTATAGTGACACGTTTAAAAATAAAAGCTACAATTGATCTCGTTTTGTGTGCAAATTCCTAGAGAAAATACATAAGTTCTTGTATACTTCTATTACTGACTATCTCCTCTAATAACCTTGGAGGAAAAGACTATAACCGCCACACCTACTTTAATTCAATTACGTATCAATAATCAATAAGGACTTCCATAAAAAAATCCAATCTTGGTTCAAAGACTGGAAAGATATTTTTATTGAAAATTATCCAAATTTTTTGGCTCAGTTTTTTCTTGATGGACAATTACAATTATATTAACTAATAAATATTTTTATTTCATATTCGCCGACATTTAAAAGTAGCAAATTATTCAGAAAAGTAGAACGTGTATCATTTTGCGTGGGAAAAACGCACCTTCTAGAAGCACAAAACACGAAACGTAAATACTTAAACGTTTAAAATGCAATTTTCCCAACCAAATTCACCTGACACGACAATGGAAAATTTATTTCAATAACCCGAGTACCGCTTGTCTGCTTAATGGCTTGAGCGACGTTTGATACATCGCAAATAATAAATAAACGCCTCACGCCGCACAATGGGAGCCATTACGCAACGAGTCATCCGAAAGGCAAATAAAAAAAACACGGCGGGAAAAAGTCGAGCGCCCCTTCAAAAGGAGATGAATTTCTTTATAGAGTAGCATAAAAGAGGATGAAATGAAACGATGGTTTCGGGCGAAGAATGGGAAGCGAATCAGTCGAAAAAATGTCGGCCGCCAGAGAGAGCGAGAGAGAGGAAGGCGAGATGACGAGCGACTCCAAGTGGTGAAATTGAAAGCGATTGGTGGAATTAGAGATGGAGGAATTCGAAGGAGGGGAAAAAATATATAAGGTCTAAGGGTACGTTTTCTAAAGGTAAAGGAATGAGGGAAGGGTGAGGAAAGAAGGTAAAATGGGGAGGGTTGAATGGGATACTATTGTGGACGGATGGGTCACGGGTTAGCTCAAGCGTGGAGGGATATCCTTGAAGAGTGAGAGTGACGGGTGGGTGGAGTGGGAAAAGGATGGATGGATGGATGGAGGGAGGGAGGAAGGGGTGGGGAGGAAAGTACAAGGAGCGAAATCAAAGGATCAGATTGGGATTGTAGAACGCCCCGAGGAATTGAGGAGTGGTGAGAGAAAAGAATGGAGTGGGGAAGCGTAAAAAAATGTGGGATGGGTGGAAGAGAGAGAGAGAGAGGAGATCATAAATCGAATCGAACGAATGCGAATCGAAAGATTTTGTGTAGAAATTCCATGTATCCAGCGATTTGAGTTGAAAATGTCACGATCTTAAAGGATGCGGTTGTTGACGGATGGGGCGACCGCATTACGACCTGATGGTTCATCGAGGTCGCGTCCTTAAGAATTGAAGGATCGAGACTGAGGCGAAACGATATATGAAAAGGCTAAATAGTAAGGAGCGGGGAAGGTACCCAGGCAACATGAAAAGCTTTCAAATAATTAACGAAGCAAGAGAAAATCATAAGAATCTATCATGTTGTAAATTAAATTGGAACAGATGCAGAATTGGCAATAGAAATTGATGAATGAAAACCGAATAGATTTGAGAGAGTATGTGTGATTAATGAGGGAAGAAGTCTGAGGAAGGAAGAGAACAAAGAGCTTCGTGGGGGAAAACGTGGCCCTTAAGTTCCTTTGTAATGTTCATCCGGTAAAAGCACCTTCGATGCATCATAAATCTTCACAACATCTATCAAGTTTGTCAAGGCTTAATATGCGGTCGTATTTCGACCAAAATGGGCCATCAAAAGCTCACCAAACAGCCGCGATATATTTATTGCTGTCGTAAGATTTCCATCGTGCGTTAGTTATTGTTTTGGGCTGACTTTGAAATCTCACACGGCGGTAGTTGCTTTCGCAAGATGTCTCGTTTGATTTCTCTGGAAAATCAATGAAGATGCTAGTAAAAAAATCGCCGCATTTCTCGTCTTAACAAGAACCCTAAAATCGACCTGCGTCTGGTAGGTGTAGGTAGATCGATTTATGATGGCAGTGCGCACTAGACACTTTCACTTTAGGACGAGTTTATATATATAAGTGCATTTACAGACATTGACATTTTTTATGAAATTTTTTTCTGTTCTGGTTCGTCTTATGGGCAAATATGTCTCAAATACGGTAATTGCTTTTCTAGGTGTGTACCAAAAAAGTGTTCCGTAAGAAAATCAGTGAAAGTTTACTGAAAAACTTGCGAGCAGAATGGCAGTAGGTACTCACGATTTTTAATTATGGATGTTTGAAAAATTATGCCCATCAATCAGACCAATAAACGTCACATAATTTTTAAGCGTCTCTTTTATGTTCTCTTTTCCTTAATTGACCTCCGGCTCCTAATTATATAGATAATATTAATTAGTTGGTCACGCATATTTCCCGATATCTATCGAATTATTATTTTTTCTCAAAAAATAGACTTTCGACTTCTCATTAGATATATTACATAATCTGGCCGCAAAAACTTTTCGCTCTCTATTAAATTAATATTTTCCGATTGTGCCGGAAAATGTTTACAGTTTCGTAAGTTTTTCAACGACTATGGCTGACATGGTAGATTTGAAACTAATCGGCAATTATCACCGCTGATGACAACTTTTGATGTAACTTAAACATTAGTTTATATGATAATTACCGGCAAATATATTTTTAAATATGTTAACGCGTCTTCATAAGAGTATTTTGAGTCGATAAACACTTCTTTTCCCTCGAGCATTTTTTGCGCGATAAAAGAGTTGCATGTTGATTGATCGCCTTACTCTCGTGTTGAATCGACGCTATCTTAAGTCTTTCGACAGGTTTTCCTTTATCTTCTTCCCTTCCATTAAGATCTATGACGCGACTCAGAAGCTCCCACTGATCCCTGACATGTATTTTAATAATGACCAAGTTTCGAATTCCTCCTCGTTACGTCCGAAAGAAACGACCAGCCTTTCTCTCTCTCTCTCTCTCTCTCTCCGATTCTTTCTGTCTTCTCCGCGCATTATCCTTGACTCGTGAGACGACCGTGTTCAGTCCTCCGCGACCGCTGATACAATCCATCCATTATATGGCGTTGAGGACGGAAGGATAGGCGGCAGTCGAAAAATCATCAAGGTTACCTCGTTTTTTTTTTTTTGAAGTAACCTCCCAAAAGAAGTGGAAAAAAACACAAGAAAGAAAATGATATCTTCTAGACGAGGAAGTTTTAGGACAATGACCGGATTTTCAATACGAGAATCGACCATCAAGGTCTTTCTAATTTTGGGTCTCAAGACGCCACCGTGCGTGTGTGTGTGTGTGTGTTTGAGCATTGTTTCGAAATTTCCGATGTTTTCGAAATTGTGAACGAATTTCTTTCTTCATTTGGTCTCAGAAACGATTTTTTTATGGTACGTGTATCCCGACGTTCCGAAACGTATAAATTGTTCAAAAACTTTCTCTCCCTCTCGAATGAATTATCTTTTTTTAATAAACTCCCTCCCTCCCTCTCTCTCTCTCTCACCATAGAGTGTTTTCAGATAACGCCGTAAAGTGTCTAAGCGGCGCTGTTTTTTTTATTTAATGCGCGAAGCGGAGAAATGTGTATTCCGTGCGATAGTTCGCGGCGGAAAACCGGTTCCGTCATCAAAATGCCATTTATACGGTTCCCGAAATAGTAATGAACAAAAAAATAAACGAAAGGTTCCAGAGAATGGGGCTAATGAAGCAGCTATACGTTTCACTGAGATATGTTTTTTTTTTAAGACGAGCTGCTACTGTTACGGATTCCGGGTTTGTGAAATTTCTCCTTATGCGTATGAGAAATTAAAAAATATCTCGGTGCATTTCGTTTCTTGAGTAAAAAATACGCTTGAGAAATATTCTAGCATATCTTTGCCTGATTAGTGATTAGCTGAAAAGTTTTCTGAAATTTTCCGGCATTTAATAGCGATAGTATTTACTTAACTGGTGACGATCTTGTTGCCACAACAAAAGATGTGAATAATTGTAGACTATTCCTATATAATTGATAAATTTGACGTTTGTAAAATATGGAATGAATTCCCAGAAAAAAAAATAATCTAAAGAATTGTAAAGGAATTTTGCGAGCATTTAGTAGATGTAGAATCATTTTGGAAATAACTCGATCGATGATGAAAGAGAGATCGTATGGTTTTGTGTACAATAGCAGCGGAATAACTCTACTGTTTCTAATTTTTATCAACTTTACTCCATTAATCGGATCGTATGACATAAACTTAATTAAGAATTAATATACAACTGTAATTATCTTTTTTCTACAGGGTAATTACTTGATTTAAACTCTTGACGTCTCCAACGTTTGATTTAACGAGTACCGTTTGGACGAGTACAAATGTTATATGCAAAAAATGAGCCTGTCATTTTAATTTTCACAGCGTGATTTTTTTAATCCAACTGAATATTTTTCTCTTCTCTTTCGCTTAATCGGTCATCGCCGCGCCATTTTGTACACTCAAAGTTCAGAAAAAAATCGAAACGAAATAAAATCCGCCCCGTACGTTTTCGAAAAACGAAACGATATTTCATCCAGAAGTGCTCCTAGTAGCTGACGAATGACTCCGCCTGGTTCTTCATTGCAACTGAAAGTGGAGCCATAAATCTCGCCGTCGCGAGAACCACCCTCTTAATCCCTCCATTAACGCTCCGGCAGTTTCACTCGAGAGAAAGGAAGTCGACACGCTAATTATGAGGAGGCGTCTTGAAATCTACATTCATATCACTTCGACCGCTAAAAAAACTTTTATAACTCGTAGTGTTTTATTCCTCCTAGATGTGGCGGCGCGGTCGATAATTTCGAGCAGTTTTGTTGTTAACTGCGTGCGCAACTTAAAGAGAAGACATATAAAAGTCAAGGTTTATCTGCTATCATGGTTGCATAAGGAAAAGGAAATGGTAAAGTAGGACTTAATAAGCGTAGCAAAGTAAGTAACGCAGTTTAAGGGTCACGTGAAGTGTATAACTTTGTAAATAATTTCACTAAATCAAATATCGCTAATTCTCGACCAGGTTTCCTTTCACTGCCAAATCTTCCGGCGAAATAGTTTGAAATATTTATAATTTTCCTTCCCGCGACTGATAATGAGCCGTTTTCATAAAGCTGAGCATTCCCTAATAAGTTTCATTTGAGTTGGGTTTAACGTGTAGTTCATTGACTCATGATACCGACCACCAATTTGAACAACTGCCAGATCAAAAATATATATATATGTTCTCTTTCGGCGCGGTGCCTGTTTTGAATTAGAGTTCTTTATCGTATTTTTATTTCTTTTCCATTCGCAGCCCTGACGTCGTCCAACAGCACCGAAGACATCGACTTTAACGAACGTTTCCGCTGGTCGGGTGCCGGTGAAATGCAGGAGTGCCAGAGGGCAGCCCTAGAGAGGGGATTACCCTTTCCCATCCTCACCGTGGCCGAGTATTTGAGCGCCGACCAGGAGGGATTCAACTGGGGGAGGATGTATCGCTCAGCGGGGTATTACGCCTCAATCACGCTGTGGTAAGTCCTCCGAGCTGTTGGCGGACGACGTGAAAGGCGGCGGGGTTGGGCTGCCAAAGGCCATTTGCTATAGTCCACATGCGCCGAGAGTAAAGGTTAGGGTACTTTCAGTGGACAATTACGAGTGCGTCATGCCACTTGTATCTGAATCGTGTCTGGATTGTAATGTTTATGATTTTGGGAAGAAGAAGTTAGTCTTTTTAGAGACCCCGACCGATTTCGATTAAGGCATAGTATAGCTTCCGAACGGGTAAATTAAGTTTTGGTGAGTTTCATGGCGGTTCAAATTATAAACTTCGCGTTTACCGTAAGCAAGGAACCAGCATGGTACTACATTTTTTGGTAGCGTATGTGGTAATATCAAAAAGCATTAACTATATGGAATTTAATTTAATGTAATTTTTTATATGGAAGTTCCCTCGAAGTAAGTGGAATATAAAGCATACACAAGATGAAATGAAGCGTGAAAATGATTTTTTTACCCAACTCTAGTTCTAACAAAGAATTATCCCATTACATTAGGGCCGCTTCATAGTACTGCTTTTTAGTTTTCAGTATAAACATTAAGAACCACACTGCACAAAAGAATTATTTTTGAATAAATATATCGCGGAAATTGTCGAAATTTTACGCTAACTTCGTTTTGAGCCATGGAAAACAAACGGTAAAAGAACAGGAGATATAAATAACTTTCCTCTCATCATGTGCTCGCTTAAAATATCAAATAATTTGTGCTTTCTTTCAATCCATTAAATTTGCTATGCGCAAGCTGTGTTTCATAAATATTAACATGTGTGAATAGATGTTAAACTAAATTTGGTATAAAAAGTCAAATGAAATCGAATTGTTGATCGCAGCGTAAGCAAATGCATATACTCCGATTCTCGAAATATGTCATGGAAGTTCGTTTATTCGGCGAACTAATTATGATATTATAAATATAGTAAAATAAGATGAATAAACCTCTCCTTCCCAAAATTTCCAACTAAAACTCGTTCCTAATAATTTTTTAAATACCTATTTCCAACTAATTTCATTAGAAATCACATTGACATTTTAATGATATAAATTCAACCGATAAAATTTGTATCGTTTGATCTCTGACAAATAAGAAGTCACAAATGTTCAATTATAATAATAAAAGCCATGCCTCGGTATTTCCACCCAACCGAATATTTACGCAATAAAATAATCTCACCATCGGAATCGGCTCTATGATTTATAAGGCGACTTGCTGATACTACGCGCATAAATCGAGGCTTTGCACGCCAATAGTTAATTATATCCGCGAATAGAAAGCATTAGTCGCCACATTTTTTCTCCCGAACTCTTAGGGCAATAAATTATTTTCTCCCTTTTATTTTCCCCTGATTTACTAAGCTGTTACTTGCACGAAGGGGTACTGTCGCCTTGACGGCGCCAATAATGGCCAGAATCAATCCCCGACTCTCTCTCTCTCTCTCTCTCTTTCCCTATCCCCTTCCCATTCCAATGCAAGTCCCTGTACTCCATCCTTCGTTCCCTTGATCTCTCTCGTGAACTCCATCTTTCCTTTCTCTAATCTCTTTCCCCCCTTTTTTTCCTCCTCCACCATCTACGACGTTGTTGTTGGAAACCCCTTCCCCTTTCTCCCCTCAACCTCCCAACAACCTCCTCCCAACAACCTCCTCTCAACAACCCCCTCCAAACAACCTCCTCCCAAACAGTCTCCGATGCCAAGTAGGACATTGATGATGGCGAAAGTAAAAAAAAAAAAAACCTCCTCGCAACTCCTCATATTCCCTTCCATATCGCCTTATTCGTCTCCTTCTGTTATTTACACGCCGTACCCTTCACTCGGTTCCGCCAATCGCGTAGCCGCGCGCTCCCGATCAGTGGCCAATGGCATGTTTCTTTAGCGTCGGTTGCTACTCTACAAGCCGCAGGAATTTTTCTTCCACCTTTGCCGCGTTTTTTTTTTTTTTGCTTTGCCGTTAACGATTGGGTTTTTGTCCCTCGGATTTTTGGAATTATTTGAGCCCTCTTTCTTCGTGACTCGAATCGAAACTGCGGGAATTAAGTAGAAATCTCAAAACGATTTCTTGCCGTCTCTCATTTCCGAAAAATTCCGTTCCTTCAAAAAAAAAAAACTTAACTTTCGCCGTTACGCGAGAATTTAGGTATTATTAAGTTCTTGATACTCTTAAAAAAAATTCTCAAACTTTTGATTTCTGTTTGATTAGGTTGATTAGAGCAGGTATGTCAAACTGGCGACCCTAGGGGCGTATGCGGCCCGAATGCTAATTTTTCTCTCAACTAATTCGTTCGATATTTTGTTTAAATTCTTTATTTTTGTGAAAAGGACACAAGATTTTTCTTAGTTATTGAGATAAAATAGAATGCGGTTTATAAATCATTGCTTTTAATATGAAAACAATTTACCAATCTTCTAGCTAAAGTCCATTTTGACAATTCTGTCTCTCATTAATCAACTGTAATCCTAATGCGATCCTTCCACAACATTCACCATTTCAATGTATTATCCCTGATGCTTCTTCGAGTTTGACATGTCTGGATTAGTGTGTCTGTTACACCTTTTATTTTTTCTTCTTCAACCATTTAAGAAGAAAATTCTCAGTTACAGAAAGGAGAAAGTTAGGGAAATTTCATTTTATTCACGCGAAATTATCAAAAAAAAATGCTGGATTACAATGATCCCCAAAACCAAAACTTTAGATAAATGAAATATTCATAATTGCAATCTCTGCATGTGCCAACGTAACCGCTTATCGAGAAGAGAATCTCTTATTGATACTTAATAATGATCTAAATGGTCCAAAATAAACCTTATGCGTTTTTAAACATTAAACTAACTTGAGAGGACAACTCACAAGAAAATTATCCTTAAAATCTATGCCTTACCTGCTATATTATAGTTGTAAAGATTAAAGCTTTAAAGCAGTCGAGAAAAGTATAAACGTGTCAAATTTCAAGTTTGTAGCTCATTTAGATGTGCCTTATAATTTTAATCCTCGTATGGGGCAATAATGGGGCAAAACAGCCCCTAAGATTTTGAATTTTTACAATATCAGATTTCTTCCTTCTGTTATAACTAAAAACTCATAATTCTTCCAAAATTCAAGTTTGTATCTCATTAAGAAGTGCCTTATCATTTTCACACTCGTATGAGGTAGAAATGGGACAAAGCCACCCCTAAAAATTGGAATTTTTGCAATATTTTATTTTATCTTCGGTTGCAACGAAATTTCTATAATCGTACCAAATTTCAAGTCTGTAGGTCGTATGGAGCTGCCTCATCTTTTTCGTTCTCGTATGGAGCAATACTGGGGCATAACAGCCTCAATAATGGGGATTATATCAATATCGGATTTCCTTCATTATTCGTAGTTTAACATTAATGGCATTAAAATGTAAGTCTCTGATTCCCATTAAAAGCTTACCCATATGAAAGAATAAGCTCGTTGCCAAGACAGCCGATTGTTGCGATCCAGAAAAATTACCACTTTTTTCCGATAAAAACTATAAATTTACGCTAATTCTACTCGGATTTGAATTCTGTCTTCAAAAATAAGAAACTACAATTTAAATCCCATCCAACAGTTTGTGTTCGGGTTCGAATCTTGATGGGAAATAACTTTAAAATGCAACATTTTATAACACATTTTGAAACTGCGTTTTCATGCCATCCGGATGCTAAAACGATAGTTTTTCTACTATTTCTCGAAAAAGTGTCCTGTTACTATTATCACAATTTTTTTCGAGTTTTGTTTAGGAGTTATTTTGAATCGACGGCAAAGGATTTCATTTACGAGAGAGTTCATGCCTCTTCAGTACAAACATTCAACCTTCTTGCATAATGTATCCTTTTTCTTGTCCAAACTACATGGACCTTGGCATTTATTTGTATTTACTAGAGAAAAAATATTCCCTATTCCGATTTCATTTATTGCTTCAGTGTCCTTAGAAATTTTTAAAATTACCCTTAAATTAGGACAGAGCGGTCTCTTTTGTGTTTCTCTACTGGGACAAAGGAGAACACTCGACCTGAGGTCACGGCAGCGTCACGACAGCGATCCCGTCCCACGATCGCTTACGTTCGCAGTCATTTGCGTAAACGCGCGGGGATCTTGCGAGGAGATCATGACCTCCAGCGAAGGGCGTGTGCCTCGATACCTTTCCCTATTCACCTTCCTTCTACTCCTAAAAACGCCTCTTCTTCCCTCCAATTACCCTTCTTATTTCTCTTCTTCTCCCTCTCTCTCTCTCTCTGTAATTCCACAATTGTTCTTTCATGTATGTGGGATTTTCGCAGGTTTTTTCCACCCCCCCTTCCCTTCGTGGGTGTTTTCCTGCGTGGTTTTTTTACTAGGTTGGCCATGTCAGATCCTTCCTAGGTTTTTACCACAAATACTTAGTCTTCTCTTTTTAGAAGTTTCCGAATTTGTAATTCAATTTCTTGTGTTTTTTTGTATTATTCTTTTTTCATTTGTTTAGTTTCAGGTGTTTGTCTTCTGTTTGTATGTTTGTATGTTATTATTTTTATTGTCATTCATAACGTAGGGTTAAATGTAAGAAGGGACTTTATAGTCTCAATTTCGCCCTAAATAAAGTCGTTTGTCTGTCTGTCTGTCTGTCTGTCTCTCTCCCTAATTTTTCTCCTACAGTCTCTTGCTATCGATAACATCCTTATTTTACCTTTTCCTAGCTCTCTTTCGTTCTCTTCTTTGTCTTTTGTTTTATTTTTTCGTTTTCTTTCCACTGACTTTCTCCCCCCCCTCTCTCTCTCGAACAATCTATCTTCACAATTTGCTCTTGTTTAATTCTTCTCATCTTCTATTCCTCCGGTATCTCTTTCCTCTTCCATAATTTTCTCATCCTTTACATTCATTCATCCTGCTCTTCCTCTCTCTCTCTATTTCCCTTTCTCCTTCCTCTTTTTATCTCCTACTTCCTTTTGTCATATATATTATAAACCTTATGTCTTTCTAATAGTATTCATTATTGTATTTATACTATCTAGGGTTTTCGCAGGTTTTTTCCACCCCATTCTCTTAGCGGGTGTTTTCCTGCTTGGTTTTTTTACTGGGTTGGTCATGCCTGGCTCTACCTGGGTTTTTACCACAAATATTATACCATTCTTATAAACTTGCCTAATGTGTAATTTGATATTTATTGTTCTGTTCTCGTGTATTTATTTGGCGCAACTTTTTCTTTTGTTCTAGTTCTGTTTTCATATAATATATACTTATTCATGTTATTATCTTGTGATCAATAAGGAAGGGTTAAATGGAAGGGGGGACCTTATGATCTCAGTTTCGCCCTGAAAATAAAGACAATTATCTATCTATGTATCTATCTATATCTCTACTTCTCTATATTCGTATCTCTCTATAATTCCTCTCAGTGCCTATTAATTCTTCCATTCTTTTATTGGCCAGTCCATTTTCCCAACCCCCCCACACTCATCAAATATTGCGTTATAATACAATTTTTACGACGTTATCTAGTATTATATGAAGAATTGGCTGCCGTGTATAAACGTAGACTTGAGATTTGGCAGGCATGCGCGCTGGTTAATATCATATTACCAAAAACTGTATTATTTCACTTGGAAATTCTAATTTTTATTTTTATTCAAAACGGTACATTCCTACAGTACATAATTTTACGTAGGATGATTCTCCAGTTTTGTCCGACATCCATATCAAAATCTCCCTCTCAAAGCAATTTGCTCTCTTACGATCTTCTCTCCTTTTACTTCCATTCCCTCTCCCCCTCCCCCTCCCTCCCCCCCCTCCCCCTCCCTCCCCCTCCCCCTCCCTCCCCCCCTCCCCCTCCCTCCCCCTCCCCCTCCCTCCCCCCCTCCCCCTCCCTCCCCCCCTCCCCCCTCCCCTCTCCCCTCCCCCTCCCCTCCCCCGTCTCTCTCTCTCTGTCTCTCACTGCATTACTCCTGCTCTTTCCCTGAGTGTCTCTCCTCTTCGCGTAAAAGAGCAACGCGATTGGAAAAAGGCGTAAGACCGCGCGATAACTTCACGTCAGGTGTGTTCGCAATCGCTCTTTATCCTTCTGCCTATCTGGCTCCTCCCCCACACACTCAATGCCAACTCTCTCCCTTCTCTCTCTCTCTCTTATATCCTATCTCTCTCTTCTCTTTCTATCTCTCTTTCTCTAAAGGGGGAGTGAGGGATTTTTTCGCTTTTAAGGAAAGCGTCATAAACAAGGCATTCAGAGAGAAAGAAAAGTACCAAGGGGACAATTGTCCACGGTTGAGAGAAGGCAGTGAATCACGACTTATGTCTCTCTCTCTCTCTCTTTCTTTCTCTCCTTCGAGAAAAGGGTTTCTTTTTTTGTGTTTAAAGTTTTAACGCCGGCGTGCGCGGTCGGAAAGGCGTGCCTGATGGCTGTAAAAACATTTCAGATAGGACGTAAAAATTAATAATACCGTCCAAATGAATTCGTCGGACGTTTTATGTGACTTTTACGACAAACTCCGTCACGTGAAACCTTGATTAATTTCCCGCTAGGACTACGCGAGCGCGATTCGTTCCGGTAGATCTCGGGGCGGAAGGTGATTTTTTTTTTCGAATTTTAAGAAGAACTTCCGTGCCTAAAAGTTCTTGTCCGTGTAAAGACCTCCTGAAAAAATCTTAGCGGATTTAATTGGTTGTCTGATTCGTCATACCAGGTGGAACATGACTTTCCGAGTTACAAGGTGACATTTTCTCGTGGTGGTGGTTTTAAGTGTCTCGTAGTGTCGTGGAGTCTAAAAGACAATAGTCTCCGATGGCGTGATGCCTGAGAGAAATCATGACTTGTATGTGGCTGCAAAATTGATTGAAATCATAGAGTGGCGTAGTAACATTCTAAAGGTAGTCTAAGATGGGTGCCGAGAGATTCTGTCCATATATATTACGTTCGAGTACCATTTTGATGGCGTTGTTTACTATTGTTTGAGTAACTGGCTACCGCAGAAACATAAAAATGAGATTTATCATAAGTGCGCCTTAAATCTAATATGAAAAAATATTACCAAAAATGTTGTATTGTTTTAATTGCCAATTCTGTGTTAATGTTTATTTAAATTGAAATAAAGTCATACGATACATTCGCGCAGCAATTTGATACAAGGTTGTAAACCTTCATCCATATTAATGTTTGTTATGCATCGAAATTTGGAGGATGGGAGTCATGAAGTTTTTTTTCAGATTTTAATTAAATCTTTCAAGGTCTAAAAATTGAATATTTCAACCTAGTTTTCGTATACTTTTATTTTGAAGGACTTCACTGCAAATTAATGAAATTTAATATTTTCGTCTACATTAATAATTTTTGTTTTGACAGAACTTGATAAGTAATTAGCGTGGCTTTTAGGTAAAAAAATATCAACTTAAATGTTTTTGAAACCACGTAGGGATGCTGGAAACCTGAAATTCTCCAGTCTAGCTTTCAACTCGGTGCATAACACGAACGAACACCGCGTGGAGAATCCTATATGCCGCACGGCATATGCGAATCGCTCGACCTTCGAGACGAATAAAACGCATCCCCTTTCATCGAACTCTCATATTTTTTTGTCCCACTCGTCAGTCAAGGATTATTAAGTTATAAATCACACTTACCTCCCGCCCCTTTTTTTTTTGCACCAACCGTTGTCGCTTTCCCGTTTGTCTCCCTTTACCCTCCCTCCTTCCCCCCCCTCGATCTTTCCCCCCCCCTCCTCTTTTTTGCATTAATTTTTTCAATACCGATCTCTCGGGTTAAAACTCAGACGCCAACTCTGGCACCATCCAACACCGAGAGATCTTTCGCGTCCACCTCATCACCTCTCACTCACTCCCTCTCTCTTTCTCACTCTGCACCTTCGAGATTTTTTTCCTCCGTATCGAGCATGCATAAGGACATACATGCACACCGCGCTAACCATACCTCTTGAAGCGAAACACCTGTCCTTAGAGCGTGACGGTCGCGCATGGCTGATAACCATTCCCTCTCCCTCTTTCTCTCTCTCTCTCCATCCCCCTTCCCTTTCCGTTCCTCTTTCTTCCTTCTCTCTCTCTCCCGTCCTTTCTAGTTCGACCCTCTAAACCTCCCTTCCTAAGCTTCTCTACCATCTCATACTTTCGTAGCTAACTCCATCCCAGTACAATCACATCTCACTGCGTCTCTTTGTGTAATTCTTTATTTCTTTTCCTCCGTTTCTTCGTCTATCTCTGGCTCTTATCTTTCTGTGCGTCTCCTTATTTGTATATCCTTCTATTTTTATGATTTTACCTACGCTTTCTCTCTTTCTCGTCTTATTTATATCTCTTCTTTATATTTTATTCCTTTTTTAGGCGCGTTTCGCTTACAGCGTGAGCGCCTATTATCGTCGGTCCGAATGTTCGTTCTCGGCTTCTACTTAACGGATTTTTATGAAATTTGATATTAAGGACTTTCAATCAAATATAATGAGAAAATCGCAAAAATGAATCACGTACGCCAATCAGGGGTACCACTTTACTGGTGACAAAAAATTAAATTTTCATCATATCTCGTAAAGTATTGCGTATATAAAAATATTTTTCGAATAAAAGTTGTAGAACTGATAAAGTAGAGTATTTCCTTCCCTATACATTTTTATTGTAGGAGTAGCCGTTATCGAGAAAATCAAACAAAAATGTCTTATATCTAGTTGAACTTTGAAAATTTCTTGCATGGTTACTTCATTGTTGCTAACATAAACAATCTCCAAAACAAACGTTTAATTTCCTTACGTGTGCATGTAATACTATTAAATAGGAAGAAAATGGATTATTTATGATGAAGAAAAGGACTTTAAAACGCTATTTCCCTTACGTACAGGTATATAATTGCTTTCTAATACTCCATTGCACGAAACGCGCCCATTTGTGATACGTTGTACACTTTCTTAACTTGTTATTTTACCTTTCCTTTTCTCCCTGTTTCTCTATTTTACTTTTTCTGTGTAGTTTTCCTCTCTCTCTCTCTCTATTCCTTCGTTTTCTCTCTTCCTCCATTTCCTTACTCTTCCCCCCCTCTCTCTCTTTGCGACCATAAAGCCCCTCGTGTTCTAATCTCTCGACCCTTCACCGCTGATTTAAAAAAAAACCCCTCGCTCAATTAAGTCCCTAACGTTCTCGCCAAAGGATACCTTTCAGAACGTACACGACACGACATCAACAGAGAACGCGTATTATGCGGCCCCAAAAAAATTTACGAGGATTGATCTTAATTAGGCGATTTAAATTTTTTTCTACTACGTTAAACTTTACGCCACCTCCCTCTTCCCTGACACTCAATAAGAGTAATCCAAGTCTTACTAGGAGATGGGAGATGTTCGCGTTATTTTTTTCCGGATCGAATCTTTTCGAATTGCTGGGTTAATTCGCTCTCATGAAAAGACGCTTTATTTTGTTTTTGTGCGGGGAGAAAATTCCGCGGTCGTTTAATCGCGACATTAGAAAGTTGGATGTTTTAGTAGGGTAAGTACTTTCGTTGGCTACCGTCTTTGTTTTCCGCACGTTTTTTTTTTTGGTATCGGTTAAGGAAGCTTAATGCCTTCGGGATAATAACTGAGTTGCAGCTGCTTTTCTTATGTCAAATCGGCGGTGAAAAAAAAATTACGTTCGCTGGGCTTTAGTTTTCAACACCGAAATAAGTTGTTACCATGACGACACAAATTGTATTTATGCTATCGTAATTTCAATAGAACTTTCATTACCTACGCATCGTAATACCTATTTACTATGGTCTTTTAACTATCTCAGTTTTATCATCGATGTACTTGATCGCGTGATTCTATTGAAATTTATTTTAACAGATTATTAGAAGTTTTTATTTAAAGGTCACTTAATAATTTTTCAAAATGTGCTTTTTTTATATATATACCCAGGAGTCATATTCGAAATCGTTTAGAATTTCCGGGTTGAATCGGAGCTCATAAATGATAATTAATTGCATTAGGAACGTTTATTTCTCTAAAGAGTGTGAACAATTGCCGCATCACACGAGGATAATGAATGAAAGTGTTATTGGCTGCGCTCCTTTCTCCCTGTTAAAAGATTAATTTCATAAATTTAATCCTCTTGTCGGTTTTATAAATGAAAGAAAGAATTTTTACCTCCTCTACACTTAGCGATTGGTTATGTCATTCATATAAAAATCCGCAGGCAGCTCAACGCAAGCCAATTTATAAAAATCGAATAGCGGTAGGACATAAATTATAAAAGTACCTAGGAAATAAAAAATTAAATGGAGATAAAGATGAGTTATTCTGATAAATCTTAAATTTTATTACTCTTATAAATCGATGGAGTACATACTGTCGTGGTTTCACCGTTCCCGATTCGGCGGAATTAATTCGAAATTTTTTTACGCTTCGTTCATCCCTCGCCATTTTCTGATTTTTCCCCTCCCATTCACCGCCAAGCTCACTCGCGAAACTACAATCGGAACATAATTTCGTTCGGTCGGATTTCATCGCTCTTTTGTCTTTCGTTTCCTCCCGCTGACTACTCGATGTCCCGCATCTTTCTGGTCGATCTCTCGGTCCTCCGAGATACAACTTCAACCGTCGTCTGCAGAGTTCTGCACAGGCCACACCCAAGGGAACCAATACGCTCGCAATTCACGGATTTCAGATCACGAAGGATAAAGAGGGTTTTTTTTATGTTTTCAGCATCATGAAAAAAATACGCCTCTCCCTCTCAGCATAATGCTATGTAACTTCAAACGATGGCACGCCTCCCTTTACGAGTTTAACGCTCACTTCAGTCCAAAGTTTCGATTGTCTTTACTATGACAAAGTCAGTCGACTTTCGGACGATTGGGTACGACTCGTGCGAGATCTCTCGAGACGTAAAAATGCTGAAAGTTAAAAATTTCGCAGATTTTATCGACTTAAAGTCTCTTCGAGTTTCGCTTTCTATTTCCATTACAAACGCAATTCACATTTCAACTCATTGCGGCTTTATGACCATTTTTTTCGAATTTACTTTGATTGAGGTATGATTCCTGAGGTACTCCATGTAAAGTAGATATGGCCTTCAGTAGTCATTCTAATATTCCTCATAATTTAACATGAAGTTTACGGGTGCATGGAGATGATGCACTCTAACCTGAATACTATGTATGAAATATAATCTCCATTTTTTCGAAGACTCGTTTTTGATTATTTTTCGTACTTTCATTAATTTCATGTACTTAATACTTATATCTCACGCAATCTTTTCGTTTTATTTTTTCATTACAATCTCCGTATTCATTTCATTTTTTTATATAGCAATACAAGCGTAACGCCTTATATACAACTGTCATCCGCGTATGATTAATACAAAATACTTTCAAATGTCAGGCAGTTAAAATCCTTTTTCTCAGAATAAATGACCGGAGACCTAGTCCTAACCAGGGTATGGTATTGTGACTTCTCACGCGCAAGCATATTTACAGTTTAACTTTTGTAATAAACAAGGGGACAAAACGAAGGCCATCGTTCCCTTCATGCATGATATTACTATTATAAACGGCACCCGCCCCCGTGAATCATATCTTTCCCGCATCAAAGCCTTATCCGCGGGCACCCTTCCTAAGAATTCCCTTAAAATTGCAATAGCATCGCCCTTCATTATATTACAAACCAGCGTGCGACTTCGTGAGCTCCATGCTCTTGGCAGCTTCGTAGAACTGGTCGGTTCGCGGGCATTGAATGGGGGGGGGAAGAGAGAAAGACCCCATGCGGCGGGTCAGGGAAACAGCCGGTGTGGTCCCGACATTTCTCGGAATTGATGGCTCTCTTTTAAAAAATCATAAATCAACGCCTTTTTCCCTTAACCGCTACGCCCCTCTCGCCAATCATCCGAGTGAATTATCGTTTCGACGCCTCGGCGAACGCCGGCTTCCAGCCCCGAGAGAGTTTGCGCGGCGAGCGAATTCATTTGTCTCTTGTAAAAGAACAAGGGTTTTTCGCCTCAATATGCTGTTTGTTTCTAAGACGAGACGACGAAGGGGGATATGCGAGCTCGTTGTGTTTTACTTATGTTACGTCGAGACGGGTGATCCGCGCCAATTAGTTTGTGATTAATTGGATTAGAAGGAAGATATTCTCCGTTGAAGAGTTGCGACATGCGAATTTATTATCCTGTTCCGCTTGGAAAATTGTGATCCCTTTGTCATAGTCGAGTGTTTTAACCTATAATTTATTTTTTATTCCTTTCGAGACTTTGATGTCGTAATGCCAAGAATATTATTTTTCCAATTAAAACTCGTATTTTTTTGGTATAAATTGATGTCGTAATGCCAAGAAAATTATTTTTCCAATTAAAACTCGTATTTTTTTTAGTATAAACCGTATGTATCAGTGAAATTCCGATGTTTATCTGATGCTCAATATCGGGAACAACCTATTCCGCTAATATGAGATTAAAATCTTTCGAGCGTAAGAGTTATATTTTTCTTTCCTGAAGTGGTTTCACGATCAAATTTCTAATCCTCCCATTGGCTGTTTACATTGCGAAAATTCTATTCTTTTTCTTAATTGGCTACATTATCCAATCACTATTTCTTAACACTTTTCGTCATCCGCGGCGCTTAAACAGATGTCGCTTTACAGTCAATACAATCTCTCTCCTCCGCGCGTACGTCGGTTACCGGAGAGTAAAACCTTGAATTCAGAAACACTCAGCAGTGTTATTAAGGAAACCGTACGTTTAAACCGAGCTATAAGAATGATCCCCGATCTCCGACGAATAATCTCCGAAACGTGATCCGATCATCGTGACATTTTGCGTCCCGTTGAAGGTTTTTATTTATTCGGATCTTTTCCCACGCCTCTCCTTCGTCTCCAATCGCCTTCGTTCTTTTTTCTTCTTCTTCTTCTTCTTCTTCCGCAAAATTCCTTCTTCCCACCTCAATTTCCTTCCAAAAAAAATGAAATAAACCTTTCCGTCTCCCTCCTCGAAACTCCTTTATATCGGCCCGCTTCACCTTTCGTGGGTCTCCCGAAAATCGACAATTTCCTTTCGGATCACGAACATTAACCCAATCCTTTCCCAAAAAAATTCCGGAGGAAATCCGTTCTGATCGTTTTTTTTTCTTATTTTTCCTGTAAATAATCGGATTTATAAAATGGCGTGGGACAGGGAGGGAGTCAAAAGGTTATAAAAAAAACTCGTTTTTTCTTTCTTCAGTAGGTCGCTCTTCAAATGGCGGTGTCCAATTTCCGCGGGAAAATTTATCGAGCCTCTTACAAAATTCACGGCTCAAGACTCGAGAAAAAATTACGAAATAACACAAGGGGTAGATTGATTTTTTATAATAAATTCATTTGAGGTATTGTTAATGAAATCTGATTGATATATTTTCGCCCAAATGGAGAGTGAGAGTCGCCCCTAAATGGTCTTTATTGCGCTGAATTTCAGATGAAATTTAAGGTGGTTCTATTCACGCTATGAGGCAATAACGTTATCGATTAGTGTAAACATTTAATGAAAAACAGTATGTAATTCGTACTATTTTTTCGATCTTTCTGTCAATTTCTGCTAGTTTATCTACTAGTTCGAAACGTAATTTTTGTGTGGGTAAAAATTGCGCCGCGCGGGAGTTTTTTCCTATTTCTTAGCGTGATAGGCCGACGTCAATTTAAAATAATGATTCATGTAAGTGGAATTGTTTGATGCGTGTTTTGCGATTGGAAATACTTTCATATAGTGATAAAATCTACGTCATACGCTGAAAAGTTATCTTTAAAAAAGAAGCATTTCACTTCCATACAATTTAAGCGCATATCTTCTTTCATAAATCTGCAAGCCGAATCTACAAAAATACTTCCCCTCCAAGATTATGGAAAATATCGGGAAATCAATCAGAAGGCCGCAATATCGGGCAAAGGTTAATTGCTTTTTTTCTGAAGTTCGATCCGACGATAAAATTTCGGATGATTGCGTGGCCGTCATCGTAACGGAAAATCGAAAAATTAAGCCGTTCAGATAGGAATCTCACGATATTTCCGTATCAGGATTCATCTGAATTCTTTATATTTATGAAAAAGATCGAAAATTCGATTAACCGCCTTTTTATGACCCCATAATAAAACATATAAAATATCCAATGCAGGTGCCTGGATAGCCCGAAAAACGTTGCGAACGGTACGTTCATCGCGAGATAGCCGAGCGGAGTTACGCATTCCCGTTCAAAAGAACAAAAATCTCCCCTGCAAATCGCGGTTTCTCCCGCGATATCTGATATGAAGATCCCATTGGACATGATTTACGACGAATCGACCAATCAGCCTCCTTCATGGCATTAAGGGTACCGCGCCCTCTTCTGGAGTCATATATCCCTTTCTTTATCTCCTCCCCTCTCGGCATGACCTTCTTCCTCTCTCTCCCTCTCTCTCTCTATACCTCTCTCCCTTTTTATAACGTTTTATAGTCTCCACCCCTTTGCTTGCTTTCGATCAAACTGGTATTACTTAACGTTTTTTTTCGGGCATTCGTGACTCGCGTTCCCAAAGAAATTCTCCCTTTCAGGTGACCCTGCCTCATTTTTTTTTTTTTAACTATCGTTTCGTATTTCCCATTCCAACCCCTCGGGGAAAGGTTGCCCCTCAAAAAAAAAGGAGGCTAAATAGAATTTACGTTCCCTCGCTCCGGATTTCGCGTGATACCGCACGAAGCACGAGAGTGCTTATAATGATCACGGCTCATCCGCCTAAGGCTTCGATTGTCTCCGATTCGTCTGTCGTCCGTTGTTTTCGTTCCCTCCTGCCCTTTTACTCGTGAAGTCGTCCATTCTCCTCCCTATTCTCCAATTAAAGCTCAGTTTATTTGTGTGTTGCCCGGAGTTAATTCAAGTTGCCGATAAGGGTGAAACATTGCGGCAATGAGAAGAAAAGGTGAATATATATTCGACCGCCATGATGAATATATATATAAAACCTAAGCTGCACCCCAATTGAAAAAAAATGAAGTACTTGTCTTTGGTAAATGTGAAGACAAAAAGGAGAAAAATTATGAGCTTCACCGGTACTCGAACCCGGGTCTCCCACTTGCCTTGTAGTTGCTTTAACCAACTAAGCTACCAAGCCAGACTATTTCTTCGTTCTCGAATTAGTTTGTTAAAGCACATGCCCAGCAACCCGGGTTCGAGTCCCTGTCATGTTCAGAATTTTTCTCCTTCTCTGTCTTCACATTTGAGATCAGTCTTATGCACTCACGCATTTAAGTTACATTTCCATCATTTCACTCCCGTCTTTGGTATACCTACCTCCAATAGTGATAACAAAGTCATAAAAAACACGTACCTATTGCGTATTTCGACTTCATGTAGGCCGTCTTCGTTGATGATTCACTTACGATGGATGCTATTTTTTAGAACTTGTATATTCCTGCAAATTGCGACAATATTTGAACGAATAATTTCCTTTTTTATAGTAAACGGCAGCTTATGTTGTTTCGTTTGAAATGTTTTATAAATGGTTAATTCCTATCTTTGAAACCATATTGCTTCGTATAGAATAGATAATTAAATGATTGCTAGCGCCTGTGGGTCAACGCTCGCCAACCCTCCCCCTTTGCTCGCTGTTTCTCCGTTCATACCATGTACCTATTGGATTTAGATTAGTTTAACGAGAATATGTTTTGAATACCTATGAGTTTAATGGATGTATTTTATAAGGGATATATGTTTGGTTTTTAATAGCAAATTAAGAAAATTAGTTGAATAACTAAATAAAAAATAAACTTAGAGGGCTGAAATTCACGGAGATTAAAAATGGCTGACGTATAGAGCGTTAAAGAGAGAGAGAGAAACCAGAAATAGGATTTTAGTAATATAGATAAAAATATAAATGACATGAATACTGCGTTCGATTTATTCGAATTAAATTCATATCTTCGGTTATTTCGAGCAAGTTTTAATCTTATTTTCGATCTTTAAGCCTTTATTTAAGTGCATATGCACGGAAATTACCGAGGACAGCAATACCGGTAACCACGGAATCTTATTATTGAAATATATTAAAAAATTTACCAAAACTCGAGTATAAGTTCAAAATATGAGCTAATTCGAATGAGATTGAGTATTCGACGGTAAGAATAAGAATCCTCATTCATTTTGGCGTGTTTCTGCATAAATTTCATGTCGATAATTTAATTTTAAGATATTTTAAAGAGTAAATGAATGAAAGCCTTCAAACCAAAAATGCGATTTTTACGTGTTATCTTATGGAAAACGACATTCATCCTCTGGAGTCGAACACGTTACATTTTTCGACATTTTTTATCCATAACGTAAAGATTCATCTACACTGAAATCTTGAGAAATTTCAGGCTTCTAAGTTTATTTCTAATCGAGTTATTCACAAAATTAGAGCGTTACGCGTTACGATTTTATAATATAGAGAGATTTTGTTATTTCTTTCAACAACTGACTCATTTTCTTGATGTATAGCGACAAGAATAGATGGAAATTAATTAGTAAATTGAAATCCTTTGATTAGACAGATATTAATTGAGGTTTTTCGTGAGATATGGGAGATATACGGAAGTTGTCCGCGTTTATTTTCTATCGGCAAATTAATCGCTTGTTCTTACAGTTGGACCCTCGAAATCGCACGTCAAAAGGACGCAAGTTTTATATTCTCTATTGTTATACATATGTACCTGTGTAAATAAAATTCGTGATCCTGATGAAAAATCAACTCGTTTCAGAAAATAGTTTTAAGCACTTAAAAGTTTAATTAAATCCCACACAATGTAAATCTTCTAGTACTCAATATGGCTTGGACGTTTTATGTTTCTGATAATTCGTTATTGCGACCAATTCCTTGTTGGAGATTTCGTTCCAAGTACTCAGTGTTTATAGTATTTTATCCTTTTTGTTAAAAATTAAAACAATGTTCTTAACTTACGTGCATTCATAACAAATAAAAAGAAGACCATTTAATAGCTAAAGAAATTAGCAAAATTTAATGAAATGGTTTAATTAATTTAATTTAATTGCTAAACTTTTCTTGCTATATGATAAAATATTCTTCCCATTCTCACCGTGGAATACAATCAGTTGTTCTTTTCCCGCAGGGCGGCCTTTGCTTCGTGGGTTCTCATGAACCTTTTGATAGCCGTTGTGCCGCGATACGGTGCCTACGCCATGATACTAACCGGTGCTCTCATGCTGTGCTCAGTGGTCGTCTACACGGTTCTCTTGCCCACCAACCACCCACTGCACATCCCATTCGAAGAAGGCGTGTTGAGGTTCCGCCTCGGTTGGTGCTTCTGGGCGGTGGTCGTTGCAGGTAAGACACCCTTCCCTCTCTTTGTACTAGTGGAATGACCCCCATTGTGTTTTAAACGGTGGCTGAGCCAAGGAGGAATCAGATATTGCAACCGCTGTTGTGGCCCCGGTTCGTGGGAGGCGAGAGGTTGGGCCAGAGCGGAATATTTTCTCCCTCATTCATTCATAAAGTCGCTTTATATTACGTTGCGAAGTGGGCGCCCTTTGCCTTAATAGGAATAAGGCGTTTAATCATGTCCACTTTTAACTGGACGCTGCGGTCAAAAACTATGACCAACGCCCCGGAGAGAAAAGAGGCACTCCGCTGAATCTATTGCGGCTGTGGTCTCGTGAAATTAATTTTTATGAGACAGATGCATTGTCTGTGCGATTGGGAATGAGAATTCCGAGACTTGTTTTCATTTAAACCGAGATACGCGCTTGCAAAGAAAATTTTCTCCTTGTTCGTCATTGGTTTTTCTCAAAAGGCTTACTGTGGATATTTCGCCTTTTACGGCTTTTAAAATTTATGTTTATTCAATTTGTAAAAAGTTGAAAGGCAAATGGAGAAACTAAGGTTATGGTGAAACAATTTTTTTATTTTAAAAATTAAATTTTATTAGCAGGAAGTTAGGTAATACATTACGAAAACACCGGAAAAAATCAGAACAAATTTTTCTTTTGTTATATATGGTTTACTCTGAAATTGGTGAGTATGAATGCTTTCTGCAAAAGTTTGTTTTGTTAATATTACAGGAAGTTTATTAACTTCTTTATTTTCTGATATGTCAGCTGAAATGAAGATAGAAATTACAGTTATAGGTATATGAATTTTATGTTTTAATATAAACATTGAAGAGTATATTGTGTATTATGCTGAACATTGTGGTCAGAAACTGAAATCTATTTCATTTCACAAAAGGCGGTAAATTGAAGATACACAAGATTTTTATTGGAAACAAAATGAGCAATATTTCTCATAAATTGATCTAATCAGATTGTTATCCCTTTTTGGAAATTAAAAAGGTAGTCAGTCATATTTCCATTTAAAGAGACAAATTACAGAATAATAATAATATTTCACTCAATTACCTGACAAACTGGATTCTTCCTCTCAGTATTATTTCCAGTAGATTTATTTGGCAAGTTTTATACAAAACATCCCCCTCTTCCTTTTAACCATTACTCCAACTTGAAAAAAATAGGAAGGGAAAATATTCAGCTATTGATAGATTCCATCACTTTGTATATAGAAATTGGCATGATTTGTGGCAGAATTTTCTGCTGCAATGGAAGATTACTTTTTAATTCTAATGATAACATTAGTTTCATGTACTTAATTGCTTCTAAATGCAAAATTAAAACTATCTATTTTTATCATGTGATTCAAATGCTATACATTCTTCAATTATATTTTTTTCTGTAAATAATTATATTTTCCCTCAATATTTGAGATTCGAAGAAAATATTCAATTTCCACATATTACAAAAATGAAATATTGAGCTCACTTCATCATTATAATGTTGGATTGAATTAGATGCCAGCCATAACTCCAACTGGTTAGGAAAATCAAACCCCCGTTTAAGCTGAAAACCAGCAAACCTTGGTCGTGATAGCCTGATCGTTGAGAGTTATTAGGTAGTTGGAGGATTTTCAAGAATAACTGGAATTTTTAATGAAATATATTCCATTAGTATTATTTATTAGTTGTATAGGTAGATGCAAATGAAGTGGATTCGTTTTGTCACATGTTATAAGCTATATATTTACTTAAAATTTTGTTTTTATATTGTGGACATACTGTATGATATACTATGCGTCTCTTAACAAATTTCTTTGACATAATCATTTGGTTATAAGAGGCTACTGTTTGCATAAAGTTGTTAATTGATTACATTCTTAAGTATAACATACTTTTTTAAAAATCATTTCTGTATCAAAGCTTATTTTAAGATATCATTAAAGCTCACTAGAACTTTATGGGATCTCATCTTATGGCTGAAAATGAATTCAAGAATAAGCACTTCAGTATCAGACATTAAAAAAGAAATGTTTATCTTAGATATCCACAATAGGGATAACAAGATATTAATAAACCATATATGTATTTTGGCTGCATTGCAGTTCTATTGCACATATGAGTTATCATAGCCTTATTATGGCTGTTGGAGATACCTAAGATAAGTACCTACTTTTTCAGTGTTTGATATTGAAATGCTTATTTGGATCATTAAAGTTGTCTTGGTCAACTAACAGCATTAATAGAGAAAGAAAGAATTAAAGTGGTTTGTTTAAGAGTTTAAATTGTAAATTCCAGTTTAAAGTGTTTCCATAAAATTTTAATGCAATACTATATCTTTAAATTCTCCATATAGCCATGTATGGCCCTTTTCATAAATGTCTCATGTTGAAATACATGATTTTAATAATATACATCACAACGAATAATAATAACTGTTCATATTACAGGTGCCCTGTGTATATTTGTTGGGATGGTGATAGCAGCAGTGGATCTTGTTTTTCCTCACCGATTTTCAACGATCCTTGAGGTTGACTATGACACGCCATACGATAGACACATTATCATTGAGGAAAGCCATCACTACACAAGAAACAAGCGAAGGGGAGGAAGTGGCAAGGGAGCCTCAGGAGCTCCACCACCAGCAAATGGAGGAGCTACCCTTGAGGAACCACCTGCAGAAGGACTTGGTTCCCGAATTCTTAGGTTAGTCAGTATGAAGCATTAAAAATGTCTAAAATAGTAAAACAGTGTAACATCTTGATATAATGATTTAAAAGCAATTTCAATAAAATATGACAAATGTGTGAATATTTTATATAAAATATTCTTATGAGAACTATCAAAATTTTTAATTGAATGCATTAATAATTGTCTGATTAAAATTTGAGTGTGCTGCTTCTTGTAGTTATTTAATTAATTTATCAAAAAATTTGAAAACAAATCTGGGAAAATATCAGGAGCATTAATGGCTATATGTCATTTTCATGTTCATTATTTATGAGAATCACTAGATAATTTTTAGCATAAATTATAAAATTACCTGATAACACTTGATACTTTTCAAAACATTATGGGACACAGACATAAGGATTTCTAAGGCTGTTTTTCAATAATAAATCAGCTCTTACATTCTTTTTTTCTGTTGAATGATGTTTTCTTTTGGGATGTGGTATCTTTGGATCCTCTTCCATCTAAAACAATATTTCAATTGCATCACATCACAATTAATGTTTGAAAATTCTCTATTTGATTTTGAATTTATGCAAGAGTTTTACTCTATTAAAATCCTCTGTTTAATACTGAATCATTATCCATACTATCATTTTTATTGCATCAAAAACACGAATAACTTATTGATCTTGTTATTCGTAATTTCTTTTAATAATATTCTTTTATTCTTAACTACTTTTGCATGACAATGTAGTATATCAAGCACTTACACCTCATAATCCAGGGAGTAATTTTATCACCGCTCTCATCACTTTGATGGTATCCTGGATATCAGCAGTGGTGATTAAAGAGAAGGTGAACACTTGAAAAGAAAAATAATTTTAAGAAACTATTTATGGTTGTTGGAAGATCAAATAATAAAGTTTTCCTGAGCATTAAAGAACTAGAAAATATTCCATTATTTACTAATGTGAAGATTGAGAAGGAGAAAAACTCTGAACTTGACCGGGACTCAAACCCGAGTCTCCCACTTGCCGATTAGGTGCTTTAACCAACCAAGCTACCAAGCCAGACTAATTCTCCATTCTCGAATTGGGGAATTAGTCTGGCTTGGTAGCTTAGTTGGTTCAAGCACCTACCCAGCAAGTGGGAAATCTCGTTTGAGTCCTGGTCAAGTTCAGAATTTTTCTTCTTCTCAATCTTCACATTTGTGATCAGTATTATGCACACATGCATATAAGTTAAATTTCCATCATTTCACTCTTGTTATTTACCATTATTTACTTTGATGTGCTGCATTAAGATGATAAGGGGTGTAAAAATAACATACATCTTCATTCATGTTGTGGATTAATTGAATACATGGGAAGCATTTCTCTAATACTCGCACTGAAACTGAAAGTAAGGAAGCAATTGCCTGAAAATTTTACATTACAATAAGAGGTTCCATATTTAATTTGTAATGGTATAAAAAGGAATCATAGTATATATCAGGTTCCAGATAACATTTCTTGATTGGATTTATTATATTTAAGAAATAATAAATTCTACTAATGTTGCCATAACTTTGTAGAATTGCACATTCAAAACTCAAAGACAAAATTTATAAAAACAAATGTATTAAATTACTTTGTAAAATGAGATAAACTAACATGAATTTGAAACAAAGAGTCATCATCTGATGGCTCAGTACCCGATTATGACTCTCTCATTTTGCAGTGGAATTCATACAAAGTAATTTAATAAATTTGTATTTACAAATTTTGACTGTTTTTAACCTCATAGTTCTTGGCGAGAAATAATTTCAATATGTGTCTGCAGTTTTGTCTCTTCAGTTTTTCAAATAAAAATTTTCAATTTTTTAGTTTTATCTTTATTAAACAATCAGTAAACATGTAAACCTCATGATTGTTCCAGCAATAGTTCTTATTATTTAGCAAAGAAATTCATTATCTTACCATAAGTAAATAACTTCATAAGATTTATTCTATAATGTTATTTTGATTTACTTTATATAAAATATTTGTTTGTTATTTTTATCAAGCCCTTTTTAATGATTGAAAAAGATACTTTTTTAATTGGAACTTTGTTGCTTTTCTCTCCTTTTGCCGTAACAACTTCAAACAGAAGGCTGTCAAAGCGGGAGAAGCATCTGCAAAACGTCGCTGGATTGGACAACGGTGCGTTTGAGATGGATCCACCAAAATCCCCTTGGAGATACCCCCATTTGATGCAGCACCAGCGCATGAACCTCGGAAAACAACTCGACCAACCTTTCTCTCATCACCGCGGCCTACAAAGAGTCTCCGCCATGGGTGCTTCTGGTGTCGAACTCAATGGAAAAGTGGGTGCAAGGCCAACAGTAGTCAGCTTCAGACGACAGAGTCGTCCCGAGGCCACAATCCTTCCTAATTTCCGTCGTAGTGATTCCCAAGATTCGAGCTCCTCGTCGGGCGCGAGTAGTGAAGGTTGGATAACCGGAAAGAGACATGATTCCACTGGCTCCAGTGGTGCTTCGAGCCTTGGTCTTTCATTCCTCGATAGAGGACTCAGAATGGTCCCGAGTGGGGAATGCACTGCAGACATTAACCCTCCTAGCGTCATACCTATCTCGAACACGAGTCAACCTAACGTTACTTCCCTGAAGATAGTAAGATGAAGGATACTGTTATGTGAAGTCGGTTAGTGGTGAGAATATTAGTTATTGACGAGCACGAGTGTCTTGTGCTCTGAAAAAAAGGCTGTCCCAAGAAGTGTTTCTAAAATTTTGTTTTTTTTTTAAAGTGTGATGTGCTATTGTGTCTTTCTGACGATGAACTGAGAAAGTTCCTGCTCATTTGAGCCATTAATTTGTGAACGCTCCATGATATGATGTTATGAAGTGTGTGAGTAGATTATTATCTGGACTATGAATGAGTCAAGGAATGGTTCTTGAACTACATTAGCTAGTTCAAGGTTTCTTTGTTGCTAACAATGTGAGATGAAAATTTTTGTATAATAGAATCACTCTCATCACTTGTTGAGAGTATTAAGTATTTTTAAAATGTGCAGACATTTTGCAAATCAAAAATATTTTCATGGCTGTTATTCTTAAATGTATTTTCCCTAACTTTTGATTAATCAAGGGAAAATATTTTAAATTCTTTTAACCAATGAATATATTTACAATGCATGAGCAAGGATTTAAGTGCTCAATATATATTTTTACATAAAACAAGTTATGATTTCCTTTCATTCAACAAACGCTTAAAAGTTCCCTAGTTACCCATCATCATTTATTTTTAAGAATGAAGTTTGAAATATATAATTATATATTTCTGCCAAATACTGTAAAAAGGTTTTTGATGCTGACATGAATGATGGCAATTATTGTTATATTTAATAAAATAAAACCATTACCCTGTTGGGTTAAAATGTGCTTTACTCCTCTTTATGAATGATGGTTATTTGAACCACCCTAATGCAACGTACACTAAATATTTAATAAGGAATGAAATGACACCACCGAGAAAAAACACAGGCCAAATAAGAAAGAAATTGAAATAGAAAGTTTGAAATATTCTCTAACTTTAACATAAAAAATTAAAAGACTCTACAGCCTTCAAATATTATCTTTTAGTTTACCATGGCATCTTTGTTTATTGTCTTTCTAAGCCATGAAATTCCTTGAAAGACATTCACAGAAGTTGTTTCATTTTAAAAATTTATCATCAGCATGTGAACAGATATAATTAAAAATTACAGCAGTTTCAAAATATTAACTCCACAATGAAATCTAAAATTAATTCACACTGATAAAAACTTTTATGGTGTTAATGATATTAAGGGCAAGTCTTGAGCATTAATCTCAATCCTAAGAGATAACACAGCTATATGTGCTGTGCCAGTATTTATTAAGCATCTTGGAATTACCATTCACAAGGGTTAGTTTCATCATTTAAAATGTATCACATATAAAAAAATATTAAAATTTACAATAATTTAAAATTTTTGGCTTCACATTGACATTAATTTCAGGTCATAAAAACTTTTATAATATTAAGGATGCTGAGAGCAGGTCACAAGCAATAATCTCAATAGAAAGAGGTAAGCTGGACATGGCCGGTTGCAGATAAAAAATGTGTGAGGTAAAAATTTGCCACCCCTCTGGATATCAAAGGCATGAATTAATATTAATGATATACTAAAAAAAGAAAATAAACTTATTTTACTCAGTTTTATTTTTTCAAAAAAATATTCAGCTAAATATTTTCAGAAAATAAAAATAAACCATTCATTACCTTATAACAAAATTGCTATGTAATGGTTATATTACCGAATATTTTTATATTGTAACTTTACGAACCCACTTTTCGAAAAGGATGATATTAAGTTTTTTCTGGCTTTTTTCTTTGCAAAGTCATTTATCAGGGATCAGACAGGGAAGCTACGTGCAAAGGGTAGAGATCCCGAATGTTAAATACATACTTGCACAAAGAGACAAACCCCGAGTAATCAAAATCTCTAGTATTGAAGGTTCACTGTATTTGGGGTGGGAAGGTTATTTGAAATTTCAATGCTTAATCTCGAAAATCACATGAAACTTAACAGTATACTTATTACTTTTGCGTGTATATATTCCGCTAAAGAGGTTAAGGAAAGTGCACAGTGTATCGGCGTGTTTTAGACAATGTAAAACTTCAAAACGTTCATCTTGCCGTCCTTCTTAGGTGACACCTGTAAACGGTAGGTTACGTCGCTTACACCTTGAACCGTCCCTGAATGTAAATGACATATCATGGAGCAAAATATAATTTTTTCGCGATTTTTTCAAGTTCTGTGCAATAAACCTTTAAAAAAATGAAAATGTCAAAATCCGAAATATTGATTTTGCCGCCACTCTGAAGTGGCGCCTGTAAGCGACCACTTAGTTCGCTTACGCCTGAAACCGGCCCAGCCTGGACATATGCACTGTGCCAGAAGTGATTAAGCAACTTGGAATCATCATTCTATAAATAAGAAAAATAGCAAACAAATGGTACCAGGTACAGTATGTCTTTCTGCCTAAACTTGATAAAATGGATAACTGAAGCAGGCATGAAGAATTATACTTGAAAAGCACCTGAGTTGATTCTTTCAGTCATAAATTCCACAGGAGAAATAAAGGTCTTAATTGCAATTTAATTATGAATACTTCAGTAATTCTTTTACCAAATTTTTAGATCGTGGACCAGGGATGGCAAATCTTTTTTGAGCCGCGTGCCAAGAAACTAATGTGAACCATCAGAATTTCTTTCTCGTACCACTATTTTACTCCTCTAAGAAACTTCATATTTTATACAGAAAATACAAACTTGCGCATGCCCAGTAAAATCGCTTGCGTGCCGTGAATTTGCCATCCCTGTCTTACTGTTAGACCATATACTTTTCAACATCTTTTATATCAATTATTGTGTCTACAATATGCATCAGAAGTTATTAAACTAAAGCAATTGAATGCCCATTGGCATTGTACCTGAAGTAACTAACCTGCTTCATAGAAAAAACTCAGGGCTTAATAAAATAAGAAGTTGTTTTCATGTGAAATTCCTTTTCAATGTCGAAAATATTATTTGGAAAAGAAATTTTTTTAAATGAAGCATCCAAAAAATTTTAGTTAAAATTGAAATATGGATTTTTAATAACGGAATTGAAATCCCGCTAAATCCTTTTGTAATGAAATGCTTGAATTGTCGAAATGAGTGTTTCTAAACCGATCTATTCTTCCTCTGCGTTTCATACATCCATTCTAAAATAAGGTGCTTGTCTTCAACTGAAAGGATGCAAGAGATTGACATACACGGGGAGGATACACGTATTCGTAGACTGAGGGATGATTGGTGGGTTTTGAAATGGAAAGTTTTCCGAAGTTATTAGCGCAGCGGTATTTTGGAGGGAAGGAGGGGAGCATGACAGTGTGCGTCGGCTGAAGGGGGAGAGGTTCATCCAAAAGAGGGGGTGGAAAGAGGAAAGGGTGAGGTCGCGTCGGTCGCCACGAGTGAGGGCGGCGCAGGGTGAGGAACGTCGTCGAGAGAGAGAGAGAGAGAGAGTGGCGCGTCGGAGAGAGAGCGGTTAAAAGGAGAGAGGGAAGAAGAAGAATTACGGACGGAGGATCGAGGCGGATTCATCGAGTACGAATTCAGGTAGGTGACGGTATTTTCCATGCATAGTGCTGGAGGGAGCGTCGAGGCGGTGTTAAGAGGTCCCTTTGGCAGACTCTGATCAAAAGGGTTCCAAATCTGTAGCTCGAGAGCATTGCTGGGCTCTCGGACATACTGATGGTGCTCTTCTATGACAAAGTCGCGCTCGCGAGTATGTACCAGGAATTTTATAAGTGAAAAATTTTTCGTTCTTAATCCAACAAAATATAATAGCGCTAGATCTGACGTCAGTTTCTTCGTTTCTTTATTACTCCTACTCTATTCATCGTAAACTCGCTTTGTAATGGACGATATTATCCTGCTATGGAGGCCAATATCATTTGGTACTAATTTCTGCATGCAATTTTCTTGTTCTGTTACGTAATATGCGATACGACTACCAAGAATACGGTTAGACTTATATTATTTCCTAATACAAATGTGAATTTAGGGGAGGAGAAAAATTTAGAATTTAACCGGGAATCGAACTCGGGTCTTCCATTTGCCGGGTAGGTGCTTTAATCAACTAAGCTATCAAGCCGGTATAATTCTCCATTCTAAAATTGGGATATTTTCTATTCTTTCTACCTTGTTATTTCCTTAGAGATATTCTGGATCTAAACATTCACTAATCATATCTGATTAAATCTTTGTGTTGCAGAATAGAGCATAGAGCAGGTATAGCAACGCGAGAGAGCCTTACGTAAACAGAGTCGGGAAAATAGAGTTAGATATATTGTGTGTGTGCTGTTAAATTACATCCTCCTTAAAATTTAGACGTATGTTTTCGTAAATCTCAAATCTTGGACCTCGCAAACCTTTACCTCTTAGGGGCGTTGGATCCACAAAATCCGCACCTGGTGGGACGCGTGTGACAATCGTTTCCATAGGCTGGCGCAAAGCTTCATTCCAGTCCAAACATATACCTGCCAAAATAGCAGTTTCAATCACAGCAGCCAAGTAATTTTTTTCAATAAGCCATGCAATTTTTTAAGAACTGTTTTGTTTTATTTAAACATGTAATCATTTTTAAAGGTGAAATATTCTCGCATTAAAATAATTAAGTCTTTATCTTAACATTTGCTCATTATAAAATTATTTTAATAGTCATTATTCATGAAAAGTATAAGATATAACCATGTAGAGTAAATAAAAAAATTCAAAATAATATATATATATTTCAAATATGTTTATCAGAGGTGAAATTCATTCCATTTCGAAGCAAACCATATTTTTGTTAGGACGCATTTATTTCTTGTGTTTTTCAAAAGTACATACAAATGAATGATTTCAAATAGGTATTTAAAATAAAAAAATTGACGAAATCACCAAATTCTAAGCTTCGGTATTATTGCCATATTCTGATATTTTATATATTTATTTATTTGTAAAGTGTAATTGCCTTTTCTCATTTTTCAGAATAGCGTAACGATATGCTTCGTAGTCGCCATCCTGGGAGAGCAGTAAGGAATTGGAGAGAAACTCTCAACTAAGCATTGGGCTGAAATTATTTTTAAACTGATGGATATACGCACATTAACTCCTTTGAATGTTTATAATGCGATCTTTTCAGGAAATGATCGAAAAATAAACAAGTGTGATAACTGTATAAACTACTGTGTAACTCGAAATAAATCAATAAAAATTTTAATTGAACTAGGTATTTTGTTTTTAAAGTGATTAATAAAGCAATTTTCATATTCGTTCCCTATTTATTAATTAAATAATGAAATATAAGCTAGTTACAGAGGAAGGAGACGGAAGAGCCATTTAAAATCCCGTCTTCGGCCGCCCTTCGCCGGCTAACTTCAGCCCTAAAACTGATTTGAAATCCCGCCAATTCCTTCCACGGCTAACTTCAGCCCTAAAACCTAAAATTTTCAGCAAAAAAGACGAAAAACCCGAATTTGGCCTTCAAAATGACCAAAAACTCACACCACTCTGGTTTTTGGCCTCGTGCATGCCTATAGGGACCCCGATTCCCCCAAGACCTCAGGTTCTAGGCCTTTATCTCACCTTGAGTGACCTAAAATCTCTTAACCCTTTCACTTTACCCATGGTCGATCAAAAGGGATAGTTGAAAAGTATTGATTTTTCTACTCCTTATTGAGGGAGTCTAAAAGGGAAGCTTAGTTATGCATTAGTCAATAAGGTAGGAGGGGCATTTTTCGGGCCGCTGTTCCCCCATTCGTCTGAGCCCTATACAACGCCAGTCTTGCCAGTGTAATACGAAGCAAAGTTCAGGAAAAGGGAATGGAAAGCAGGTTAATACGAAAATCCTCGTTTTACGTAGCTGGCGAGTTTCGTCTACTTCGTGGTAAAGTATCAGCCCGTTATCTTAGAGAATTAAGATTCAATTATAAATTTGACGTTTTTACTTAGTCTATTTTCTATATTATTATTTAAATTTAATTGTGGATACATTTATCTCACGTCCTCTCCTTCTTAGATTAGATCAGTTTCTCTTTTTCATTCGGTTTTTTTTCATCACATGCTGCAGAAATCTACAAATCAGTCGTATGATGACGTAAGACATGACACTTCGCACAAGGTGACACTCGAACGTTTATATGTATTACAAAAAAAGGAACATTTATTTGTTGAAAAGTCTATTTATTTACAAATATAAAACTTAGTACATCGTACATATCACAGGATCAGAAATAGCTTTTGATATTTCGTGCATAATTTGCGCGAGAAATCACAATCGAAAATTATCTTTCGATTGTCCAAACAACAGGCCACTTGATGACTCGGACTATCTCACTCTCCTCCTCTTCTCTTAGCCCGTTACGCAGTCTCCTCCGCGGCTCAGGCCTCCTCTCCGTTTACGTGACCGCGAGTGATTTCTCCTCGAAGTGGCTAGATGACGCTCTGAGTACGTAGAGTCATAGACGGAAAGGTGAGGCGCAGATCCAGAGCAACCATCGCGTAGTAGAGACCGTCGTACGACTGAAAGAGAAGATAAGAAATTCCTGTTTAATTATAGAGGTATTTATAAAATAGTCACAGCATTTGTTATGCTGCTTTATCGGGCTATTCCGCCTCTTTCGTTGAACTTGACTAAAACGTATCTCCAACGAACGTGACATAATAACCCGATAAAAAATCATTGCAGCAGAAGCCTTCGTTACAAATCACCGTTTTATGGCATGCAATATGACTTTAATTTAATTTTTCCTAAAATGCATTATAAAGTCGGAATAATGAATAAGAACAATTTCCGTTTTGTTTGTTGGCGTAGTACTTCGAGTATTTTCTATGAAATATTTTGTCCAAAGCATATTGGTAACGAAACGGCTTTATATAGGGAAATGATTTAAAATAGTATAATGTTTTTTGATTTTTAATGTATTTTTACATTTTTTACACAATGACGTTTAAACCTTGGCTTCAATCTAATTTAATCGATTAAAATTAATTTAACAGTGCGATTGGGTATACAACATAACCTCCTACTTACTCCCCTTCACAGGCCACGGTCATCGAAATAGCACGAGAGACATCTTTAAAAATAATGAATGATAATATAAACGTTTTTCACAAATTCGTAAACATTAGGCATTCTTCTATCTCTCGCGATCTATTTAATTGACACAACAAAAATACTTATCCCCCTCTGAAGGCGCGGATTTAGGAGGTGCGAGAACATTGATTTGCGGGGCCCACGACTCGATAATTCAAAAAACATATGGTTTAATTTTATGGAGGGAAACAGGCTATAAAATCCTTCATAATGTCTTTGCATATATATATATATATATATATATATATATATATATATATATATATATATATATATATATATTTACATACTAATGGGTGGGCTTATAATTCATTGGCTATCACAGTCTTCTAATGAGAAATAATTATTTTTCAATGATGCTCGTCAGTTGAGACTGGTCTTCGCGAATTATTGTTTACGATGATATTCGTCATCATTTTGTGTTGTGACGTTTAACACTTCCTGTTTCGCAAAAGCGAGGCCCTAGGCAGTCGTCTAGATCGCCTGGCCCTTTATTCCCCTCTGTAATATAACTGTGAGCCAATTACTTAACGTGATTATCATACTTTCTTTACACGCATTGATATGATATAATGAAGATTGTCTGTCAGTCCACATCTTTCATCTTATTAACCAATGAACTGATTTACATGAGTTTATGTGTTCGTGTAAAGTGAATTCATTTAGCCCACACAATCCAGTTAAAATTCCTTTACACTAAAGCACTATGGACACATTAAGAAACTCTGCCTGCTCAAAATTAAAGTTTGACATACCTAACTCTGCGTCGCCTTCTACTGCTGTGGCCGACTGGGACTCTCCCTTTTCCGCCCCACCTCTTGCAAGGAGCATCTTCTTCAGGCGACGCACGGTGTCTCGCCCCAATCCTTCCAATAAAAATTCGGAAGACTTTCCATTTCAAAACGCGCCAATTATTCCACAGTCAACCAATAATGGTATCCTCCTCAAGTATCACCTCCTTTCAATAGAAAACAAATCAGACAGCAAATGCGTTAGTTTAGAATGCATGGGTGAATAGATCAGAATACAAACGCTCATGTCTTTACTCAAAAGCATATGTCGGTCGGTCCTTGTATTTCATCTCATTACTGATTTATATGAGATTTGGCCTGGTTGTATATTTAAATTCATTTAGGACACATTGGCCAATTACAGATCCTCTTCACAAAAAACTACTGCATTTAGAAACCCTGTGAACTTGAAAAATAGAGTTAGGATTTTCATCATCACTTATTACAATTTTATCACCATATCCAAAAAAATGTTTGTCTTTCAAAAAATAGTCATGTGGATTTATTTATACTTGTAGAGAAATTTATTTCCCCTTCTTACGTACGTATGAAAATATGGAGTAAATGAAAACAGTAAAAGTTTTGACATGGTATGAGTGCAGATTACAGATGCTTTTCGTCTCAGATTTCTTCTCTCTACACGGAACAAACTGCGATAACTTGAATTTACGGCCAGACTCATCTATAATAGTCTAAATTCAATTGAGTTCACATAATGCAAACAACTTAATAATATTATGGAGAAAAGCAAAACATATGTTTGACTTGGAAGGTCAAATGCGTGGGGACGCATTTGGTTTAGATACAGCATTAATTTACCGTTAAATCAATGAATAATGTACTAATATTTTTAAAAATAATTTAAATTCACTTTAAATATTTCATGCTTGCCCGCCACCTTTCTGTGCTGCCAAAATGAGTTCAGTGACCCTCCACCGGTGGCTCCACCCTCCAGCGAGCGAAGGACAACACATCAGTCGAATCTATCACACCGATCACACCTTACAGACTAGGAGCGCTTAAAGCGCGTTTCACTCGCCATGGAAATAATGGTATTGGTGGCGCCGTAACACCGGTCCGTATGGAAGAAGCGTATTCGAGACATCTATGCATCATCAGTGTCCAGCATTCGCGTTTAGGTAAGGTAAGTTAATTAGACCATTAATTTCGTTACAATGCATTTATGATATGCTAATACTAGAGAATTTATAATTTATATTTAATCACGTTCCTCTTACACGCGTCGTTTCACGAAAAACATTGCTGGTATTCGAGGGAAATGTTTTCGTTTTACCTAGTTGGACGTTTTGATTTGCTATTTCATAATATGTTATATTATATTGAAATTAATGAGTTTCTGTTTTGCACTGTCGCGTTCCATAACTGCGATTTGTGTGGCACACACGGACGACCAAACAACGGGAGCGGTCGATTTATCGTCAGACACGTACAGTATTTACAGTTATGCGGATTGTAATATAATATGCCGTAAATTTATATTTATTGATTACGGAAATTTATGAAACCATAAGGCGTGTTTTGATTTTTGCAAAGAACGCCTAAAAAGGGCGGCAAATGAGAGACTTGCACACGAGCGGCCGTAACGATCATACTTTATTATTTTGTTAACGAAAGACAAAATTATTTCGTTTACAAAATATATGAACTCAACCAAATGCATTGCTTGTGAATTTGCGACAACCCGTTATATTATTTTTATATTCCAATAAATGTCTCTCGCGGTGAATCGATGATAGTGGCGTATGGATGAGAGGGAGGAGGTTATGCTGGTTAGACTCACTCGCATGAAGCATTCGTTAACATCTACATGTTACCCTGCAATTCACCTAATTGGTGGGTGGAATTATGAGTATTGAGACAGCATAGAGCGGGCATTTTTCACACGCGCATCCATGCGGAACAAAATTAATACAGGACACTACTTGGGCTTCTTTATTATGTTGTCGTGCTGAAATCAGCTCTTCTTAACACTAAAGGCTTATGAGTCACCGATGGAAGTGGTATTGATGTATTTATAGCCGCTATGTCACAAAAAATATTCGATTTTCTCCTCCGTTGTATCAGGTATATTATATATTAGAACACTAATTCAGAGAACCAGATAAATTCGCACTAATATATAAACATTTCATTAAAAATTAAAACAGTATTATAACAGCTGGTGAGTACACCACAACTGATGAAAAGTGGGAACAACTTCGTGGTCGCTGTAGTTTTTGACAGTAGAAAAAAAAAACAAATCGGCTAAATAGAGCATAAAAATATTTCTTACCGCATGTGCAGGAATGTTTTATACCGCGAAAATAGAAAAGCGTCAGTGATCTATAAGGCTAACAACCAAAGTGGTAAACCTGTTTATAGACGAGCATTTCTTAAACGTATTTCCGTTGAGCTCACTAAAGGACATTTGGCTTCTCGCGAAAAAATGGCTACATTAACAATTAATCTGCGAAGTCGAATCTTAAGGACTAGTCGGTTTTGAGGAGGGAAGATGTGAAGAAACACGGGAAAAAAGACAGGCTGGCAGATGCGCAGATTGCCCAAGGATGAAAGACAGGAACTTCTTGCCTGAAATGTAACAAACTGATATGCAAACAAAATGTTTTTCCAACTTGCAACAACTGCTTCAGCAAAGTGTCAGAATACTAGTTTATGTTGAAACAAAAGTGAAAGATAATGTTATTAATAAATGGTTAGAAAAATTAATGTAATTTTAATTTATTTGACGCCTTTCAGCATTTGGGTAGAATATACCTAACGCACGTCCTTACGTTACAAAGTACGTCGTGCGTCCTTTAGGTTTATAAGATAAAATAAGATGGAGTCTGTCATTCTAATATTTTATTAGGGGTATGTGATGAAAAGACCCGTGAGGTTTGTTATTTCTCCCTAGTTAGACCGCATAATTGAGTATGCGTGTAGCGTATGGGACCCTTATTAGATAGACCTTATTCAGGAGTTAGAAAAAAAATCAACGAAAGGGAGCGCGTTTCGTGAAACGTAGATATGGTAGACAAGTAAGTGTCACGAGCCTAAGTGAAGAGCTTGGATGGGAGTCTTTGGAGAAACGGCGAGAAAAGTCTAGGTATCGGCTACTGCAGAGATTTAGATCAGGAGACTTTAATGATGATTAAGAGCCCAACTGACGTAGGACGCCACGACAACATTGGCAAGATTCGAGAAATTGATCATAGGACCGATATATACAGAGGGTCTTTCTTCCCTAAGACGATAAGACAGCGCAATAGGATATGATAGGTCGGAGATGATCTCCCCCTGCCACACACCAATTGCGGTGGCTTGCAGGGTATTTATTCTGATTCAGAATATTCTCCCAACACTATTAACGTAACTAGGGCGGGGCATCTGCCTCGAGCGCAATTAAGTAATGAGCACAAACAATGCAAACAATGACTAAATAGAGAAAATAATTTTTTTAAGTGGGCATATTTACTAGTTTGCCACGTGCAATTCATGAATTCCTTCATTCACGAATTTTTGTGTACGCCACTGAATATATTTATCTTAAAACAACGGTCTGATAGTTATGGATTTTCTTGCAAATAAGAATATACCGATATTCTACTAGTCGCTTTTCTGGAAAGTACATCCGATTACAATTTTTAAATGGGTATTAATGGTATAATCAAGAGGGGTGGTCCTCGCACCGATTTACGGTTTAATTGATTAATTATTATTCGGTAAATGGTACATTATCTATGTTTAAAAACCAACATTATTAACCCTCTATTTGCCAATTTTTTCAGTTGAATTAATTTAGTTTTGTAAAAAACGCTTTAATCTTATAAAAATAATTTATTTAATTTTCAATGAGTTTCTCTTTATAAGAAAGAGTAGTAACTTCGAGGTCACATTGGGACACAAGAAATGGAAAAAAGCATAAAATGAATGAATATATAGAACGTTACCCTGAAGTTACATTGGGCCATAGAGGGTTAATTACAAAAATTGAAAAACAAAATTGCTTTGAGAAACCTACGTGAAGGCCTTCTCACAGACTCGCGACTTACCCAAAAATTGTAGAGCAGAAAACATCCGTAAAGTTAAATAGCCCCGAGTTCATTGGTGACGCGCGCGGTGTAGTTGTACTCACCGATGCTAATGAGTATATAGCCAGGTCAGACAGCATCAGATAATACGTGGAAATAGCAGCTAGAAGCGAGCAAGCGAGGAACAGGAGCAGCCCGAGGTATTTCCGCTCGTGAAACTGCGCCGGCGCTCTCTTCCGCCAGTTTTGTAAAGATATATTTTTATAAGAGCCTGACATTTAATTCATTGTTCCGTAATATAACTGCTGTCATATAAATAACATCTTTTTCTCATTAGAAGTTCTGCACGGTCCTTTAAGCCGTGTCGGAAAAATTATCTAAAAACCGAAAGTATCACATTATGATTTTCATTATTTGTTTATAAACAGGTCCAATTACAAATAAGCTATTTTATTAGAAAAGTGCTCGAAGGTGTACGCTAGCATATAAAATGGAAGTTTACCTTAGACTTAGGCTAAGACTGTGATTTTGCAGGAAAACTTTTAGTGTGTTGTTATTCCAGGCTATGCTCCTTTATTGGGTCATTACGCCACGTTCGATGGAGAAACTTTTCATCTAGTACAGCGATAAACGCGGAATAACAGAGACGGTGATTTATTTGCAAATTTGTAATTCTATTTGAATGTCTGATCTTCTTTTTTCCATTTCAGGCGTAAGACGGTCTCGACTACGGGATGGTTACTCTAGATCGGTGCTTCTTCCTTCCGTCTATGTACTACGAGCGCCACCTAGTCCCAAAACGCGGCGGCCTCAATGAGAAGTCACTCGTGGTCATGTAATATTTTAAAGTAAACGGGGCGGAGGCAAGAGCCGTGGAGGAGAAAATGTGACGGGAGGTAGGGGAGGAGCGGCGGAAGAACGGGAGAGAAGAGGGGCGGAACTGCGGAGGTGAGGCGGGAGTGGAGCGGCGGGGGAGGGGGAGATGGGGGGGAGCAGGAATGGAGCAGCGGGGGAGCAGCAGCGGAGTAACACGGTGGAGCAGCAGTAGATAGGTTACTGCCTGGGTTATCAATTGCATCTGAACCTGTTGTTTAGAAAGTCGAAAACTAATTTTAGATGATGATTTCTCGAGCGAATTACGCATTCAAAATTGAGTGTGAACCGCAAGACTCGAGCACGAATTACCAAATGTTTTTTCTGAATCTGTGAAACTGTGATATATATTATGTATTATGTTGCATGTAAATAAACTTTTCGACAAATATATGTTCAAAGAAAAAGTTCAATCCATGTAATTTTATATTACATTTAAATGTTCGAGTGTCAGCTTCTTCGAAGTATCATATCTTTGTGGGCTCCTACAAAACATAATGAAAAAAGAAAAATGAAACCAATCTAAACTAAGAAGGAGGGGACATGAGATAAATGTATCCACAATTAAGTTTAAATATTAATATAGAAAATAGACTAAGTAAAAACGTCAAATTTATAATTGAATCTTAATTCTCTATGATAACGGGCTGATACTTTACCACGAAGTAGACGAAACTCGCCTGCTACGTAAAATAAGGGAGGATTTTCATATTAACCTGCTTTCCATTCCCTTTTCCTGAACTTTGCTACGTATTACACTGGCAAGACTGGCGTTGTATAGGGCTCAGACGAATGGGGGGACAGCGGCCCGAAAAATGCCCCTCCTACCTTATTGAGTAATGCATAACTAAGTCTCCCTTTTAGACTCCCTCAATAAGGAGTAGGAAAATCAATACTTTTCAGCTATCCCTTTTGATCGACCATGGGTAATGTGAAAGGGTTAAGAGATTTTAGGTCGCTCAAGGTGAGATAAAGGCCTAGAACCGGAGGTCTTGGGGGAATCGGGGTCTCTCTAGGCATGCACGAGGTCAAAAACCAGAGTGGTGTGAGTTTTTGGTCATTTTGAAGGCCAAATTCGGGTTTTTCGTCTTTTTTGCTGAAAATTTTAGGTATTAGGGCTGAAGTTAGCCGTGTAAGGAATTGGCGGGATTTCAAATCAGTTTTAGGGCTGAAGTTAGGCGAAGGAAATGGCGGGAGTTTAAATGACTCTTTAGTCACCTTCCTATGTCACCGCCCTTTATATCGTCTTATATTTAATTTATTGAATTATAAAATAAGGAACGAATATTTAAATTGCTTTAGAAATCACTTTATATAAAAAATACATTTCCTTAATTAATATTTCTATTGATTTATTTCTAATTATACAGCAGTTTATACAGTAATTACAACTGATTATTTGCGATGTTTTTAAAAGTCTTTTTCGCCAAAGCATTGCAAGAATCCAAAGGATTCAATGTACGTTATTTCAGCAGTATTTAAACTTTCTTCAGTTCAAAACTTTGTCGAGTTGCTTTACAATAGGTACATCATTGATCCACCAGGATGAATACTACGAAGCATTTTGTTGTATTATTCTGAAAATGAAAAAGAAATAATTACAATTTATGGCGAAATAAATATATATAAAATATCAGAGTATGCAAATATGTAGTACCTATTAATTTAATTATAATCATTGAAATCTTTCACTTATGGTTTCGATAAATAAAAATAACATCCACTTAAAACACATACTAGTTTTTATGCTTTTAAATGGAAAGAAATTATGTATTGATAAACATATATACATATATATTCAGTGGATTTTAGAAATTTATTAGTAAACTAGAACAATTGCCCGTCTAAAGTTAATGATAAAGGTAAATCAAATATTAAAATTAACATACGTTCCATTCTCAGGCGCTCTCCCAATTAGGTACTTCCTCTCTATCTCTCATTTTCCTCCAGCCTCCCTCCAATTCTTCTCTCCTTTACTCTCCTCTTTCCCATTTTCATTTCCTCCAATTCTTCCCCTCTCTCTCCTTCTTCTACTTCTTCTAATAAACCCCTCTCTTGTTCCCGTTCTCCGCCACACTCTCTATTTCTCTTCCCGCTGTCCCTACCGTATTATTATTCTCCCCATCTCTTTTCCTCCCTATTTCTCTTTCTACGTCCCATTCTCATTCTCTCTCTCTCTTTCCTTTCCTCCCATTCTACCGCCCTCTCCTTCGCGTTCTCCGTCCCTCTCTCTATTCCTCTTTTCCCTTCCCGCTGTCTCTACCGTATTCTCATTCTCCCTATCACATTTCCTTCCTCTTTATCCTCCTATATCCCATTCTCATTCTCTCTCTCCCTTCCTCCCATCCTACCGCCCCACTCTCTCTCCCTTCCTCCCATTCTACCCCTTCTCTCCTTCCCGTTCTCCGTCACACTATTCCTCCATTATCTTCCCGTTCTCCCTACCGTACTCTCATTCTCCCCATCTCTTTTCTTTCCTCCTTCTCTTCCTATATCCCATTCTTCCTCTCTCTCTCTCTCCCTTCCTTCCATTCTACCGCCTTCTCCTTCCCGTTCTCCGCCACACTCTCTATTCCTCCATTCTCCGCCCGCCCTCCCTACCGTACTCTCGTTCTTCCTGTCTCTTTTCCTTCCTATTTCTCTTTCTACGTCCCTTTCTCACTCTCTTTCTTCCTTCTTCCCATTCTACCCTTCTCTCCTTCACGTTCTCCGTCACACCCTCTATTCATCCATTCTTTTCCCTATCTCCCTACAGTATGCTCACTCTCCCTCCCTCCCTCTTCCTTCCTCCCATTCTGCCGCTTTCTCCTTCCCCTTCTCCGTCTTTCTCTATCTCTATTCTTCCATTCTCCGCCCGCTCTCCCTACCATACTCTTATTCTCCTCATCTCTTTTCCTCCCTCTTTCTCTCCCTATCCCCTCCCCTCCCTTGGATATTCTTGAGGGGTAGCAAAAGAGGAAGCCGAGAGGGTTGTCATGCTGCAGGAGGTATTCCCCAATAGGCTCCACTGTGATAATTTTCATACTATTCTATCGTGCTCCATTCTTTATTAATAAAAAAATAAGTAATGAAAATAATTTTGACAAGGATTTAGTGTACAAATTAAAAATATCCTCCAGCTCCATGGAAAAATAGTCAGTTCGCCTCCCCCTTGAGAAGTTTCTAGATCCGCCCTTTTTTATGACTATATCCATATCCAAAAGTACTTAAAGAAAATAGTTTATGCGTAGCATTACTTTAGACAACCGTAGATATATTACTGAAATTAAAACTATGAGGAGAACAAGGAGGTTGCATGATGAAATTGGTACACCGTTGCTCGTGCATGGCAATCCCTAAAGGTCCTAGGGAGACTTTTTTCCCTTTGGATTAGAGCAAGATTTTCGAGCCTTTTCGATGCGACGAGCGACAAGGTTTTCATAGAACATCGTAAGAGAAACACCATATTTTTTAGAAAAACAATGAATATCTTTAATGAGAGGAGGAAACTGACCTCAAAGTTAGTGCAAATTTCGATAGATTAAGAACGGAAAATATTCAAGCAATAAATTTTCTGTCCGTATTAAGGCGCCATAGAAGAGCACCATAAAAAATATCCGAGAGCACTGCGAGTGGGAGTACCCGCTCGGGGTCGCTACGCCGCCTCGACGCTCCCTCCAACACAAAATGCACGGAAAACAGCGTCACCTACCTGAATTCGTACTCGATGAGGCCGCCTCGATCCTTCCCAATCTCCTCCTCTCCGTCTCTCCGACGCACCCCTTTCTCTCGACGACGTTCCTCACCCTGTGCCGCCCTCACTCGCTGCGGCCGACGCGACCTCACCTCTTTCCACCCCCTCTCTTGGACGAGCTTCTCTCTTCAGCCGACGCACGCTGTCACGCCCCCCTCCCTCCAATACACCGCTGGTCCTAAAACTTTGGAAAACTTTTCATCTCGATTCTCTTTGAAGATTTTGTGTTTGCCCTTCTCCCTTTAACATTTCGAAAATGATTTCAATGATCCGGTGGCATAGCAACGTATAGAGTACAAATAAATTTGTAATTCGTCTTTGATTGCTCCTTTCTACACGGGATACTTGTAAACATTGTCTGATGGCTTACTTTTCTGACAGACCTAGCGTGTGCTCATATTCAAGTGCAAAGCAAAGAATTTCATGACATTTTGTAGAACCTCTAAAAAATGTATCTAAAAAAATATGTAGATCACACCTGGCTTAGCTACAGGATCAAATTACTCATCATCTAAAGAATAATGTGATAAATTATACAATATATGTAGTAATCAATGAAATTCACCTTGGATATTTAGTGTTTACACGCCACCCTTCCGTGTTCCCAAACTCATTTCAATGACCCGCCACCGGTGGCTCCACCTTCAAACGAGCGGAGAACTGATCGCAGTCGACTCGGAGGACTCATTTGGACCCGTCATAGAGAACAGCAGTTCTTAAAAATGTGATCCACGATAGGATTGGTGAGTTTTGGGAAAATTGTATTAAAGACTCCTGTGCGTCATCCACATTCTAATCTCCTGTTAAGGTAAGGTGGCTTAATAAACCCTGTTAATGTAGTCGCAATACATTTGTTATCTTATAATACTGGTGAACTGATATTTGAGATTTAATAACATGCTCGTCTTACATAAGGAGGAATCTGAAATTGCAACCGTTATTTGGGCCACGGTTCGTAGGAGGCAAAAGGTTGGGACAGGGCGGAATATTTACTCCCTCATCAATTCATGAAGGCGCTTACTCATTTCCACTTCCAGCTGGACACGGCGGTCAAAAATTATGACCAACGCTCCAGAGAGAAAAGAGGTATTCCACAGAATCAATTGCTGCAGTAAGTTGGTGAAATAAATTTTTAAGAGAAAAATACGTTGCCTTTGTTACTGAGAAAAATTGAGGCTATGTTGTTATAATTAATATTGAGATATGCGCTTGTAAAAAAGTGTCTCGTTGCCGGCCTTTGGTTTTTCCTAATTTATTTACTATGCATATTCCGCTTTTTTCATTTTTTTAAATTACGATTTGCACGATTTTGTAAACAGTTGAAATGCAAGTTGAGGAAACAAGGTGGTGTTGACACAGCTTTTAGTATTTTTTAAATTATTATATCCTCGAAAAAAGGAAGCTAGAGATTTCATTGCAAAATATACCTGAAAAAATCTCAATTTTTATTTTTGATATATGGTTAACTCTGTGACTGGCCAGTGCAAATATTTTCTGCAAATGTCTGTTTCATTAATATTCCAGAAAATTTATTAACTTCTTTATCTTCAGATATTTTAATATGCCAACGGAAATAAAAATAGAATTTGAAAATTTCGAATTACAAATTTGGTATATTTTAAGATAATCCTGAACCATTCACTGCATATTATGTTAAACATTATCATTGTAAAGTGAAGCCTTATTCAGTTCATAAAAGGCAATGTTACTCAAGCTTTTTGGATCCAGTTCTACGAGTAATTTTTCCCATGAAATGTTCAAATCAGTGTTTTTTCTTTTTGAAGATTTTTTAAATCATTTGTCATCATCATAGGTAGTCTTCATATACAGGTCTGTGATTATTTATGGTTAAACCTGTTTTTCCACATACTCATATTTTCCAGTCTTCACCATGTCTTGATAGCTCTCTTTCCCTTTCAGGTCATCCATCAATTGAAACTTTTTTAGTTTTCCTTATAACACACCTTTAATCATGCTTTCTCTCCTCAAGTAATCTCCAATCCAGTTAGCCTTCCTCTTTCTTATAGTCTTTATAATCATTCACTTCTCTCCAATTCTTATTTTTCATCTTATCTGCCAATTTAATTTTCGTCATATATTGCCACTTAATGTGAAAAATTACAGAATAAACTTCAATCAATTAATAACCTGATAAAGTGGATTCTTCCTCTCAGATGCTATTATCTATGGACTTGGTTTATTCATCAAGTTTTATATAGAAAGTCTCCCTCTTCCCTTTAACTATTACCGTATATTCCGGTGTGTAAGTTGACCTTTGAAACCTAAAACATTTTTCCTAAAACTTAAGAGTCGACTTATACGCCAAACATAAAATGTGAACCTTAAATTACAAATGAATAATATCAGTATTTACGAAGACCGTTTATCTTTCAGTGGAAGTGATTGCTCTTTTGAATCAGCTGTTCCAGTGTTTACATTTTATGACATTTATTTCAGAAGATTTATAATAATTAATTTTAATACTGTATTTACTCACACAATCCACAATCTCTTGTACCATGTGCATGCCTATTTTTGGACCAAATCGAGAAGAAAAAAATAAATTTGTATTTTAATAAGTTGAGTCTACAACAGCAGAAAATTAGAAAAAAATTAAAAAAAATAACCCATAGGTGGTTCCTTCTAAGCTGAATGACTGCACAGCAGTTTTTGAAGTGTAGCACACTAAATTTTTCAAGCGCTCATGATTGTGTGTATTTTAAAATATATCGGAACAGGGCCGCATCAACCCTGGTGCACATCCACGAACTAGCGTCATATAGGCACTCATACAGTCGTGAGCTGAACCCGGTTCACACCAGTTCGCACGAACCGGTTGTTAAAGTTTTGGCAGCTCAGCGAACTGGTTGTTAACTTTTGTGCTGGATGCTGAAGAGAGCTCTTGTGCTCTCAGCAGAGACCTCAGAAAACTTATGACGTCAATCACGAATGACTCTGACATGCCTTGATTAGCTAAAATGGGTCAACATATCAGTTTGTGCACGAATGTTCTCTATTGTCTCTTGTTTGTCTATTTTAGCTTGACAACCCTGTGCTCTACATAATTGGTTGCCTTTGATTTGTTAATCTGTGTGCTTGCAGTGTGTTGGTTCCTAAAATTTTATATTTTAATATTATTTAACCTTCATAATGAAACGTCAAAAAAGTATTAGTGATTGATTTCCCAAAAAAGTGACCAAGTCAGTAGTCAATAGTTTTAGTGTTGCAAATGATGAAACATCTGAAAATGTCTTCAGTTGCCAAGTCAGTATTCAATAGTTCGTGTTGCAAATGATGAAACATCTGAAAATGTGTCTTCAGCTGCCAAGTCAGTAGTCAATAGTTCTAGTGCTGCAAATGACGAAACATCTGAAAATGTGTCTTCGGTTGCCAAGTCAGTAGTCAATAGTTCTAGTGCTGCAAATGATAAAACATCTGAAAATGTGTCTTCAGTTGGGATGGGAGAGGATTTTCATGATTCTGAAAATTTAAATATATTGCCAGATTGTTGGAATTCCGAGCAAGATCAATATTTTCTAAAAAAATATGATGGCTTGGTAATTAAAAACAAAAAACTCAGCTGTTCTCATTGTGCGAATAAGTCACAATTGGGAATCTTTAAAGGAAAATCTTTTCATAATTCTTCTGAATGGCAAAAGTGCAACATTACTGCATGTGGACTCAAGAAAAAAGTTCAGCAAGCTTCATTACGAAAAAAAATGAAAGAACATTTTGAATAAAATTTTCATACTAACGTTGTAAATGTACTAAATGAATAAAAAAAGGAAACTCTTGTTACAGTTTTTAATAAAAGTAATGAAAAAGATATTGAAATAACAAGTAAAATTTTTAACATAGTTTACAGCTTAGTGAAAAGAAATGGACCAATGTCAGACATGGAGGATGAAGTAGAACTACAAATTAAGAATGAAATCAATTTAGGAAACTGCTTGCATTCGCGATTTTCTGCAATTAGAATTGTAGAGCATATTGCTGAATCAACAAGAAATGAAATTTTCAGTAAAATTATCGAAAACAAATCAAAAATTTGTATTATTATTGATGAAGCTTCAACAATTTCAAGCAAATCTGTGCTTGTAATTTTTCTAAAATGTGAATTAGATGATTGTTCACCAACAATTTTGGAAAAGATGCACGAATTAAATAAGTTCCTAAAATTTGAAATTGATTTAAATGATTTTTGTGACTATGTAGAAAATAACATTCAATTGAAAGATCTTCCTGCTCCAGAAACAATAAGGAAAGCAAAGCAAATTATGAACACAATTGCAATAAGTTCTGCAGAAGCAGAAAGAGGTTTTTCGTTGATGAATATTATTTGTAGTGATAAAAAAGCAAGTTTAACAACTAAACACATGATCATCAATTTGTTGGGGAAACCATTAAGCTTCTGAAACCCGTTAACATATGTCAAATCATGGATGAGAAGTCATCGATTCTCTTTGGATACCAGAGTTCGTGTATCTAAAACGAAAGCTTACGGAGAAAACCAAGAAGCCATTTGGAAATTATTACCGCAATAATTAATAATAAGGTATGTAAAAATGTTTAAATTTTTTCTAAAAATTAAATTTAAAAGCATAGAAGTACTAATATTTATGTTTTGCCTAATAATTCATTATTGCTAAAGTTGACTGAGCAATTTAATTTTAATCATGTAGATAATATGAGTCCTCGGTTTTAATTAAATAATTCTTCTTCTCTGATTTTAGTAGAAACGTCTTTATTTTTCTAATTAACTATACTAATTAATTGTCATGCAGTTATTGATACCTAGCTAAATCATAAAATACAGACACTTGGAGAAGGTAAATAGCGAGATAATTAATTTAGTTAAAATTGCCAAAGGGTGGGAAGGGTTGTCAATTTTTTGTTTCTGAATTCAGAATTTTTTATACAGAACCTGGTGGTTAAAATTTTAGCAGCTCAGCCAACCAGTTGTTAAAATTTTTGCAGCTCAGCGAACCCGTTGTTAAAATTTTGGCAGCTCACAAGTGCACGCATAGCATTACTCATTCCATCCATGGATGAAAAAAATTAGAGGGAATTATGGTTCTCTCCCAGATTAAAGGAGCATCAGCGGCTCATGATGAATACAGTGAATACAGAAACCAGATGCCAACTTATTCTGGCAAAAAGTGTATGTAGAAACTGATAGTAAATCTTTAATGACAGAACTGCTTTTTTTGAGTAACAATGATAAACTTAAAACTCAATTAAAAGTTACAGGTTTAATATTATAAAAATATTATGCCATCTCAGTGTTGAAGATGCTTTTAGGTTTTTTCTACATAGTCTACCCCACTGATACACTTTAATGTTCTCCTCTGTTGCAGATGTGTGTCCATTGTGGTTTTCCTCCAATCTCTCTCTTCCACTTTTGAAATTTCCTAATCTACCTTTCAAAAATTGATACAGAATGTAATATTTCTACAGCTATTATTATGGAATGACCTCTCATTCTCTTCTTTGGATAAAATTTGTACTTAGGTTGACATTTCCTATTGAATGATATTTCTTTTGGGCAGAGATGGAAACCATTCCAAATTTTGGAGTGGTTTGGTCTGCGGTTAGGTTCCTAATTTGTAATAACAGCTTGATTCAGAATTGAGTTTTCAAAATGTTTCAGTTTTGCCCATGGCTTAAGCAAATATGTGATTTTGATGTTTTTTTTATTCCTTCACTTACATACTAATAAAAACACAAATTTAATAGAAAAAGTAAAATTAATCCACTGGTAATGGTATCAATAAATATCAAAAAAGGATTTTTTGAAAAAACGTAGGTTGCCTATGACAATTACAAGATTCTTTTCATTCAGCATAATTAAAATATAATTCACTAGTCAAAAATATAAACACCTAATCAAAACAAAAGAAAAAAGAATGAACTTTGAGTGTGTATGACAATGACAACTTTGTGCATGTAGTACAATAAAAAATAAATACAAAAAAATGGAAAAATATCAATTAAAAACAAAATAAATATACATTGCATATGTGCATTAATTTACATCCATTCTGTATGCATTCTTAAGCATGGCTTATGAAAGCATTCTTTTTCATTGATTCGGAATACATTCTTTTCATGCTTTTTGAATGCTTGAACTTCGGCATATCCCGAACATTAACGAAGATGCCTGAAAAAAGCGGACATTCGCCTTGTAAAGTCATGCATTCCGAATTCATTCTATGGTAACTGGGAATTGAATAAAGAAAATTTTAAATAAATGCCAATACATAAATAAAAATAGATAAAGAAAAAAATTTTCCCTTTGGCCGTCCCTAAGGTCAGTCGCCCAGAAGCAGTTGCTTCACCTGCATCCAGCTGAAGCAGGCCTTGTGTATAGCACATTGAACAATTTAAAATAATTCTCAAAACTAGCCTTTTTAAAAGATGGGAAAGAGGGTGCAATGCCAACAGTATAATATGCAGATATTTTGCAAATTATAAATATTTTTGTGGTTTGATTAATCAATAAAAATAATTTAAATTTTTTTAGCCAATGAATATAGATATTTACAATGAATGAGCAAGGATTTAAGTATTCAATATACATTTTTATATAAAGCAAGTTATGATTTCCCTTCATTCAACAAACACTTAATGTTTGGTAGTTGCACATTTATTTTTAAGAATGAATCTGAAATACATTGTTATATATATCTGCCAAATACTGTAAAAAGGTTTTTGATGGTGACATTAATGATGGCAATTGTTTTTATATTTAATATAATAAAACCATTTCCCTGTTATTTGATTCCCACTGATGCAGCATACATTAAACATTTGATAAGGAATGAAATATTACTGAGAGGAGCAAACTATATAAGAGAGAAATTTAATTAGAAGTTGAAAAATTTCTAAAACTTAAGTATGAGATATCTAAAAGCGTTTATGACCTTCATAAACATTTTTGAGTTTATCATTATACATGGTGATTATATCTTCATTTATTATCTTTCTAAGTCATGAAATGAAAGTTTGTTTCATTTTCAAAATGCTTTAGTGGCATATGAAACAATATAGAGAATTACAAAAACTTTCACTGATTTTAATTCCAGGTGATAAAATCTTTTATGGTATTAGTGATATCAAGTACAGGCTATAAGCATTAATCTGTCCTAAGAATAAATATGGGAATAAGTAAAATTCCATCAATTTCTGATTATTGGCAGCAAACATCTACTACCAATTATATTATGGCTTTCTGCCCAATTGTAAACTCTAGCTGGCATGATAAATTGTGTTAGAAAAGTTCCCAAGTAAAACTTTACATCATAGATCAAATTCAGAACTTTAGAAAAGGATTACACAATCCTTTTGTGAAAAAAGATAGGTAAAGATGACACAGTATACTATACATCTATATTTGGGCAGCAATTATTAAGTATCCATGACTTGAAGCTTGCTCCTCATATCTAGAACATGATAATATAATCTTTGTCTCATATGAGTCAAGCTTGGATCCACTTTAAAGACTACATATAAAACACTTTTCAATTATCATTTGTGAGTAAGTTTTAGCATTAATGAATTTCTGGTAATGCATTTCTATTTTTTGCTAGCTGAATATACCATCTGTATAATAGTGGAATCAATCACTGTGTGATGGCACAAGTCTCCAATTCATTTCAATTTACCTAAATCAACCATACTTGTAGAATTAGGATGACAAAAATATTATATTAGAAAGGTAAGGGCTCGCTCTTAAAAATATGCTGCTAATGCTGTGTTTTTTAGGATGTTTGCTTGCATGATTAATGATAGGAATAGAAAAAGTCTAGAAGCATATCAGCTAGGGTGAACCCTTCAGTGGTCCTGTCTTTTCCTGAATATAAGACTACATTTATGATTGAGTGTTCAAAATTCTATTCCATTCTATATAAATTACAAAATTTAATCAATTATAAACAACCATTATTCATCAAATCTAACAGGTGAAAAAATGAGAATTGAAACAACCAAAATAAATTCTTATACAATGAATTATTTCTGACAAACCAATGCTTAGTATTTAAGAATTAAAATGATTGCAAAAATAGATCTAACAGATTTACCGTATTTACCTGAATCTAAGACGACCTTTTTTTCCAAATTTTCAGCTGTAAATATCAAGAGTCGTCTTACATTCGAATACGAAGTATATTTAAGAAAAACATGACGGGAATAATATTTAGACTAATTATCATCGTCGACGATCATAACACAGACGACGTACTTTCATCTTGCACGTAATGGCAACCGCAATGTCAAAACAAATGAGAGCGGAAATCATTGGGATTCCCCTTTCAAACGACGCACCGCGATTCACTAACAATAAGTGTAACAGTAATTTTGAGTTGTGCATTCTTGATTTAAATGCACAACCCTTAAGTTAAAATGACAGATCATGTTGAAGTACGTGGCACGAGTGCAAAGGGGAAGTTAACAAAGGAATTAGACGGAGCTAAGATACAAATTTTAAGCCGATCGTGATAAATTACGCCGAAAAAACTAATAACTGTGATGCGAGTAGAAAGTTCGGTGTATCTGAGGCAAATGTGCGTTGATGGAAACTCTCAAAACAGGAACTAGAAAAAGCCAAAGCCACAAGGAAGTCGCTCAGTGGTCCAAAATTAGGCCGATTTCATGGCATTGAAGAAGTAGTCAAGTTTGTGCGCACCATGAGGAAGAACGGTATGCCTGTTTCGACTGAAAGTATTATACTTAAAGCTAATGAAATTACTAGAGGACTTAATATATCATTGCAAGAATTCAAGGCCAGCAGAAGTTGGTGCGTGAGAATGATGCGAAGAAATAATTTTTCTTTACGGCGACGAACTTCGCTGTGTCAAAAATTGTCAGAAGACTATGTAGAAAAACTTCTCGCTTACCAGAAATACGTAATTGGACTTAGAAAAACCAATAATTACCTTTTGAGCCAAATAGGAAATGCCGATGAAACTCCGGTTTTCTTCTACATGCCATCTAATTATACTGTGAACGAAAAAGGTGCGAAGTCCGTCCTAATTAAAACTACAGGCAACGAAAAAATGCGAGTCACGGTAATGTTGGCGGTTTTAGCAGATGGGACTAAATTACCACCATATGTGATTCTAAAGCGGAAAACAATGCCTAAGAAACATTTGCCAAGTGGAATAATAGGTGTCAAGAAAAGGGGTGGATGACTAAAGAACTAATGAGAGATTGGTTACATGTGGTGTGGACTAGACGGCCAGGAGCTTTACTGAAACAAAGAGCAATGCTTTCACTGGATGCATTCAAGGACACATCTCCTGAAATTAAAAACATAATGAGTGCGATGAATATTGATCTTATTGTAATACCTGGAGGAATGACATTGCAACTTCCTTGTTTTAGATGTTGCTGTCAATAAGTGTTTTAAAAATAATTTAAAGGTTTTGTATTCTGAGTGGTTACGGAGTGGAACTCACACTTTAACACCAAAAGGAAATCTTAAGAAACCTGAAGTTGCAATGCTCTGCCAATGGATCAAGGCATCGTGGCAACAAATAAATGCAAAAGTAATAGTGAAAGGATTTAAGAAATGCTGCTTATCTAATGCCATGGATGGGTGTGAGGATGATGTTTTGTGGGAGACTGATGATGAAGTTGAGAGTGATAAAGATAGTGAGCATGAGGAAAATAGTGAAGGTTGCATAGACAGTGATGATGACTAACACAATAAAATGATTTTATGCAGCACTTGGATTGAAATGTTTTTTTGTTGTCCTGAAATGAGTGTATTCTTTCAATGTATTTACTTTATTTTTAATGTTATCTTAAAATGAATGCTACCATTTAATTTGTTTGAAAACCTGAATGGTTCTATTTGTGATATGATCTTATGATTTTAAAATGTTAAAAGACAATGACATTCAAGAAAAGTATAAGAGAAAATATTTCACAGGATTTATAATTTTTGTAGTCATGAAGGTCAATTTGAGCTTTTTTCTCTTTTGGAATCATCAAAATGGGGGGTCGTCTTGGATTCGGGTGAATACGGTAATTTAAATTTGAAGTTGGTCCAGAACTTTCTTATGCAGTAACTTATCACAGTAGCAGTGCTCGAAATGGAAAATGTTACAAAACGTAATGCTTGTATTGGTAGTGGAATGGAAATTTTTATGAAATGGAACGCTTGTTATAAGGGACGGTATTTCTAAATGCCTGACGAAACGAAATGGTATCATCAGCACGTGACAAACCGGAGTAGCATTCTGGTTTATTCCGAGCACTGCACAGTAGTATTTACTACTTTGCAAAGCACACCGTAAATTAATTATTGTAATTTAGATGCATCAGTTTTGTTCTTCAAATTACTCAAGTTTTTGTATTAAAAAACTGAAATACATAAAATAATAAATTAAAGTATTAAATACTGTTTACATTAGATATCATTCTGGAATGGTCTTATCTAAAGATAACATCAGTAGCCTACATTATCAGCATGGGCCTGCAAACAGCACATCATCTAAGGCAGTGTATCTGCAATCCTGAACATGCCAGATAAAAGGAATTTTACTGTAATTTGTAAAGAGAAAAAAATAATATAATAATGCAGAGTATAACTTCTAGCAATCATCAAATTTTCCATTCATCATCTACAAAGAAAATTTGATTCAACAGAAATTTTTATAAAATTCAGATCAAAGTATGCATACACCATTACTTGGTGAAATACACTTATGTAAAGTAGGAAAACGTTAAAAAAAAACAAGTTACAATCACCTTTTTATGACACAACATTAAACTTTTTAAGCTGGAATGTATCTTTTCAAAAACCTCCCTGAACTTCATTACGTTTTCACATCAAATTAGTCTCATCAATTATGGCCCCCATTTGATTTTCAACTGCTCAAGTCAGAAGAAATTCTACCCATTGCACTGGCAGAAGGCTAATGCCCTCCCTTGAACCTTCAGTCTTTCACTGGATGCATACATAAACCCATTCCACATAACTCCTTATGTACCACAGATTAGGTCAATAGAAAGATTCTGATAATGGCAGAGATGTCCAGAATAAAGGGTCCTAAGCAATGGCAGATTCAAGATGGATTGCCCCAACCTTGAGAAGTTTCTGGATCTACCTGACCCACAGCTATAAACAATCCTACAAAAAGTCATATTCTTAAAGCATAAAATCTTGGGACAATTATTTTTTGCACAATAGATACAAGGATTCCAATGTAAGATATTTTGAAGCTGGGTTTCAAAATTAGTTTATAATATGAATGCTGCACATATCCAAATGATGGAAGTTAATTTTGTCAAGAGCATTAAAGTCCTTCTCTAATAAGATAAAAAATTAGTAGCGTCTAGAAAAATCAGATACTTACAGCTGACATCAGTAATGCCAGGCATTGAAGGTGGTGCAGGGACTTGTTTCAGTGAGGCATTGTTTTACTTATGACAATTCAGGAAATAAATACTTTCAAAGACATTTTTAAAACATTATAATTTTTCCCAACAGATTTAAATTGATAGTAACATGAATAACAGATTCAACTTATAAAATCACTTATTACGAAGCACAGTCAATCACATCTCATGTACAGTAAAAAATGCCACGATTTATAAAAAATAACAAAAACAGCAAGTTAAGCTTTTCCTTCATTTTTAAAAACTTATATACAGTCATGAGCCTTGTACAACGTTATGACCAATTAATTAGCACTAAGAAATACCATTTTCTTCATTATTTGAAAGATACCTCATTGCAACAATTTACTCCCTTACCATCTCTAAGCTACTGTCACTTCCTTCCCCAGTCACTTCACTCTTGTTAATCATAACTGTTTCGCTGGAACCACTAGCACACAGCTCTTCTAGATCACGTACTTTATAATACTCTGAAGTTGGACTTGAAGACTCTGCACTTTCACCTCTGGTACCAGAGTTTCCATTGTTATCTTGAGCAAGCTGCCAAGCTGGTATAGATGGACTTGGGTTTGGTGTGCTAGGAAACTGGCGCCTGAAGAATCAATTAAAACAAACCAAATGAAATACAAGTATCTTAAAGTTGTATGATAAAATTACCACCAAAAAACAAACCTTTCTCTAGATATATTGACTTCATATACATTAAATACAGCAATACAAATATAGCTTCCATGTTTTGTTAGTAAGCAAACTTTTGAAGGAACTTCTCACAAAAGATGCAAAGTAATAGGATAATTTGAAATTAATTTGTTACAACAGATAACCTGCTCAGAAGAAGGCCTTTAATTGATGTTATTTCTGCTTTCATGTCTTGAAGAGTCCTCTTTGTTGAAGCATCTCCATTTCCACCATTCAGTTCTGCACTCTCATTTCGGAGTAATGTCACACGTATCAATTCTTGTTGCTGAGCATCTAGGATCTCCCTTACTTCACGAAGACTTTCTTTCAATTCAATTACAGACTTGTTGAGCGATTCTTGCATAAGTTTTACAGAGTCTTCGACTGAAGGCTTCTTTTTATCTCGTCTTCCAAATAGTAATGGGGCCAAAAATTTCTTTGGAACAAAATAATTATTTATTAATTTATCAATGTCGTGAAAACGACGTAACTGAATTAATTTTTGTTCATAAACTGAATACGTGTAAAATTAAAGTCAAGAATGAAAAGAACTTGAATACCTTATATAAATAGTACAAGCTGTATGTTACACCGGCTAAGAACATAACCGTATTAAAATAGTCCCATGCTTTAGACCATGCCGACGGCACTGGCGGAACTAAATGGCTGGGAATTGGTATGATAGTCGATGGTGGAGGAACCTTCAAGAGTTATTAACAATTGATACATAAAACTATGAGTTGGATTTGTTATATTCAATTAAATTAAACTATTACATTAACCTACCGACACATTTTTCTGTGTTAAAGCTCGTGATTTCTCAAAGGCTAGTACAATTTCTTCCTCAGATAAACCTTTCTTCCTTAAAAACGTCTGTTGATGCTCTATGGGGCTCTGCTGCACTTTAGGATTCTGAAGGAAAGTGACAGCTGTATTTATCTATAAGAAAATGATTCAGACTTTAGTTTCGATACAAATCATGGATAAAATATAAATAATGTCAATTAAACTTTCATATAATCATACAAAGTGTTCTCTTGGTTGCGAGTTGTCTCCCATTCTCACTAAATTTTAAACGACCATCGGTTTTACGGCTTAACGACGAAAACACTTCAATCAACTCGTTTTATGACACTGGTCAATGAACCACTCAATAAATGCTCAATTGTGCTCAATCCACTACTAAATGAAGTAATCAGAATTAATCGCCAATTGCCGATTTAACATAACTTTTTACGCCAACCTTACAAAATTGCAAGGTTGCAATCAACACAAATGTGAAGAACGCAGAGCGAAAGTATTTTTTTATTTTGTGCAATGTAAAATTATATAAGTATAACTAAATTTTGAAATAAAACAAATTACATTTAAATTTAAGAAAAAAATTAGCAAAATGAAGGTATAATCGGTTAGACGTGGTTGATATTTTTTTATCAGATTATTTCTTCTCCAGAATTTAACTAAATAAAAATTACAGATTATGCATACTGCAAAGGCTTTTAATAATAAATCAATTTTATTATAAACAAATCATTTTTCATTCTTCTCTATTAATCTCTTTATAAACTTTTTTAGATAACAGTTTGACCGCAGCGGAATAGGAAGTAGCGTTTACAGCGATAGTAGCCATGTTGGGGGAGGTGCTCCAGTAGAGACCGAGATATTAGGCCATATTAATTGGTAGCACCAATTGTACATGAATTTAAAGGTATGTAATTATCTTTGAAGGTTTTTTCTGTTAAAAAATTGTGTAGAAGAAGGAAATGAAACATGTAAAAGCAGTTCTTAAATCTTATATGATCCAGCCGCTACCCTTCATCTAGATTGAATTCATTTCTTTTCAGCATAATTTTATATTTATATAATTCAGTAGCCGACAATGATCGGCGGCCTTTTTGTTTATAACCATAAAGGAGAGGTGCTTATCTCTCGAGTATATAGAGATGATATTGGCCGAAATGCCGTTGATGCGTTTAGGGTCAATGTTATTCATGCTAGGCAACAAGTTCGATCTCCAGTTACAAATATTGCCCGGACTTCATTCTTTCATATCAAGGTAGGTAAATGATTCCATATTTTATTCTTCTCTTACGAAATTTAAGTATTTGGGCTATTAATCGATTTTTATTTGCAGCGATCTAACATCTGGTTAGCTGCCGTAACTAAACAAAATGTAAATGCTGCTATGGTGTTCGAGTTCCTTCTAAAAGTCATCGATGTCATGCAGTCATATTTCGGGAAAATATCCGAAGAAAATATAAAGAATAACTTCGTTCTGATATACGAGCTCCTTGACGGTAAGTCGCTACAATATGGCATTTTAATTGTATTATTTATTTCATCTTTTAAATAAAATTAAACACTAAGTCTCTATTTCCGCTATAAGACAAATCCATGAAGTATGGAGGAATGGTTAACTTTTATTAAACCTTTTTCTTTAGACTATCAAGCTATAAATGCAGGCCATTTGCTTGAAATGTGTTTTCTAATTTAAAATCAGTAATCACAATGTAAAGTTCAGTTTCGTATCATTGTTCTTGTTATTCCTGTTTCAATGGAAGATCATATGTTCATAGTCCATCCATTTATATTGACATATTTTGTTATACTAGAATACTTATTAGTGGCTCTTGTTTGAGAAATAAATTGAAAATATGGAAATTGTTTAAGTACTCAGTTGTACGATTTATGTCATAAGCCTTTGAAAGCATTTGTAAAAATGAAAAATGTTTGCTTTTCAAGGAAAAGTCAATATCAGAGGCTGTTCAGCAAAATCTATTCGGATTTCTCTTGTAAATCGATTTTTCAATAATTAAGAAGTATTTTTCTCCATTTTTGATTCATTAGTCTATTTTTCTTTTGGTTTGTAATTTTGTGTTCAGAAATTCCTACCATCGTCTGTAATTTTAAATGTATTTGTATAATTGGGGTTATTAAATTGGTAATTTGTTTCTGGGAATCCACTGGTTACTTAAGAGTGTTGATGACCATTTATTTTATACATATAATTTGGCTATGTAACTAATCCCTATGTATACAATAATTTTACACATCAACACCTAAAGCTCTGTTGGACCAGTATTGCATTGACCTCATTGTTCCTTAGGTCACGGCTATCCTTTGCAGTTACTGTACTCTAAGCATTATCTAAATCAATGTTTTACCATAGTTCTCTAATTTTAAGCATTTCTTCATATTGGGACTACTTATCGTAAATATTTCCTTACACTGCAGAAATTCTGGATTTTGGATATCCTCAAAATACTGATACAGGAGTCCTTAAAACATTTATCACACAACAGGGAATTAAGTCACAGACTAAGGAAGAGCAAGCACAAATTACTTCTCAAGTTACTGGGCAGATTGGTTGGCGCCGGGAAGGAATCAAATACAGACGAAATGAACTATTTTTGGATGTTCTTGAGTATGTTAACTTACTCATGTCACCTCAGGGTAAGATGAGAATTTTAAAACTGGTGTATTATAATTATGAGATGCTGGAAAAGTAATTCTGCAATTTCCTTACATTTATTTTTTTGATGGGCCTTGCTAGAGCGTGTCTAGTTCCCAATGTTAGGATCATGGGTTCAAATCCTGCCCAGGGCATGGTTTTATTTGTTATTATAATATTATTACGCTCGTTGTAAAAGGCCATAAAGTGCTATATATGAGCTTGGGAAAATAAATTATATTAATTCCATTTTAATTTTGTCTTCAATTGTATGGCAAAGAAGTTTAAAATTATTATTATTCATCCATGTTTATAATAGGTCTCTAAAGCATTTAGATTTGATTATTTACACTAACCTGATTCAGATGATGGATATGTTGAAATTTGAAGGCATCCTTAATCTTACTTTTTGAACTTAAAAATAGCAAGAAATAATTATTTTGGAATCTTTTTGTTTAATATATGTATGTATATAAAATAGTTAATAATAAAGATAGTTATAGTTTTTTTGGAATTGTGAGAACTTTAAATCATAGAATAAATGTTGTATTTGAAATGTACTTTCAGGGCAAGTGCTATCGGCTCATGTGGCAGGAAAAGTTGTCATGAAGTCTTACCTCTCTGGCATGCCAGAATGCAAGTTTGGGATCAATGACAAAATTGTAATGGAGGCAAAGGGTAAGGGAATAAGCACAGATGATCCAGCTCGCTCTGGTAAGCCTGTTGTGGTCATTGATGACTGCCAGTTTCATCAGTGTGTCAAGCTCTCTAAATTTGAAACTGAACATTCCATCAGTTTCATCCCACCAGATGGAGAGTTTGAGTTGATGAGGTAAGCTTGATTACGTATTTAATGCCATAACAGAGCTTTTTGCTTTAGCTCACGGATACAAAATTTTGTGAGCTCTCATTTCAATTTGCACACTTGTTTTTGAATTGGTGACTTTTGTAATAGGAAATTGATATTTTTGTGTATTTTGTTGATTATTTATTGTGATCTCTCTTAGCCTGTTTAAACATTGAGGAATATTTAATCTGACTCGGAAACCATTTTCAGCACATATCAACATGTGTCAATAACAACTATGAGTTTGTAAAATCTTTTGAGTGTTACATCTGCACATAGACTAAAGCGACCAAAAAATGCATTGCGGAGAATGTTTAAAAAATTTTGGTGATCCAAGGAAAGGCATAACTTGGTGTTTTCTGGTGGAAATTGCTGGCTTTGTACTGTAGTGGGTTAAAAGGTCTGTTTGCACTTTAGAATGTACGTGAAATTTGTCATCATCTTGGGTCAAGTACTATATCAGAATATTTTCATTTCTGTTCTAAACTTAATAAAAAGTCAAGAAATTTGGGTTTAATGAATTGGTCAATTTATTGTTTACTTTTTCTTATCGATGTTCCATGAAGAATTTCTTATATTCCATAATTGTAATTTGTGGTGGATAATACTTTACAATTTGACTCTTCCAGCATTTTCTCTCATCTTGTCATAACATTAATGAATTTGTTGGTGTAATTGCATAGATCTTATTGGGGGCAATTAAGTTCACTTCAGGTGTAATGTCTTTGTAGGTATTTCTACCTTATAAGTAATAATTTAACATCGCATATACAAAGTGCTAATTGGTGCTTCAAATATTTTTGAATTGATTGGCTTTTAAATCAGTTGACCTACAGTTATGCTCAGAACTTTGCTGTTGAGCCATTAAAATTTTCTTTTGATCACTATCTGCTGCAAATGAAGTTGGAAAAACCCTGCTGTTATCTTTAGTTTAATGCAAACTAAAAGTTCTTAGCATGTTATTTTGTTCCATTGTTTTTATATCTTATCATTTCACGAGAAAGAAACAACTTGCTCTCATATTTTGTGGTGAAGCTTATAGCATTCATTTTTCTGGTTAATTATGATAATATCTTATTTAAAATTCCATCAATTTTATCATGTTAACTGTAAATTTAAAAATTTTATTATAGGTACAGGACTACAAAGGACATTTCACTGCCTTTCCGAGTTATACCTTTAGTTCGAGAGGTAGGACGCACCAAAATGGAAGTAAAAGTGGTTCTTAAGTCGAATTTCAAGCCCTCTTTACTTGGTCAGAAAATAGAAGTAAAAATTCCTACTCCATTGAATACTTCAGGGGTGCAGCTCATTTGCCTTAAAGGAAAAGCAAAATACAAAGCTTCTGAAAATGCTATTGTTTGGAAGTAAGTACTTTTATGTTGTGATTAACACTTTCAATGCGGATGAGGTTATATAACCTCGTATGGTCCGTCCTCACTGACAGATGAGGTTATATAACCCAAGGTTGAGCGTTTCAAATTTTTATGGTACGGAGTGATAGGAAGCCGTAGACTTTCTGTCAGTTCTCTTAGTCATTCAGTATCGTTCTAGCTACGTTCATGTGAAGACTGTTCTTGAAAATTTTGCTCCCTTTTTTATTTAGAGAAATGTTTGTGAAAGTAAGTTTCTCTTCAACTACAATATGTTCATTTTGTTATTTTTTGTTTTTATTTGCAGTTTGAGTTTAATATTTCATTCACTGTTTAAGATGTTACTTTGTGGAAGCAATCCATGATGTACAGAGGTAAATAACTAGGTAATTTCCACTTATAAAACTTTAATATGTGACCGGTTTCGTGTGAACATCATCATCTTCAGGCAATACGTTATGGAAAAAATCGCAATATCATTTTTTTATATTATAAAAGAATAAACACCGATATATATATGTCACACAATACAATACATACGTCTGTCCCACCCTGTATCTCAAAAGCCGTTCGTCGTAGATGTGTGGTAAACTGCGTTTTGTTTCTACAAGCTAGGAGGTCCCTAGAAAACTATTCTCATTTCCATTAAGTCCCGGGTTTGAATCCATGAGACAATTATATTTTCCCATAAGTTTACACGGCATTTTCGATTTTGCAGAGTGCAAGGTTTTTTCCTTCATTCATTAAAACACGTAAATATGAACCGATTTTCTTCGTTTTTGCTTTGTTCGATGGCTAAAACTCTATACTATCTTATTCTTGCAATGTTTACATGTTACATGGTCCAATCATTCAGAAATACGCAATTGTTTTCAAAATTTTACGGATATTTCGTACTCTTTCCAGACGTTGTCAGTGCGACTGTTATTGTTGCCTCCGATTCAATTAATGCCAATTATACCTTCAAATAGGTGAAAGAATTGCGTTATTCGCTTCACACCTTGTGTAAGCATCAAAATTATTACTGTAGCAATGTCAACATTTATATATAGCAACAAATATTTACGGATAAATATTCAGTTAACTGAGTATGTGAAGCGTTTCTAACTATTCAATCAAAGCAGTTGAATCTTCCTATCATTGTTTGAATGCTGGAATCTTATTTCTTTGTAAGTAGAACCATTATATTATACATCTGTAATGCTTATTAATGCAAGTAGGCTCAGGCATAAATTTAAAATTGAATGAGAATATGGACATACGTTATTTTTTTAAACACATTACATGGTTATCTTCTCTTCATTGATATTCTACATAAGCAGTTGCATTGATTGTTATATAAAAAAGAAAGGACATATAATTGAATAAAAAGAAAAGCATAAAAGCTCGCGATCTTTTACTGTGTATAGAAATGGAGAAACAGAGAAAAAATCTGCTATGACCGGGAATACGAACCCGGGTCATCCACTTGCCGGGCGTATACTCTACCACTGAACTACCTTAGCAGACTAATCCTGTTTCTGAGCGGCAATAGTTTCTTAGGTTGGGACTTTTAAAATGCAGATTTCTGACTGACTTCACATAATAAATTGTCAATACGCACACACAGCCGTGCCCTCAGCAAGATTCGAACTCGCGAACTTTACATTGGGAGCTAAATACATTAAAATCCTATACCGGAGAAATGCATTATTAGAGTTAAATGTTAATTATTGAGATCAACTTATTTTACATACTTATTAATTTTTTTATAAATCAATTGAAAATATACCACACAAACATTGTGCAGGTTCAGCTAGTATACACAAAAAGAAAGAGGGAGGGTAACCTGGAGAGAAAAGGGGACAGTCGGAGATGTAAGAGAAAATCCATTACAGTGGGACAATCCCTCTTGGAATAGGGAAAAGTGTGATGGGGTGCCCCTCCCATGGGGAGAGGGTAGAGATACAATAGCCTGGCCTTCTGTTGGGGGCACTTGTTCTAATATTTCTGGGTTTGGGTGTTATGGGAGGAGCAGGACGTTTCTCTCCCAGGGTAAGAAAAACAGGACATTTCCCTCCCAGGTTCAGCAGGTAGAGATTTTGTAATGGGACATTTCCCTCCCGGCACAACAGGGAAGCAGGACCTTTCCCTCCCAGACTCAGGTAGCTGCTGATCGAATGAATGCGGAAAAACCCCGTGACTGTGTCTGTAAGACATATAAATAGATGGTTTCATTCAACATAAATTAGTATCCTTTATTCCATTGCTGCCTGCTGTTCGCTGTGAAACTGTGATGTCTCATTCATGCCATTCTTGAGGTTATCCTTAGAAAAATTTTGAAGAATGTTCTGGTGTGGTGGACATGTGTCATGAAAGGGTCCAAGAGTTATGTAAGAACTACTTCAAAGGAGGCAGACATAATTTTTGACATCGTAGACAATCACAATCACGACAAACAAGCAGACTCCACTATTAATCGTTCTAAGTTGCAGAACGAATTAAAAGGAAGGAGGTCCACGACATATGCGAGAGGCCTTACAAAATAATGCACCAGGAGCTGAGAGACGCTGACGTCGAGTCGTTCAGGAGGACGGACATTGAGAATATGCAGAAGGCGATTTATCGTGCAAGAAGAAAAATATTACCAAAAACCCCAAGGAACGCACAAGAAGTATGTACGTATGTACAAAAACGAAATTTAGAGATATTCATCGTTTTGTCTATATTAAGTTGACATCACAACTTCACTCCTTTACCTGCTCGACCCGGGAGGGAAATGTCCTGTTGGATTAGCAGCTACCTGAGTCTGGGAGGGAAACGTCCTGCTCCCGTTATGGGTGCATCTGTTTTTTCTTAGGAATAGGAAGCCGTAGTAGGCCTTCTGTCATTTCTTTCAGTCATTCAGTATCGTTCTAGATATTTTTATACAATATTAAATAACCAGGATTATAACAATTTATTACTTGGTTATTATTATCTTTCTTGTTTCCTCTTCTTTCTATTATTATGTTTACTACTTAAAATTTCATTTTTCTACTAATTAATAAAGAAAATATGTATACAAAAGAAACTCGAATCAAGTAGGATGTGATGCGGATTGCATAGATAGGAGATTGTGTGCCGCTGGTTAGCCTAACTTCCTGGGATAAGACATGCGAACTGACGGATGAGGTAATATAACCTCATCATTAATTTTTTGTTTATAAATGTGAAAAGTTGTATAACAACCATTCATATACCAAGTAATATGTGAAAATATACTCTTAATGTTAATTTTTTCTTTCTCAAGTATCCCGTCACTGAGGTAAATTGAACTTATGTAAACGCGCTGAAAGTGTTAAGGTGCATTACTGAAAGTCTTTGGTTTGTTGTTATTTACTAAATAATTTGTATTGTAGAATTAAACGAATGGCTGGTATGAAAGAGACTCAACTATCTGCTGAAATTGAATTGCTGGAAACAGACACCAAAAAGAAATGGACCAGGCCTCCGATTTCTATGAACTTTGAGGTCAGCATTTTTTTATTTTTGTTTCTGTCAGTTAATGGTTTTTTGACCCTGTTTTTCATTGCTGGCAAGGCTTTGCATTTATTCATTAGGAATTTGCTTCTAATTAGATCTTTTGTCTTGTTATTGATGAATATGTTAGTCATTGGAAATTAAATTTTTTTTATTAAATTTGCATATTCTTATTTTCAGGTTCCTTTTGCACCATCTGGGTTCAAAGTCAGGTATTTGAAAGTTTTTGAACCAAAACTGAATTATTCAGACCATGATGTCATAAAATGGGTTCGCTATATTGGCCGCAGTGGATTATATGAGACGCGTTGCTAAACAATTGTGTAAAATGGTGGAAACAAATGTTTATTTGTGAATAGAGAATCATTCCAGTGTTGGATATCCAGTGACTGTTACCTTCCCTCTACATGGTGATTTTAGCATGTAAAATTGCATGTTCGATGGAAAATGAAATGTTAAGTAATGGCCCATTTACAAGCGAGTGTATGAAAATTTTGGCCGAGATATTTTCCATGTGCTATATATATATATATATGAAAAAATTAGTTTTAGGAAACAACAGACCATTGCAATCATTTAATCCATTCTTAATCATAATGATTAGACATATTGTGATGTAGTATCAACGCTAGATATATGAGATAAAGCATCAGGTTCATATGCATTTCAGTCGCTATGTAATTCCTACCTTTCTTTAATGTTATCTGCCCTTTGTTGATTTGAAGGCTTATTTTGGAGTTCCAGTTTTTCTATCATTGAGCAATATTTTTTTAAATCAACTGCCTTTGTCATTTTGAAAATACTCTGTCAGGCCTAGTGATGGTTGACATTACATTTAGAGGAACGAAATCTCTATGTTAAATGGAAGTTACAAACATAGACATTTATTTATACTATGTAGATTTGTTATATGTTGCAATATAGCCTGTACATTAAACATTGTTAAACTGATACGTATTTTATTTGCTTTACCATATTTATATTTTTATTTCAATCTGAGTAGAAAAGAATGATTGTCTCAATATTTGAAGATGATGTTTAAAGAGATTACTGCACATAAAGCAAATATTACTAATCATTGATTCAAAACAGGGTTATATGTAATATGCAGCTTAGATTTCTAAAGAAATGCCATTTAATGTGGTATTTTGTCATTTGTGTTTGTCGGGCAGCATATTTGGTATTAACTCCTTAAGTTGACTTTGTGTAATCCCTAAAACGTCACTTGAGGATTGACCTGTGAAGTGAAATTTCTTCTTTGAATGCTTATATTTGTAAATTAAGAATTTTACGGCTGCAGGAATTTGAAATACGGTTAAATTCAAGGAATAATATGGCTTAGTTTAGCTTTGAATGCCTTTTATAAATTTCCATACAAATGAGAAATTTTTTGTATCTAAAAATAAAAAAGAATGTCTTTCTTTGATCATTAAGCTGTTGGCTTGAAGTGATTGTGAAATTATGGATGGCAAGTGATCAAATTCTCATGAATCAAGTATTAAAATGTAATGAATTTGCTGTGAGTTACTGTTTGAGGTGTAGAGATACTGATTTAAGTGATTTAACCAGTCAAAAATAAAAACTGAAAAAATCAATTGTAACATTCTTTGGAATTTTACCTAATTGTGTAAATTTGTCAATCAATTCATGTAGTTTATTATTGATTAAAAACTAACAAAAATCATAAAATTTATATTTATAGGCAATAGCCTATAAATATTTAAAGGATTCTTCACAGTACTTTTTTGAATTGTTCATTAGAATGTCCAGCCACCAATTATAGATTTTTTTAGTTGTGAGATTTACCATTTGAGTATTTTAAAATGGACAAAATAAGTTCCATATAAAATACCACATAATGCTTCAAACAAAAAAATTGAGTGATTTTTTAGGTGACATGATAAAACCATTTCTATGCTCTTCAAAATTGCTGAATCCAGAGTTAGTGGACCAGAACAAATAATTGTATCTGGGCTAGTTTTGCTGTTGTCTTTCCATGTGAAATGATTGTTAAATATTAGAAAAAATTGTAAGCAATGCTACTTAGGATGAAAGAACTTTTATCATTATAGTACAAACAACTTTAACTGTTATTTTGTCTCCTCTTTACTTAGCAAACTTTTTAAGAGGACTATAACAAAAAATTGTTTATGTGCAATCTTCATGTAATGCTTACTAAGACATTATTTACAAATTTATTTTAAATGTACATTATTTAGTTTGTGATACATTAACCGCTTATAAAAAATTCAAAGGATGCATTAGTGAAATTTTAAAGTTATCTAGTACATTATCAATCAAAGACTTCAATACCATAAATACTTAATTATATATTCAAGTCTGTATAAATGACATAAAGGTTTTGAATTAACGTTGTCAATTAATAAAAGCAACGTGATAAATGTATGATTTATTGAACTGGAATTTATGTGAAATACTAGGACAATTAATAATTCAATAAATCATATCAAACAATACAGTTATGGATAAATAAATCTTTTTGTCAACTTTGAAATAATTTAGCAGTATATTTGAAAATATATTAATATTTTATTTTAGGATCTTGTTTTTTTATTTGAACTTTATCTTACACAATTAGTAACTTCTAATAAAAATATTTACATTAGCACGTTGAATGTAATTTGAATGAGACAATATTTGGAAAAATGTTAATTCTGATTTATTCTTCTGAGATAATGACTATATTTTGATATGGAATATATAATATCTCATATCTACCAACTTTAGAATAAATCTGGCTTAAAGATTAAAAGTCATTAGAAGAAAATGTCAGCGAAATATTTTTACTCATAAGCTTGCATGAATTTTCAAATGTTGGAGATGTAATGTAAAACTGTTCCCACATTTTGCTTATAAATCATTTCCTAGCCTATTTGATTATACAAATGACCAATTATAAGTTGTTATATAGTTTACCATTTATAATTCACTGTTGAAGGTATAACTTTGTGGAATAGCATTTTAATAATATCTGAAACAACAGCTTTGCACAATTTCCATAAATCAATAAAACATTTTATATTATACAATGGATTTTGCAGAAATTTATGCTGTTTCAGATTTTATTAGTTTGCCAATGCCAATGTTTCAATCAGGGTTGATCAAAATTTGAACTGATAGACTACGTACGGTAGAACCCTGATTATCCGACCTTCGATTATCTGATATTCTGTTTTATCTGACATGATGAATATAAAAATTTTTAAGAATGATTCACATGATGGCATGTGTGCAGATGACATATTTTTGATTTTGCAGTCAAGCCTGTGGAATTGGAGGTATGGCATCACACTATTCCCAATAAAAAAACCACAATTATCTAATTGTAAGTTCTGCACATACCTCTTATAGAAAATGAAGGGTTATCAGAACATACAATTGTGACGAAACCGGTCTAAATTTTAAAATGCTTCCATCAAACTCTGGCTTCCCGTGTAAAATCTTCATCTTCTGGATTTAAAATAAGCAAAGAAATAGTGACAATTCTTGCCTGCAATAACACTTAAGGTAACCATAAACTCAAACTTGCTTTAATTGGAGAATCCAAAAAAACCACTGGCCTTCAAAAGTATAGCTCCTACAGCACTGCCAGTTTGGTATAACAGCCAAAAACAAAATGCATGGATGCGCTCTGAAATTTTTCGAAGCTGGTTTTTTTAGTGAATTCGTTCCTTCAGAAGAAAGTTTTTTGAAATAAAAAACCTGTAAAGGAAAGCAATTCTTATTATTGATAATGCACCATTTCATACTAATGAAGATGAACTGAAGAGTGGAGAAATAAGGGTGATTTTTCTACCGCCAAATGTCACATCAATGTGTCAACCTATGGACCAGAATGTCATTGAAGAAAAAATATCGGCATAGGATTATTAAATCACTTATAGATGTTATTGATAACGAAGATAGCATGGTAGAAAAATTGAAAAAAAATAAACCTAAAAGATGCCTATTGGATTGCACAATCTTGGGAAGAAATTGAAAAAAACACTGGTAAGATCATGGAGGAAGTTACAGAAGATGAAAACAGAATAGATGAAGATCAACCTATTTAAGAAACAGTGCAAGAAAATTGTGGAAATCTTTTGCCTTTATTAAAACTGATATCAGGCTTTGAAAATGTTAATGGTGACATACAGGAATGGATGAATAAAGATGAACAACAAGAGCTGACTGATAATGACATAATAGAGCTTATGAATCATGGTGATGAAGACAATAACATCGGAATAGAAAAAGTGATTAGAGTGAGTCATAGTGAGGGAGTGAAGGTTTTTGAGGCTGCACTTGTTTACGTTGGGCAACAAAGGGAACTACAGACTACAAGGAACTATAGACATACTGCCCTTCAGATGCTGGTATGACCTTGCCACAAAAAAAGGAAGCTCAAAAACAAATTCCAATCACTCACTACTTTAAACAAGTTAGGAAAGTGTACAACGTATCACAAATGGGCAAGATTACTTGCATATTTCTCATTCAAAGCATAATTGATAAGTTTATTATTTGTTTTATTGTAGCTGGTTTCTGTGGTTTTAGCATATGTCACCTGTCACAGTCTGCAAAGCACCTGCAAAGTTTTATAGTTTTCTCAAGTCATCGTCACAAGTTTCGAAAAGTGAAGTAATTTGAAAATTGAATTAATTTATGTTACGGTTAATTACATGATTTGTTCCAGTTTCATTTTGTTTGTTTTAAGTGGTTTTAAGAAAAATAACATTAAACGCACCGTTAAAATTGTTGTTTTTATTAATTCAATATTGATGTATTATCGAAATGTTTTTATTTTGTTAAAAATACAGATTAAAAAATACGTATTGTATTTTGTATGTTTTTTCATTTTGTACAGCATTGAGCTTTTGGAAATCTGGTCACTTTACTCTTGGGTATATATGTGTATGTACTTAAAGAAAGTTAATTTTATATAAGTGGAATTTTGATATTAACCCTAGAATGACACACTGGGGTTCCCTACACCTCACAATTGGTGATACCCAGCCTGTGGTGACATCTGCAAGTACCAAGGTCATCCCAGTCGTGACTTGCCGCTCGAGTAGTTTACAGTGAAATTTTTTTTGGGGTGTGTCACCCCACTGTGGCATTATCGGTTGAAATTTTGAATTGGGCAAGAGTGAAACTCAAAAACCTGAAATAATTATGTTATATAATGCTACAAAAGGAGGTATGGACACTTTCGATCAATTGTGTCATGCCTACACCACGTCGAGGAGGACAAGAAGATGGCCATTGCGATTTTTCTTTGGAATGCTTGACCAAAGTGGTGTCAATGCTATGGTACTTTACACCTTAGTTAATTGGCAAAAGGAGACCCCAAGAAAAGACTTCCTTTTTAATTTAGGTTTCAGCTTGTTGGAACTTTACATAAAACTTCGACTCCAAGTCGACACCATAAGAAGACCAATTCGCATTGCTATAGAAGAAATTCTGGGAGATTCACTTCCTGTAGAAGGTCCAACGAAATTAGAAAAGCAAGTAAGATGCTCTTTTTGTGATAGAGCAAAAGATAGAAAAACGAAAATGATCTGCACCCTATGCAAAAAATCTATATGTAACGATCATCGAGGACTGATCTGCATACAGTGCTCTCTGTAATAATGGAAGCAATTAGTGCTTGCACTAACAATCATCCAAATGTTTAAATTTTTTGCAACTTTTGTTAGTTGTTTCTTGGCAATATAATATCATTAAAAATATGCTGTTTGCTTTAAGAAGAAAAATATAACTTGTGTCTTATAATTTGTGATTTTCAGGTAAAAATTTGTCTCTCTCAAAATGTGCATTTATTTTAAATAAATTCAAACTCTTTAACGGTTTTTGCTGTAATGATATTATTTAAATGAATAATAGAATGTAAAAGCCTTAAAAAATTCGTTACAAGTATCACCTAACATTACTAACATAGAATTGTATTTTGGGGTGCTTAGCACCCCAGTGTGACATTTAAGGGTGTCATTTCAGGGTTAATAAATATAAATGATGTCAATGTTATGTGAAAAATATTGTCAACGATGCATTTTGGTTTTTTAAATATTATTATTAATTACAATTTTTGAAAATGGTTTTGATCATTCTGTTTATATACTTTAAATAATAATTCAGCGGGAAAATATTTACTCAAAAGGCATCGCTGAACATATCATTATATTTTAAAATAGTAATATTTAAACTTAAATAATTATAATATTTAAAAAAATTAAATTAATTTTATTTCATAGTTTGCATAATATAATCTAGTTGTCAAAATAATACATCGACTGGTTATTCGTAATTTTCAGTTTATTAGGTTCCCAACAAGTGCTAACGGTGAAGCGCCGACGTTCTCCATGGGTTCAAATGCAGCAACTCTTTGGTAAGTATCTACGATAATTAATTTTCACATTTTGATCCATACAGTCTTCGTTTTTTGGATTTAAAACGTTTTGTGAGCAGATTTACTATTGGTTCTATTAGATATACAAGTAAACTTAAGTCTTTTGAGCACATACGTTAAAGTGCTGAATTCGTTTCTTGATTCTAACGTGTTTAGCATTCCAAATTGAAAATACCTTCACTCGAAGATTTAGAAACCGAATTGAGATAAATAAAACACATGAAATCAAAATGATGTTATAGATATTGAGGCGTCTGCGCTTTGTGGGTATGCGCTCTATGTAAATGCTGAAAGTTAACAAAACTATCCGCAGGTGTTATTTGAACGATAGTCATTTTTCCAAAACGAATTCGCCAACACAATTACATAGTAATTAACTATGAACAATGCACCTTGGATATATCTATATCACGGTTAATGTCTGTAATGTGGCTATTGTCAATATTTCGCCATTTTTTTAAAAAGATTTCTTTCAGAGCTTCAATAAAATTTGAATGTTTGGGTACGTATTGTATTACGCAATTTAGGCGCCTTTGAAAATTTATTTCAAAATTTCGATTCTAGAAATCATGGTTGGAATTAACAAGGCGAAGCTGATTAACAGTGACTTTAGCCGTAACATTTATACAACATCCACAATATATGTTCATTTAACGTCAGCTGTACTGTAAACTTCAATTTAACATCGCTGATAAAGTATATGTATCTTGTAAGATTTTGCTACCACAAGCAAGAAGATGTATTTTTTAGTTTTTATATTGACAAATTATTCAAGGTTTTTCGTATATCAAAAGGCTCATTTTAAAAGAAATGTTCAAATTATATGATATTTTGCATTTAAACCTACCTTCAAGATTCCTCACCATCTATGTATTAATTTTCACATGCAATGGTTGTCATATCTGGATTCTGCCCTTATGCTTAAATTCCTGTATTAAACAATTGTTAGTCAATAATTCAACGTGGTTAAAATGCAACTTGACCTTAACATGAATTAAAACATTGGAATTACACAATTTAGTGAAAATTATTTCCCATGTGTTATTTTAATGAATCTTTTGGACAAAACTCTTTACAATTCCATAATATCATGTTTAATCTAATAAAAATGCCAAAATAATTTCACAGATTCATTTGTTACCAGTTTGGAACTTTTCTAGTAAACTCGGATAAAATATTGTGCTTATAGATTAGTTGTAATTAGTTTAATAAATCTCATTTGTTCAGTAAAGATGATGAATATATTAAAAATTTCAGTTCCAATTAATTTAGTGGGTTCAAGTTTCATAAAAAATGTGCCAAGTAGCACTGGAAATATCTTCTCATTGAATGTCTGATGAATTCATTTTTATTCTAATCATGATAGCCTGTTAAAAATGAAACAAAATGATAAAAGCAAGAAAATCAATTTCATTATTTAGGCCATTTTTACAACCAAATTCTTTTGTTTGTATATCAATTCTAAGTGTTTAAAAAAATTGTACATGATGATGTTCTTTGGCAAATATAAAATTCAGTGTATGCATGCACAATGTTTTCAGTAACGTTCATTGTAATTTTTTAATATTTAAAAGCGTATTTTAATTGTAGTGAATTTTGATACACTTGCATGGAAATGGAAATAAGATGACATTGTTTTACTTATAATAAAAGTAGTAATGATGTTATAGGCAGATTTCTAGTTTTATTGATATACAACAATATTATGAGTTCTTCACGATTGTTATCTGAAATTTACAGTACAGGTAGTCCCTGCTTAACACAAGTTCGCGCAACACGAAATTCACTTTAGCATGATTTACTAATTGGGGAACCTGTTCAATTTACATGAAGAAGCTTCTTTTTTAACACGTGTTGCAACACGATCCATTATGTGAAAAATTCCATTAATGGAACATATTAATTTATATTTATTCGTAAAATATTAGATAGTTTACAGTATTTAGATTCTAAAGGACCTGCAGAACTAGCACGCATTGCTGTGTTTATACTTTATTTACGTCTTATGTGTATTGCTTATGCATTGTATTGTATGTACACTATTGGTTATAAATAACATTTGATGTATAAAAACATAAGTAAATTGCACATTAATGCTTGTAATCCATTAAATCTCTGTTTTCTTGCACTCTGTCTCTCTCCCTCCCTCAAACCTTAACCTTTTATGTGGTTTCTTATGGTATTTATGCATTCACTTAGAACAAATTCGCTTAACACGACAATTTCTAGGAATGTATCTCGTGTTAAGCGGGGACTGCCTGTACGTGTTATTTACAAGTTAGGAGGGCATAATTTATCCATTAAAATAGATATCATTTGAAGACTTTGTTTGATTTTTAAGATATATGTTTAATTACTTGAGTTTTGGTTCAACATATGCTATACAGTAGGTACTTGTATTAGTTAAAGTGGTAACAATTTTTTTTAATGCATTGAGAGTTGATTAATTTGTTGTTTATACAGGTTTTTAGCCATCATAGTGTTTTTTAGGCTGAAGTAATCAGAATCTCATGTGAAATGTAAAATATATTTAATTTGATTCATGAATGACCAAAACTATATGATACATTATTTTGTCTTGTATATTTTTGTAAATTACAAAAACAGAAATAATTTATTAGATTGCAATATGATATTTTTATAAAAATAATGAATACATCATTGTGTTTTTGAAGAGATACGCAATTTATGTTGTTTGAGTGACTTAGAGATGATGATAAATAATGATGATATGTCAGCAACCTGATAATGTACAGTGAACCCTCACCATTAGCAGCTTTGTGGGTAGCAGTCTGTCTGATCGTGTCTTCAAATAAACATAAAGGTTTGCTGACAACATACAGAGTGGTATTATTTCTGTAATTTTTAGTGGAAACATAAATTAATTTGTTTGCTTTGGTAACAAAATTGGGAGAGTCAGATTCCATTTTATATAAACCTATAGTGGATCTTAGCCTGAAAATGAAAAGGGAAACTAAAGCTGTAATAATGTCTTACAGAGAAAAGGCCAGCAACTTCCAATCACAGAGCTCCTGTAAAAGCAATATTATCTGGTCAGATCGCAACTCTCCATCTCCGTCTTTGTGAGCTGTTCATATGAACAGTAATCCCAACATGCCAAAACCATTGTCATGGACTTCATCATCATTAAAGGTGTTCAGTAAAAGGCATACATTTAGCTTGTATATTACAGTACATAAATATATACCTATATAACCCATCAGCATACTTAACTATCTCTGAGATAACCTCAGTAAAAGTTTCCAGCCTGTAACTAGTTGTCAACTAGCTAGGTTTGTGAAGAGGTCTGTTATCAGAGATTGTGGTTTTTTTAAAATAAATAGGAAAGTCATTAGCTAAGCCTCACTTGTCATTTTATGTATACCTGTTACAAACAGGAATTTGAATTTTTTAACTTTGGTCAACTTTTTTCATTAAAAAAAAATAGTATGCAAATGGGTTAATCAGTAGTTCATGTGTTTTTTGTAATTTATTCTTGTTGAAATATATTTTTCTGTGGAAATAGAATATCTAATACTGCTTGCTGGCTTACAGTGAATATGTACTATAATTATATAATGAATATGAGATTGATATATTAGAATTTATAGGTCAATACATTACATTGATGACATATTTAACTTTTGTATTGAGAATTAAAAGGTGCAGGAAGTTGCTAATGTATAATGTAGAATATTCCAAGTGAAAAAATATTGTGTGAACCCTGAATAGTAATTTATTATTCCACTATATAAAATGTGTTTGCACTTAATAATTTCACAGGTAAAACCATTTCATTTTGAAGGTGGTTTCAGAATTGGTGTATTTATAAAACCATAAAGTTTCATTCAATTAAATCAATCATTGGTTTAGATTAACCCTTTCATCACAAAATTGAAATCATCCCAGAAAAAATTATTTTGCCATGTTTTTTTTATAGCAAGTTCACTATGTAACATCATAGATGCAAAATATTTGCTTAGTTTAAAATATGTAAACTAGAATGATATCACAATCAGGACTGCAGGATGTGGCTAGTTTAAAAAAAATGTTAAAATGTATTTATGCACATGGTTGCACTGAGGTTTCTAACTAAAGAACTAAGCTGATAAAATAATTACTCATGTAACTCAAGACTACAGAGGGTACAATTCTTCACCTTTTCAGAAATGGTTTTCACTGTAAGTGGTAGCTTCATATAGTTCCTGGAATTGTATTGTACAAAACAGTCGAATGACCTTGGGAAGAAATCCATATGAGCACATGTTGGCAGCACTTACTAGGATGTTGCATGCAAGTCCTGACAGGTCCAAAGCAGATGAGTGACTCATAGCACTAGCTTGTGCATTGCGTCATATCGCAGTGCAAAATGTCCGAGATTGAGCAGCGTACGAACATCAAATTTTGCATGTCACTTAAGAAATCACCGTCAGAGACATAGCAATGCTGCAGCAAGCTTACAGTGACATAGCGATGAGAGACAGCCAAGTGTACGAGTGGAACAAGCGTTTCTGCGAGGGCTGTGAAAGCATCAGCGATGATGATCCATACAGTGGTTGCTTATCAACTTCAACAAACGATGCAAACATTGATCATGTGCGAGAGATTGTGAGAAGTCCAGATGTCAAACTGGAGAGGAAATCGCTTCAAAAGTTGAGATTTCAGATGGCAATTGCCACAGCATTCTACACGATTACTTGAACATGCATCATGTTTGTCAACATGTGGTCCCTTGAATGTTAACAAAAGACCAACAGGAAGCATGCATGCTTTTGAAGGGTGACCTCATTGATATGGTGATTTTTTGGACAACATTATCACGAGAGACGAGACATGGTGCTTTTTGTACGACTCCCAAACAAAGTGGCAATCTTCTGAGTGGAAGTCATAAGAATCACCCTGAGGCAAAAAGTTCAGACAGGACAGGAGTAAAGGTCATGTTGGAGGTTTTTTTAGATTCCCAGGGTATTGTCCATTTTGAGTTTTTGCCAGAAGGGCAAACAATAACTCAGGAAATGTGTGTTGAAGTGTTGCGCTGTCTGGGAGATGCAGTCAGAACGAAATGACTTGAGAAATGGGCAAACAGCACTTTGATTTCCTCCATGACAATGTACCAGCACACGGGTGCCTTTTGGTAAAGCAGTACCTGGCTAAACACAATGTAACAGCATTAGAACATCCACCTTACTTCCCAGATTTGACACCATGCGATTTCTACATTTTTCCGCGGATGAAACTTGTCCTGAAAGGATGATATTTCACCGACGCAGATGATGTCATTTGTGGTGCGACGGATGCACTGAGCAGGGTTGGACAAAATGGCTTCCAGGAGTGTTTCCAGCAACTTCACATCCGCTGGCAGAAGTGTGTAGCTGCCCAACAACACTATTTTGAAGGAACTGTAGTGTAGACAATTTTATTATTATGTGTTATCACAAAATAAAATAATTCCGGGGACTTTTTGAAGCTACCAAGTATATCTATAAGATATACAGTAAACTCCCAATTATCTGGAATGCCTGGGGAATTGGGTTTTCCGGTTAAGCAAATATTCTGGTTGCTTGAGAGTTGTATTGGATAAGATTTTTTTGCTACAAGCTCATTTTACTTAAGTGTTTTAACTAGCTTTGTGTTTTAATTAATCACTCAACTATTTTGACTTCCGAAATTGATATTGGAATCATTTTAGGAGGATATGAGACAAACACCATTGGAGAAATTTATCCTGCTGTGAGTCATCATAACATTGAAAAAGGCTTATACATTATCCTTTCTTTGGTGGCCTTTTAGAACCATTGATTTCTTTAAGGTAACAATTCCTTTTTCTTATGTATTAATTTACACATTTTCAGGAAAATTTCCTAACTTTGATGTTTAATGATATTTTTAATAGAAAATTGGATAATATTAAAATAAAGAAAGGATACTATAAAAATAGTTTGTCGCGTTAGTAATATAAGTTTGATAGTTGTTGAGATAGAAAAGAATAATACATATCTAGTTCTCAGCAAAAATTTGTGATTAAGACTATAAAATTATTCCTTTATAATATCATGTATCTTTGATGGTGTTTATGTAACTAGTGAATGCAAAGAGAGACTGAATTTTAATGTCTGAAAGATTTAGTTGAAAAATTCTAATTGCTCATAAAGCATTAAGGACATTTCTAGTGATAAAGAATTGATTTAATGATATTCTGTTGGGTTTTTAATTAAATTATAAATCATTTCCAAGAAAATTTTTAGACAACAAAACAAAGAGATTTGTGAATTTTAAACAAGAACTGTTAGACTATGACTGAATAGTGTTGTCTTTTGGTGAATACCTGAAATTAGAATGGTGAGTATTTTATTTATTTTACCATGAATGTGAAAAAGAAGTATCCCAATCAAAATATGTAATAATATAATAATAATAATTTTTATTGGTTTCTGGAGGTCAAGTGCATGCCATGGAATAACTCAAAAAAGACATAAAATAGGCAATATAACACAAATCAATAGAAGAATTACATACTCAATGTGATTAAATACTATTAAATTGCAATAAGAAGGACAGTGTTACAATATCTCCTTGATGTTATCATTTAATAACTCTTTAATGCTATAGTAAGCTTTGTTTCACAATAAGTTTTTCAGATTACATTTGAATTTATTGGGAGGTAAGCATGTAATGAACGAAGTTTATTATAAATTAATGAAAGAGAGTTGTGAGGCCCATGTTGGCAAATAATGAGAGCGTAATTGTTAATATGACTGTCCTCATTTGTCCTTGTGTAGTGATCATGTATTGAAATTTTTTAAAGAAATGATGAAGGGCTGTTCTTAGAGAGGAGAGTTTATTATCATTTTATGTGTACATTTCGTACAATCAGACTTGTCACCGGCTTACAATATACATAATACAAAAATAAAATTACATTAAGATAAGCATTTCATGAAAAGGTACTTTTATAACAGTATGTACAAGCTTGGGAATGGAGAATTGGAATTGCATACTGTACATAGATAACTTTTTGCAAAATGTAATTTGATACAATATTATTCTTGTTATACACTAAAACATGATATAATCCCCATTTGCATGGAAAGATCAGTTAAATTTGTGTAGACTTAAAGCAATCTCTTAGATCAAAGTATGTAAGACAAAGTTAAATATCACCTTGTACTCATTCAAGGAATTCATCTACAGAATAGTAGCATTTTTGCCTGAGGTATGTTCTTAATTTAGTCTTAAGATATTGAGATGCATATCTTCTTTCAAAGAACTGGGAAGATTATTGTAAAGTTGGATCTCTTTATGGTGAAAACTTCTGGATGTAAGTTCCAACCTGTTCCTATGTATTTTTATGTGGTCTTTTGATCTAGTATTGTGGTCATGATGATCATGGTTTATTTCAAAATTCATCAGGTTTTTCCATACATGTAGGATGCATTGCATTGTAAATATACAAGTAACAGTCAGAATTCCAGTTTATTTGAATGAATTTTTGCAGGAATCTCTAGGTTTCAGTTTTGCAGTGATTCATATGGCTCTTTCCTGGATTTTAAGTAGGGTATTTATTTTTCAGGTTAAAAATAAAATTGCATTCAGGGGGTAATTATCGGGTTTTTTAAATTTTTAAAAAGTTAGGGTGAAATCAGGTTTAATGAATGCAAAGTATTACATTAAAAAAAATGGATTTAATATAACAAAATTTATAACCAGTACACTTTATATTCCCCATATCCACCAAACAATAAAAATAAGGTACTACTTCAATTTATTGTTTACGTAGATCATCAACTGCATACGGAGAGTATCCTCTGTTGTACAACTACTCTCTGGAGTTTGTAAATGACGCAAATGGCTAAATGATTGTTTTGCATCACAACTACCAGTAGGCATACACAACAGTGTTAAGGCTGTATTGCTTAGTGATGAGCTCCAGCATCTATCCAAAATTTCAAAATGTTCAAGTCTTTGTTTTCAGGTGAGGGCTCTTGTGAACATGCTGCAAATTCGGATATGTGTTGGTCATCTGCTTCACAAATGCTTAATAGCTGTTCACAGTCATCAACACTTTTAGCATGCATTGATTTATAAACTGGATTTAATACAGAAGCCCTTTTCCATATTTCTTTGATTGATGTGTTAACATTTCTGTTGATTGTAGCAGTCCATTCTAATGAAGTGACTTCAGAAAACTCTTTCAACCTCTCAGTAATTCTTATAGTGTTACGAAGTGTTTTCATAATAGCAGCACAAATACTCATTTCTAGAGGTTTCCAGAAATGTTTCATTTGTTTGTTTAAGTGTATATTAACAATATGATCGATTCAATGTAAAATTGGTGCGTTAGTTTCAAGCTGCTTCTGAAAATTGATGATTGGTGTCAGGGCTGGTTCAAGACATTTTGGTGCCCCAAGCAGATTTCAATTATGGCGCCCCATCAATGCATAAATTTCGCATTAAAATTTGGTAGTTTAATAGGATATAATTATTTAGATGTTTTGTGTATTTTTATGATTAAACAGTTTAATAAAAAAACAAGGCTTTATTCACAGAAAAATGAATTTGAAATGTCACAAGGAAATTATAATTTGTGCGATACTTATTTCAATGAAAATGAGATTGGAACTATAGCATCGATGGTTGGCAAACTTGCTGGTGCAGTAAGTTTCATAAAGCATAAAGAAGGCATCAAAAAATGTAACATTGACGGATTGCCTTATTCATAGACAATTGCATGTTGCCAAATGCATGAATAAAGGCAGTGGTGCACTTATCTAAAGCTAATGGTACGAATTGCTCTTGGAATGAAATAGAATGAAATTGATTCTTGATTGCAAAATGCACTTGGTAGTTTGTGAATACTACAGTAAAGGAAGGATGCAGGGAAAAAAGAAGCGACGAAACAAATGGAATCAAAACCTTATCTTGGAAGTGATCTTGGAAAGACGTTCTGAAAAAACTGATTGCAAAATATGGGTTAAAATGAAAAGCGGGCTTTATCGTGAATAAATGAGACTCAAACTTTATGACTGATTACGAACTTCAAGAGCAAGATGAACATTGTCTATTAGTTGGAATCATTACAACAAGTCAAGGACAACTTTTGTTAACAGGAGCAGCTTACAAATTTGTTACCAATTGAAAATTTAAAGTGACCATCAGGATGAATTTCTTAAAAGGAAATAAAATTGCACAATAATAGAGCTAATTACCTCAAATTTTAAAGAGAAAAATCTCTACACTAAACTACTTAGCAAAGATTGGTTCAAGAAAGAGTATAATATCATCAAACTTGTTTGAATGAAACTAAAAAATAATGTAACCATACAATGTGAAAGATATATAAAAAGATCGAATAAAAATGTATATGTACTAACTTCCTGGTTTAGAAAATCTCCATTGATCGTAGACAAGGTATAGCTCCAGCTCAGGGTAAAAAAACTTGCTTTTATAAATGAGTAATATTTACACTAAATATTGACGTCACTTCTTGGGCAAAGACAAAAACATATCAATTATTCCCAAGGAGAACTAACCTGCTATAACCTGATAACTGATTCTTCAAACACTAAAAGATGCACACCACTTGACTGACGTTTCCACAATGATGGACTTATTGGGACTAATGTGGAGAAATAGTTCGTTTTCGATGTCAGCGATGCAAAATGCGAGGGAGGAGGAAATGCTGAAAGAGAAGGGGTTGAGAACAGGGTGTGAGAATGTGTACCCTGTCCTCAGTGTGACCTAACACTGCATAACAATGACTAAGAAGCAGTAAAAGAAACCCAAAAGATATATATATATATATATATATATATATATATATATATATATATATATATATATATATATATATATATATTGTCCTCAAATAAGAGCTGCAACCAATAAATTGAAAATTTTGAACATGCCTAAATGAATGCACGTGGAAACAAAGAGGAACCCCAGGAGGGAGGGTATTGGGATATCCCATATCCTTCTTGGACTTTCTAAAGATTTCCTTGCTCTTGGGTACCCTTGCAAATGTCTCCCACTGGCCACCCTCTGAGACTGCAGCAGGCTAGTACGGCAAGGGCGATGCTGAGTTTCCTTTGAAGGCATAACCTTTCTTAATCATTCTTCTCCCCCCTTCATCCTAAGGGAATGCTTCTCTCTTCAGGCTCGCGACTACCTTTGGTGCAAGGGGTGCATTGCACCTGGACAGAAACCCTTGGGGACAGCAAATCACAGAGGGAATCAGGTAAAAATATTAGGGGTGGTGAGAACTGCTTTCATCCAGTGGGAAAAGACCCCTGGCATGTAGCACAGCAATAAAATGTTGGAAAAATCATATCCTGCCATCTGCATTTGGTAACATTCTCGGAAGCCACTTTCGGAAATGCCATTTTACCATTCGAATTAGAGACCAGTTATTGCCAATGAACATTCATTTGAAGTCACATTTTCACATATATTCGTCAGCTGCAAACACTAAACATATCAATGGAAAACCAAATGGAAAAACTAAAAGTAAGGTATTTTCCAAACATTTTTGCCAGGAAAATTTGGCACCACAAGTGGTCGCTTGGTCTGCTAGTATTGTTGAGCTAATCCTGATTGGCATCAATCTTTCTTCTAAGTATAAAAGTAAAGCGTAAAATTCAGTTTGACCAAATGACAACAATTTCTTGGAGTTTAAACATTTTTCTACCATCATGTTTCTCTGAATCTGACAAAAATTTGTTTATGCTATCCCACATTTTGATACTTATTTTCAAAATTTCATAAAAACTAGCCCATCAAATAGGTTCAATCACTGAAGTTTTAATTCCAGATGTGTCTCAACTGCTACATGTGGCTAAAAATTTACCATACTTTTTAGGTGAATGTTTAAAAACCTCCTAACTTAACAACAAATTTCTTAGCTGGAATCATAGCTTGACAGTTAATGGCTTGATCCACAATAACATGAATTAAGTGGGGTATATCAGGGACATGTAGAATGCGTGGTCCATTGTCATCATCATGTTCAAAACCAATGCTTTCGTATATGCAACACTATCTGTTGCTATAAAGTGAACATTGGCCCATTGTTGCCAGTCTTTTCCTTAACTCTTCCTAGAACTGTGCCAATAGTAACACTGTCAGTGACTGTTACAAAAGAAATGTCTACTAAAAACATTGATATTCTTTTACGGCTACCATCATAATATGCCACCAGCCAATGAATTAAATACTTTTCATTTTCTCTCAATAACTCTGCATTTTTGTAATAGTTACAATTAAGACCCAAACTCAAGATTTTAAGTACCGTATTTGCACGAATCTAAGATGATGTTTTTTTCCCTTCTGGGGTTTCCAAAAATAAGGGGGTCATCTTACAATCGTAAGCAAAATTATTTGACTTCAATGGCATTGCATAATCTAGATATCCACATTCACCAATGTGTACATAGTGAAATGCCATGCAAAGCAAAAGTTTCATTAATGTTGTCTAAACTCACGATATTATCGTATGACTGATTACAATTTACCTAATTCGGATTTAAAATTAAGCATCCAATCCTGTTGTGACGTATTTACTTAGTTCCACCAATGATTCATTCACCGGGGCATTGGTACAATGCCCTGTGGCCTGCTCGGGGTTAGCTGACACTTGATACCTTTTGTGAGGGTGCGGTGTCAGCTGTCTTCTTGCCACCGGTATAAATTGCAACAGTGTCAGCATATTGGTTTCGAAGCAACGATACAAATGCATCCCAGTTTTCTGCTGATTACAAAGGACTATTCAGTCACGATCACACCCTTAAAATTATTGCGATGGCAGAGAAAAGAACTCATTACACTGCTGCATTTAAAAGGAAAGTGATATTGTTTGCTGAAAAGAATTCAAATTCTGCTGCTGGAAGAGTGGGGTTTTTGAATGCAATGTAAGACGGAAACAGGATCTGTGAACAGAATTTAAAGCCAGCCGATCATGGGTACAAAACTTCATGAATCGTAAAGGCCGTTCTCTTCGAAGGCGAACTTCAATTTGCGGAAAACTTCCGCCAAACTTTGAAGAGAAGTTAATTGAATTCCAGCGATTTGTGATAAGAAAACGAAAAGAAAAAGGGTATCTTCTGGGCCAAATTGGTAATGCTGACCAGACACCAGTTTACTTTGATATGCCATGTGCATACGCTGGCAAAGGAAGGAGATAAGGAGGTGAAAATACTATCAGCCGGTACTGAAAAACAAAGAATGACAGTGATGCTGTGCTGTACTGCTGATGGCTCAAAACTGCCACCATACATAGTGCTAAAATGTAAGAATGTGCCTAAGGGCGAGAATTTTCCTTCAAGTGTGATTGTAAGAGCGAATGATGAAGGGTGGATGATGGGTGAAATGGTAGTTGAATGGCTAAAATTGTTATGGTTCAGACGGCCAGAGCACCTTCTCAAATTAAAGTCACTACTTGTTCTGGATTCCTATTGAGGGCACATTACTCCAACTGTGAAGGATGCAATGAAAGAAGCAGATATTGACTTGGCTGTGATTCCAGGAGGTATGACATCCCAGCTGCAGCCTTTGGACGTGTGTATTAATAAACCTTTCAAAGACCAATTGAAGAAAAGATTTTATGCTGACTGGTTGACAACTGAAGAAAGAGAACTGACACCTGGGCGCATAAAGAGGGCTAGTGTGTGTCAAGTAGTTCATTGGATTCTAGCTGCATGGAAAGGAGTGAAAGAAGAGGTCATTGTGAAGTCGTTTAAGAAGTGTGGTATTTCTAATGCTTTGGATGGCAGTGAGGACTGTGGACTTTGGGAGGAGAGTAGTGATAAGGAATCTAGTGGCAATGATTAAAGTGGTAATGAATTAAACTAAAATGATTTTTTTGTGAATGTGGTGAGTTGTAATAGGTAAGATTGAAGTTTGTTTATTTTGAATAAGCATTGCTATCTTTATTTATTAATTTAGTCTGAGCATGTAATTGAAGTCATCTAGTGAAAGCATTTTCATTGAAAACGGTATAGTATATTTTAAATTTTATCTTGAGTTGATCTTTCTATAGTTTTCTAACCTAGTAAGGAATTGTGAATGCGCCTTAATATGTTTACATTTAGCTTATTTTTGCTATTTTTCTGTCTCTGTATATGCACAAAAATTTTAATATAAGGAATTTTTAAATATTATATTTTTTACTTACTATCATTGATTGCTATTCAGAATTCATTTATTTTCCTTTGAGGAGTTCTAAAAAAGGGGGGGATTGTCTTTGAATCGGGTTCGTCTTAGATTTGTGCAAATACGGAAAGTTACAGCAAAATAAGTGAACGTTATTTATATCAAATATAGACAACATGATTTTGTTGGTGTAACGTATTTGACCCTGGAATTTCAACTCACATTTTGAAATTGTTAACCTTTTCATATATAAATCGTGACTGGAAGTGCCAAGCCCCAAGTTTAATGTTAATTTTTTAATTACTAGTGCAGTGTTTCCATTTTTTAAATATTATCTGAATTTAAAAAAAATGAAAAATTGGGTAAACCCCAAAAAATAAATTCGCGAATTGGTATGTAAAAATCGGGTAAAACCCGAGAAATAAATTCCCTAATTTTAAGTATATGAATTAGGTTTTTTTGTGCATGCCCCAGAAAATTATTCCATAGGTCATTAGGGAATGAAAGTATGCATGGTAGGCAGTGATGGCAATAGCCTTGTCTGCAACTCCAGTTAAGATTCTGAGTGTGAAACATAGGAACTTAACTTTATAAAAAGTATATCAACATGGTATTGAAACTTGAAATTTTGGTCAGTTTCTAAGCCCAAAAATTTGTGGTGAGAAACTGATCAAATGCTGTTGCCATAAAGGCAAAGGTAGTGGTTAGCGTCATTGACATTAGTAGCAGAACAGGTCATGAAATTGGTTTTACCTGTATTAAGTATAAGTTTGTGTACAGTAGTCCAATTTTCTAATTTTTCTAGAATGTTAATTGCAATATTGTTTATGGCTTTGGGATTTTTGGCTCTGATGATGATATTAATATCATCAGTGAATAAAACACTTTTTATAGGTAGAACCAGGTTTGGAAATTTATTAATTTACACTAGGAACAGTAAAAGGCTCTAATATGCTTCCTTGAGGAAAACCAGATTTAACAGTAGTTCGCTCAGATATATGTTCCACTATATAATCATTTTCGTGCATGAATGGGATTTCAATATATTGTTTTCTATTTAGTAAGTAGGACCTGAACCAATTATTGACTATACCTCAAACTCTTAGCTTATTTAATTTTGTTATTAGGATACCATGATTAACAGTATCAAATGCTTTTGATAAATCACCGAAAACACCAATGACATTATCTTTTGCCTCTAGGCTATCAAGTACTTCATTAATCAGTTCGGCAATTGCAGATTTGGTGCTCGTGTTTGACAAAGATTTAAGATGTAGATGCATGGTAAAGTTAAGATTTTAAGTGAGGGAAACAGGCCTGCCAGCAGTTCTGTATGAAACATTTAGCATGGTTTTGACTGCTCTTTTTTGCATGGAGAATGCTTTAGAGGCTACACTTGAATTTCTCCAGATAATTATACCATAGGCTAAATGTGAGTGAATATGGGCATAGTAACATATTTTCAGTGTGTCTAAGGAAAGGATTTGAGCCAGCATTAGAATCATGTATACACTGGTAGCGACTTTTTACATTTGCTTCAACATGAAGAGACCAATCAAGGTCTTCTGAAATCTCTAGGTCCAAAAATTTGGTAGATTAAGCACGACATATGAGCTTATTGTTTATTTGTATTCGGAGATTGGGGAGATTTTTGTTAGTGTGAAATTGTACAACTATAGTCATTATTATTAAGTTTGAAATTATCTTTGCACCAGGAGGACATTTATGATGATTTATTCTTATTGGTGGACTTGTTTAAGAAGCGTTCAGTAGCAACTTTTCTTTCATGAATTAAGCAGGACTTCAGTTCTTTGAGGGTTTGCAAATATTGGGGGCGAATGCTGGGGTCGGTATATTTAGTTCTAGAGAAGAGGTCACGTACTTGCTTGGCCTTATTTATAATTAGTGGGGAGTAGATTTTCCTTTTGAAGATAGGTTGTTGTTGTTTAATTTGCTTGATAGGGAGGGCTACATTGAAATGGACAATGAAAACATTCGAGAAATTATTAAATGAAACGTCGACATTGTGTTTATTAAGAATATCACACGACTTATGGGACAATGAGTACAGAAATTTCTCAGTAGCACAGGCAACAAAAAGCCGTTTAGAGACAAATATGGGGTTAGAGACAACTGGAGGCTTGTGAAATTTAGCAACAACTTTGATACCCAAGTGGTTGGAGAGACCTGTATTGATAATATCACTAGAGAGAGAGGAAGGCATTAAATGGTCATTGATTGAGGAGTAATTCTGGTGGGGTCATTGTTGATTATTTCTAGCTCAAATGTTGAAAGAAGATTAGTATAATTGGTACTTTCTGATGAATTTTTCATTAAATCGATGTTGAAATCACCAACTAGTAACAGACCTATTTCCATTGAGCGTATAAACATTAAGGCATTACAACGGGAAAAAATCACTATTTGAGGGACGATGCATGAAGATAATGCCATATTGAAGAGTATTAACTTTCAATAAGGCTGTTGGGTATTCACAAACTTGCTCATTGCTACTATCAAAGTTATGGAGGGAGTATTGGCAAATCTACAATGGATCCATTGTAATGTATACAGTTATTGGTTCATAAAACTCAATACATTTCATATATGAAGGGGTTAGTTTGTGGAAAACTACAACAAAATAAGAAACTGTAAAACTAATTTACATACTATTATTAATAATAGATTGGTAATTATAGTCGCTATTCATAGTAGAAGTGGAAATTACGTTGTTATAATTTACTTCATTTTCATTCTTGATGACATTCAGCTCTAAGAAATATATATTTAACGCATTTTCAGGAGCTGCAGATTTAATAATTATTATGTAACAGCTTGGAATTTTCCTCTTCTTTCCTTATTAGTGAAACAGTCCCCCAAAAATTATTATTAAGATAAATTTTAATATGCGCATTTAATTAGATTCGTTTCATTTTGTGTATTAAGTTACGAAAGTGTAAACAACGTATATGAGAAACATCTTCGTAAAAACTATTTTTCGAAATCCGTACAAATGCACAACAAGTTTTACAAAATGAAGCTGTCGTTAAATGACAAACATTTTATGTGTAATATTGTAGTATCAACGCTTAATTGCAAAACTGGCACTAGCTATTCTTAAAAATAACAAATTTATAAATTCCACATTTGAAAGGATGGCGACTAGGTTGATTTGCAGACGAATTTTGTAGACTGTTTTCAAACGCTTTTCAGCTTTCAATTGTTGCGCGACAGCGCTCGTAGTAGGTATAGACCTGTGAATTTTTTGGAGGGCTAAACGTCGCTTAAATTGCATGTTTAACTAAAGGTTAGTGTCTTATAATCATTCCGAATATTTCTTGAAATTTTAAAGTTAATGCACGATGTGCGCTAAGGCTTACGATATGTTTTATGTGATCATTCTGCAATTGTTTGCGTACGGCTGAACGTCAATGTTGCGTTGGACTCACCGATAAATGAAATTGGATTTTATTTTAGCTACCCAATGATTAACGTAGAAGTTAAGAAATTTATTGTTTAAAATATTTGCTTAATGGTGAATAAATGAAAGTGCCACGTTTCATTCTCTTTAAGGGTGTTCAACAGTATTACGTATGTGTTAACCATTGTAGTTATTTATAATGGAATAGATAGTCATGTATCGCTAAATTGTATCACTGATAAACGTCATTTATACTCAATGTGAACTGTATTAATAGCTAATATAAAATTATTTCGTTTTGTAGCTAGTCATTAAAATATTGTGCGTTTTATAAAACTACAGCGCATGTAGTATTTCTACACCTGTCAGGTTAATTTTGATATTGCTGACAGAAGATAAACTTCATTTTACTTCTAGGTTACGATTAAAATGTGACTGCAACAGATATTTATCAAAATCCTGCCTTGTAAGATATCTTCCCTGTGCTTATTGTACACGTTTCCCGAGGTTTGTGTCTGCAGAATGATGGAAAACGTCTACAAATATTGTGAATATTGACAACGCAAAAGAAAACCTGCCCTGCAATTATTAGGTGAGTAAACAAAGTGATACATCATGTTTATATCCCGATTAAACGTGTCTTTAATTGTTCCATATTTTTTCTCTCGAAACATCTGCAAAAAATAATCGTTCATCTATCATTTCCGGCTGTCCAGTTACTGTTTTATTTGAGATATCTCAACGGAAACTATTTTCGGATAGGTGTGTACTTTAGATCATGTCCGTGATAGACATCACGCGAATTTTAATTATTTTACCCGGGTGGTTGGCGGAATTACCGCGAAAACGATCTCCCTCGCGCCGTAATCCGAGACGTTTTCGCAAGATCTCCTTCGAAAAAACGCCCTGGTTGCGAGCACCGTCGTGATTAACGTCCATTAGTACGCCCACCCAAGTGAAGTTATCGCGATTTCTAAGGTCCCGCCTCTTATTTTTTCTCGATGCCGGTCGTCTGAGGAGATGAATCCGTGTACCGCGATCAGCTGTGCAGATGGCGTTAGGGGAGGTGGGTAGAAGCAGACCATAGGGGGGGGAGGGGACGAAAAGGGGGTTAGCGAGGGGGGAGAGAGAGAGAGAGGCAGCAGACGATCCCAACTCCCCCACCCCACAACCCCCGTTCATCCCCCTCCACAATCAGTCAACGACCCATCACTTTCCACGTTCGTCATCGTTTATGTTGCCATGCCTTGTTCATATAACAGAAGTAGATAGGAGACTGAGAAATAGGGATCGAGAGGTTCCCGAAAAACAGGAGAGTAGTGGGAGCCCGTCTGGATCAATATTACTGGGGACATGCTCATCCCTCGTGCGTACTGCCTTCTCGAATGCCCCCACCCCACTCTCTCCCTCTTCCATGACCCACCTTGGCGCCCCAGCCGAACCTCCAACTCACCCTCACATTCACGGTATACTTCTCTTTTCTGTTCCAACACCCACTCAATCCTCCATTCTCTCATCCTCCGCACCCTCGAAGAGAGAGAGGGAGAGAATGACAACAAGGAGTGGGAGTTCGCTTTTCCCCCTACACCACCAGGCCCCTGTGGCTCCTCTCTGTCAAACTCCTCGTTGTGACTTGCAAAAACAAAAAAATGCAACCCTTTTTAAAAAATTTCTCATCCTTCCCCTCCTTCATACACCGTTTTCGTCCTGCGAAATGACGGTAAAAAAAAAGCACGCCGTCCCTTTATTATTTTTTTGCCTTCCTCTCTTCCACGTCTTTCGTTTTGAGTTTTATTTTTTTTTAAGTCGACAAAGTGAGGGATGTTGTGTGTATCATAGTGACAGGAACATTTACGAGGTAGTTGCGAATCATCTGTGTCGCTTAAAAAAAAAATTGGAAGAGAATTTATCCGCGGATTTTTAAAAAAATAATAATTTCATATTCGCTTTAAATTTGAGGTTCTTAATTGAGAAGTGGGATTGGTTTCGTGTCGGTGGAATTCTCGGCGTTTTGTCCTCGTGTTTTGACCTCCCGAACATCTTTCGCTCTTTGTTTTGGTAACAGCGGAACGTCGAACGAAAGCGAAAGCGTATAATAAACGTGTTTGATTCTTAGTGGCGTCTTATGTTTGCCCGGCGTGAATTCCAAATAACCTCTCCTACTCGGTTGTCCATATGCTATTCCTCGGAGCTATGACAACACGTACACGACGGCTTGGGTCTAATCACGGCGAAAATGGACGTTGATTGATGAACTCCCTACGTCATAAACGGCCTCAAAAACAGGGCGGAGTACGTAACCGGCGGCAGACCGCAAGGTGGCAGCACCAAAAAGGCCGGGTCATCGAAAGTTGATTTGAAATTCCGGCGAAGAACTTACCATACTATTCTAAAACTCAGCGTAGAATCCGAAAGATAGAGCGAACTGGAAAGATAGCATATCCTAGATAAACGTCCTAGCCTTTATCTTCGACACGCCACCCATTCCGACACGCCATACCGTAGTAAATTTTCGAAATATTCCCTCTCCGGCTATACTTTTGTGGAGTTCAATGTATTCGAATAGTATCGCATTAAGTCATCGCGGAAATAGAAAAAAACAGTCTGTTCTATTCGCTCCCCGAAAGAATAAAATATTTCTCGCCACATCTCGGTAGAAAAAGAAAAAAAAACGCGCGCGGAGCACCCTTGTACCTTTGCTGACGTCATCCGCACTTCCATTGAATGCATTGACGAAGGTCGAACGCACCTGCTGCTGAAGCTTAATAAAAAAACTCTACCGCGGGGCTTGATTTTTTTTTGCGCATTTTTGGAGTCGAAAGCTTCAAGGTGAGGCTCTCTCGTCAATCAATATCTAGGTAGTTACGACCCAGATGACCCAGTGTTGAGCCTTATTCGGTTTTCCCGTTTTCCCGAAACAAAAAAAGCGACGGTTGCAATTTGCGCGAGATGTTTGGATGGATATATGTGCGGCCAGGGAGAGTCGGGGGCAATCCACCTCCCCCAAACCTCTCTCTCGCTAAAATCAATCCGCCAACCTGAAATATTTGGTAAACGCCGGCACGCTCGCATCCTTGAGTTAAAACTCGCCGGAGAAATCGTGGATCTCCAATCTCGCGAAAGGTGAATTATATGTAATTAATCCGTCGAGTAGATAATGCGAATGGAATATAGCTGATGACTGCGCAAGTCGATCGATTATTGTTTATTGAATGGTTGTTTTACGCCGTTTATTTTTCGGAATTTCGCTGGTAAAATTTGCTTTTCCTCTCTGTATCCAGAGAAATTTTGCTAAGGATTTTGCTCACGGTTTGTCTCTAATTTTAGCTATTAAAAAAATCTATTTCGCTGTACCAAAAGGACATCGCATCTCTTGAACAAATTAGGAATTGTCTTAATTTTCGTTATTTTGTGGAAAAAGAACCTCTTTTATTGAAGGCTGAAATGTTCAATTACAGGCCTACACAAATTTTCTGCTGCTTAAAAATCTCAGCATCGCCATTTATGATTATTGTTAAAAATTATTTTGGGAATATTGTGACGAAGACAAGCCACGATTCGAGAAATCTTACACGCATACGGAGGGTCTATATTGTATATAAAAGATTTAGGAATAAAACCGGAGAAAGTGGCAGGTGCCATGGCGTCCCGTCGCCCGGCCTTTTCTTTTGTGAGCCCAGTTCACGAGAGTGAACAACCATATTTCTCCTTTTTACTACTTGAAGAACCAAGACTGTTTTAAAACCGAAGCAATGTTACCTAAGTAAAATGTTATTGTTTACGGTTATCGACGAGAGAGAGAGAGGTTTGTAGAATTTGTTTGTATCGTATCTCTAGCCGTGAGAAACCAATTAATTCTCTGATAATGCTCCTATCGTGGGTTCTTGACGCGGATCGAACCGACTTTCTCACCATGTGACCAAAACCTCGTTTTTTCGTCCCGGAAGAAACGAGTCGCCTGATGCAGGAAGGTACGAAAAACTCCTTATCTCGATGTGCTCTTTGTGCCATTTTAGGACCACTCCTAGAGTTCTCAGCACCGAAGGGAATTTTTTTATGGCAGAGTTTCGTGATGGTTGTTTATTTTTTTAAGTGCGGAGATGTTTATGAATAGGTGCGAAAATATTGCGATAGTTATCCGGATCATATCGGTAGACTACCGATAAGCGCCCTATAGACTACGAGTTTTTGTCCAATTTCGAAATAATTGCTGAACCGTTATTACGACCGATGACAGACAGATAAACGACTTTATTAGGGCGAAATTGAGACTTGAATACACCTGGCTGTTGAAAGATTTTACTACGTCGACAACGAACCTGTTGTTGTAGCTGTAATACATCTGGTTTACTCAAGAGTTAAATCTATCATAAATGGGGTGACTAATTATTGGGATCCTAAGATGACATTATAAAATTTATATGAAATATGTCATAGGCATAAAATAAGCATAAAGTTCATTATTGTTTACTTGGGGCTGAATGATCGCGCTTATGAAATTTTTGGCTCTTCTTTAGGCAACGTGATTGGCGTTTGCCCTCATAGCTAGTTGGAAACATTGTTATTTATTCTTTTTAGGCGCGTTTCGCTTACAGCGTGAGCGCCTATTATCGTCGGTCGGTCGGTCGGTCCGTCCGTCCGTCTGTCCGTCCGTCCGCATGTTCGTTCTCGGCTTCTACCCAACGGATTTATATGAAATTTGATATTAAGGACTTTAAATCAGATATAATGCGAAAATCGTAAAAATGAATCTCGTACGCCACTTTACTGGTGACAAAAAATGAAATTTTCGTCATATCTCGTAAAGTATGGCTCATATCAAAATATTTTTCAAATAAAAGTTGTAGAACTGGTAAAGAAGAGTATTTCCTCTCCTATACATTTTTATCGTAGAAGTAGCCGTTATCGAGAAAATCAACTAAAAACGTCAAATCGAGTTGAACTTACAATTATAAAATTTCTTGCATGGTTACCTCTTCATTGTTGCTAACATAAACAATCTCACAAACAAATGTTTAATTTACTTACGTGCGCATGCAATATTTTTAAATAGGAAGAAAATGGATTATTTATGATGAAGAAAACTTTAAAACGCTATTTCTCTTACGTACAGGTATATAATTTCTTTCTAATACTCCATTGCACGAAACGCGCCCATTTGTTATACGTTGTACACTTTCCTAACTTGTTTCAAATAACCAATGATGCAATCTTTCTTCGTGGATTTAAGAAAAATCTCGTTTATTTGTTGATACAGGTAGGTGACAAAGTAGTTTCGTCGTGTATATATAAAATTGATTATTTCATCGTTAGCTGAAACTTTATTCTCTTAACAGCATTAGGCAAAGGATGCTTTAAGTTAAGACGGCAAAATGATCGAATTTACTCTCTTAAAAGGACCCCGAGTTATCTCAGGTTTAAATTCTCGCCCTACCGAACGTCGCATGTTCACCTTCACGTACATTTGATCCTCCTAATGTACGCACGGCAACGGCGCTTCCATCCTTTTGTTTTCCGACGTCATCCGAGGAACAGTAAAAGATTTCCCGCGAAAAAGCCTTACTGCACAGGATCCGTAAAGAAGACCCCGGAAATGCCGATCTTTTTAAAAACATGTTGCGCAACGAGTTCTTCTCAACAAAAGGCCCGGTTGAAAAAAAATTTCCTCAAAAATAACGTTTCCTCCTGGGCGGACTGCTCTTATCTCGTCCGAGATGCACTTCTCCGCTTACCGTCTTGGAAGGTGCACACACACACGGTTTTGTTTCTTTTATTCGCCGCGAGAGGGGAGAGGTGGACGGAGTAAGGAAGCATACTGAAGGAAAAAGATGCATCTAAAGAGAGTGAGAGAGAGAGGGAAAGGGAGGGGAAAAGAGAGAGAGGGGGAGACACACAAGATTCCTTATGTTCCACTATCTCACCTCACTTTGTGGACCCTCCTCCATCAGTTGAGGTCGGACCTATTTTTGCTTTGTGAGTAAGAGGCGTCGGGCCAGCCAGGGAGGAGTGGGAGAGGACGCTATGCTGCGGTGAGGAAGAAGAGAAAGAGGTGGAGGTGTATAAGAGAAGGGTGTGTGTATGTGTGTGTGTGTGAGAGAGAGAGAGAGAGAGAGAAGGTGAGAGGACGCTTCAAAGAGCCAGGGAGGTAGAATTGGCAAAGAGGGAGAGAAAGATTGGTCTAAGGAATGTGTCCCCTCTTAAAAACTTCCTTCCTCCCCCCGGTGGCCGGAGGTGCTAAGCTGCGCCTCAAAGTCATTAACCTTCCCTTCCTTGATCAATGCGCCTTAGCGAATACGCTCGTCCGCCTTCCTTCCTTCCCTTCTCTCTCCCTTCCCAACGCCCCTCTTCCTCCCCTCTGGGATCGACGTTCTTTTATTTAATTAAACCGGGCTTTATCGTGTCACGTCTGACTAAAGTAGGGAGGGTTTTTTTTTTTTTTAATGGGAGAAAAATCTCGGGAAGTTTCGCCAGAGATTGCGTTGTTTATTTTAAGCATACTACTCTTTTTCTCTGTGTGCGTGTGTGCATTTTGCCCTTTGTAGGTTTGTAGCTATTCAAGGGGATGGATTTATGGGGAAGAGTTGCGGGAAGTCTCTAGTTAAGCCGTAGGTTACTTTGTTTATTTATACCGGGTCTCGTTATGTCGCGGGTGATGGTTGTTTAAATCTACGTTGATTTTTTCAAGAAAAATACGGCAAGGGACGGGGTGTTTCGCGGAATTCGGAATAATGACTTTTTATGCCTCAGGAAGCCTGGAAATATCGCTATCATACTTCAGTTACTCTTGATTCAAGAGTTTCTACCCCAATTCTTATAAAAGTATAACATAAAGAGCCTTAGTTATGTATAGGTAAACATTCTAGGTATTGTAAACATCTTAATTTTTATTTAATATTGTTTCGTTTTGGTATGTCAATCAATAATCATCTATTACACACTCTCTTCACCTACTTAAAGTAGAATCAAGGAAAACATAGGACCGCAATTTTTAATGAGTGGGTTGCAGGTGGCACGCGAACCGCTTTTTTGTGACCACTGCATAAATCGTTATATTAATTATAGCAAAATATTTTGGCTTTTTATGTGCCGTAGTAGGTACTCGAGCATTAGTAAGGCAATATTGTTCGTTTTCTCATCAAAACTACCCTTTAATTTATAAATCATCGCCATTCACATGGCATAAATTTTTATTCATCGATATACTATATTTTCCTATTCGAACAACCAACTTTTAAATGCGCAGAAATCTTATCTTATGTTATCTTTCATGTGTGTTAACATAACGTTGGTGTCGATGTTTATTTCTAGCGAAAATAGCTGAGCTTTTATTTTTATCGACGCTTTGGTGGACAGCTAGACCATCCAGAAATACGAATCGGAATGCTTATGAGAAGTCGTTAGAATTTCGTCAGAGCTCTCCTAGTCATCCCTCCAAAATTCACATTCAAACCTGTATGTATCGCTACCTAACGACTCTTAAAGTGACATTTTTCGCATCAAAATAGTTATGGTTGCTAATGGAACGGTTTCTATATCGTAATTAAGAAGGAGAAGAAAAAATAAACGCTTTTATCGTAACCGTTTTAGTTAACATAAAGTTCTGATTCTAAAGATGGTGACTACCGAATTACCAGCGCGAAAATAGAACTGTAGATGGCGTGATAAATGGGTAGATTGTTGCTTGTTCGTTATGAATCGTTGCAGCCGGCTTTAGAATTAATTGAATCGGCGATATCTGGAGGAATATGAGCATCCAGATCCTGATCTATTGCATTGATCTCTTATCCATTTAATTTTTACTTCCGAGGACTCGGGAGCACATATCTCTCACAATTATTTAAATCTTATGAGCGCAATAGTGAAGCACGTATGAAAATCGTAATGACCTCATACACTACTTTCTCGCAGATCAGTTATTTCTCTTACTGACATGTAGTTTTCCTTGGTCGGTCGATCACGTGGGTAAAGTGGGTGGTGTATGCGTATATATTACGTATCTCTCTGTTTGCGTCTATCTCGGATATATGAGGTCATTTGTATTATGAAAGGAACTTTCTCGCGAGTGGGCGTTTGAATGGGCGGATGATATCATTCATCGGCAATCAACCTAAAGCTCGATGAGGATGCTGGCGGAAAATAATGGGAGTGAACGAGGCGTTGGTTTAAGAAGTTTTCCTTTATGCTTTTCAACGATACGTCAATGACAATGGAATCCACTCCTTATTCCGTCAGCTTCTGTGTGGGAGCCTTTTAGCAAACTGTTCTAAATATAAACTAGGTTTGATTTTAGAAGGGCAAAAATTCATTGATACAATTCCAGTATTTTTTCATTGGGAGTTAATTTGCATTCCAATCCGTCGTGAGACGGCAGAAGTGTCATTTAAGGTTTTACGATGTAAACATTCATTTTTTACTTTCTCCATACGTAGTAATGGGAAAGTATTGTGATCACGAAAAAAATCGACTTCGAGATTTCAACGGAAATACACGTTTTGAGGTTGCTATAACACGTTTAGACTATTTTCGGAATGATGTCTGTGTGTATGTGATTGTGAGCGCTCTAACTCAAAAAATACTTGCCATATTGTTACCAAACTTCATATATAACACTTTAGCATGAGAACAAAGAACTGATTAGGTTTTGAACAATACTGGTTAACCGGAAGTCGAGGTTTATTCGAAACCCGATTCGGTTTTTGCGATATTTCTCCGTTAAAACATCATTATTGTATATACAATTCTATACAAAGATTATAGAGAATGTAATTTCCTACAACTTTCATTTGAAAGAATTTTCCAAAGCTGTTATTGTTTAGGAATTATTTATAAATAATCGGTTTTTTCGGTTTCCGTCAAATATCTTCTTAAAAACGCCGTAATTGGTCATCTTCGTGAGGACCAAAGTTGTAGAGAATAATATTTCTTCCAAGTTTTGTTTGAAACAAAATTTCGTAGAACTATCCATTTCGAAGATATTTTGTTTTTTCTTAATTTCCCGTATACAGCGTCACCACGATGTAGCGGTGAATTCTGTAAACATATTCAAAATATACCTAATTTACGGCAACAAGGACGACTGTATTCTTTTACGATACGAGATAATAATTTTGCCTTATAAGCAAGCTATTCATAATAATTTAGATATCTATACCCTAAATATGGAGAAAGTCATGTGTTGGCCACATCAGATTTTTATGTTCTTGTATAACTATAAATAAAATCCTCTGAATCGCAAATGAAGATTGCTCAATGATGGGAAATAAATAATCTCCGGTTTTATCATTTATAGAACAACTATATTTTACCGAGTATAATAAAATTGAATACAGTCGTTGTTGAAAATGTCTGATAATCACTTTCTCAACAGCCAGAAAAAGATTGGGAAAACGAAATGTGCATAAGCTACAAAGCAGTCTTGATATCGGAAAATCACCACTGATGACAGCTGTTTTGTAGCCGAACTGCGCATCTGGATTTCCAAATCTCTTTATGGCTATCGGATAAATTTTTTCAGTTTGATTTAAGACGTAAGGTTAGGTCGATAATTCTCACATCTACACACAGCATGCTAATTTTCTTTGCCTAAGAACTTTTCATTTAAAGCCAAGAGAGAACATTTACTTTGGCAAAGAAACTCAAACCTCTTAGCACAGATATCCTTGGTTTACAAAATACTAGTGATGTACCGGATACCCGGCAATTACGCGGTACCCGGCATACCCGACCATATTTTCAGTACCCGGAAATTACCCTGACCCGGCATCGGGCGCTGGGACCCGGTGCCGGGTACTGGGTCCCTTATGAGCAAAAAAGGTTAACAATAAAAACAAATTAAATAGAACTTAATATTTTAACTTTGGTACTTTCCTGTTAACGGGAATACCTCAAAAAATAAACAATTGTTGTGATATGTTACGACGTATTTGTTTGTTAACAATGCGTAACAACGGGAGAATAACTTAAAAATCACATTTTTTGAAACTGATTTATTAAAAAAATAACATAATTACTAATACAATCTAAATTTATGTTACTAGAGGGCCAATATGTCTTTATGGCATTTAAAATAACTGGAAATATGTCGATTTCTTTGTTACGTTGTCGCCACATGAATTCTGCTGACAGGCTTTCACGTTGCATTTCCAAAATATTCTGTCGCAGAAGTAAAGTTTCATAATATGATCCTTCCTGCACATTCGCCCTTTAGATAAAATACCATGGTCTTGAAGTAAAGATACAGCTTCTTCTTCACTACTCGGCAAGCTCCACAAATTCATCATTAAGGGATCAACGTAAATATCTTAACGAGATTTGTTACGCATTGTTAACAAACAAAATATCACAACATATCGGAACAATACGTGTTGTTTATTTTTTGAGGTATCCCCTTTACTTTTACTTTTTAGCCTGCAAGAAACATTCAGAGAAACGATATTTTAATTATAATAAACTTTTAAAAAACCTATTACTCTTAACAAAAGTTAAACTGAACCATGAAATAATATTTTACATAATATGCATAATTATACTTAACTACCGGTTAACATTTTATAAACTTTATAAAATCTTCTTAAGTGAAGAATGAAATAAAAGTGCAGCCAAAATTTTAATAATTAAATTTCAACAATGGGAGATTATGATGAAGAAACAATAGTTTTTTCCGCATTTCGCGGAAGGAGTTTATTCCTCCGCTCTTCGTATATAATTCCCGCCTAGCTAAACATCCTTTCACTGGGTATGCTGCTTGGAGGTGATGACAAGTAACGTCTGGCCAATTTTGACAGTTCAGGAAATATGCATTTTTTGCACACCAAATTAAAGGATTTTCTTTATGAGGGATGTTAGGACATTTAATAAAATTTTCAAATTGTCTCTCTTCTTTAGAATAAGACGTATTATCCTCAGCACGAAATTCTTCTTGTTTTCTTTCATTTTCAAACAAAATTTCATTTAAGCAAGCCCATCATCTTGAACGAAATTGGTTCAACCTACCCGGCCGGCTACCCGGATACCCGGCCAGGTAATTTTTCATTGCTTCCCCGGGTAGCCGGTGTTTTTTAGTATCCGGTACATCACTACAAAATACTGTTGCCAAAGTACGGGAAAAATATATTCTACTACATATTTATCGAAAATTCGCGTTATAGATGCTTGAATTATAGATTTTTGATTTCTTCTCTTTGAAACTTTATTTAAATGGTGTAGTTGTATCGTTTACCAATCACCGTTTATAGTTTTCCCACGTTGAACTTTCCACCTTCTACTTGTATTGACAGCATTTTGTTTAAGTAATAATTTGCCATCTTCCATTTTCATATACGTCTAATTTATCAAGAAATATTTTTTAATTTTTAGTTTGTTTAGGATGCAATTAATAATTTTAAGTAAAAAATGAAAAAAATCCTTGTCTTCACCTATGAGGAATGTAAATAAAGTACTTAATATTTCCATAAAAAAGTCACGCTTCTCGAATTTTATAACATCGTACATCTTACGTAAAAATTTACTTTAAAATTAATATGTATCTAGCAGTGAGATAGCGTCGCAACACTACTACGCAGGAAAAATTTATCGTTTCTTTCTTGCCCGTCGGTGAAAAAGATCTGATTTCTTTTCGATTAAAATGGGCCACTTAAATGTTGGCAGAAAAGTTTTTCGCGCCTTTCTGGAAGGAGAGGGGGGAAACATCGCGGATGATGCTTTGATGCATGACGAAGGAAATGCTCGAAAGGAGTCCGACGCTGAAGAAACATATTCTGGCTCTCTCCCTCTTCTTCGTTTATGCCTCACCCCTTCCCTCCATCCTTCCTCTCTCGTTCCCCCCTCCCTCCCATTTCCTCTCCATCTTAGGACACCCACATCTTCCGGTGTTCCATATCCCACGCTTCTCTCTCTCTCCCTCTCCAGCACTCCCACGCTCCCTCCTCACTCTAGTGTGAGAGCGGCAAAGCACTTGCGTCGAGAGGAGTGGGTGGGACGGACTGTCGTCTAGACACGAACCAAACGCGCGAAGCATTTCGGGCTGGCTGTTGATGTCGTCGCTCAATTTTTCCACTCGTCATCTAGTATACTAATTCAATACGCAAATCTGTGAAAATATTAAGCTAAGTTTGTGGCGCTGAAACGCTCGATTTTCCAGCCACTGCTTTAAAGTGCGTGAAAGGGAAACATAAGACTTGGTTATTTTAGATGAATTGGCCAATCCAGTGGTTTTGAATGGAATCGCAAAAGGCAAATGATTATAACGAATGGCCAGGTGTGTAAATCTGCACATCTGTAAATCCAGGACATTACTCATTAATGCTCATGACGCGTAGTTGGCGATGGCGAGGCTTTTATGTGTGGTACTGGTGTAATTGGCTTTCAAATTGAAGGATGTGCATGGATTAAATTTAAAATAGTTCAAGATATAAACTTTAGCTAAGCGTTAATCCAAAATGTCAACATAAATAGATCCATTGGTCACGGTCAACGTTTAATGAATCTTAAAAAGTAGATCTTAAACTATATCGTTATTATCATCATCTGATGATTTTACCCGTTGATTAAAGTGAAACTTAAGAAATAGCATTGTACGCCACATATTAGTTATTTAGATAAACACGTAATGTTTTCTGATATAAAAATTCCTGTTGTTATACATAAATCACGAAGATAGCAACAATACGATTGCCTTTAACTAGGAACAATTTTCTCAGCAAGACAGAATCGCATACAGAGCCTATCTTAATACACAATTTACTTCTTTCGCGTGTTTTTCGGAAAGATGGAAGAAGGGGGAGAGGATAATTTTGCATTTAGAGCATTGTAAAATATGGTTGTTAGATTGCTATTTTTCATTTTACCATACTTTTTATTATGCATAAAAATTCTTTGTTAAAAAAATCTAATACTTTAAATTCGACGTTCCAGAATTTTTGACTGGAATATTCGCTAGTTATTTTAAGAAATGCAAATACAAATGACAAAATGTGTAACTAATTACGAATGATCGTCAAATATTGTTCCGTAATTTTTAACGTTCAACTTCGCCAGTATGATCGTATTGCATTACTGACATAGGGTGTATTTTTCGAATAATTAACTTCCCTTCCTTTAAGGTCATCCTTGGTTCACATTTGGTTTCGCAGTAGGCTGAGGCGAGTCCTCTTAAGTTGCTAGGCGTGGCGAATATTGATGCAATGAGGACGCTTCTACGCAGATCGCGTTTCTTTTCGCGCCGGAGGGGTGTGCGAGTATGAACGCGTTTCAAATAGGTCGTTTGTAGACGTGTAACGCAGTTGCAGCTGTCGCTTAGCTTTTTTTTTAAAGACGCCGTGTCGTTGGCGCGTGATGTTTTGTTTTTTTATACTATGCGGCTCTACTTCTGCGCGAGCATTTCAGGTACGGTCGCGAGGCGATCAAATTGTATTAATAGATTGATAAATGCCGTCCACGGTTCGTTTCACGTGTAACCTCTTTAAATTTTATGCCGAATTCCGCAGTTGGAGTAATTTATCGCAATATACATTAAGATTGCGGGCAATTAAATTTCGAAAAGATTAAAATTAGTGTTGTAGGGCGAATCGGTTATGCGTCCACTTGAAATGGCCGTGTAAGAGAATTTGATCGATGGAATTCGAATGTTTCATTTTTCGTGCCGATATTTCTTCCATCTTGAGAGCGTTTTAGTTTTGTTTCTTAATACGTTTCGTTTCCATTTTCCGGCTGTCAGAAATGGAGTTCCGTGACCTAGATAAAGTCCAGATGTGTTGGAGGACTCCCATATCTGAGAGTACTTTGAACGGCATTTCGTATAAACAAGGAGCGTTCGCTCTGTTATTATTTTCCTATTCGAAGTTGAGTAGAATATTATGCCTTCCTGTCCATTTAGCATATTTTTACAGTTGAAAATGTAGGTTTGTTTGTGCGTGTCCTTATGTATGTGTATATCCATTGTAGGTAATAATTTAAGATTGGTAAAAATATGATCTATTTTGATTTCATAACATCTGAGAAATTGGAATGATGGCCGTATAGCGCTAATTTATCTTTTACGTGAAGAAACTGTCGTTTGGTAGTGCTTCACCGGTTGTATTTTTATAGTGGTATAATTAATGCGGCTATAAGCACTATTTAAGATATAGTTTTAAAAAATCAGTAGGTTTTAATTCGATGGAGATGAATCTTATTTAAGACCGTTGTCTTTTATGCTTTATTGTAAAATATCACTAATTTATAAAATGTCTTATAAATTACAAAATATCTCTAAATTATAAAATATCATTAAATTTTAAAATATATTATTTAATCTCTATACATATACATTTACATACCAGGGAAATCAATATATATGTAAGCGGAGCATTAAATCGTTTATCCGAAATAATTTGAAATGTATCGACCGCCAATGAAAACGCGAAGAAGAATAAATATCTGAGTGCCCTTGGTACTTTATGTCGCCGATAGAAAATTCGTTTCCGCAGCCGGTTGCTCATCTCCCGGGAGGGTTCAGTAAATGTTTTCCAGGAGGAGAGATATTGAAAGAGGGAAACGGATGGGGAGAAAGAGAGGGAGAGGTGAGGGAGGGGAAGGGGGAAGTTGGAATGGGCGAGAAATATTCAGCAGAGTGAATGGAGAAAGAGAGAGAGAGGGAGAAAGTCAAATCGCCTTGAAAATCCCCTCATATCGCTCATGTGTAATATTCCGATAGGCCTCTTCGTGTTTTTTTTTTCGAAAAAAAAAAGAGAACTTTTTTCCTCGAGCTTGCGTGCCCAAGGGAGAGTGAAGGAAAAGGGAGATAAACTATTATTGCCGTCTATAAATAACCGCGGGTGTACGCACCATTCGGTTGGGGGAAGGGGGGGGGGGTGGGGGTTATGAGGCGTCCGTTTCGTGACGGATCTTGTTTGGACGGATGACGTCCTTCCTTTAATAATTGCGTGCGCGTTTATCGGGTGTCAGATTTCTTCGTCATTCCACCTCGATTTTTTTATTTTCTGACAGCTCAAAAGTGGTCTCCGTAGATATTATATAGGGAGTAAAAAAACAATGAATACGACTTCAAGGTCGGACGTAGGCTTTTCTACAGAGGCGTTTTCCGTCATTTTCATGGTTAAATTCTGAAAAAGGCTCTATAGGTCTTACAGTTAGTCGAATCTGTCGATTTATCCGAGTTTTAGGATGGTGTGGATGAAAATATCTGCGAAGCAAACCCGGGTTAGTTTGTTTGCTTTATTTGCTGTTAGGTATAAGTAAACCGTGTTTTATGGTTGATAAGAGTATCTTGTCTGCAGTTTATTTGACTCAGTGTGGAATTGCACAAAGGCGTTTTTTTCTGCTGGTGCAAGTAAGATTTATAACGTTAATTGTTACTGACTGGTTCGTTTAATTTTCTGTGCGAAGGTTTCGCTAGTTCATACGTCCAGAGTATTATGCAATTCTGCGCATTCTGGAATTTTCTTCTCCGAGTATGTAAGAGCAAAGAGCGTCACGTCAGAAAGCGTCATAGCTCGAAACGCGTGTAATGTATGAGGAAGCGAAGTGCTTAGAAAAGGGGTAAATATTCCTAACTGCACCTTTGTAATCGATTGGATGTATTCACTTTGATACGCGATTTGAAAGTCTCACAAGAACAGAATTATTTTTATATGTATTGCTTCTTCTGTCCGGATGTTTTTTGATTATTTTAATTTTTTTCTAATACAAAGCAGCCATCATCATCGGTAATTAACCGATAGTGCATTCTTGTTTTTTTATGGCTATCGGAGAAATAAAGTTTTTCAATTTTATTTCAGCCATAAACCGGGATCGAGTACACTTTCTTGAATTATTAACGTTTTGTGTGAACCGTGCGGTTTACATGAAAAGCTTTTACGTCTTCCTCTTAAATATGTGATTACATTTTCATTAGTTGAATAATTGAAGGGAATCGATCGAGCAACATCCGTTAGCTTTTACGAAGCCATTTAATGCTAATAAAACATGTGGAATTACTCCCGCCGTTTCAAGAAGTTTCCATGAATAATTCGGAAAACGCGAAAACTAACAAGTTTCCGTAACATACGGGGCAAAAAGCAATTTTAGATAAAATTCCCGAAAAGGAACGTTTTCACGTTCCCCATTTCAAAAGAGTCAAGCTTCCTATCAAATTGCGAGGGAGCACTAGGCCTCGCTAAAGTATGATAATGATGATAAAATAGATATGAATCTCGAGCATTTTAATTTCAAACTTTTTATTTTGTTTATTCGCGACTGTTTAACGCAGGAGTGGGCAATATGCGGCTCCTTAAGGATTATCAGGGGGCTCCTTGTAAAACAAACTCTTTCTATCAGATAAAGTACCTGGAACGGCATATTACATCGCGACCTAACTGCCCGAAAGTGCATGTTTATTCATAAGAGCGTTCTAAAATATGAAAGGAATTTTATTTTAACACTGACTTATTCAATTGTGCTGCGGCTCTTAAGATTTTGATAAAAAGTGGCTCTTCTTTTTTGATTCGTTTGCTTATTTGTTTGCCGAGCCGTGGTATAACTTAAACATTATCTGCCTGGAAATTTACAGTATTTGAATAGCATTTATTATTCAATACACAATTATAAGGTGAAAGTCAAAAAATTTCGTTAAACAAAATTTTAATTAATAGTCAAAGAAATTTTTTTTTGTTTCTCTCATTCTCTGAAAGCGTGCTTAGAAAACATTCTCTGAAGCAGAGCCGGGTCAAGGGCTAGGCGACCGAGGCAGACGCCTAGGGCGCAGCACGCTTAGGGACGCAACAAATGACAATTAGAACTTCAAAGTAGTGATGTACCGGGTACTAAAAAATACCGGGTACCCGGGGAAGGAAAGAAAAATTACCTGGCCGGGTAGGTTAAACCGATTTGGTCCAAGATGTGTGGGCTTGCTTAAATGAAATTTTGTTTGAAAATGAAAGAAAACAAGAAGAATTTCGTGCTGAGGATAATACGTCTTATTCTAAAGAAGAGAGGCAATTTGAAAATTTTATTAAATGTCCTAACATCCCTCATAAAGAAAATCCTTTAATTTGGTGTGCAAAAAATGCATATTTCCTGAACTGTCAAAATTGGCCAGGCGTTACTTGTCATCACCTCCAAGCAGCATACCCAGTGAAAGATGTTTAGCGAGGCGGGAATCATATGTGAAGAGCGGAGGAATAAACTCCTTCCGCGAAATGCGGAAAAACTATCGTTTCTTCATCATAATCTCCCATTGTTGAAATTTAATTATTAAAATTTTGACCACTTTTATTTCATTCTTTACGTAAGAAGATTTTATAAATTTTATAAGATTTTACAATCTGGTACTGTTAACCGATCGTTAAGTATAATTATGCATATTATGTAAAATGTTATTTCCTGGTTCAGTTTAACTCTTGTTATAGTAATCGGTTTTTTAAAAGTTTATTGTAATTAAAATATCGTTTCTCTGAATGTTTCTTTGCAGGCTAAAAAGTAAAATATTAAGTTCCATTTAATTTGTTTTTATTGTTATCCTTTTTTGCTCATGAGGGACCCAGTACCCGACACCGGGTCCCAGCGCCTGGTGCCGGGTCCCAGCGCCTGGTGCCGGGTCCGGGTAATTTCAGGGTACTGAAAATATGGCCGGGTACCGGGTAATTGCCGCGTAACACATTTTATATTATAAAATGTGTTTCAATTTACATCTACTTTGTAAATAAACTACTGTTTTGAGATGTGTAATTGTGTGCTGTATACTATCGATAAGAGGTGACGTAATTTTCAAACCTTGCCTAGGGTACAAAAATACCTTTTCCCGGCTGTGCTTGGAAGGAATTTTTTTATTTGTTTAAGCGAAGGTACTACGATTTCTTCCTTTTCCTTTATTCGTTTCCCCTTGCATACCGGATAAGGCGGTCGGCATTAACCGTCGGCCCACGCTCGCGAGGGAACGCCATTCATCCGCGGACTAGATCACGTACAAGAGGAAAAGGACACCTGGCGCTTACTCTCGCAAAATGCACGAACGCTAGACGGGAAAATTGATTCGCATCTGTTTTAGGGGATACATTTTATGACAAATTAAACTCGACGTTAGCACCGTTAACAGTCCCATGAACGATGCGAACTGCTGGAATATGAAATGATGCGAATATGAGGGGATGTCAATGCCACAGGTGGAAGCTGATGTACACGGCGTGATGGCGTTATTAACAAGGCTGCCTATTTATAAAGGCTCCGTCTTTCGCGTGGGCTGTTTGTCTTGTTTCGTTCCTCGCTAGACGTTTATGGACGCCGTAAAAGGACTTGTTGGCTGCTTGGGGATGTTTAAAATCCGGTCGATTGCGTTAATGTACGAGTTTATGAGCGATTTAGACGTTTATCGCTGAGCCGGATTTGCCATTTAATCGCTCGCATTTTTCTGTGCATTACTTGGTTGAGCAGATCTTTGTAGAAGGTATGCCAGTGTATAGTTCTACCCCGTTATGTCGCGGATACAGCTGCCACTGATCCTACGCCGTATATTCACACCAATTAATACGTTTTTAAAAATTAAATTTATTATATGGCTAAAAATGAAAAATAAATGGTTAAATACTGTTATCAACGTTTAATAAGCCTGTGGATTTTTTTTCGATTTCAGTATGAGTCGATAATAGAGGAAAACTCGCGCTATGCCCGAATCCGAGGTTTAAACGACGGCGCTCCGACCGGGGAACGCTGCATATGAATTTACATTGCAAGACAGCTCTGAATCATATCGATATCAAATTGAGTCGATTTTAAAAGATTTTTTTTGATAATTACTAAGTTTATCAGTCAAAAAAGTAACAGTAAATTGTGAAGGTGGACTTTTATTATGCTGGATACGTTTCCTTCTTCCGGCTATTTTGGGCATCGTGAGTTTTATGGATTATTTTTAATTGTCTAATAAACAGCAATCTACAATCTTTTACGTGTGGTGTATATGTATCGACAATGGAAAATTGTATGAGAGTGCCCGCTATCAGATTCGAACACGCGACTTTAACATCGGAAATACAGACGTTCGAACTGCCTCTTTGGAATCCAGCTTCAGAAGTCATGCAAAAATCGAGAAATGTAGACTGAGTTCTCGATTGTCTCTCATAAAATTAGAATAAAACGATGTACCGAGTTCGTAATTTTTTCTGTTCTGTGTAAATCCAAATCAATTTTTCGAAATAAGTTCTCTATCGTTTAGCGACGGCTGACTGATTTATGATTACTTTCATGTCGATTTTTGTTACCTTAAAGAGAACGATACCATCCTCGACATATCTTACTTGGCACGAATGACGCCGTTAAGAGTATTTACTCTTTAGGATTGTCACCCAGGCAAAAAGTATCGATCAGGGAACAAAGTAGTGTCATCTGTTTATTATGTTTGTGCGAATGGGGCTATAGGGAAACCTTTGTTGGCCAAAAGATATCCGTCGCGCCCTCTTCCTCTCCCCTTCGCCGTCAACCATCCAAACCCGCGAATGGTTAACCAGCGTGCGCATCGAAACGTAAGTCGATCGATTGGATAATACCCACGAAACCTCCACAAAGAATTTTCCCCTCCTTTTCTTTTCATCCTCTTTAACCAGGCCATATGCGCATCGGAACCGATATCTACTTCTGATGTAACTCATTGTTTTCCTTCGTTTTCGTTATTTTTACCCGTTTAGTATAGAGCTCGATAAAAGGAACCGGCGAAACACTTCGCTCTTCCCATTAATTGAGCGCTTTACGAAAAAAGAGAGCAGTTTGGTTTTGGTGCTATTTTTTTTTGAGATCTAAAACTCGAATATTTCGTGTTGAGGTATATGTTTTTCCCTTTCGTGTTCATATAAGTTGATGTTAAACATTGCACCCCATTCGCTTTGTGTAAATTAATCAAGTTATTACGTAAAAATTTATCTAAGTTTTCTGTAGTATGAATTGTTACACTATATATTTGTGCTCTCAAAAGCTTTTGTGTAGAAAACTTAAAAAAGCAATGGTGTGTGAACGTGTGTGGACTCTCACGGAGATCAGTTTGCCTGTGTACACGCGTCAGACCACGTTGATATGACGATGCTGTGCCAACGAGATTACGTTTGTTTACCTTTGATCGCAAGCTCTAGGATACTACGCATCATCCGAAGGTTCGATCTCTTTGCCTTAATGGACGCCGGTATAATAGTCCTTCAGCATCGCCGTCGGTTCAGCGTCTCGTCTTCGACGTCTGCCGATGCCTTCACGCGAGGTGTGGTAGCAAAGCGCGAATGAAGCGAGCGACTCGTAGGAATGGGGCGTTTAATTTCGGAGGAGGAACGCTGCCGCGGTGAAGTTCCCTTGCCGAGCGGGATGGACGCTTAAGGATTTATAGCCTTGAGAAGAATTGAGCACGAAAAGAAGTGAGCGAAGGACTTTTAGTTATTGGAATGGTAGAGTTGAAAGGAGGACAGTGAGAGGAGCCAATGCGACCTAAGTAGTTGGTTAACGGGGAGTAGGCTTTGATAGTCCACCTGCTGTAATGGGGTTTATAATAGCTTTCGAATCGATTAGTTTTAATTGCGCACACGGAAGAAAATAGTCTGGCCTATTTGTCTAAAAAAAAACTGCAAAAGAGTGGATCAGTTTTGTAATCTTAAAAGTCGTCTGTTCATTTGAAAAGCTGGCGGTTTCTTTATAATGGTAACTCAGAAGTCGCTTGCAAATAATTAAGAAATTGATGCAAAAAACACGAGGCTAAAAGTAAATTTTTGGTCTTCGCGTACAAAAATTCTCCGTCCTCTGTTAGGTGCGCATTAAAAAAAATGGGTTATGGTATTATACATTTTTCCATAAATTAACCGAAACTTTTACTCTGAAATGAACTTATTAATGTACTGCAATACTTAATATATGTCTGTATCATTATTTCTGTGAGAATAATTCGAATTTGGAGAGGGTTTTATAACATTGTTCCGATTACGGCGTCGTGCAATGAAAACGTAATTAGAAAGGGAGAGTAGGGATGCCGAGACGCTATACCGAAAGTGCGAGAGAGCATAGCGCTCTTGATTGAAATATTCGGATGCTAATTTTACGAGTGCAACGCGTTTCCAAGGCTACGCGCCGTCTATCTCTCTCTCTCGAGAATTCCGGTTTCATTCTGCTACGAGCGTGGGTAATTCTGCCGTAGAAAGATAAGCGGTTTTATACGAACAGGCTCCGTAACCACGGTCTCGATCACGCGATGTTGATGCAGAGCGAAAGGAGCCTGACATTAATCACGGATGAGATATTTCGACCGGATTTCGTCTTTTTTATTTAAAGAAAAAAAAAGGACCGCGGAGAAGTAAAAATGAAAAAGTCATGCCCCACTTCCTCATGCACCCCATCCAAAACCCGACACCGGGACGTATAAAAAAAGAATGGGTAAACTTCGAACAGTCACGCGTGCTTCCCAGCGCGCGGCGTTAACTCAGGTCGTCTGGCGGTTTGTATGGGATAAACAACCCCAGAAGCTTCTCCCTAAAGCGGTATTCGCGTGCATTTTGGCGCGCGAGAAATCGTTTACGATCAATCACTGCGCCCGGTGACTGGTGAATTCTTCATCCGTTCCCTTCCTTCCGCGGTCTCTCACGGAACCGCTGAAGCCCTTAACATTGATCGGAAGGGATGGATTTTTTTTTTGCACTGAAAATTCTCTCCGATCGTTTTAAATAGAAAGGTGGGAAGGAGGAAAGGGATGGAGGAGAATGTATTAGACGTCTGGGTTTCCCTCTCTCCCTCAGAAAGGACTAGGATATTTTTTTCTCGCCACTATTTTTGGGTTGGGTGTTTTCACGGTGCATTGCGTCATTCCCCTCACGGTGCGGATAGGCCGATGGCACGCACGAGTATGCAAGTGGGTGAAGGGGATAAACGAGGCGTGAGGAGGAGAAAGAGCGAAGGATGGAGCGGGAACGCATCGAGGGCGGGAGGGAGGTTTTTATTTTTTTCGTGAGAGGCGGAAGGTTTTTTTTTTGTCTTACTCTTTAAGGATTAACGGTATTTTTGTCGCTAAATCAACTGTTGAAGGCGTATTTGATGACTTAATTTATATGGTAGAGCTCAGAAAAAATAATGCTGTGGTATTTTAATTTTAATTTAAAATATAGCGAACGGGATTTTACTTTACCCGAAGAAGCCTTTGTAAGGCGAGAGACAAGGGTCGTTGAATTTTAAACGAAGTGTGGAATTGAAAATTATATTTTCTGCGTTTTTGTTGTATTTTTTTTTTAAGCCTGAGAGTTTATCATCCTAAAAGCTTACACGTCATCGTTACGGATTTAAGGCATATATTTACAAAATCATTGCACGAATATCATTAATTAAAAAAAATTATATGCTTTATTATAATTGATAATTAATTGAAGTCGAGTGTTGAAATTTTCGCATTAATTTTCTTAGTGTGTATCTAAACGTTTTCGGTGAGATTAGGCTCTTTCTAATGCGATGGTTTGAAATGAATATGATGATTTTGAGCATTATGAGATTAACACCGAAAAATTCTGAAAATGAATGCAAAGTCAAAAGATTAACACTTCTCGTGGAAAATTTTACTACATTTAAGGAAATCTGCTTTGCATTTACGTATAAACTCGAATGACATGTTATAACGAAAATTAAAACGAACTATAAGCAATTAACAAATTTGAGGAATTTTAGGAGCAACCCATAATTTATTTTTATGACAAGATAATGTTAAATGATAATAGTTATTACGCACTTCGTAGTTTGTACGGCCACTTACATAAGATGTAAAGACGTATTGTAAAATGGTTCTCGGAAGAAAACATCTACACATATTGATGCATTTTCATATTTTCTTACACATAGCGAGTTCCCATAGGCATAGTTTTTCTGCAGAATTTAATCAAAATTCAATGAAAACTATTCCTTAAAACCAAATAAATAGGTTATTTTTGGATGTGATTTTACAGGAAATATTGAATGCCTATTTCCACTTAGGTAGGAGTTCTACTAACGAAGGTGTCAAAGTAAGTCAAGTTACACTTATTTACTAAATATTATACTTACCTAAATTTTGTGATATGCGTTTAATAAAGTGGGTTACAAAAATGGTTATCCTACGAATTCTTATTGAGATGCTGGGTCGAATTCTGAGAAGTGGGACGGAACTTCAGGCGCTTCTTACCGTGGCAAATTTGGAAGTTTTCCAACTCTTTTAATATCTTTGCATAGGTCATTTAGGAATCATGAACTGTTCCTTGCAGTTGTTGAACACGTTCTCGGAAAGCGTTGCTTATAACTCGGATTTTAATTGAATTATTTTGCGATCAGCTTGTTGCAGCAAATTTACTTTACTCATTTACTTATCCGCCATTAAAGTTTTATCCACATCTACTCCAGAGGGTATACTATATCTATTAAAGGAAATTAAAGAGACGAGGAAATTGGTCTAATTTCGTTTGATTGTGACTCTCCACGTCGTACTATCTGGGTACATCTAAACCGACTTAGTCTTTTCCATAAAAGATGGCTCTTCCTGTTGTATTATTCTCGTCGAGTTTTATTTTTGAGATTTTATTTTATATCGATAATATTTTTGGCCACCATTAAACTACTTCAATAGAGATATATGGAGCTCGTCTTATGACTAGAATCAAGTTGGCATATCCAATAGCCGTAAAAAATTCATAACCATAAATTTGGGATTCATTATCTTTTTATGATTACGTACTTATTTACTTATTATGCCAATATTTCACTATAAATTTAAATTTTACGCTAAATGCATCTTCTTTAGTACAGTTATAGTTATTTTTTGGGGTTGTAATTACTATATCGATTGATCGATTTACCTTTTATAGATAAATGTGTTATCTAAATTGTTGACTTGTATATATTGTTATAAAACATATGGAAGTTAGGAAATGTCCTTAACTCATGACTTTGAAATATTTTTCAGTACTTGTTGACGATCCAACTTGTATGACATTTGGGTATGATTATGCGACTTGAAACGCTTAAAAGCACCAAAATGATAGGATGAATGGATTTCCTTAGACTTCTTTCATTCCAAGGGTATTTCGCTGCCACGTAGACGGTAGAAAAAAATGTTCCGAAGCCATCTGGGTCGGGTTGTCGCATAAAGGAGTATATCGGTGCGGTTTTAAAATGCGAAGTGTCGGTAGTTCGGAGGGCGTAAGGGTGTCGAGGGGGAGGTCTTGAGTTCATGTGCCGCAGCGCGAGACATCGCGTGCACCCGTGTTCCTTTGCCGCCACGCCCCCTCGACCGCCTCCTCTTTGCTGTTGCAGACTCACCCTTCGCATGAAATGTGCGTGTCCCTCTTGTCTGCCCCTCTCTCTCTTCTCTCACTCTCTCTTTTCCTCCCCCCCTATCTCTCCTCTTTTCCTCCCCCTCTCTTTCTCTCTCTCTCCTTCCCCTCTCCACCACAATCCTAGATGCAAGGACCTCGACGTGGCGGCTTACGCCGCTTTATCACACCCACGGCACTAGTCGGCTACGACGCACGACGCCACGTCAAAAAGGCTTCCTCTCTTGAGCGATGAGAGGCGACGGACACGCGTGTTACCTCGCGCTCGAAGCGGCAAGAGAGAGGTGAAAAGTGCTAGGAAAAAATTTGCCGGAGGGAGTGGAGAGGGAGAAGATAAATAAAAAAAGACAGGAAGAGGGAAAGGGGAGGAAGGTGACGAGGAGAAGATGAAAAATTCTGTGCGAGTTGGTTTGATGTACGCGTAAGATTTTTTCTCACTTTTTTCGTGTGTCTGTGTGTATGTGTGGGTAAAAGAGAGATACTTCTTCAAAGAGTTGAACCTTCAGACGTCGGATTTCGGGTTGGCGGAGAAAAAGAGGACATTGTTCTTCTCGAGAGAGAACCACTCTTTGGCCGAGCGGAGAAGGGGAGTGAGGGAGAGGAAGGAGGAGGGTGATTTAATAGAGGTGAGTGTTTCGCGTGGTGTTTTCTCCTCTCGGCGGTGGCTATTCCCCATCGGGATCCTTTCGCTTTCACGCCGCACTCTCTCCCTTCCTTGTCTTCTCCCTATAAAACCTCACGCCCCCGCTTCTCCCAGCACCCTTCTCTCTCCTCCCCACCCGTCACCCTTACGCCCTGCTGCATTCACCTGTTGTCACTCTTCATATAGCGTGTGGATTCTCCCGAAAGGGGTTCCCCCCCCCCCCCCCCCCCTCGCTCTTCTTCTCCGAAACTTCTTTTCCGATTGTGTTCGCGCCTCGTCGTAAAAATTTCACGACTCGAAGCGTAAATACTTAGAGGAGTTTTTTCTCCTCTTCTCCAGGACGCCGGATGCGGGAGAGCGGGTGTGGGGTCGCCAATTACCCAAAACGAACTGCTATTTAGCGCTCCCAGTCCTCTTTTTTTTTTATTACGAGCGTTTTCTCATTCTTAAAGACGAACGACTCGCCTTGGCGCGTTGTGGTTCAGTCAGGTATGTGTCGTTAAACCTGTTGGTGCGCGGATTTGATCGGAGGTTAAATATTAATGCGGTCAAGTGGAAGTGCGCGCGGTAGAATAGGGTTTCTATTATTATTATTTTTCTTTGTGCACACACACACTAAAACATTCAGGATATTTTTGTGGTTACATTTATAAGTGGTATCCTCGAGTTAAGAGGCATTAATTATTGAATTTTTGGAACTGTTCCACGATGAGACGGTAGGGTGAATTTTATTGCCTGACTTTGATTAATTATTTCAGCTGAGGCTGTAGAAATAACTATTTTGACTAATTTTATTCCCTCGACTTTTTTCTAAACATAAAACAGTGTTTTTATACACTTTAATGGCACACTAGGTTCCGACAGCGGACACTTCTTTTGTACGTTTACTGTATTCTGGACTATATATCTATATGAATTTGATTCTTTGCTACCTACATACAGTGATAGTTAGAGTTTTGGGTTCCCGGCGATATTTTTTTCCCCGGGAAACTGGAATTAGATTTTCAACTATCCCGGGAACCCGGGAATAGCAATAATTTAGCATTTTTAATATTTAATACGGCATTTTTCATTTAAAAATTATATTTTTTATTGCTAAAACGTAAATACATAGGTCTTGATTGAATCACAATGACATGTGAAACAAGTATAGGGTATTAAACATAAAAACTCAGTAAGAGGCAAGATACATAACCCTTATAAATCTAGAAACTCAGTTTAAGAATATCATTGATGAGAACAATCCATTGAGCATATTACTGAATAAAAATATATTAAAAAACTTTAAAATTATATTCTTTTTTTAAAGCGCACTGAAAAATATAAAATTAATTTTTCGGTTCAAGAAAATATTTAGATCTTAATGAAAATTTTCATTGTATGATCATGAATCTCTTTAAAAAAGAGGCATATGTTGATTAAATTAATCAGTGCCATATAAATAGACTGTACATTCTTGTAATGTTAAAAATTTTCCCCTATACATGCATTGGACTCTCAACATCGGCGACAATGGGAGTTGTCATGGTAGCTTATAATTGGCATTGTCAAAACTGATAAAATCACATTTTTCTGATTCTAAACGGATTTTTACGCTAATTCGATAAGGATTCTGATTCTGTCTTCAATAAAAATAAACTTTGTTCTTTCCTGCATAGAACCATCCAAGTCTCAAATTCGTACCATGATTGTAAGTAATTTTTAAATTCAAATGAAAAATAGGCTGCACTCATCCCTATGTTATTCAAATTGAGAAAATGAAAAAAAAAATTTTAAAATTAGAAGGAGCGATGTTAACAATTTATGGCACTTCCGAGCGAGAATTAGCTCATTTGGAAATAATACATTTTTTATGTAGATCTGTAGTAGCTATAATGCGCGGAAATTTTTGGAGCGGCTTTTATGTTACATTCATCCATTTGAACATTTTTAAAGGGCGAGCTTATGTGCTGGTATAACATGTTTCGGTATTAAATTGCCTTGAATTTAGTACTTCAGCCAAGCGAATGTCATTCGATTTTGTGTACCGTTTAATAAAATGTGTATTACGAACCATTTGCACGTCCTGGTCAAGGCTAATAAAAATTCAACTTTTGATGCGCTGTTTGTCGTTGTCCCCCTGCTGTTATTTACCACAAAAATACCGTAAAAAAGTAAAATATCTTTGGAATGTTATTTTATAAACTTTTGTAACTCGGTATTTCTGTATTTGGCTGTCGCCGCCGTAAGTTATTTTGGAGTCTTTCTATTCTTTATTCACCAGAATCTTTCGGCCTTCGCATTTATTCAACTTTTAGTTTTAGGTCTAAAACTCACAGTTTCGATATTTATGTTTAACTATTTTATGATAGTTTCTGCAGTATGTTACAAAAATCATATCTTTATTCCGTCGAGGATATTGAGGTACTGTAAAAAAATCGCAAGTGGACTGTCTATTACTCGGAGACTTATGCTAATGAAATATATATCTTAAGATGTAATTGCTCTTCACGAGAACGAATTAAACCGAAAACATTTTTACATAGGTAAGCCCCTCGTTCGAATCAATTTTCATCTTATTTTCGGTTTGACAGCTTCCTCCCCGTCGCGTCCACGCAGCGCACGCCCGGAATTTTCCCCTGAATTTTCGCACAATAAACTTTACGTTTCGCGACGCCCGCCCTCAATCTTTACCCGCGCCTCGGATGAGACGGTCAAGCGTCCATTGTGGGCCCTCCTCTGGGCGTCCATTGTGGCTCCAGGGATTAAACTCGGCTCATTTGTACGGACCGTCGGGGCTGAAACGCCATCCCGCGATTTTTCTCTTTCCTCCTAAAGAGGAGATATCCCCCTCAGATGTTATAGTGGGCACGTTCCAAGAGTCATCTCTCTCTCTCCCTCTAATTCCCCCTCCTCCCTTAATCCCTTACCTCTACTTTCCTAGCCGCCATTCTTCCGTAAGAACTCGACCTTCATCACTTTCCCCCGTCCTCTTCCGACCCGATTCTTGTCATTCCCGCGCAACCAAACCTCCCTCTCCCTATTCGCCTCTGTCCCCGCTCTCCGGCATAATCTCATTTGGCGGTAGGGCGAAGGTTTCAGTGGTGGCTTTTGTTCTTCGGTCCCCTCTTACGCTCCACAAAAAAAACCTACCCTCTCTTCTTCCTTTTGTTTCCCTCTTCCTCCCTTCCTCCCTTCCCCCCCTCTCTCTCTCTCGTCCCTCAACATTTTTTTCGCGTTCTCCTTTGTCATGGTCCGCGGTTGCATTCTCTTTGTTGCCCATAGTTGGAGTAAATGACATTTGGGTTTTCTTTTGTGTGTCCCTTTTGGTACGAGGAGAGATGGGATGAAATCACTCCTCTACTACGGGAGGGTTCGGATAAGAGAGGCTGTCCTTTCAGTTTTTTAAATTGCCTCCGTCAAATCTTCCATTCAGAAAATCTTTATTGCGTAATATTTATTGGCGGACATAGAAAGGAGCTGTTACGTGCTGTTATAATCTTCTCAAGTTCCATTGTCGTTTTTTGTAGGATGATGTTTTAAGTATTTGATAAATGGGACGTGCAAGATTTAAATGAGGGCACTTAAAAATCTTTAACGATGTATGAAATTGACGCGAATGACATCGCGAAAAAGTCTGCTTTTAATGCGGAAATTCTTATATTTTCTTAGCTGCAGCTGTGGTTACATTTAGCTGACACAATTTTTAATGACGGGAGTGATTTCATAGCTCGTTTTACTTCGTAATTAATTAGTTAATTTTTCTTCGGTGATAACATGGAAGTGAAGGATGTTTTTGTTGTTATAGGTTTGTCCGGAAATGGATACGTAATGTTTACATTACATCAATATTAGAAGCTAACTTTTGAAATAAAATTATTGTATTTTCATGTGAGAGTTACAATCCGCCACGAACATTGAGCGGTCACGACTTAATTAACCGCCTGAAAAGTAATTTTCGACGGACAATAATTTCAACCGAAGGTCAAACGCGAATCGTACTTTTAACGCGATTGGTGGAAATATTCAGTGAGATGGAAAGTTAGGAAATTACGAGTGGTCGACTCTCTCTCTCTCGCGGATGGGCCGCCATTTTGAATTTGAGATCCCCATTCCCGAAAACTAAGGTTCCCATTGAAAGTCCAATGAATCTCTCGGAGGCTATTAGCAACGCCACTCACTGTAAAAAAAAGAGGAATGGAAACCCCCCTTGAAATGGAATGTGTATGGCATTTATCTAAAAATATAGCCGCTTCTCTTCTCTTTTTGTTTCCCTATCCTCTTTTCGCTCTATTTCCTCATCTCCATCTCTCTCTCTTTTCCTTTTTATGGCTATCCGTTTCTCCCCATCCCTCCACCTCCATCCTTTCTGCCCATTTAATTCCTCTTCTGCTTCTCTCTCTTTCGTTATATTTCTACTTCTTTCTTCATCTTCTATTCCCAAGGATTGCCGCCACGGACCCATATCTCATCCCGAGATTTTGAAAGATTAACGAAAAGAAAAAAATATTTTTATTTTAAGAATGTGCAGTTGGACCTCCATAATTCTGAATTGTGTAATCCGGCATAGAACCCCATCATCCCGAATGTGTGTGTGTGTGTGTATTTATACATATAAATCTATAAAGTGTGACTTAAAAACGACTTCCTCCACAATTTAAATTCTACAAAATTCATCGCGTGTTATTGTAATAAATTTTGTTTATACTGGGTACATCTAATTTATTTACCACATTACAAACATCCATACAACAGAAACTGAAGGAGATATTGGAAAACTGTTTGTTTAGTTTGTAAAAACAACTCAAAGAATTTCCATACACATTAACAATCTCCACATGAACAGTGTTTGTAGCACGCGGGATGTCCAAACGGCATTTTGTTTCACGCCAAGCGTTTTCCAGCATCTGGGGCGTCACAGAAGCAATTGCGTCGTTGATCCGCTCACGGAATTAATTCAGATATATAGGGTGTAAGTATATAAAATATTGTAACAAAATTAAACAGTAATAAATCGTAAAGTATTGAACATATCTTTATTCTGATTGCTATCATACATTCCAAAAAGGTAGGAGTTTTTGTCTCTTGTCAACAGATATTGCTGAATGTCATGTGCGAGCGTGGTCGTTCACTTATTTCAAAATGGTGACTGTAAAGGAGAAGGCTCGTTGTGTTGAATGGTTTATTGAAACAAAGTCAACAACACATGTGCAACGCAACTTCAGAAGAGTGTACGGTGGACGAGATGCGCCCTCTAGACGTGACATTAAACATTGGTCCGATCTGTTCAAGAAAATCAACTCGCCGTGCATCACGGGAACTGTAGATGCCACACTCAACCATTCACAAAGTGCATCGCAAATGTCTTAAACTGTACGTATACAAGGTCCAAGTTGTGCAGGCACTGCAAAAAAAGTGACAGACCAAAAAGAATGGATTTCGCTGTGGATATGTTCAACAGAATAGACGAAGATAACGCCTTTTTGCAGAAAGTTTTGTTTTTAGATGAAGCCACACTTCATCTATCAGGGTGGCTAAACCGTCACAATGTCAGGATATAGGGCTCTGAACATCCATGTGTGGTGAAGGAACAAGAGAGAGACAGACCAAAGATCAATGTCTGGTGTGGCCTCAGGCACGACCGCATCATTGGATCTTTCTTTTTTGTGGAGAAGACAGTGACTGAGAACGTGTACATGGATATGCTGGAACAATTTGTGCTACCTCAGCTTCGGGAACTGCGTCCGAACATCGTGTTTCAACAAGATGGGGCTCCTCCACATTGGTCTCTTCTTGTGATACGTTTTCTTGATAGACATTTTCCTGGTCAAGATGGGCCAATCGCTTGGCCACCGCGGTCCCCAGATTTAACTCCATTGGGCTGTTTCATGTGGGGATATGTGAAAGACGTCGTGTACAGGAATCCTGTTCCGGATCTCCAGGACCTGCGTAACAGATTCACAAATGCCGTTTGGATGATCACACCAGACATACTTGAACGCACATGGACTGCAATTGATTATCGATTAGACATTGACCGTGCCACAAAAGGTGCTTATATTGAAATTCTGTAACAAAACTCCCATATATGCAACAGCAATCAGAATTAAGGTATGTTTAATACTTTACGAGTTATTAATGTTTAATTTTGTTACAATATTTTATATACACCCTGTACAACTTTCGTGCGAAAGGTTCGATCCTTAACATAATCCCAAAGGAAAAAAGAATCGTTGGGGTTATATCCGAGGAGTGAGGGGTCCAAAGATATTGGTCCTTTACGTAATATCCATCGCTCGCCAACATTACGAATTTTCTTGGCATGCTTCAGTTGTTTGCTATCCCGCTAATGGCAGACCTCATCCGAATGTTTTCTTTCAACAAGACGGCTCTCCACCTCATTGGGGCCTGGAGAGATTCTCAATGAACATTTTCCTGACCTATTATTTCACTAAATTTACTCCCAATAGAGTCCGTTTTCCTGTGCGAAGTTTGCCCATCGCCGATTATCGACTTAGTTGGTTAATTTTTATAAACCAGGAAGTTTCCTTAATGCAGTCTGGGACCTGAAGATTGTACATACCGTATATACCCGGTGTCTTCGAATCTAACTCGGTGAGGTCGAAAACCTTTTTTCTCTCCATTTTGGCCTCTCTACATTGAATTTTCTATGCTTTTTCCTCGGTGGTTTTCTCTCTTTTCCATTCCGTTTCCTATTTTCCTCACCTCCCCCTCTTTTGTTGTACTTTGTTTGTTTTTAATATTCCACCTCTATTTTCGCTTCTTTACATCTCCGGCCTCGTGAAGATATGATCCTTTTTGTTTTTCGTAGCACGGAAATTCTATCCACGCATTCTTTAGTATTTCTATTCGACTCTGCTTCCTTTCCTCGCTTAACCACCCGCTCCTCTCACCTCTCCCGTCTCTCCTTTTTGTTTCTCTTTCATTTATCACTTTTTCCTCCCTTTTTTCTCTCTCTCCCTCGATATATATCTGACTCACCGTCTGTCTCAGCATCAGGACCCTGATATTTTGTTTGGTTTTAAAGCATAAAGGCCGACCTGACCGTAACATTCCGTTTAATTGGACTCATCCTGGCTTCTTTACAAAGAAACGCGCGCGTATTCTTTAATTTTTTTAGGGTCATTCTGTTGTTTTCTCCGTTATCACCGTTATGTTTTTGTCTTCGGGGACGGTTGCGGCATTTTTGCGGGAATTGTTTGTCGTTTTCCATTCCGTCTCTTCTTTTTTTCCCGTCCGAGAATTTTATCGAGTTGTTTTTTTCTGCTTGCGTGAATAGCTTTAATAGTTTCCGGGTTGTACGTTTATGACTTGAGTTGTGTTACGTATACTTTCCACGTAGAGTAATTCTCCGCATGGGATAAAATTGCAGACGAGTTTTCTAGCTCGCCTTACGACCTTAGTGTAGTGGACGATATAAGAAAGTTATTAAGTCTTTTAAGTAGTTAAATAAGTCTCTTCGGTTTTATAGTAGCCGGTGGTAATTCACTAGTCGTTACTTTTCAAACTTAATTGTACATTATTTTTCAAGACTTTACGAATCTAGATTCTTTAGATGATAAGGAATGTCTCGTACGAGAAGTAATTTTCCATCGGAAAAAATATAAACGGCAGTTCCTAATGCGACCTCTTCTTAGATTAGCCCACAATTTACTTATACTTTTTCCGTTAAATGGAGGTTATGTAAGCTAGTATATAAATTTTCGACACGTTGAATTTGGTCCGCTTTTTTATTTGGGGAATTTGTAATTGTGGTTACTCATAATGTTTCATTCTTAACAATTTTTAAGTCGACGTCGAGATTGTGAGTGATGTTTTCATAGAACAGTTGTGTTCGATGAGAAGACGTTTTTAGATTTTTCCAGGGTCTTAAGTAAAAATAAATCATTCGCGGTTTTGCTTAAATTTGTATTAATTACTTTTTGCGTCGTTTACCAAGCATGCTATAAAATCATCGTTATCGGTGAGAGTTAAAGAGGCGTAATGAACTTTGAAATCAGATTTTAACTCTCGGTAGGTTTGATATTAAAGAATGCTTGCGAAATATTCTCTTAACTACGGGTGAGTGAAGTATATCTTACAAACCATTTTCTCCAATGGTTAGGAACCTTCCAAATTTTTTATTTTATGCTTTCCTATTTCTTTGAAATATTAAAATTTTTCGTACTTAAGCAATTGGTTTTTTAAAATGCGTTCTCAACATCAATAGTTCAGCGCTGGCATAAGAGCCCAGGGAGAAAGTTTCCAAGACTCCGAGTCCAGTCCATATCTCTCTTTTTTTTGTTCCGCCTCGTTTCATTGGCTTCCTTATTTGGCCTTGGTCACCCTAACTGCCATCTTAGAATTTTGCAACCAAACAGAAAACAGGTGATCGAGAATCACGTTGTCTTGTTCGGAGTGCATTTCTCGAAGCTTAATCGTAAGAATAGCATGAAATATTCTTTGGGTATTTTATTAAGAATTTAAATCGTATCGTTTGAAAAAAAATACATTTATTTATTTTCGCGTAGTTTTGATTGAAATTATTCTCGTTTCCATTACGGAATTAAGAGGGTTGCTATGGCCGTATAATGTTTTTTATACTACACAAAAAATTTCAGCCAAAATGAATGTGATTGCATTGCATATTACAACTTTAAATAAGTTTGTATTATCCTCCTTCTATAAACGGGCATGTCTTAATGTTAAAAAATTTAAGAACTTATCTTAGAGCTCACTTTATGTGCGTTGACCCTCAAAAGTAGCATGCTTCAGTAGTAGTTCACCGAAATTTTATTCTGAATCTTAAAATATCGCTTAGACGTTTTTTGTCTTCAAGAATAAATTTATCTTTCCATTTTTAAGATGATTATGGCCAATAATACGATGGAGTATTTTTATTAATTTGAACCTAATATTTACACGCCTTTATAATGTTCGCTTTTGATTACTTATTTTTACTCTCTCAGTTTATAGCAGATAAACATTTATATATAATTTTGGCTACGAAAACGTTATTTTTAGGTTGTAGATATTCTTTAATGTTTTGATTTTGCTGTTTAAAATCACCGCGGAGATTTATTTCCTTCATTTCCACATAACCGGGGTTTTAACTTGAATATTATAAATTTTCATAGGGCCTAGGTATTAATCAACGAGAAAGATGTTTAATTAATGGTATAAGTGACCGTGTTAAAGTTTCATGACTCGTACTCGAAGTACATACTTAGATGTTGAACATATTTTTGCGAGAAAAACATGCGGAAAATTTTTCAGAATATAATGAAAATTTCCTTAAAATATGTTTGTTTACGTCAACGACGAACATCCATTGACACGCAAAAGGGCATAAAGCGCAAGCGTCGCCATTAATTTAAAAAGTCTTGCCCCACGCCCCTCTTATACGCGGACGGTGTGCCATCTTTCCCCTCTCGTGACACGAGACCAATATCCTCTTTCCCTGTGTAATCTTTTAACGCGCCATATATCATTCCAAGAAGAAGAAGAGGGGACAAAAAGAAGTGAAAGAAAAAATAAGAAGATAGAGTCTCGCTCCGTTTGTTCCGAGGGACTTAATCTTTAATCACACGGGACGAGTGCGTCTGCGAGAGACGCAGGGAATAAAATAAGATCTTCCTAAGAAAATGCTTTGGCCGGAAAAGGATATGGGTGCGTGCGTGCATGTGTGTGTGAGAGGGTAGGGATAGGCGTCTTTTAGGCTCGATGCGTTGTTGAATCGAATTCGTAACTCAAGAGGAGGCAGGAGAGGATAAAGAGGAGGAAAGTCTCGACCTTTTGGTTGAGCCACTTCTGGGCGATCAGTCTCTTTGGCAGACTCCCCACCTGCTACCCTTCTTGGCAACAGAACTTTCTCTCACACTCCTCTTCCATCCTCCCTCCTTCTTTCGATCCTCTTCTCTACCTTACACACCTCTCCGAGCGATCCAATGGGTGATATCCTCTTTCTCCCTATCTCCATCACTTTCTTCTTTTCTCTCCCTCTTCCTTTGTCCTTATCGCCGTCCTATTCTCTCTCTCGCACTCTCTACCTCCGCCTCCCTCCCTCTTCCACCACTTCCTCCTCTCTCGCTCAACCCCCCCCCCCCGGTCCCTCCATCCCCGTCCCTACGCCCCGACCCCTCCGCCCCCGCCCTCCGCTCCACGTTCCTCCGCCCTCGTCACTCCGTCCCCGTCCCTCCGCCCCCGTCACTCCGCCCCCGTCACTCCGCCCCCGTCACTCCGCCCCCGTCACTCCGCCCCCGTCACTCCGTCCCCGTCACTCCGTCCCCGTCCCTCCGCCCCCGTCCCTCCGCCCCTGTCCCTACTCCCCCGTCCCTGCGCCCCGACCCCTACTCCCCCGTCCCTCCGCTCCACGTTCCTCCACCCTCGTCACTCCGTCCCCGTCCCTCCGCCCTCGTCACTCCGTCCCCGTCCCTCCGCCCCCGCCCTACTCCTCCGTCCCTCCGCCTCCGTCCTTACTCCCCCGTCTCTCCGCCCTCGTCCCTCCGTCCCCGTCCCTCCGCCCCCGTCCCTACTCCCCCGTCCCTGCGCTCCACGTTCCTCCGCCCTCGTCACTCCGTCCCTCCGCCCTCGTCACTCCGTCCCCGTCCCTCCGCCCCCGTCCCTCCGCCCCCGTCTCTCCGCCTCCGTCCCTACGTCCCGATCCCTGCTCCTTCGTCCCTCCGCTCCACGTTCCTCCGCCGCCGTCCCTCCGCCCCCGTCCCTACTCCCCCGTCCCTGCGCCCCCGTTCCTCCGTCCCTGCGTCCCCGTCCCTACGCCTCACGTCCCTGCGCCCCCTCCCTCCGTCCCTGCGTCCCCGACCCTACGCCCCGTCCCTACGCCCCGTCCCTGCCCCCCGTCCTTCCGCCCCGGTACCTCCGCCTCCGTCCCTCCTCCGTTCCTTCGTCCCCCTCCCTTCTTTTCTCGCTCATTCTTTCCATAACTTCCTTTGCTGAAGTCACTCTTTCACGCACGTCCTCTATCTTTCACCCATTATTTCTCTCTTCCTCTATTTTTATTCTTCTTATATCTCTCCTAACTATTCAGTAGCTTATGTTACCTCCCTCTCCTTCTTCTCAATACGCTCTTTTCTTTTTGAAACCATCCTGTCCTTCTCTTATATCTCCCTCACAAATTCCTCTAGAATTCCAACGGGTGATATCTTTTCCCTTTTCGTTCTTTGCTCTCTACTTTGAAGCTTAGAATCCTTCCTCTCTGTCTCTTCCCCTTTTCCTTCGCTCCAACGCTTTCTTCTTCTCCCCTTTACTCTCTCCGTCGTTCTTTGAAGTCGTAGGGTCCTTATGCTGTCATTGCTCGCGAGCCCATTCCGACCCTCTAGAGTCGAGCCTCATGTATGGTCGAGGGAGTGAGAGAGAGAGAGAGAGAGAAAGAGGGTTATAAACCAGGCGGTGGTCAATGACCGCCCACTGTCACGGGAAGAGAGGGAGAGTTTATGAAACTCTACAGAGAAGGAGAGGTAAAGAGGCTTAAAAAGTGGGAGATGGTAAGAGAGAGGAAGGGATAAAGAAAGAGAACGAGGGAGAAACATATATAGAACTACACGGAGAAAGAAATGCGAAGAAAGATGGAGAAAAATGAAGAGAGAACAGTGAGTAAGAGGTAAATGCAAGATAATACAGGGAAGAATTGACAGAGAAGTAGAAAGAGAAATAAGAGGAATGGAGAGATGAATAGAAAATGAAAGAAACGAAGGAGTTAGAGAATAAAAACGAAGAGATAAAGTAAAAATGAGAGATTACCGGAGAGAGAAATGTTGATGTAGAAGAGGAATGGAGACATTGGTAGAAGAATATAGAAAAACGAACGATTCATAAAAGAAGTCACGAAAAAACTACTAATGCAGACAGTAAATTGCTGTTAAAAAATTTGTTTGTACGGAATGTTTAGGAGGAGTTAGCACGTCAGATAGGACAGGCCGAGCGCATAAGCGAATTTATAGGGAAGGTACTCTAAACATGTACGGGAATATCGATAAGTATTAGAGAGTAACGAAGAAGTGCATAGGGGAGATTAGAGACAAAGTAATGAAGAAATAAACAGAGGGGGAAGGCTAAGAGACAAGCCTAAGGAGGAAGAAGGTGGTAGACAGGAAGTAACAGGTAAATAGCGAGAGAGAGAGAGCGAAGAGAGAAACGATAAGAAATTCGGATAGAGAATGGGAATAGACGTTTGTGAAGGAGCAAAGAAGAAAAAAGGGAGCGGAGGAAGGAGGGAGTGGGAGAGAGAGGGGAGGTGGGGGGGGGGGGGTGGATAACGGGGCGATAAAGATTTTTAGTATCGCGTCCGTACCGAGGAAGATTTACGTTTTCAAGGTGATCTCCTATAACAATAATAATAAAGCGGGTTTCAAGAGTCGTAGCTTTCGCTTTTTTCCCCCTCTCTCTCTCCTCTTTCGAGTTTAACGGTTGTTTCAAAATGTCGCGGATTACGCATCCCGCGATGTGGACCCGCTCGCCCGGTTCTGCGTTTTTTTCTTTTAACTCCTTTTTTCTTTTTATTTAAATCCGTCGTAGCGAATCTGTTGTCGGTTTATTTTTACGGCTGACTGACCCACTGGTCGTAAACGATTCGTTCTTGGTGTTATTTTTGAAGTTATCACGGAGATGTGTAGGTTTTTCGCGACTAATCCGTCGGCTTTCTTTACTGCTCCGTGAGTTAATATCGTACAAAATGGCTGGGAATTATCATTGTGCAATCAAGAACGTGTATTACGAGAATATCGCCCGAGGGGAATTTATTTATTTTAGAGCGGAAAGGTATTTTGACTGTCGGTGTTGTTTATAATATGACGAATTACGAGCAGGTTGAAAATTTCGTGGCGTTTTACTTGACGATGATGGCGAAAAAGTGAAAAGGTCTGTCTTTCTTTTCTAGAGATTTTATGTCAAAGTACTCTCGTGGAGTTTCCTGAAGTAGAATAGTGTTTAGGTTAAGGAAATTTTATACGTCCACGTGTAAACAATTTATAGTTGAAGATGCGAGTTATATTTTGTTCATTTCACAACAATTATTTCTTCATTCTCTATTACCTGGAGTTCAAGTCTATGAAATGATTCATTGGTGTTTCTTTTTTATTACTTTCTTCGCACGTTGTATAAGAGAAAGTATTGTATTCATGAAAGAAATAGGATTCGGAATTTCAACGGAAATGCACGTTTTAAGGTCCCCTTATTACGTTTTCACTATTTTCTCGATGACGTCTGTGTATTAGATAGGAATTTTGTGGGCTAAAACTAATTAGCATATCAGCATAAAACTTTATAATATACCTATAAAAGATTTACATTAGTAATTCAAGATCTGAAAAGATTTTGGCTTAAACTTGTTAGTCGGAAGTGGAGGTTTATTCTAGTCTTTTTTGTTTTTTTCCCCAAATATCTCCTTTAGGAGTAATTGACAATAATACGGTATGTTATTATCAAAGATGCAATTCTTGACAAGTTTTGTTTGAAACATTTTTTCATATAATTGATGATTTCGATTCTTCGTCCGAGTATATGTTAAGTACCTGGCTAAGTGATATCATTGTTTCCGTTGTTATGATAGATTTCTAATTGCTGATAGCGAGGCATACCCTACCAAGGGTAATTTTATTCGCGCATCGATATTTTTTTATCCATAGCAACATATGTAAAATTGTTTTAGTTATTGTTTTTCAATGTAAATAGTGATATAAAGTATTTTTCACTGCGAATATTTTTCAGAGTGTTTAAAAATTATTCACAAGTGTAATTGCCGATATAATTATTCTCTGGTGTAGAGGAAATCACTTTCTTTACTCAGTATGAAGAAAGTTATGTGCTGGACACATCAGGTCTTTTGAAGCGTATTACGGTGTAATATGGTGCGTATTATCATATTTCTGAAAGCAGAATGAATGTGGTACGTGATCGAAACGAGCAAGGTGGCGACATAGCAAATTTATATTTAACTCTTTCGCATCGCATGTAGAAACGAAGAAGGAAGAATTCATTACGCACTCTTGCGCGACACGCACAACTCGTTTGAAATCTCAGCATTCAAGTTTCTGACTCACCGCTTTCATAATTGAATCAGCTGCATGAGCTAATGGCTCGCGTCAGATAAACGCTATAGATAGATCTTTATAGAGACATATATCGGCTGAGAAAACGGTTACGCTCATGTCAAGTACAAAGCAGCTCTAAGTTCGCAGATCATTGGTTATAATGGAGCAATCAACCATAGATAATTCAACTCAAGAGGGCAGCTATTTCGCAGTGGAAGGGCCATGGTTCATTCGGCCGTTATATAGTTAAAGGAGTCGTCCGTGTGACTTATTTAACTCGCCGTTTGCTGACCAAAAAAAGAGGCCTTTCGAAGACCCCAAAAAAAGACCGGCCAATTTCTTTAAAAGGCGCGAGAGAATTTCTGAGGACGGACGAGGATGACGGCAGAGGGAGACGAAAGCCATCGTGTCTCGCGCGGTAGACAATTTTCCAGGGCGACAACGCTCTGACGCCATCTGTGCCTAGGAGAAACATTTCCTCTTTCTCCTCTCAGTCAATGCCCTTTAAACGTTTTATGGAAATTTTGTGGTTCGTTTTAATTTTTTAAAGAAACCATTCTTCGTAATGTGGTCGTGTTTGATGCTTTTATTGCAAAGTCTAAATAATTTCGAGAGTCACGAAAATCCTTTATGCAAACGGTTTATTGTGTAGTGAAAATTAACTTCCCGTGGTTGTAGCACACGGATATTTGGGGAAATATTTACGAAATAATTTATTATATCCGATATTTGTCGGCGGCGAAAGTCATCAAGTTCGCATTTCTGAGCAATTTATGGTATTTGAAGTGTAAAGAAATTCTGAAAGTAGTCAATGAAATGGTATACACTCACTAGCGAATATTGAATATGAAAGTAATTTCACGATCTACGTTGAGAAATTCTTTATCCACGTAATATTAAAATAATTGATGATAGCTATTCATTATATCAGCAAACGAATTCGCAATTATGTATTGATTTCATTGATTATAACCGACTTTTCAATGCTTAAATTTTGAAAGTAAAATCAGAAAACACTTGTTGTTGAATAATTGTTTAATACAGGATCACGACGATGAGTATCCTTACCTACTATGTTGAATTTATTTATTGTTGGTAAATGTTTTGCGACTTTTTTTATGGAGGCCCTATCTCCTCTCTCCTGCTCTCATACTGTTGTGGTAAACGAGTGGTTAGAGTACCAGCGGGTTTGAATCCTGGTGAGGACATGGATGTTTGTGTTCGTCATACGGGGTAAGATGTAATAATGGCTCAGATGAACTAAATCTTCCCGTTAAATAAAGATGGATTATTAATATTACTGTGAAGTTTTCCAACCTTACGAAATTTTTGTCAGCCCATCGATCGCTTTCCTTCCACTGCTACTACTTGGCAAATTCTAACTACAAATTGATTGCGAGCGTAGCAGCAACGGGAATGTATGTGTGCGAGCGCACACGTTTGTGTGTGTGTGTAAATTAGGTATACTTTTAGGACTGCTTACCTATATAGGAAACTTCATCTATTTATTCCACAAAAAATCTGTTTCTATCGTTTAATGAGGTTGTGAATAAAACAAGAAAAAAATGACGAACGAACGAGTGAATAAAATATGGGAGGGCATCGATCCGTTATTTTTCCTCGCCGAAGGAGGCGAAAGGGGAAGTGAATGGCACTTGACCTCCGTTGACTGTGTGTCGCTCTCTCTCACACTCTTTTTTCCCGTCTCTCTCTTCGCACTCGTTTGTCTGTCAACTCCTTTAAGATCGTGCCCCTTTTAAAAATACTCTCATAAATGTTTAGGTCCTCGTTTTTTTTCTTCGCTACTTAATCATATATGCATAAATATCTCCCTCTCTATTATCAGATGATTTCGAATTGCGGGGTATTAAGATTTTATTGCTCTTTCCCCGAAAAAAATGAAAATCCGTTCTAAATTCTCTTTCTCGTTATTAGGCGAGTTTATTTGAGGTAAAATAATTACCGATTCACGAGATAGAGCTCGGTAATTTACGGGTAAATTAAAGAAAATTGACTAATACAATTTGCGACATAATTTGGGGTAGTTACGGCGCATTTGAGTTTTATAATGGTGGCCTAGCAGATCCTGGAAGGCAATGTATTTACATCGATTTCTTGATTGATAGAGGCGATAATCACATCGCGGAAGAAGTCAAATTTTTCGTGTTTCTTTTAAAAAAATCCAGGAATTGCTTAACTCAATAAAAGACCACGGTGAAAATTTTCGTGGGAATATGATTTTTGCTGTTATGCATCTAATTAAGCGAAGAGCGAAAACGACCCATTTCGAAACGTGCGTCGTTTACGATCCTCCGTACGCGCTGATGCAGGAGTAGGATAATGCGAACCGTAGCTATCCGAGCGGACCGGCGGTGATAGATTTCGGTCGAGCCGGAAGTTATTGGCGAAATCTTATGTTGGGTAAGGTTTTCGGGTGGGTAAAAAAAGGTGGGAAAGGGATGCGATGCCTCTGAGGAGGAGGAAAAAAGGGGCGAGGGAGAAAGGTGGGTGTGTGTGTGTGTGGGGAAAACTCTTAAGGCAACGCCCACGTATCTCTTGATTTGTGGGCGCGTCCATATTCTTTCCCACCAACCCACTCCCTACGGACTATATTTAGAGAGGAAGAAGTTTCCCCTTCCCTCTCCGAAGCCTGAAATTCCCCCTCCCATCCCTCCTTCCCCCCCTCCTCTTCCTCCTCCTCTTCCCTCTTAAACTATTCCCCACCCATCACGTATCTCTCAACTTATGCATCCATCGATTCCTCCTTTCCTTCTCTCCCTCCGGGGGTCTTTTAATTCTATCCCCTCCCAATTCTCTTCCCCATCCACCGATATCACTCCATCCCACGCCCACTTCCTTCCTTCCTTCCCCTTCTCACTCCCATCACATGCAGATCTACTGTGTAACTTCGGAAATTTCCGTCCACTTCCCCTTCCGTTTTGCCTTCTCCCCACCTCCGCCACGCAGGAACATGGCTATGACTACCTCCCCTCCTATCCCTCCCCTCAGGCTCTGTTAAACCGTCTAAACCCTGCCCCTTCCTCTACTTTTTTATACCTATTCTATCGCAAACATTCGCAACAACTCCATTTAGTCCTCTCTCTTGCTCGCCTTGTTATACCTCTCGGACGGACCCCCCGTATTTTTTTTTTGCAAATCGCTCCGTCCTTTATACAAGGGGAAATAATGAACCCTTTTATTGTCTCCACCGCCAGTTGATTAACCCACTCCCCCTTCCATTCTTCCCCATTTCCATCCCCGCTGTTCCCTGAATGTCATTTCCCCGCGAAAAAAAAATACACTTCGATTCTGTCCTTACTCCTTTTGCTGTCCCCCTCTCCCTGACACGACTGATTCTTTCTCTTTTCCTAACTCGCCTCTCCTCCTCTCGCTCCTCCTCCCCTCCCTCCTCACCTTTCTACCTCCACCTCCCTCGGTTGTGTGTGTGTGTGGACTCCCTTTTACTCCTCCGGTCCGTCCTTTACTCCTAACTCTCTCGGACTTTAGTTCATGGTGGTTGCCCAAGGCCTATAGGTCTTCTTCTTTCCTTCCTTCAGAGCTCTCCCGTTGTTCGTGCTTTCCTGGGAAGAGAAAAAAAAAGTTACGCGCGGAACACATCTCGCGCGATGGTGCAGGACTTGTTTTTTTTTATAGAGGAAGGCGTGCGTGTTTACCTGACAAGTGATCGGAAACAATAATGCGCGCGCCTGAGCTGCGGAGGAAAAAACATTTGTCTGGACGGAGTTTTTTTTAGAACCTTTGGATATCTCCTTCGCTTTCGAAGGGTTAAAGTGTGTGTTTGCTAACGTGTGTTTTGGTGCGCGGGCTGTGTGCTTTGGAGAGTGCGGGGGATAGACCGAAACCTTGCGGGACATCAGTCGATGGCATTATTTTTTTTGTTTTGGAGTTCCCGTCGATTCCCTCGCGGTTCGGTTAGGGAGAGTAGACGGTAAAAAAGAACCTGACCGTACCCACGGTTCTGCGGAGTCGGGAAACGGACGCTGACACGGTGACCCAGCTTCCTTCTCTCCCCTCGTCGAACTTTTGAAGGTAAGAGCGGTTTACCGGTTGGAATTCTTTTAAGAAGGGGATTAGGCATGCGTGTGTGTGTGGGCGGTTATTGGATGAGGTGTGGGAGGATTTTTTTGGTTCCCATCCTGTATGCGTCCTCCCCCCTAACGGATTCCAGTCGTACTAATACGCGCTCCGGACGACATAACTCCGTTTGAGGGGGGGAAGTCTAGTCGCAACAGAAATGTGTGTTGAGAAGGAGGAGGTGGAGAGAGAGAGAGAGGAGGCGACATGAGAGTGGGTTGGCAAAGTATCAAAAAAGCCCACTCTCTCTCCCTCTCTCATTCCCCTTCTTTTACTCACTCCATCTTAACCACTTCTTCCCTCCCTCTTCCTTTCTATCACCTCCTCTTCCTTCTCTCCATCCCCTCCCTTCTGTCCCTCCCCTCCCCCCATGCTCGCTGGACGGTAGGGACACCTCCGGATACGTGCGTGTGTGTATAGGAATGGCGGCGGATTTTATTTGGCGTGCGGGAAGTGGGAGAGGCCTGCGACCTCGCGGCCAATAGGGAGACTCATCTTCCTTATTAATCTTGGAAATGCGCTGTTTAGTTTTTCTTCTTTGTTTTACGTTTCGCGGCATGTCGAATTTCTCCCGTCACGTTGTTTGCGTTACAAATTTTGCGCCTGGTTTGAAGAAACTGTTTTTATTGACTTTCTCTGACAATTTTGCCTCTGATTTGTTGATGTTTTGAATCTGCATATTTCTCTTCGCTTGGCATTCGTTTTCCTCGGAATTAATTCTACTGTTTGTCGAAAGCTTTTGACGGACTATGACCTTCTAAGGCCTCCATTATCAACTAATTCGTTAATTTGTGATGTAACATGTTAAACCTTTATGAGTGTGAGGATTATTACGTAGGAACATATTGCGATATACTCGTTATTTAATATGATGTGGCTTCGTATCTCTATGAATTGTACCTTTCCGTTCATTATATTTTGTTGAATGCTATAGATAACAGGTGCAAAATTAAGGACTTAGCGCAACTTTTTCTTCCATTATTATTATTTTGTAAAATTTAAGTTGAATTTCGCCTTTGTTTAGAATATGACTTTGTTGAATATTCTCCTGTGGCTGTGTTGATAGGTTAGGATCATTCTCCTGTTGGTGTGTAACCGTCCTGAATGACATATATGACAAGTATTTCATCCGTATATGTATGCATTTTTAGCCATGAGTTTTTGAATAGGATAAAGGACTATATTATTGATTTCAAAAGTGTTGAATCTATTTCCCCGGTAAAATGTTGTCAACATATTGCTTATGTTAGGTTGATAAAGTACCATCGCCTGGTTGCTCATTTAATAGAAATCGTACTTTAAAATAACTCGCGGTGATTTAATATTCGTCTTGAAATATTGTGCTTGCCAATTAAATTTTTAATAACTTCAAGAAAGGATTGTTGTGGATTCTGATCGAATGCGGATTTAAAAAAAAATAGAAATAAGGAACATACAAGATAAGTAACGCGACATAATATGCATATACCTTTTATTTAATAACATCAATAGTAATTATTCCCGCTAATTGGTTTTTATGATCTTTTGAGCCTCTAGAAATATCTAATCATAAAGCTTTGAGAAGATGAATACCAATTTGAAAGGTAGCTCGACAACTTTATATCTAGCCAACCGTTAGGAGCCATATAGTTCGTGCTTATCTTCAACATTTTGAAATCCGCGATTAGAATCATCTAAGTTGCGAATGACGAATCTTTTCGGAGTTTATTTGCTGCACTATAAATTGGTGTGGCATAGCTGGCTAGGTTTGGGATGCTCCATCTCGGTACTAAATCGTAAAGTTGAATTAATTTTTTATCACGTGTTATTTATCAGAGCAAGCCGTAGATTTTTATAGGGTATTTTCCTTATTATTGCTGCCGTCAGTTCTCCGCAAGTTTAGATATTTTCTAAATAAATATACATTAAAAGGAACATTTTGCGTGGGTGTTTAAATCGCATCTGAGAAGAGATTAAAAATTTCTAATGACGTCATTCACAACAGTCGCGATCAACATTTGCGCTTAGCGCTATCTCAACTCCGGCATCGCGAAAAATAGCAAGGGGAGTCATTTCCACAATGTGTGCAGCCAGAGTCCCTGAGGCTAGATGAATCTATTTCGGGAAAAATTGGACTAAGTGCCGCGGAATCTAAGAACCGGGGGCAAAAGAGAGAGATTTTTTCTTCCGCATTTTCCAACTCGCTCGCTTTTAGTCTGGCAAAACGGGTAAGGGCGAATTACGTCACAACGGCAGTAGTACATCTTTCCGCCCTAAGTGGTCTCCCAGGGTCTCTCTTTATCTCTCTCTCTCTCCCACTCCTCCTGAGGGCGTTGCGACACGTTCTCCTCCTCCCCATTCAAAACCTCGTCGTATTTCGACGATTTCCGACCTCGGAACCCGCAGGGGCAAGTTTGGATAAAAGAGGGAAGGTTTCAGATGGCGGGGGCGTGCGTTGATTAACACGCTGGAGGGAAAAAAAAGGCGATCGAAATTTTTCGTGAGGACCGATGTCTCTCTCTCTCTCTCTCTCTCTTCCGGAGGAGCTTTTTCAAATCGTCCGTCGGATGCGAGTTTCCAAAGGTTCCCTCCGGGTGATGATGGTATGATGCCTGCTGGCAACCTGCTGGTTTTCGGATTCGGAGTGGACACGGGACTCTTTTGTTCTTCTGGTGGGTAACTGTTTTTTTTTATTTGGTTGTTACCCCCGCCATAGTTCTCCGCGTTGCTTTTATCCCATGGTCGCCGTCGTCTGAGTGCCTCCATTTCCTCTTTCCCCTTCCGCGTGTTTTATTTGACCCCTTGTTATTTACTATACGTTTTATCGCGTGGTTTCTTCCCCACCCCCACCACCCGCCCTCCAACTTGTCGTCTGCTTTATTTCTGTCTTTCTTTTACGGCCGTGGTTGTAAATTAAATGGATATGGCGCCTTTAAACTTCTTCAATATTATTTAAACAAATAAAGTCGAGGAATTATTTTAACGGCGTTAAGCGGTTAAAGGTATTAAAGGAATGAGTTTTAGGTTTTTTTTTTCGGAAAGATGAGGAAAGTTTGATGGATATTTTTGATGTTTAAGTAGCACCTTATTTAATTTGCGTGACTTTTTAAGGTTCCGGCTGAAGCAGTTCGCGCTATACAAAGCATTGCTCGCTATTTACTTTTTTTGCGTCGCAGAAGAAACATATATCTAATAAATGAATGGCTTTTAACTTTTGCGGTTTTATTATTTGCAGTTAAGAGATTGATTTGCGAATTAGAGAAAGACAAAAATTTATAACGGTAAATCGTCGATTGCCGTGCGAATTACTTACATTAACTACAGACATTGCATTAATACCACTAAAGCGACATATGTTTGAAAGTTATACTACTGTTTTATTTCCATCTTAGCAAAAGTTATCTATAGCTTCCATTTCAATAAAATAAATATTATTTTTTAAAAATAATCGAGGACGCCTGAAACTAATAAATTTGTGCTCTTTTAAGAAAGTCGGTAACACCTTCTAAACGAAGCAGATCAGGTTAAGGAAAAGGCGGATAAAATAGTGGAAATTGAAGGTACTTAATTTTAAATGTCGAATTGAATACGCACGCCGACAGGGAGAGAGCTTTTTATTTCACCAAAGAGACATTTTAAAGCTATGACGTACGGTAAAGATGCGAAAACGCCGCGGACGGAAGAAGAAAATTCATCCCGAAAGAACCATTTCCATAAAAAAAAACCTAGCTACCTTGTTTCTTTCCCCGTCCACATTTCTTCAAGAAATTTCGCTCCGGAAGAAAATCGATGAAGCGACATATTTTCCTACCCGCTGCCGATTCCCATGCAGACCTTTTTTTTCTCCCTCTCCAATTCGTTTCCCCACCCGAGGCTTCGTTGGGTAGGGTCGAGATCCTCCCTCTCTCCGTGGATTTACAGCGCCACCTTTTTTCCTCCCTTTTTACCTCCTACCCTTTCCTTCAATACGCACATCCATCCCTAGGGTCGCGAAGTTTAATTTTATCCTCACCGAAGCTGGGTATTACGGAATAATAAAAAAAATAAAAAAGGGAAACCAACAACCCCTCCTTCCCGAACCCGACCTCTTCGTTCGATATCTCCTCTCTCTCTCTTCCCATTTTTTTCGACTCATTTTCCTCGATATTTCCGTCTTTTGCTTCCCGCCCACATATTTTTCCCTCTCTCGGATATAAAAAAATAACCGTCTACCTCTCTCTCTCTCTCTTTTACCTTCCTTCGCTTTCTGTCCGTCCCTCTTTTTCGCGTCTTTCTTTACCCCGAGCCTGGAATGCGGATACACGAACAGGTAAAAGCGACCCGCCTTTTTTAAAAGACGTTTGACTTTACGTCTGTCCCTTTTTCTTGCGAAGGGTACCTGTCCAAAAATCCTTCCTATCGCTCGCCGGTGTCGTCGTCGATTGGCACAAATAAAAAATTCCAGGAGAGGCGAAGCTGACGAGATAGATCGATAGTTTTTAAGGGTACGAAAAGGCTCCCTTTTTTGGTCAGTCTGTTACAATTAAGATGGTACCTTTATTGGTTTCGGAGAATAAAAATGACAGCCTATGTAATTTTTTTTTTGGGATTAGTACGGTGTTGTGCGAAGGATGTTTTAAGGATGGATTAAAGTCGTTGATAACATTTATAAAATAATCAGTCCTTCGGGCATAAATTCAAGAATAAGCACTGGAATATCAAAATTGAAAATCAAGTACTTATTTTTGGCATCTTCAATGGCCATAACAAGCTCTCTGAGATATCTAAGATAAGTACTTTTTTCTCAAGTGTTTGTTCTTGAATTTTTTTTAGTCATAAAATGAGCTCGATAATTCTATAATGAATTCCGTCATAAGTTGTTTTCTACTAAAAAACTTAGTTAAAACGATAGTGAAAACATCGAGCTTTAGGAAGCCTGAAAAAATAAAAAGCTGAAGAAAATTTATGCGTGTAATTATTTTATGAAATTATTACGATCATTACATTGGATATGTAATTTATAGTTATTTTATGGTTATAGCTTATGATAACGTATTTATAAATGCTTAATTTATATACTAGTTATTGCGTTTGTGGCAAAGTTTAAATATAAATGTAATAACGGTACCATTGTTCCCGGGTTATCTCTGAGGCATATTATTAGCCTTTTTTTACGATCATCAGTCGAAAATTAATAACTCTAAATTTTATTTTCTCCCAAAAATTACAATCTTTTATTTCATACCGGTGTGATTTAAAAACGCAATAAAAATAAAAAATGAAGCAGTAAAAACTAAATTTTCCATTTTGGATTTTCATAATTTAAATGCATAATTGCAATGGGAGCCATTTATACTGGCATTTAAAATTAATGTTATTGTTAAATTCTTATTATGAATATTACCAGGCGACTTTAAAACGCAATTTCACAACCGACAAAGTGGATTCATTAACAAGCACTACATAAAAACAAACATTCTGCCAGTATTTTTTAAATTACATTTTTGGAATTCGCAGAATGGATATTATTCGCTCTTAGTTCTTAATTTTATCCACAGAGGGAAAACAAGCTCCGAGCAAATTAATCTAGAGGACTCCGTATCTTATTATTCTGTAGCCAGGCAGGATTTTTCAATTGGACAACTTAGCCTCTTGGATAGAATTTCAGATAAAAGACCGCGAGGAAAAATTTTAAGTGCTCTCACCGCGGCGTAGTTTTAACAGTCATTCATCTCATCCGAAGAAAAAAAAAGACGGAGAAAAACAAAATCCATCTGCAAACACACTATAAATTGATTACAACTCCCGTCTCTTTATTTTCGTGTTATCCTTCTTTTTTTCTCCTTTCCTTCCTCGCGTCCACTTCGCGCGTTTCCCTCTCTCTCTCTCCCCCCCACGATCATCCTCGAGGAGGAGGAGTAGGAAGAGACTGAAGCAATCCACAAATAGCCATTACATCTTCGGGGTAAACAATGTCAAACTCATCAATCCATCCATCTACCATCGCCCTCCTTTGTAAACGCCTTCGGACTCCACGCAGCTTTCTCTATCGCCAACACTATTCATCTCTATCCTGTCCCATTTCACCAGAGTTCTCTCCTTCTCCACCTCCTACTCCCTCGCCACCACAACACGTCTCTCTCTCTCCTCTCCCCTCCTCTCTCCCCCTCCTTTCTCCTCCTCTCTCCCCCTCCTTTCTCCTCCTCTCTCCCCCTCCTTTCTCCTCTCTCCCCCTCCTTTCTCCTTCTCTCTCCCCCTCCTTTCTCCTCCTCTCTCCCCTCCTTTCCCCTCTCTTCCCCTCCTTTCTCCTCCTATCACCCTTGCCCTTCCATCCTTTTCTCCCTCTCCCGTCCCCCTCTCACTTCCCCCACTTACCTCCTCTCGCCCAGCCTCTCTCCTTCCTTTCTCCTCTCGCCTTTCTTCCAGTCTCTCAGCCTCCCCCCCCCCGCCTCCTCTCAAGCCTCTCCTCCTCCCCGTCTCTTTCCCGCACCTTCCCATCCACGTGATCGGATAGACTTGTTTTCTGGCGTGTTTTCTAGAAATATCTTCCCTTCAAGTCTGACGGGTTTCCCTTCTCTCTCTCTCTCCATCTCTTTCTCTTCCTAAACTTCTTAACCATTCCGCTTCTTTCTCTCTCTCTCTCTCGCTATCTTATCTAATCTCCGCGAGATGGCGGGGTATCCGTCTTAATTTTTTTCCTGTTGGCGATACCTTCGTTACGGGTGGAGAGAGAAAGAGAGAGATGGAGCGTTTTTTTTGTTTTTTCTCCTCTTTGTTCGTTTTATTCGCTCGACTCCCCGCGCGTCGCGCAACCTCCTCCCTATTTTTACGACCCCCATCCATCCCGAAGTCACCTGTTTCGAATAGTTTTTACTTACTCGCATGCACGCACGAAAGCTTTCTCTTTTCCCTATACGAAGGGAAGTGGGGGGAGGGGGGGGGGGGGAGAGAGGAGGTATATGTTACGGAGAGGTTCCATCGCGAAGCCTTACGGTCCTAATCTTGTATTTTTTTGCGGTTTTTTTCTCGATTTTTTTCATCCGGTCGTTCGTGTACGTTCGTATTCTTCATAAAGAGTGATGCGGTACGCGGTCGCGACTGAGAGATACGTGGTTTACTATTATTATTATTAGCGAGACCCGTTTTTAATGGACGTCGGCGCTTCAGGGAGCTGTGTCGAGGTAAATGGCGTCCTATTGTCCGTCGCTCGTCCTCCCTTTCGTTAGGGAAAGCTGTGATGTGTGCGCCTTAGAGGAATCGCTAACGGAAGAAGTTAGTTAGGCGATGATTTAGCTCGGCAGAGCTCGTGGAACCCGAATATATGGATCACTTCATGCGGGAGGGTTTGATGGATTAGGTATCACCAATTGCCTTGAAAAAAGGTTAAGACTAGACGCGCATCTTGGCAACAGGAGATCAGTTGTGACTCGCCGGTGGTATATTCATTGATGGCGGCTTGATGGATTAGGTATCACCAATTGCCTTGAAAAAAGGTTAAGACTAGACGCGCATCTTGGCAACAGGAGATCAGTTGTGACTCGCCGGTGGTATATTCATTGATGGCGGCTTCTTTGTGGCAGATGTGGGGATCCGGTTTTATCAACATTTCTATGACTACGGGAGATACCTAATTTATTGGTTGGATTCCGGCCAAAATGAGAGGTCGAGAATTCTTTTTTTGAAGTGTGTACGCAATTTATTCTGATGGCCGCTGATTTAAGAAGTATACATTATTAGTAGAATTGGAATTCATCAATGGAATTTTTTAAGTCAGTAAAGTTTACCAGATGCTTAGGGACTGAGCCTGTTCCGGTTTATAGGATATTCCGGTTGATCGAAACGCCTATACATGTATGTACTATAGTAAGCACACATTAAAAAATAAATAAAGATTTAAAAAATTAACAAAAGCTTAAAGAAAAATGTACTGTGAAGTAAGTTAATAGGTCAAACAATATTGCACAACGTATTAAACCATAGGTTATGTATAAGACAAGTAAATGCAGGCGTAATGCATAATGAAAAACTTTCAAGTTATAATTAAAAAACTCCCAGTATATCGAGATTCCGATCGTTCGCTATCCGGCTTGTCAGAATTTATCGTTATTTATTGATTCTATCCATATAAAATTTTCTGAAAATCATTCATGTTTAAAATAAGTGCTTCAAAGGAATCGATTTGTAGAAGTAATATATCGAGATATCACGTGCATTTGAAAAGGCGATCAAGATATCTCGCTGTATTTTATTTCGAATTCTTTTTGCCAGATGCTCAATTTTATTGGTTGCTCAATTGCTGCGATTAAGTTTTTATGCAAAGATCATCTGGTACTCGAATAGCGTGTGAAATAAAGATAAACATTTATCATTGAAAGAACAGGCGGGCGTAATGCCTCGAAAATTTGTTTTTATGGCTTTATTCATTTTTATCTTAGGTGATTTTTATATTGACTCGGTGTAGCCTGTAATTGTGTAATTATGCCTCAAGTCTTCACCAATAAAATGTGGAGTACATTTAACAAAGGTTTACCACATACATTCTCGTGCGACTGAACCGTTGTTAATTTATAACAAAAAATCTAAACATTTCAACATTACAGGTGTTTGTGTGTGTGTAGGTACATAACTTTCAATACTCTTAGCTCGCAATTTCTTCGTATCGGCAAAGGTAATACGAATTTTCCCGTGCGAACGCGCCTCAGTTACACGGATCTATTTTTGGCTCATTCTCTCTCGCAAAAGGGGATTATAAATCTCACAAAAAAGAAACTGATAAATCTGCTCCGCACGATGCCATAAAAAGGCGAAAACAGATTGGAAAGCCCCTTTAGGTGGTCTACGCGGTTTATTACGGTATCGGGAGTGACGAGGGATAGGCCGACCAATTTCGATGTTTTTGTTTCGGATAAATCGACCCGAAAGCGAAACGAGTTGCTCGCAGGTCGGAGAGCCCTGAAAACGATCATTAGTGGCTGTAATCTGCTGCGAGGTAATAATTTCTGGCTCAGTTATTAGTTTCATTTTTTTTAAAAACCAACTACAAGCGGGATAACTAGATTTCGAAGGAGCTGGATACACTTTCACAATATTTTGTTGACAGTTTAAATTATTTAAAAGTAATTTTTGTTTGGCGTTTTAATTTTAAGGAGTACCTACTAACCTATTTATAAATCTAGTTAAAAAATTAATTTTTGGTATTTAATACCGATTTGTTCCATGTAACGTTGCTTTTCGTTGTATGAATTGGTCTCCCATATCGAAAACTATGGTTTATGCACCAGAACAAATGTTGTTTATGAAATTTTCCAAAGGGTTTTCGAATTTACGTAGGAAAAGTATGCACATACCTCGCGAGCCCGCGTTCACTATTGAAACATCAAAGTATGCGTCTAACTTTCGACGTTTCCATTGTGGGCATTGGTCGATTATAATAAAAAAAGCAATAGTAGGAAAGATGGTAGGGATTCCTTTCAAAAACGAACAAAGAATCCCGGACGAAAAAAAACCCTCCCTTTCACGAGTCTGGATTCCTCGGAAAAACCGTACTGAAATACTCCTTTCACGCGATTCAACAAAGTGTATACGAAAAACGGAGATTGTAGATTTCCTTTGTTTCGCCTCTTTCCCTCTCCCGGTTCCCTCATCATTTCTCTTTTCCTCCAAATCTTCCTCTCTCTCTCTCACTCACTTTCGTTCTCTCTCTCTCTCTCTCTCTCATATCCTCCGTGCATTGCATGACAAGGGAAGATCACGACATTTTCGGCTATGGCGGAGTCGTTGGTTCGATCGGTGTAGCCCGGGAGGTCAAGGGTGGCCCCACCCCTTCCTCCCTCGCTTCCCGCCCGGACCTTCTGCGGAAAAGAGGGAGGGGGGAGAGAGAGAGAGAGAGAGGGCAAGTGGAAGACGCCGGGGGCCTAGGGCTCGCCGGTAGCGGGGGCGTCGGATCCATTTTTGCGGGGGCGGGAGATGGGGGGGGGGAGGGAGGAAGGAAAGAGTGTGCGTGGATAGGAGCTCTGCCTATTCTAGGATGGAAGAGAGTCGAAAGGGGAGGGAGGAGGAGAGAGAGAGAGAGGTATCCACCGGGAGAACGTGTTGGGAGGTCGGGGAGGAAACCTATGTGCCGCTCTCGCCGTCTCCCTGGCATTCGGCCTCCCTTCATAGTTGACTAGCATGCCGCCGCCTCTCTCCCCCTTCCTGTTTCGCTTGGCGTGTGTATGTGCGTCTCTCTCTCTCTCTCTCTGGGGCCATTGCCCTAAAGAGATGGACCGGTAGAATCTCCTACGTCTTCCTTAAAGCCCTTCCTCGTCCTAAAAGGATTCGGAACGTTTCGCTCGTTGTAGGTGGGCGGCATCGTAAATAGAAAACGGATTCGAGTAGATTCCGCGCACGCGTCCGTCTTTTTAGCGCCCTTTTTCTGGAAAAAATCGCTCGTGTGTTAGGTTCATCCGTCCTTCCGTCTGTCCGTGTACAAAATAACTCAAAAATGACGTAATTTACAAAATTCCCGGATAGATAGTTCTACGTTAGAGTTACGTACGGTGTAAATTTAGTGTGTCTAGGATCAGCTGCTTGGGAGCAGTCGGAACAAATCGCTAAAAAGAACCCGCTGCTACAAATGCAGGAAACGAACAATACATCTATGATTCTTTGATCTGATGGGAAGATAGAAGTCGATGAAAAAAATCGCCTCATGTAATTTGATCTGCAATTCTTCCATCGCTTGTTTATTTAAATTTTTTTAAGAGTGGGGTGGGGGGCGTCGGTAACTGTCAACGGTAAATTTGGTAGCTTTCTCAAAGACAAATGTGCTGAGGGTGTTTATTTTCTTGCGTTTCTACTTGTTTTCTTCGTCACCCTTGTTTATTTTTGGCGTACTTGGTTTTTTTAAAGAGGGGCTGGATGGGGTTAGGCGGTGGAACTTAAAGGGAGAATGAGGGAGTCGAGAAATTGAGGGCTTTTATGCGCTTTATCGGGTATCGGTCGTAGTTTTCCATTTTAAAATCTCTTTTGGCGTATTTTTTTTTTTTAGCTTTTTTTAAACGTTGCGGGCGTGCTTATTTTTATCACTAGCTGACCGATATCTTCGCCTCTTTTTGCTGTGATATATCAATGGCGATTAGTATCTGTGGTGATCGTGATACCCTTGGATGGTTCGCTGAACTTAAATTTACGACGAAAATGGCACATAAAACTTTTTATCTCAACTTATAAAAGTAGGAATAGATGAAAGGATGTTGGGACTAATAAATCCAAGTCCGAGCGTTGATTTTTTTTATGTGAAAAGTTTGGAAAATGTACTCATAATTTTTGTCGATAAATATGTCGCTTTCGCTATATCATATATAGTTAGCCTGGGATAAATTTCTCATTTGGTAGTATGTGCAGCCGTGTATGATATGCAGGCAAATTATGCCACTAGTATCGAATGGAATTTGGATGAATGGGTCAAAGGCTTCGGGAATTCCCGGCAATTCTGCCGTCACAAAGGCGCTGACGTATGTTTTTTGAGACTCCTTTCATGTACTCTTGTGGCGATATAGAGATTTTGAGTGCACAAAGAGTCGTGAATAAAATCACTTTCAAGTGAATCACGGCATAAAACGAGTATCGGGTGCATGATGATTCATTTTCAAAAGATTGCTTTCAGGCAATTTCCAATTTTTTCACGACACGGTTTTTATTATAGTCGGAAATAATAAAATATTGTAAATTTATCGCTGTTTATTTTCTATGGCTCTACCCTATAGGTTTATAACACTATGGCTATATGGAGCTTGTCGATTTATTGAAGAAAGGTTAAATTCGTCGGAAGGTCGTGTTAAACTGAATACCTGCTTCTATTTCCGGCGAGGAGGGGACAAATTTATAGAATGGCTAAAAGTATATACTGTGATGGTTGATTTCTTTTTGAAAATTATATCGAGACAACAGTTGTATTGTAATTGTTAATGCTGTTGCCGCGATAACTTGATTCACATTTGAGATAGCGTATTACGTTTGACCAGTGGAATAACATTACTAAATAATTTTCAGTGTTTCCCAAGGTTACATTATAGGGTTATAACGTGCGTATCTTCTCGTTTATATCAATTTAACTTTTTTAAGAGTAATTTTTTGGAAAATTTCCATAATCATAGATAACTTTATACACTATGTAATTTTTCTGAGAATGGCATATCACGTCGATACCATATAATAAAGCAGTGGGATATTACAAAGTGTATACATTTATTTCTGATATTCGCATTTATGTCTTTGTCACGTTATCGAAAAGGGTAATATTTAACGAGATATTCTTGATTAGACCAATAGTTTATTATTAATCTTTACTTTATGGATCTTATATATATTTTTTTAAGTTAAAATTCTCGTGAATATTCCGCAATCGCCTCGGCTTTTCCCCTTTAATGCCAAATATGGCGTAGTTTACGGGGAGGGAGCGATTTAATTAACTGAGAGGTTTTTTGGGGGGTGCAATCAGGTTCCATCTGAATTCTTATTCTCCTCGTTTTCAAGGCCGGCAGAAGTAAAAGGCGGAGTCTTGATTCGCCTTTTCCTTTTTTTCCTCTCTCTTTCCCCCGTTCTTTCTCCTTTTTCTTCGCCGTCCTTATCTCTTTATCCTGAAGTATAGGCAATCGGGATGGCGGTGGTGCCAAGCACTGACGGAGGGAAGCCTCTCGAATTTGCGCCCGCGCGTCGCGTAATTATCTCCTTATTTATTGGATGGATCGATGCAGCCTCAATCAAAGCTGTTTGAAACGGAGCCATTTTCGTATCCAGATTGGTAAAGGTTTTATTTTTTCAAAAATTCGTATCTGTAAAAAAAAAAACCTTACGCCATGCTCTGTAAATAAAACGCTTCGACCGCATCCGTTTAAATAATGGCTTAATTTTATTGCTACGCGGGAAGTGATTTATCGCAGCTTTCTTGATTGATATTCGGCCCATAAATGTCACTGATAATTTTATCATAGGCGTGGGACCAATTGCGATCGTATTGGACATTCTTTATTACTTAACGGCGCATTACTCTTTTCCCCCTGGTATAAAGCCCTTAATTTTATCGGTGTGAGGTAATATAAATATCAGTTCAGATCTTAATTTTGAATAAAATATTTGGTTGTTTTACGAATCAAAACTGGTGTACATCTGATTGAAAATTGCGCTTCGCTTTTTTCGAGAGTATTTTTTGATTGTGACAGGTATTAATAGAGTTAGCGACGAAATTCTTTAGGTATGGGACGATTAGTCAGTAAGAGTAAGCTCGTTATGTTATATCGAGAGTTAAACGATAAATTTAGGTTAGAATTATTCGGATGTGAAGCATGTAAGAAGATTCTTAACCGACAATTAATTTATTATGTTAAGGTAATTTAAAGCATTAAACATGTAAGAAGTAGATCGTGTCCACTGGCCTAATTAAATTTTGACAATTTTAGCTATAAATGCGTTAGTTTCTGGGTCCAATCAACTTTAAATGAAATATCTTAAAGATGAAGGGATGATCTACGAGATGATATCAGAGTATTTCTCAGTTGAATAGAAAGTTAATAAAATGAAACTGAAAATTGTCGAGTTACTTTCGTAAAACAACTTAAAAGTCATATCCATTACAAAAAACGCTGAGAGAGTATCCACCAGGTCACTCGATGAATTTTACGAAATGAGTCACTCATGAGTCCATCTCCCATGATCGATCCCACTAAGCAAAGAAAATTTTAAAATTTAAACTGAAAGTCGTATCAAGGATTCTTTCGGCGTGAAAATTTGACCCAAGCAGTGTTTAAATTATTTGTAAAAACATGCATTTTTTCAAAGATCGGAGTTCGACCGTTTTTATTCAATTGTCGATAACTTTGTTTTATAGCGTCCATCCATCTTAACTACTTGCAACTTTTCTCTTCGAGTTCGGAAAGACCTTTCTTTATTTAAAATTCAAATTCACGCGTTTTTTGCTCCATTTGTAGCAGACGATCCTCATTGAGAGAAAACTAACGCCACTGGAGTCACTGAACTTCATCCTTCGACAAATCACTCCCCCCCTTCCCAGCCGCTGCTCCAATCTGTATGAATTTGTTTTTTCAATTAGAATTTTTCTTGCTCAAGTGACGCCTTTAATGTCGAATATAGTTATTTAAGAATATTATTGCAATTCAAGAATAGGCACTTAAAAATCGAAAGATAAAAAAAGTACTTGTCTCGGGTATTTCCAGTAGCCAAGAAAAGGTTATGAAAAACCAGTCGCACATTTCGGCAACAAAACAGCCATCTTCAGTGGCGGTTCACCGAAGTTAGATTCTAAAATAATTTATAAGCCGAAATGCATATCTGGTTTTTCATAACCTTTCTGCGGTTATTGGAGATACCTAACATAAGTTCTTTTTTAATCTTTTGATTTGAAGCGTTTGTTCTAGAACTTTTTTCAGCCATAAGACGAGCTCGATAATTCTCCGTTGAACTATTGTAATGTTTGTTGAAAATAATTTTATCGTGTAATTAATTAAAACGAATAGCAGGGTAGCGAAACGAGACTGCTGGCTTTGGCCAAATTCCCGTATTATTCTTTAAACTCGGTTAGGTCGAGGTTAAGCATTTCAATTATTTGCTAAAAAAATCGTGGGTTGCAATAGGGGTCGATTATAACTTTATTTTTGCCACATTATGTGATGAATTATATTTTTTGTTGAAGTTTCATGCTCGGGAAACCTTTAAGGGACGGAAGGAAACCTATTAAAGAAGTTTAATTTTATTCCTTTGCTTGAGTTATCTTACGAAGACGTCGGATAAGCGTTTCCCTATGCGCAGAAAAGTTATTCTGAGTAGTTATTCAACCAAGTGAAGTATAGATCTCAAATTTCTTGGCATACAAGGAGAGAAATTTTCGCCAACGCAAAATCTTCCCGCAGGACGAATTCGCCAAGCGAATATATTTCTTTTTTAGTCTTAAAACTGTGTATGGTTGTTGATCTAATAACTTTCCTTCTCTCTTAGTGGCATATGTTATATTATTTAACTAGAATATAATTCAATATACCGAGTTCCTATAGTTCCACTTGCGGGCGTATATATGTAGTCAACCTTGGATTCGGTAGAATAAAGTGGTTTTTTCCAACATTTATTTTATCGAGATAAATCGGCGCAAGCATTATTTGAGCGTGATTTTCTTGGCATTACAGATTTAATTAATCCATAAATGAAACACAAGAGAGTCATTGACGATCTCTCACGAGTCGCAACCCTCCGTATATTTTCTATTTTCGTATTATTGCTATTGCACCCCCTGTCGCACACCATTGCGGTGGCTTGCAGGGTGAACTATAGATATAGATAGATAATAGTTAAACCAACAACATATTTAGAGGCATTCAATTTCGTTAGTGGAACCTAAAGCTCATGCAATCGTTTCTCTAACCAGCATTTGAATTCGTTTGAAACTTTACATTGTGAGTCAGTCTTATTCGCTCGGCTCCCGCTGTCTGCACGCAAAGAAACGGCCATGGAAGTTTCTTGCTCATTCTAGTTAAAATACGTGCTCTAGAATGAAATATGTGACCGAGATAAGCACTAGTGACGAAAAGAGCGAGCTCGCTTTTACGTATAGTCCATTTTGGTAGGCATCCAACAAAGATATACTATAGAGAAAAATAAGTAGAATGAAATGTTAGTTGAGGTCGGTAAATATTATTACATATTATGTAAATTCGTGAATATTTTTCCTTTAAAATTATTAGCAGTCCAACCACTGAGATATTGATGTTTGGACCTCATAAATACTATCATTTCAATTATGTTTCTTTTCAGAATGTTTTAATCGAAGGGATAATTAGTTTATAATGAAAGAGCTTCAGCGCATTCGTAAATTCCTAATTACAGAGTTTCATTAGTAATTTGCCCTACAAAATGATTGGAATCCGAGCGAACAGGATGTATATTATTTTTGCTGAGTCAGTTCTTGCTAATACTGTATTAATTAAATTACATTCATAGTCGTCATTTAAATATTTTAGCTGAGTGTTTCGCTCTAAAACCATGCTAATTAAATTACAGTTATAATGACTTTAACATTCAGATGAGACTGGATAGTTAAAAAATGTCATTCGCACGGGAATGGCTGTATCATACCAGTTCATAGAAGATAACCGTTGATATGAACGAACTGCATAAATTGTGTATAAATTTCTATAGGCTGGCGTACGTAATGTGAATATTCGGCTGCAGTAATATACCTATGTTTTTTTGAGAATGTCGAGGTTGTTAAGTTTTCGAAATTCGTATTATTTAAAAGCAAGGGAATGGCCAAAAGTAATCCTGGTTAATGCACGTACATTCAGCGAATTCGTGGATGGGTTTTATTTCATACGAGATTGGAATAGAGCTCGTTTCTATAAAATTGTTTCTCTCTCTCTCTCCATGGTAAGGAGTCATTGCGACTGGTGGGTTTCGTGATGTTCCTAGTTTATTTCGGGATGAACCGACTTTTCCCTCCCTTACGTCGAGTGAAATAAGGGTTCTTTAGGAGAGTGCACTTATTTAAGAGGGATAAATCGACTTTATATGCTAATGCCTGGATTTATGCATGGGTATACCGAGAGATATCTCGACGGATTTTATTCTTTTTTTTGATTTCAGTGAAAGAGGGGGTGGGTTATTTTTTTAAAGCGCTAACGAATATTTGTAAAAAGAATACGCACGATGCAGGAGGAGCCCGAGTTATCGGCTGACGTAAATTGGCGATTTTTATCGATTTCCGATCGTGCGTCCGGCGATCACGGTCAAAGTTCTGTTACGCTTTGTTTTCGTCACCCGTTCTGCACGAAATGGGGGGTGGGCGGAAGAACGAACTCGTAACCTAAATGTTTTATGTGATTTATTCCGGATTTTCCGCACTTAAAGCGCGAAAGTGCCTAAAATTTTCCTTTCTGTAATTTATCTGCCGACGTGACTTTCGTTAGGAAAAGGTAAAAGTGTGTGGTGTGGTGTGAATAGAAATACTATGATTAATTCAAGAAATTGAAAATTAATGGATATAAGCTCGGTAAGTAACGTCTGCATTTATGTCAATAGTTTGAAAAATAAATACGGTATAATATAGGGGAAAATGTTGGAAATAGTTAACATAATTTATTTCGTACGTGAAATTTCAGTTGCCGATATTTAATTAAAGTTGCACATGGCATAATTTATTAATTCGCTACATATAACATTGTAAAGAGTTGTATATATTTTAATCTTGGAAATAACAAATATTTTATTTGGGGCATATTCCTGACAATTAAAATTTTGTCTTCAGATTGCCCCTCCGTCTTTTCCTTAGTCCTAAAATGGACCATGTTTCTTTGTTTTTGCTTTATTCGACGGTTAAAACTGTGTACTATCTTATTCTTGCGATATTTACATGTTACACGGTCGAAGTTTTAGATTCACTAAATCCGTTGAAATTCAGCTGGCACTTCTGCTGGTTATACCTACGTACGTGCGTAATATGCATTGTGATATCCGTGGGTATTTATTCTCTCAATTTAATGTCTGTCATTCCATATTCACGTTTATAAGTGCCTCATTATCGGCGTTATTGTAACAGTAGGGGATAAAATTAATTCCTCAAATCCTAATGCATCCGTCGTGGATTAACCGCGAAATAAACGATAAATACATTAGAAACATCCTGTCAAGTTTCAGCACCTCCATATCACGTTATTCTACGCATTTAAAAATCTTCTTTAGCAGTTCATTTCCTTCTTAACTGATAGAATTGCTACCGATAGGGATTTAAAAAAAATTCTTTTCCTTCATCTCCTTATGCATCATCTTATGTTTTCTTACCATTTCCGTTCAATTTCAGAGATTTTCCTAATTTTTTCTCTGTTTTTTTAAAACTACCACGCTAAGCCAATAAGCCCTGCTTCAGGCGTCGACATAGGTATCCTTCACAACGCCCACTCTTCGTTTCCCTTATTCCGTCCTACCGGATGTTCTTCGGTCATTTTTCCTTCCATCTCTTTTTCATACCGATCACCTTTCTCGTCTCTCTGTCTGTGTGCGCGCGTGTGGGATATATTGGGGCACGACGTCAAACGGACAGTCTTCCCAGCACACTTTACTTCTCTCACGCTTTCCTGTCATCGTGTCCTCCTCCTCAAAACCCTACAGCTCGGTATTTTCCGATTGCTCACCCTACTTCGATTTTCTCCGTTTTTATTTATTTCTTCCCTCTCTTTATAATCTATTTTCTCCCCTTCCTTCACTCCGTCTTCTCTTTTTCCCCCTCTGGATTTTCAGCCCACCGTTTCCTTTCCTCTCTGCATTCTTTTCTCCATCTACCACCGTCTATCGCTTCTCTGCCTTTTTCTTTTTGTCTCCATTTGTCTACCACTTTCCTTTCATTTCTCTTTTCCTCCCATTTCCTTTTTTCCTCCCATTTACTTTTTCATACCCTTTTCTCTTTCCCTCATCCTCGTTCATTCTTCTATCTCTCCTTTTTTGTACCTTTTCTTACGACCTTAACCCTCTTAATCTCTATGTTCATTTCCTTGCCTATTTCACGGTTTTCTGATTCACTTTGCCTCTTTTCCCCTCTCCTTTCACAGCTAATTTATTACCATCTTTATTTTTCACTATTCAATGTCCTACCGTCTATTCTTCCTTGCTCTCTTTCTTTCCTTATATTTTATTTCCTTCATATCTTTTCTCTCCTTATACTTTCTTCCTTCGATTTTCTTTCCTTTTATTTCTTTCTCCCTTCCTTATTCTTTCTTTATTTCTTCCTTCTTTTTCTTTCCTTCTTCCTTCTCTTTTCTTTCCTTTTTCCTTAGCTTTTCTGTCCTTATTTCTTAGATTTTCTTTCCTTCTTTCTTAGATTTTCTTTTCCTTTCTCTTTTCTTTCCTTATCTCTTTTATCACATATCTTACTCCACCTCCCTGTTTCTCTCTCTCATTTCATTTAACTCCGATTCTTCGTTTTCCCTTTTCCGTCCGTCCCTTTCAACATTTCATCCCTTAACTTCTCTTCAATCCAATCTCCGGATTCCAATTATATCGAGATAACCCAAACATTTCGTACTCTGGAGAGGATGTTACTGCGAACCGGAAATGGGTTTTACGTCTCTTTCCCTCTCAGTCTCTTACTCAAAGCAATGGAATTGCTTTAAAGTGATTTGTTTTAGGATACGGTCGGATATTTTAATTTCTTATTTCGCTATTTTCAAGCCTGTGGTTTTTTGAGGTGGTAGTAGTATGTGCATGCGTTTCAAAGTTGAATGAGATACTCTCTGAATTACTTTCTACGCAAGTGTTGGTTCTTAAATAGGTCATATTTTGCGAGGATGTTCACTTCTCTGTTTTGTTTGCATTGCGCGACATGAATCTTTAATACATTAAGTGTAATATATACGGGAAGCATGTATTCAGGTTTTACTTTAACTTAGCGGTCTTAATTAAAACTGACCGTGAAAATCTGTTCATTCATGCTTTAAAAATTATAGCGTTATCGTTGGAACCATTATTGTAATGTATTGTAATGATGTCATATATTCAGAGTTGGTGCGCGTTAGATTTTTTTGACTATTAATAATATCAGACTAGTTAGTAAGATGTTAATCTTCGTAAAGAAGGAAAATATTACGTATTTTCCTGTAAACTTAGTGTTTTGAAATGGACATTTGTTTTGTTTTAACTTGGTTAAATATTTTGAAACGTTTTGCCTTAATGTATCAGCTGTAACAATTTTCGTCACAAGCTTTCAAGGAAATTAATTGAAATTAATAAAATGAGAAAAATCACTTTGTATTGAAATTAATTTTAGAGGAGTTAAAAAATGTACATTATCCTTTAATTTATAAATAAAAATGTCTCGGAAACACAAATTGTACTTCCTACTACGCTCTCAATGTTTTCTCTTCGAATCCTTGCTCCATTCACATGCCCTCCTTATATCCAAGGTCAACAACGAAATAGTTATTTTGCCTGTAAATTGGAAGAAAGAAAGAAGGCAGCAGCTTAGGATAGTTGGATACGAACGAGATGAATACTCCGACCTTGTCAAGTTCAGCGGCGCAATGAGCATACGTTCTGAAGAATTATGTAGTTCCTTTTTATCGATTCGTTGCTTTTTTAAGGCTTTCTCGGAGACGCTTCTTGTTCACTCCTCGCTGTGCCTATAAATAAACTGCCGTAAAACTAGATTCGCATTCATATCGCGATTGCTTTTCGTCTTGCTGCCTTTTAGATCGATGTTTATTCTGCTGTTTTTCTCTTTGTTTTTCGAATCTTTATGAGTGAAATTAACTCATTTAGATAGCTCCAATAAGGGTGGGTAAAGCGGGTTCGCACCTCAGCTACAGTGCGGACGTCTTCGAAAGTCCGCTCTCAAAAATTAATGCCGGTCACAGAAGCGCAGGAACTGTGCGTACAGCAAAGTCGGAAATGCTTTCCTGACGTATAACGAAACGATGTATAGCGAAACCTACTTTCCCATATGTGTAATTGTGATAGTAGGGGTTACGTTCCTGGCAGAAACTTTGTGACACATTTGTATCGTTCGTATCCCCGAATAATGCAGTAAATTTAAAAATAAGTTAAAAATGGAATAAGCAACAATAAGTTGAGAGGGTTCTGAAGTTGTAACTACTGCATAAAGTTGCTACCACTTACATGGACTTTCGGCAGTAAACGAATACATTTAGTGACGACATATAAGGGTGGCAACATTAAATTAAGCACAAAATAAAATTAAACCAGATAAATTATTATGGACACAAAATTAAAAACAAGACTAAATAAATTTAAATTTATAGTTACAATTATGTTGCAGTTTGAGTTATGTATTTGCACCCCGCCCTCGGACCTTCACAAATGACCTATGTGCGAATCGATGCAACTTATAACGAGACACATTCCTGTATTCATTCACGTCGTATAACGAGGCGACGCGTCGCGACGTTTAGCGGAGTAGGTATTACTGTATGTATTTAAATTCGTAAATGAGGATGATGTCGTCAATATTTCATCGGGAATTTCCCTGCCGTGCATATTCAATTTAAAACGCCAACAGCTTCCCTTCGCGTTATTGGCTCACTCATTTTCTCTCTCTTTATCCATTCTTTATCTCGATCCATCAAGTTCCCTTTTCGCCCACTTTATCTCGTTCCCTTTCCTCCATTTCTCCCTCCATCTCCGCGCCATTTCCGAGCCATCTCCTCTCTCTCTCTCTCTTTCTGCCCCACGCCCCACTGCCCTTCAATCTCGTCTTTCACGTCATTTACCCCACCCACGCATTTGTCTCACATTTTCCATCCTTTCTCTCTCTCTCCTCTTTCCCGGCGTTTCAATTCATCTCTCATCCTCTCCTTCCTTCCTTTTTTTTAATCTCCCATCAACCTGCTCTACTCTTGGAGCCATTCTTTTTTTCTTTTTTTTCATCTCTGAAGCGGTCGCAATTATAGGGTGACGTTCCCGAATCGTTTGGCCGGAAAATGTAATAACGCGACGTTTTTTCATCGGATTAATTTTTACTTCGCGGTATAATTTTTCGAGTCTCTTTATTACGTGTAAATTTGAGATATACTTCGATATCGACTCGTTCTGTTTTTTTTTGAGATATAATATTCATAAAACATGTTTTCGTCTCATCAGTTTCTATAAAAATTGTTTTCCTTTTAGTCATTTGAGGGTTGTAAATTATTTTGAAATTTAGTATGCCAATCTCTTACTTTGCACTATGTATGCATACCCAGATGTGTAGTCTTAAAAAAGGCTGAGAATATACTATATACTAAAGTACAACTTTGAGGGAGGGTTCTTACCCAGTTTTTTAAAGAGCAAATTACACTACTGTAATGTTACGATGCCAGGAGAAAACGTATGAGCTGTTTTTTTAATCGACCTGTATAATTTTTCATAAGGCGTGGGTTTTGTTTGAAAAAGCAGAGGTATACCCTGTTCATTCGAAAAAAGCAGAGGGTATACGACGTATACCACTACAGCACTGTGCATACCTCAAAGGCCGCGTAAAGTGATACCGCGCAAAGAGAGGAATTTTTTCCCATATGAAAATATGATGTGATGGAGTATGCCTTCCGATCACAAAATTATGCACATATAAAAATTAAAATCTTTTTGACATTTATTAGATACTAGCAGAATTTCCCGTTAAATTTCAACGGATTTAGTGAAGCTACTACAGCACAACATACAAACTCTTTAAAATATGTAGTAGATACTTTTTAACTTACAATTAGCTTTTCTTAACAATTAATCATATTTGCTTGTAACAATCCGTTTCCGAGACTATTGTATTCAAATATAACGATAATTGTATTTCCTATCATATCACTTTCGCCAAATCTGGTTTAATTTCTTGTGTAATTATGCCTATGAAATGTTTACATTTATGTCTTGAAGCAACAAACCCGTGAAAAAGCAACGTACAGTTGTCCATGATTGAACACTGACTGGTAAATGTACACCAGATACTTCAGCCTATTTACGTTAATAAACGTTATAATGTAGAATATAATGATTTTACTTACAAAAAAGTAAGATTCCAGTATTCAATAGACGAAAGAAGGTTCAATTACTTTCATCAATCGTTATAAACGCTTCCTGAATAATATTCAGTATCTATTTACGTTGCTATCCATAAACATCGATCGTTTCGTGGCTTGAACAAAAGTGCGAATCGAATAACGCTAAACTTTCGTCTATTTGTAAGCTTCATTGAAGCTAACTGAATCGGAGGTAACAATGACGGCCGCCTTGGCAACGCCCGGGAGGGGTACGAAAAATCCACAAAATTTCGAATAAAATAGCGTATTTCTGAAAACTTCGACGGTGTAACATGTAAACTTCGCAGGAATAAGATAATATAGTTTTATTCAAAAATGAAAAAAATCAGTCCATATTTACGTATTTTAATGCTTGAAGGAAGAATACCTTGCAAGTCAAGAAAAGGATTCATACGTGTTATCTTACGGAAAAATGTGAATCCCCTATAGTGGTAGCACTGATTAATCCCGGTTGACCAAACCTTGACCATTCACTAAGTTAGGATGTAAGGAAGAATCGTACCAAATTTGGTTATTCTAGCTTTTATCGTTTAGGAGTAGTTCCATGAACAAACACACAAACCAACAAACATACCCTTCAAAAATATTATAGTAGATATGCTTTTTAATGCTCGGAGACTTAGTGCTAAAGTGACATTGATGACCGTGGAATTCGAGCCAGTCCTAAAAAAGAAAACTACGAAACCGAAAACATAAGCATCTAAAGCGTGCAATTCGACAAATTAGCGCATTAAGAAAATTTATTTCGTAATTTGTTCTGTTGTTGGATTAGGACGAAATTTTTTGCGTTAATTGGCAAAACAGCCCTTCAAAAATTTTTAATTTGTGCGTTTATTGTCGAGTTATTTTTTTATTTCTTGCTGTCTCATAGCAACTGAAAAACAAATGCGTGATTAAGAATGACGCAAAATTTCTGTTTCGCGCTGTAAGTAGGAATGAAATGAAAACATGCAATTCGGAAGTTGCATAGCAACTTCTTGCGCTTTGGGCGATTTCTAAACTTTCTTGCTCGCATGAATCACGTGGCGAGTAATAAACACGTCCTTATTGCATAAACTAAGCGTTATAAGTTGGTCCGTAACTCGTAAACTTCTAAGTCCTCCCGCTTATGCCGCCCAGACTCTGATGCCGCCATACCTTAACCGCATTAGTGCAACTAAGAGGAGCGCGCTTTCTGCTTGCGTAAGAAACAGTTGCGAGTAGTTCTATGATTAATGGACATTGTATGAATACTAATTGGAAAATTTTGTGTCGTTATAATCGAATTAAGTTTTAATATTCGATAGGTTAGGGGCGACATTTTTTATCGCCTTCATATGTAAATAGTTATCCAAAAGTTCTTCGACAAATTGAGCGTGGAATAAAATTATAAAAGTGCATAGGCGATATACGTGCTTTGTTTCTTCTGATTAGACCAACTTTATTAGGTGTACTGATATTATCTAATAAATCTTATGAGTTGGTACATCTAATGAAAGAAAACGCGAGACTTCTATGCATAGTTTAATTTTCATTTGACGTTCAATTTTTTCAATAATTTTCCACCATTCTGTACTTTCTCGCAGTGAAATCGTCATATCGTACATTCTTTACTTTGCACGCGCATATACATACTCGATGGGGAGTCAGTAAATGAGTTGAATATGAGAATAGCTTCAGTTCATTCCAGAAGCATGAGCAAATTTTTCTGTTTGATTATTTTAAGCCCAGACTCACTGAAACCAGCAACTGACAAGATTTATGGCTCAATAAGAGATAAAAGATTTAGGCAGAAAAAATAACCAATTATGCCCGATTTTACGGTCCGATTTTCATTCAATTCACTTGTGCGACCCTTTTTGAACAATCCGTGAACCGCGTAAAAGATTTTCTATAATTATTATCTCTCGCCATATTGTGCACCCATTATACGCTAACTTTCATCCGCTCTTAATAAAAATGGACAATATAACAATGGAAAAACATTTCCATTATATAGGCTGTGAATGGTGAATAATTGAGTAAAAATACTTGGTGATACTTTGAATGGTTCTGTGTAATCGCGGTCCCGGTAATTTCTTTCCCGCTCAATTTCACTTCCACTGACTTAATTCTTTTTGTAAATAAGCAGTAAATGTAACATTTATTTTAAAATAGTTTATGATAGGCGTAAATATTAATCAACGCTTTTAATATGAATTTGTTGAAAGCAATTATTATTGATCCTTTTAACATTAAAAACCCGATTTTTCGCATAGAAATTTAGTTAAATGTTGAGAACGCTTAACAACTGAAGAAATACGTTTCTTTAAGGATATTGCAATCATTGAATAATAAATACACTAGTACAAAATTATTATTGTTTTTGGATAAGTTTATAGTTTTAAGAACCTGGTTTTTCGTATGAAAATTTAGTATAATGTTGAAAACACCCAACAACTCAAAAAATTAACTGCTTTCAATCAAAATATGCAGCGAAAAATGAAAATGTTGGGGAGGGGATGAGGGGGAGGGAAAATGGCGTGGGGCGGAAGCAAAACTAAGGAAACGCAGTCGACATTGGTATCGATCAACTAAGAATTTATAACAGTAACAAATATGGAGCACTATCCGGCCTTGTTTTTTGGGAGTGAAATTACTGGGAGTGAAATTGAGTGGGAATGAAAGTACTGGGACCGAAATTACCGTACTGAAATTACCGGCCACGACCTTGAACGTACCATCCATGAGCCAAATATCACATGAAGCAATCATTTGTTGCAAACACTAATTTTGTTCTCATCTGGCATATCCAAGTTATCATATAAAAGGAATCTCTCGTCAAGCGTGGTCACCTTGAACTCTTGTGAAAGTTCATGCAAGTCTTCAAGACGTTTAGGATTTCTGGGGAAGTCTGCTTGTCTTATCCTATTCATTGTACGTTTCAAAGCTGTTCTTTCCGGCAAATGTAATAATACTCTTTCCTGAGCATTGCTTAATGCTTGCCTTATTATACGAGCTGGAAGAACTTCTGGATGATCAACTACAGCTCACTTCATACTGGCCTTAATTCTTTTAGCTGTTACAGCATCTAGGCAAGGAGCATGGCTGTGCTCAGTCGTTTTCACTGCTGTAGGTGGTTCACCATTAGAAACAGATCTACCTCGACATCTGTTCTTTTCGGTGCAAGTCCAATAGATTCTTCCGTTATCTAAATTCTTTCTTTGCTTGTGGTACACATTTACTTTAAAAACTAAAGCTTTCTTGCCTCGTGCAGTGTCAATGAATTTTGCTTCCATCGTACACATAAATTTTGTAAAAAGGGTTAGAATTAAATCTTCAATTTCTGCAGGTGACTATGGACTGACTTTATAACAATAACTGTTTCCATACTAACACAGTATTGGTTCTTACACCATTGGAATGGAAAAATCCAATGGCATTTTAGGTGAAGTTAATACATGGTATTAAGCAAAATTGCAGTAGATATGATTTATATTATGATAAAAAGGAAGTAGGTCAAACTTCGTAGGCATAATAAAGTAGATTAAAAAAAAACAGCTGAAAATGCATCAGGCCAATACCTGTAGGTCAAGTGTCACGGAACCATTTTTTTTTCATTACACGTAGCGTTTTCCTTTTATTGGGTCCCTTCTGTCCTTATTAAAAAAATCGACTTTCTCATTATTCTCGTTTCCTGTCGTTATTCTTTTGAAAAATTTCCCTTCCCGCCTCTCATCTATCGCGTTTCTCTTATATCTTCATCTCCTGATTCTATTTTCCCCATTACATCCTGTCTCTTCCCCCCTTCCTTACGCCCTTTCTCACTCTACCGCCATCTCTCTCTCTCTCCATCTCTCTTATCCGCCACCCATCTCCTCATTCCGACACATCCTTTTTCCAATATCCGCCGTCTCCCTTTCCCAACACAGCCGAGCCCTTACCTCGTTCCCTTCCCCACTTTTCCCCTCTTTTTCCTTTATCTCCCCATTCCACTTAACCTCTCCCCTCTTCTCCCATCCCACCCGACCCTCATTCCCTTCAGTCCAATACCGCTCAACCATACATCTTTTTCATCCATCTCCTTTCTCCTTCCTCCTCCACGATTCCTATTAAATCCTCACCACTATATACCACCTCTTCTTCCTCTCTCTCTCTCTCTCTCTCCCCCCCCTTCACCCTTCTCCATCCCGCTCTCTCTTTCTCTCTCCTCGCGGGGACCCCGCGTTAAAGGAGCTGTAACCTTTTCGCCGTTAAGGATCGCGGTTAATTTTTATTTTTATCTCCGGGGCTGATTTTTAGGAAGATAAAGTCATTATGAAAATGCGGAAGCAGCATCCTCCATTCTCGTTTGTGTAAGACGAAGGAAAGTGGATGGATGGCAGTTTTATCGGCGAAAGCTTCCAGGGCTCGGATGTCGTGGAAATGGCGTCTCGTCCTTTAGGGAAAACGAGAGGATGCAGTCGATTGCGGTATAAAGAGACGGAGGAAGTGTGGATATTAAACTGCATTATGTGATATGATGTACGTATTATCGAATTTTGTGAAAAGGGTTATAGCATTTTAGAATATTTTAGAATACTTCAGATTTATCGGATGCCTCGGGACCTAGTCTGTTCCGTTTAATCGATACGCCTTTTAATTGATACTAAGGTAGGAAAGGAGAGTCTTAAATGAAAGTAAAATGCCTGTTAAATAATTCGAGTGATATCTTATTACGTATTCATCAAGTATAGAACACGTCAGTGCCATAGGTGTGTGTGTGCACGTATCACAGCATAAATATTTGTCAAGTTTTGAAAATTTCGGCTAGCCGAAATTCCGTTTATTCGGAACCATATTAATCGGGAGTTTATTTTAAATGTCTTTATTTGTAGCTCTGGTTATGGCGTTCCGATAGAAGCAAACTATTTCTTCAGTGTTCTATTGCAAAAATCGAAAAAAAACAGGTCTTTACTACTAATTTCCTACAACTTGATTTTGCTCGACAAAGTCGTGAGTCCTGGATCTATTTTCGGTTCACAGCAATCGCACCCATTTTGCGAAAGTCCATCCATAAATTGGAAACAGAAAAAAAAGTAAGAGACTACGAGTCGCCATCCGATGTGGATGAGGATAACAGCTCCGTCAACATGGAAACAATAATAACGTAAGCAGCAGAGAACGCTCTTTACCTCATCTGGACGGAAAGAGAGAGTACTTTTTCCCTCGATTCGAAATCGACCGGGGACGTTAAAAGGGCTGGGGAAGCTTTCCTCTCCCCTCTCCGTCCCACTTCCTCTTCGTTTCTACCCTTTACCACCATCTCTCTCTCTCCATCCTTTTTCTCTTTCCACTCCCCCCTTTTCTCATCTTTCTCTCCTTCCCTCTTCTTTCTTCCCCTCCATTGTTATCCTTCTCTTTCCCCCTTCCTATTCTCATCTTCTTTCTTCATCTCCCTCTTTTTGCCCTTTCCTCTTTTTTCTCCCCAATTTCTTCGCTTTCTACCCTTCTCCGTTCTTTTTGTCCCCTTCCCTCGCTCTTCTCTTTCCTTTCCCTTGTCTCCTCTTCTTTCTCCTCTCTCTTTATCCTTTTCTCCCTCCTCTTTATCCCTTTTCTCCCTCCTCTTTATCCCTTTTCTCCCTCCCTCTTCCCATCTTTCTTCCCTAATCCTCTTTCACCTTCTTTCTCATCCCCTCCCCCATTCTCCATCCCTTTTCCTTCCTTACTCCATCCCTTTATCCTCTCCATCATCTTCCCCGTTTCTCTGTCTCCTCTCTCTTCATTCCCTCGTTCAATTTTCTCTTCCCCCTTTCTCCTTCCCACTCCCTCTTCCCCCATCTCTTTTACCCCTACATTATTCCCCTTCCTCTTTATCCTCCTCTCCCTCTTCCTCCCGTTTTTATTTCTCCCTCCCTCTTCTACCCCTCCCTTTTTCTCCCGCAATCCCTCTTTCTCCTCCTCTTCGCGATCGTTCCCTTTCTATCCGCCCTCGTTTTCCCCTCCCCTTTCCTCGTGTGCCTGGGCGTCCTCCAGTCTCCCGCTTAAGCGAGAGGGTCTCGGATGTCTGTCAAGTGCATCATCGGGTTCCCATGCCACGTTGAAGGCGAACTCCCAATACGCGAGGCCTCCTCCTCGTTGTTTGAACGGACGTGGATTATGGGACGCGAGACGACCTTTTTTTCTTTTTCTCTTCTCGCCTCCCTTATCCTCAATTCTTTCCCTTTTCTCCCTCCTCTTAAGCGTGTCTCTCTTTCTCTGTCTCCCTTTCTCTCTCACCACGATCTGACTCACTCCCAAACGAGCGTCAGGAAATTGCTTTGAAGACGAATACGAAGGGGTCGCTATGGATACAAATCCAGAACAAAAGAAAAAGGGGCTACGCGTTTCCGCCGTTGACGTCATTCGGCTTGGGAAAAAAGAGAAAGAAAGATTGGACGGGAAGAGAGAGAGAGAGGAGTCTTTTCGTGTTTTTCGCGAAGTGGTAAAAGTAAACGGGTCTGGTTGTTTTTTTTTCCCTCATTTTCTCATTTTTTCCTCCAGTCTTCGCATTTACGTAGCGAAATTCAGATGGCAGGATGTTAGAGGCGGCTTGTTTTCCGCGAAGCGTCGAACAAGGGCGCCGCCGAAAACATGGCGCTTCTTTTCTCCAGATCATATCGGCTATAAATGTTTTAGCGCTGCGTTTATCTACGTCCGGGACAAATATTAATATGAAGAAACTAGGAGCGCTAAACCGTTTTGTGTGTCTTCCGTTGAAACGTTTGCTTTTTAAATTAAGTGTGTCAATCGTTATACAGAAAAGAGTGCGTTTCTCTCCGTAATAATGGTCACGATATGAGTTTTACCTGTAGAAACATCGAGTTTTTCTTACAGAAAAGGGGGAATTTACTTTATAATATGTTTTAGCTGTTCAATTTTAATCGTTCAGTTATAAATTTTCTTTAAATTGAATTGTATGCGTTATAATTTAGAATTTTATTTAATCTCGTTTGATGAACCCTTGATTTACAATTAATATATTATAATATAATTTTAAATTAAGTATTGGTTAGCGGTATAATTTTAATTATTGTTGTTTAGTTTTTTAGCCAGTCATTCTTGGCTCGCATAGGAGATAAATTTAAAAATTAATATGAAATGTATCCGTTGATAATTCTTTTGTTTTCAATTTTTCATAGCAATTTTAATCTTGCGTTGCATGACGTGTGAAATTCTTGAGGTCGTTTACAGGATGTTACGTTCGCGGCGAGAAAAAGTTGCCGCGTAAACATACATATAAAGTACCGACTCCCGTTTCTTCCTCCTCGGGAGAATCCTGCCTCGAGAAAAATAAAGGCGTTTGGTTTTTCGGATGCTGACCAAATCCCAGCAGAAATAAGCGATAAAAAGTTTTTCAATTTTTTTCGTTCTCCGCTTGGGGATCTCTATTGCAAGGAAGCAGCGTAAAAAAATTACTTTTATGCAAGTCCTGAGCCTCGAGCGAGCGTTTCGCCTTTGCGTTTTCGAGATCCCTCCTCCAAACCCCAGGCCTCGCAGAAAAAAGCCCCTCACCCATATCACTCGACAAATGTCTCTATTCTAACGTCATTCGACAGCTGGGAAAAATACCCCTAGAATAACACAATTACTCACACTCCTTCCGGCTAGGAATTTCGAAAAGATGCCGTAAATTCTGAGCCCCACGCGAGTGATCTTGGACGCGGAATATTCCAAGATGGTGGGGGAGTCTGATGTCAGTTCACGTAATAAATTAATGGGAGCTGCGCTGCGAAGGTGGATTTAACATGCTTAATGGGTTTACCTTTCTTTTTTACCCCCGATTGTGGTTATCAGGCCTTGATCCCGTTTTTAGCGTTTCGGTGGGGAATTTTTTTTAGTGGTTGCATCTCCTTCCTATTTTCAAATTACGCGAACCCCTGGAGCTAAAAGCGCTATATCAAGTCGGCCTCTAGCAGATTCTTTGCGTAGCCCCGAAGGGTGAGCGTGCTCCGGTGCTATATATAGCAGGTTCTTAAATGGACGGTAGCCCTCATATGCCCCGAATTTATTGGAAAAATGATGTTTACGTTCCCCGAAACTTCTAAAAAAAATGGTTCTTTAACCCTTTGAAAATTTTTTAAGATTGATAAATAAAAGCAAAATATGTTGCTTAAAAAGCTTAAAATTATAACTCATTGATTTAACAATGTTTGTTCCTGAATCCATAAGTAAAATACTCTATAAGCAAACGCCTGTTTGGATGGATACTATTGAATTAATGTACGTGCACGCGCACACACACACGTAGTGTAAACGCTCGATTCTCTGACTTTAAAAGATCACATTTTCGCCGAATTGTAGTCGTACGACTAAATTAGTGCGCTCATGTTTTCATTTAGTTATTTAAGGGAGTTAATGTTTCATTTATCGGAATGTTGTTGCATTTATTGGGTAATTTTAATACCGTTGAAACAGAATTGATTGCCGTAAGAGAAGGTGCCTCCAGTTCATTACCGGAGGATTTGCTTCCGTTCACAACGAACCCTGAAATTCGGTTAAATAAATACGTAAAAGATAATTGTTTAGACTTTTAACAGTGGGGTATTTATCTACTTGACTACAAGTTGTAACTGAACTTTAGCACGTCGAATTAATGGGTTTATTCTCTCTCGTATAGACATGGAATATATTAGCATAAATAGCTGTACAAGTCTCTTTTGCAAATCATAAATTAAAAGTTAATTTTTTAGTTTTACAATAAATATCAGTTAGATAAAATTAGTCTTTAATGGCGTCAAATACACTGCAAGATTTTTAAGTAATTTAAAATGTGCGAATTTATGTTGGTTTTGATATATTGCAAGTTTTTGGGACTTAAAAGGTTGGTTGATGATAATTGTGAAACTGAGCATCGGACGTAAATTTAGTTGGACTTTGATAATCTGACTTCTCTGTATTGTCTAGGGCATTTAAAATTTTCTTCAGTAATTTAAAAGCCGCGATCGACTGGAATTTCATAAATATTCTGTTGGATTTCTTTAAAAATTTTCTCGATCTAGCACCCTAAGGAACGCTCAGTCAACCCATTACGGCCTAGAAATCACGTCCTCGTCCGAAGCGATAGGTTGAAACGGCTATCGCCGGCGTGGGATCGCTCTCCCCGTTTACAATTTTACCGGCTTAAACGAGGCTAAATCCCACCGTGATACATTGCCACTAATTATAGAATCGATACAGAGGGGGTGGGTTATCGGAGACAGCGGCTATATATTTTGCGCCGAATGAAAAGGAATCTGCCTTCAACGAGATGGGTAAGGGTCGGGGGGGGGGGGGGGGGGGGGGGGGAGGATAGGGAAATAGGAGAGGAGGGAACAGGGCAGAACGTGGCTAGACGTGGCTTTTCGGCGCCGCGTGATTGAGGTAATCTCTCAGTCTGCGCAGATAATCGTTATCTTTCCACTCTTCTGCCTTGGCAGCTTCAGCGCCCTCGCACTCTGCTTTCCAACCCATCCAACCTCCTGTTTCTTCACCTTCTCTCTCTCTCCATCTCCCATTCACCTCCCTCAAACGCGTCATTCGCTAACGAACGGCGGATTTCTGGGAGCAATCTCCGCGATCCAATCTCTCTCTCTTCTCATTCTCGTCCTCGCTAACTCTTGTCATTCTCTCTCCTTCCCTTTTCATTCATTGCTATCAAAATGTCGGAAAAATTTGTCAGATGTAACCGTTTGGGCCAATGAATTGGCAGCTTAGTGATGTACGCTAATTTTATTTTTAGCTCTTGTGAAATATCATAACTTATTTGAATTTATGCGAATATTCATTCGGTATGCGTACTTCGTTGTATTTACAGCATTTAATGCTGATAGATTAATCATATTAATTGATACATACAGTAGGAATGAATTATTTATCTGCTTCACTGATGCAAATCGTTTTCTTAATCTATTGTAATAAAAATTTGTATTACTTTAATTTAAGAAACGCTTTGGTGAATGTTATTCGATATTTTAAAATAAAAATTAAGCATGCATTACAGAGTAATGAATTTTGTATAGCTCCATAATTTGGGGTCGACGTTTTTTAGATATCACCATATGTGAATTTATCATTTCTCTAAAACTGCAACTTATAATGCATTGGACAAGCTGGTATAACATGATACTTAACATGTGATACGTTACTAATATTTTAATAAAGTAAAAAAGAATATTTGATGTGTTGTTGATCAAAGGAAATATTAACTTTGGATTCTCACTCACTATACTCGTGCAAAGACAACACAGTTCAGTTAATCAAGGATATTAATCCAATATTCTTGATAGTCCGTATGCTGTCATATAATTATTTTAAAACTATAACAACACCTTTTGATTTATTTGATAGGTAAACGGTCAAATTGCGTTTATTTTTCGATGAGTTAATTTTCATTTCTTATTTCATTTTTTTGAGCGTTACAGATTTTTCGCCATGCAACGTTTCCATTTCGCTCGAATAAATTGCATTTAAAAAATGTTCAAATAATGTGGATATTGAATATACATTCGTAGGAATTATAAATATCGTTTTATACCGGTAATTACCATAATGATCTTAATTGGATAGCTCTGTAAATGCCTTTTCCCAGTATCGTGAAACACTCATTAAAATATCATAGACCCATTTATATTCCTCGACTATGACGTATGCTGAAAGTTTTTTGTTTTGTCATTTAATAGCGTGTGGCTCTTTTATAACGGATGTATTAATCATTTACCTGACTTTAATGGGGAAATATCGTTTCCGTTCGCGTACATCCATTTCGGGCAATTTGCAACGCAGTATGCAAATTATTGCGTCGAAAACGATCGCGCAGTTAAAACCGTATAATTTTTGCCGGACACACTGTTTCCAAAGTTTTTGCTCTTTTCTGTTAATTTCGGGCAGTGTGATTATCGCGAGCCAGCTGCAATAAAATTACTTCTCGTGTACCGAGGTTCTATGTCATTTTAATTAAAGCACCGTCGCCGCATTATTAGTTTAACGTGGGAATTAAAAATATCCAGATCACTATCATCACTTTCATTTAAAAGCTGACCAATAAAATACGTTGACTTAATTATCAACGTAGTGAACTAGGATAATTTTTTTCACCCGATAAAAAAGGGATCGTGTGACCGAATGGTTTTCTATTTCTCTATCCCTCCCATTTGTGTCAAACTCAGCGTTTTAAAAACATTTTGATCGCGTCGGGTAATTAACTCGGCCAACAAGGTCTGTTGCGATGCACAGTACGCTTCTACGGAACGATACACGCGGCCGAATTCGACCGGTAAGACGGAAGCGTGCATATCCGCGTCGTACAGTTCGTTCGTGACGTTTGATATCTTACGACGGAGGCGATAAAACGTCCAAACTTAGTCGAGCGATCAATCGTTCATTCCGTTTATCGTAGATTATCCCGCATAATCTCGGCGAAGAGCAGGGGGGAGAGGTCGGATTCGCGTTTCTGGCTCTTGTCGCCAACGGCATTAATTTCTCGCACAAGACGGAACGAATTCGCCACTTTCTATACGTCGCGCCGGTCCAATAAGGATCCCGTGCCAAAACAATCAATCAAGGCGTGAATATGTTTTAAAACGCGCGAGATCGGACCATTCTCCCGACACCATTCTATTTGTCTACTAGATCGGTATGTCCGCCCTCTAACGGCAATTCATTCCAGGTACGACTTGGAGGGATTGTATTTTTGGGGCGAAACACGGGTTAAATCACATCCTCTCCCTCTTAACACATACACGTTCCTGCCGTTCGATATCTACCCCGTTATCGCCCTGTCATGACCTCTCTTCCATACCGCCCTCTCGTCTCTCTTCTGAGATTGCCAACACCAACTCTTTCCCACTCACTATGCTTACCTTTCTTCCCTCCTCGCCTTCCTAAACCTCCTCGTCTCCTCCCACCGCCCAGGAGGTACGATTATCGTATGTTCCAAAGGGAGAGGATTTAATTGACTGATTTATGCGACTATGGGGGTATCCGGCGTACTATTCTCTATACGACGGTTGACTCCCCCTCCCCTGTTCTATTTTGTGGGTTGGTAGGAGGAGGGAGGTTTGATTGGTAGGGGTGGCGATTGGACACGGTCGTGGAGGGTAAAAGGTTGGTTCTCGGAGTGATGTCGTTCGGTGTGGAGAGGTTCTGGTTGGGAGATTGCGGGTAGTATTCGAAAGCTATTCCTTTAGGGAATGGCTTTGGGTGGTCGAGAATTGGGAGAGATTGTGTGCGTGGGAGCGAGATAGGTGGGTAGTTTTGGTTTGGTTCGGTGCGTGTGGGGTGAGTTGACTTAATTGGATCAAGCTGGCGACACGAGTGAGATGGGTGGGCATTAAAAGGGTTTAATCGCCGTGTTGGAGTGTGGTTTGCGAAGATGCCGATCCTCATCTAAATGGGGTTTTGCCGCCGGATTTGATGGAAGACAGGTTTACGCTTTGATGTATCTGGAAGAGGCGGTGGTGGATATCGCTTGAGAATGGGAGTTTTATGTCGGAGGTTATATGACTTACGTGTTGTTATCTTTTAAGGTTTGTATCCATTTGTACGCGTGGTTTCGGAAGATATTTTTGGTAATGGTTTTAAATGTGTGACTTATTCATTGATACGTTACCTGTATAATTATAAAAAAATAATAAATGTTGAAATTACGTCTATATTATTTCCAATTATCTTGGAGCTGATTGTTGTCGAATTCTTAAAAAAAGAGCAGGTACGCTGCACTGTGTTGGATATACAGGTGGACCCCGCTTAACGCGGAGGATGCGTCCCTGACAACTCCGCGTTCGCTGTAGGCACTATAACCATTCATCTCTCAAAGGGAAATAATTTTACAAATGGTGTTTTTGGGCCCAGATTCAATGGAAAAACATATTATCACCAATAAAATTACACGATAAACAATATGATAAAAAATCTTAATGTATAATAAAGCACAAATATAAAAATCTTATGAGGATCTATGGGCCTCTGTATTAAAACAGGAGACTATAGTGCGTTTCCCGAAGTCGTACGGGTCAAATTCGCAGTATTCCGTCCGCATTCGGGTTATTTCGCTTAGGCTACGACCCAATGTTGCCACATTTCGAATTTCGCTCATTTCAACAGCAGCTGTGGACGAGTGAAGTTCTGAGAGCAATCGTGTCAACAGCGCTCGTCAAGAATTTTTGAAAGGCGTGGGAAATTTAAAACTCTTATTGGTTGACACTTTCTCCCCCTCACCCTACAAGTCTAACCGTAGACACGCCTCACCCGTACGATCTCTGGAAACGCAGTATAGTACTAGTAGGGTCGACTCCTTGGCTTTTTTTCGCTTATTACAAAAATTTTTCCCAGTAACATTCAAGTATTGCGTCGCAGCACCTCTTCAAGGCAGTCACTCGTGTGAATTCATTGTCGTGATAGCATGTGCATACGATATTTTTATATATAAAATTTTTGCTTTGTAATTTTTTGATAATTTGAAAAATACTGCATTATAAGGAATCCTCGTTGGACGCGGGCGCGTTAAGCGGGAGTCACCAGTATATGATACTAAATTTTCCGGCATCGGTTGCTGGTTTCGGGAGTTACATAAATATGATAGAATATTGTCATATTGGTGGTGTTAAAAACTTAGTTTTTCCCCTCATATTTATTGCCTTCCTCTTTATCCGTAATTTCCTCAGCCGTTTTAGTGGCTACTTCTGCCTTCAGACCTAGCTCCCTTACAGACTCACCCACGCAATTTTACCGGACGCTCAACGCATTCCCTCTCATATCAGAACGTATGGGTTTTCCAGGCCTAAGAGCTTTTACCGCACTCAACGGTTTTTTCTAATCACGCCTTACCCATCCCTATAAGCGTCACGTATTTCATGCGGAGTGTTACTTAGCACATCATCGTGGTGATCCCATCCCGCGTCTCGCTCAAGGTCGGTCATTTCGTTTATGATTCATAAGTGATTAATGGATGGCGGCGCGATCTCCGTCGAGCGCACATTAGCGCGGCGGAGGGGGGAAATTTTTTTTTATGGGTTTAAAAAAATTTCCGTAGTTTTTACGTTGTTTTGGAATGCAGTATTTATTTTTGTTGTGTTATATTTTTTACTATGAAGTGTATTTCTGGAAGAAAGTTTTTCTTCTTGACAAAACCCCTAAATAAAATGTTAAAATTATTTCATTCACGTTGGCATTTCAACAGATTAGTTGACAGTAAAACAAAGGGCTTTGCAGTGCGATAAAAGTATATATAAAATTGTATAAAACATGATCTCGTTTATGCAAAATTCAAGGGGCCTACATTTTTATGCTATGTAATGAAGATGTATACAAAAAAAGAGATTCTTAGAATAGCTAAAAATACATCTGTTCCGCTGGAAACGAGTGCGTTTTGTATAAAAGAACATTTTGTTTTAACAGATTTTTAAAATTTAAAATGTGAAAGAAGTGAAAACAATGCATTTATTTAAAGACACTAAAGTCATAAAGTGCAAGTAGCTGATTATATTTATTACTAGTAAGAGGATAATTATACCGCAATATAGTGAAATTAAATTTTAATTTAGCAAATGGATGCGTTTGGGAACGAAATAAACACAAAAAATGTCTCCATCGTAAAATAAATTTAAATTTACCGTCTAATTTGTCTTACATTTCCCTGGAGATTAATATCATTTTCTCTATCTCTCTCTCTCATTCTTATTTATCTTTCGCTTTAATCTTTTTCTCTCCTCATACTCACTGCCGATTCTTTATATTTTCTCCATTACACGCTCTTCCTAATTCCCTTTGTCGCCATAACTCTCCCGTTATTTACGTCTTCGTTTCTTATATTTGCCGAGCGTTTCTGTGTTTATTTTCGAAGCTGGCCAACCTCCCACACTTATTTCACTTAACCCTTGGTCTCGTCCTTCCCAACCTTGCTCCACCGCCCTGTTATTTTTCCGTCCTGCTCCAGGACCTGGAAACGAGATTAACCAGATAATGGAAATATTGATTTCAGGCTCCCCCGTGGGAGAATAGGCTTTCTTCCTTTTTCTTTTCTTTTTCTCTCCCGTGCCCCCAAGGATGGTTTTATTATATCCCTCCCTTAGTCTCCTTTAACGAAGACGGCGCCTATATTTGTCGATGTATATCTCGTATTCTTAGGAGTTTATGAAAGAAAATTAGGAGACTAAATGAATGGCAATTTGGGGAATGCGTACTCCTACTGGAAAACTTGATTAATGGGAAGATTTATCTTATAGTGTGACGTGTTTTCATTTATAATATGATAATTTATTTTTTAAACTTGGATTAATATATTTTAATTGTGTTCATTTTTTTGTTTCGCCTGAATTGGCTCTAATGAATGGTGCAAACTTTCAATTAACCTCTTTCGATCTACCAAAGTTATTGTTCTCCCATATTTCAGCCTATTCCTTAAATCATAAGGATTTATGATCCTCACTTTCCATCGTAAAAGAAGTTATGGATAAATATTTCTAGTAATTTTTGAAGTTACTGCAAAAATTAACAATGCGGCGACAGTTTTGTCTTCAAATCCTCTTAAAATACGGTTTTTATTGTTAAATATTTTATATGTATTGACAGATGTTGCATTTACGGGTTACAGCGAACATTTTATATTGTTATTTATGCCTACGAGATCACCATCGACTGACGTGATTCAGATGAGCAATTTTATCGACGTGTTTCGATAAAATTAAAAATACCAAATTTTGTGAAAATCCATCAGATGATTTTGAAAGTGAAATGTTTAGCTGAAATGAAGGTTTTTTTTTTACTGACGCCATTCCAATTCGCCAATTTCTCAAAGAACCGCTATATCTTAGTTCTAAATACTAAGAACTCATAACAACCCATCGAAAAAATTTGGAATTGGAAGACTTCCTTGGGGAGGAGTAGAGGTCAGTCTATATTGCTTTATACACATTCGCGTCTATTATGTACCTTCTAGAAACGATATGGATGCCGTTCTTTAACCAAGGGAAAAAGATTTTGAGGGAAAAATGTATTCATGGAAGTTATTTTGGTCCTTCGTATCCTTTTTCCTCGGCGCTGAAAGTCGCCGGGTATGTTTTTCCGAAACTCTTTCGCGATGATTACCATGGGATCCCTATAAAAGTGGTAGAGAGGATGGAGAGGAAAAGAGGGAGAGAGAGAGAGAGGAACGTAAAATTTCGAGTGCCTTTCGCTTCGTTAATATGTCGTGCGAGCATAAAAATGACGCGGAAAAATTTGTCGGTTTCGGAATTTGTGCTCTCCCCTTCAGTATTTTTCTGAGAACATGCTCGATTGCTTGTTTGCGCCGACGTGTTTTATGGCATTTCTAATATGAGGTTGTATATAAGGTTCATGTTTCGTGCATATGCGTAGAATGTTGCGTTTACTGATTATTCTTTGCTTTAATGCCCCTTGGTTTCACTTTGGATTATTACATTATGATAAAATCGCTATATTTAAATAAATAAATAATATATACAACTTATTTATTCACGCGGGAAAATAGTTGATTGGTACAATATTTATTATTTTATTCGACTGCGATATTATTGGGCGTATAAAATACTACGAGTTCTTTTTGAAGTCTCTAAGGTGCATATTTTTGGCGGACTACCAAGAATATTTTCCTTTATCTTCAATTTGAAGATATCCTGATTTGGTACACTATAAAATTTAACGTAAAGATACATTTTCTAAAGGCTGTAAAAATTTTTGTTGAACTTTGGAAAAATACCTTGAGGATGGATTCGTTTTTAGGCGCGTTTCACTTCCAGCCTGAGCGCCTATTATCGTCCGTCTGTCTGTCCGTCCGTCCGTCCGCATGTTCGTTCTCAGCTTCTACCCAACGGATTTTCATGAAATTTGATATTAAGGACTTAGAATCAAATATAAGAAGAAAATCGCAAAAATGAATCACGTACGCCAATCAGGGATACCACTTTACTGGTGACAAAAAATGAAATTTTCGTCATATCTCGTAAAGTATTGCTCATATCAAAATATTTTTCAAATAAAAGCTGTAGAAATGGTAAAGAAGAGTATTTCCTTCCCTATACATTTTTATCGTAGAAGTAGCCATTATCGAGAAAATCAAAAAAAAAATGTCTTAAATCGAGTTGAACTAAGAAAATTTCTTCATTGTTGCTAACATAAACAATCTCACATACAAACATTTAATTTCCTTAAGTGTGCATGCATTATTTTTAAATAGGATGAAAATGGATTATTTATGATGAGGAAAAGAACTTTAAAACATTATTTCCCTTACGTACAGGTATATGATTTCTTTCTAACATTCCATTGCACGAAACTCGCCCATTTGTGATACGCTGTACACTTTCCTAACTTGTTAGTGTTTGTTGAGGAAAATACTCAAGTTCTCACATTGATCATGCGTTTATCCAAGCTGTGTAGAAGTAATTGTAGGAACCAAATTTGCGCGATATAAGTTTCTACTCTAGTAAAATGCTCGGTTACAGTGTATTTCCCATTGTCCGTCTTTGTGTAGGTTATTTTCCGAAAAAACAACTCAATTTTCAGGACACGAAAATTTATACAAGATTCGGGCACAGGGATATCTTTATCATATTTCAACTTGACACAACGTATAAGAAAAATGTAACACATTGCATTGTTCTTTCACATATTTGATGTTTAGGATACCACTCTTCTTCAGTTTTCGTAAGTACTTTCAATACTTCTACATTTGCCACCCAAACGCTGAAGGCTTTCTTGAATCTAAAAGCGAATACAATGCGAATTCCTTGGAACAAAAAAAAAAGAAACGGTAACGAAAGCTCGATCATTTTATCCTCTCGAGAAGAGACGAAGGTTAACGTGAACCATTCCGCGGGATTACGTTTGCTCTCGAGCAATTGGGAGTGGAAGGATGTGAGAGAGACAGAATAGGGAGGGAAGGGGGATGTTCTTTCGAGGCGTGGCATACATTTTCAACAGCTTCAGCAACAACGTTTCCTCCAAAGGCAGCGGTGAGATAAGAGAGAGAGAGAGAGAGAGAAAGGAAGAAAGAGGTTCGATGAGAGCAATTTTTCTTGCAAAACTTTTGTTTTTTTTTTGTTGATGGAAGAGAGTCGCGAATCTTTAGTGTAATCTGCGCGCCTTCTGACTCCTTACTCTTCTGCATCCTTCGTCGTTCCCCGTCCTTCCTTTCCACTCCCTCTCCTTTCCCCTCCTCCCTTCTCCCTCCTCTTTTCCAACCTCTTCCTTCTCCCTCCCCCTCTCCCCTATCCGGAATAAGCTCCCCACTCCCACTCTGCTACGTCCTTGCTTCCCTCCCTCCTTCCCTCGTGTGTGTGTGTATTCCTCATACCAAAGGTTTTGACGTCTCCGTTTAGAGTCATCCCGCTTTTCGAGTGCCTCGCAGATGCTACGTTTTCCCTCCGCCCCTTCCCCCACCGACACACACGATGAAAGGAGCAAACAAACATGCAAAGGCCCACGCGATTCGCGATAACACCCGAAAGAGACTGAAAGATACCGCAGGAACATCCGAGTGCCTCTGCGAATATATACGTACGAGATGTTATATGCGAGAGCGCGAAGTCGTTCTCGTTTGTTTTTTTTCCTCTCTCCGAGGGAGTGAAATAGTAGTAGGCGTCTTCTATCTATCGCGATGTTAGTCAGTTTTGTGTTCTCTTAGAATTTTGATGGATGCGAGGAATGAACCAGACGCCTTTCAGGTATTAAGGAGGACGTAAAGAATGAGCTTGTTGAAGTAGTTCATGTACGTAGGATGCTCCGAGTAGATTAGTTCGAAACGACGTGATGTCATGGTTTCTCGGATTGGTCAGTGATGCATTTGGATTAATTTATGTGTTTTCCGCCTCGCTCTCAATTCTATGGCGTGGTGTTAATCTGGGCGAAATGGGTATCTAGGATAGCCTCAAAAAAGTGTATAGTTAAGCGAAACTTAAGCAAAAGCTTGAAGCACCAAAACATCAAAATATGTACGAAGATATAAAAATAATGCTGGTAATTTACGTAAAAAATTTGTTTCTCTTAATTGAGGAATTATGACGAATTGCGTGTTATTATGCATAATAAAAGAGCTGTATCTAAAACTACAAATATAAAACAATGAATTTGCCATGTTTTGTAAGGTGATACATATTTTTATGCTGATGGGTCTACATAGCTGCATTAATAATAATTAGCGTGTTAAAATGAATGCTCTTAGCTTCACGTTGTGTATTTTCTTTATCTTACTGAAAAATTCAAGTCATATATGAATAAAAAGTTGCTCAGTGATCAAGGTTGCTTAATACCACAATTAATTTCATCTTTAATTTCACGTGTTTAAAAAAATAGTTTTTACCTCGGAAATTAATTTTTATTTGTAGTTAATAATAATCATTTTAGGATGCCTGTAGATAATGGATTACAAACTTTACAATGAAAAGTCAACATTTTATCTGCCAAATAAATTATGATATATTACTCGACGAAGAAATATTTTGCTGGAAATGGAATTCCTTTCCATATTTAACGTGTAACATAAATAGGATTGCTTGTGGTTATCAGTCTCTGCTTTCCTTATGACGAACCCCATTCCTCATTGAAATTATGAAAGGGCAAACGTCCGTTTCAACCCCATAAGAAATCCCCGTAGGAGTCGCGATGCGGCGGGTGTTATAGCTAATTATTTCCCGTGTTCCCCATCAGTCGCCAGTTATACAGAAGATGAAATAAATCCCTTTACGAGAAAAAGGACGCAACTTCCGTCTCGTGGTTCGTCGAGATGGAATGTCGTTTAATTGGATGTGAGGGAAGGGAAGAGAGAGAGAGTGGGAGTTTGTTATGTTGATGGAAATCATTTCCTGCCGAAGAAAGCGCTTTGGGTCTTCCCTTAAGGGTTTTGCAGTGGGTGTAGGCGGATAAGAGAGAGAGAGAGATACAGAGACGATGACAGAGAGAGAAAGATAGGGAGAGTAAGAGAGGAAAGGGTCAGGAGAGTGGGACCCGAGGATTACTCAGATCCCAGGCGTCATCATTACCCATCGTCGCCGCCCTTTCCAACAGAGGGCGCCAGTATCGAGCGAAGCTTCGCGGCGCCGTCAGACCGAACAAAACACGACGCCCGAATCTGGACAAAAGGAAATGCTTTTGAAGGGTCATGGGAGAGTGATTGAGAGGGATTTATCTCCCTGGAGGAATCTGGGGAAATCCTACAGTAAAACATGGGTATCACGTATTCCGAGGGGAATGTTTCGTGTTAAATGGATTCGTGGCATTGGATATATCCGAAGAAATTGCTTGCCACTTACGGAAAATTCATTTGGGGTGCTTTTCTTACATATATATATATTGTTTATTTTCTGCAATGTTCTCGCATCCTTGTTAACGATCCAAGTAAATTTTTCTGTCGGATTGATGTATTTGAATGTTTGGTAGGGTTTTCAAATGAGATGACTTGTTATTCGGGATTATTGAAAGGACTGATTGGAAATGAATGCTGCATTGAATTTTTTGCTGTAAAAATTCTGAAATTTTGCCTGTATTAATTAAAAAGGGGTTGGAGGCTACGACGACATGGATGTTTCAGAATCAAGAAAAAACTTCTTAACCGTACAAAGCTCTGTATGGTTGAGGTTTTTTCTTAATTTTGAAATTGCATATATTAATTATTAAAGCAAGCTTTTGGAATGAATGACGTTTTTTTTACAAAACATTCCAGCGTTTTGTTCTTATATAACGGCACTTATTTGGGGGTAGCATTATTAAAGTATATTTGTGTTAAAATTGTAGCTAAGCAGTCATTTTTTAATTCGAATTTTATAAGAAATATGGCGCGGTTTTACGTCATGGTTGTGTCCGATAAACTATTGGCCTAGTTTGAAATATCACTTGGATGGCGTGACGTGCAGAAATATTAAGCTCACGCATACAGCTCAAGTTAGAACGGAAACTCGTTCAACTCAAAGGCTTCGATAAAGTCTGTTCATGATCGCTGTGCGGGGGTATAGATGGAAGGAAACGTACGTCTGAGATACCAGTGGTTCCACTTTGCCACCATTAAGCATTTTCTCGTAATTTTAGAGTGCTTTCATAGAGACAAGTCCGTTAAAGGTGACATTCATACCTTATCCTTTGAGCGACGCGAAATTTTTGAACTCTGTGATATATCTTTGGCACATGTAAAATAGACGTCGTTTATGAATTAGCGGAATAAAAATAATCTTACAATCGCCGTTATTGAAAGTGCTATTATTTTATGGGAGTGATGCATTCCAGAAAATATGTTTATACAGTATAACCTCGTTAATGCGAACTTCTAGGTGCTTAAATTCTTTAATTTTGCTTTTGCGAATCTTCTTGTAATAAACAAACTCGTAATAAAGTGTCAAAATTAGTCCGTAATTTGCAATGGTGCGTTTAAATTTACCTAAGCCAGTGACTCATATTAATAGTAATAAATTTTTATTGGAATGCTATAAGAGGCATTTAAATTATTAACTGAAAATACTATCTTTGCAAGGAACTGATATATGCTTCGTATAAATGAGAATTTTGTGATTATGAGATTTTACTGTAATTAAATATTTTGTGTAATGAATTTGTATATATTCCTTTCAGTAATATTTTATCGTTCCTTTTATGTATATAACCAATGGAATCTATATGTTACTTAAAATTCCGCCGAGATATTTGCCATGGTTCGTATATTTGACGGAACGAAAAAAATTACACGAAACGAAATACCTAATCTCTTATTGAAAATAAACGAGAATCAGTGAGAATATAATTCCATTTCTGGTGAAATAAATCTCGCACCGTTTCGTACAGTCCATTCAAATCACCCTTATGAGTAGGTACATAATGGTCAATAAATCCGCAGATTTTCCCCTCGATTCGTCCACGAGTCATTCGCAAGCGGTCATCGACGCAGGTTGTGGACTCGGACGTCGGGACAAATGAGCAAACATTAAAGGTCACTTATCAGAATAAGGGACCGTTATTTCCGTTCCCGACCGAGAGGGGACAAGTTCGCTGGCGGTGTGAAAGAGAGTGAGATATCGAGCGCTTAGAAATAGAGGCGGAGCCCTCTATCGGGAATGGTTCGTGGGTGGAGGGAAGCGGTGTCTAAAAGGACCCGTAGAGAGGGTAGTTGGGGAAATGAATAGGGAGCGAAGGAGTGGGAGGCGATGGAAAACGGTGGGGGAGGGTATTAAGGAGAGGGTCCGTAAGAATAACTGAGAGGTTGGAGAGAGGAGAAGGGGCAGTTTGTTGGAGAGAAGGATTCTTGGAGAGAGAGAAAAAGTGGATGGGGGAGGGGAAGAGAGAAAGGGGGGTATAGAAAGAAAGAAAGAAAAATGTCTTTATTGGCGAGGCTGAGACTAAGTAACCTAAACCGTTTACAATTTGTTTATATTCATATTATGTAGATTCACCCATTTCAGAATTTCATTTAAATACTTGGTATAAATTGAAAACGTGATCAATGAGCATATTTGAGAAAAACAGCGTCAACAAAAATTTGTTCGAAATTTACAGTATTAACTGACCAAATTAACAACGAGAGGAAATACTATTTTGCGAATTTAGGTGTACACACGTATATGTTATAGTAGCCATTAATTTTAGATAAAGAAAAAATATTTTAACGTAGAATGAGAGATGGAGGGTGTGAGAGAGGAAAAAATAGTGGGAGATAGGGAGGGAGAGAGAAAGGAAGGGGTGAAAGGGAGGGAGATAGAGAAAAGGAGGGAAAGAGGCAGAAAAGGAAGGGAGAGGGAGATAGCATTTGATTGAGGATGGCAACTTTTGGAGGGATAAAAGTAGGGGAAATTGTAGGAGGGTGGAAGAAGAAATGGAGGAGGTGCGGGTGGCCTTAGGAAGGCTGGCCTGCAAGAGGAATTGGATGGCAAGTGGGACACCTCTAATCCCCATCTCTGTAGATTGAAAGTAAATAATGGCTCGAGTCGGAACCACTTATCTCCACAGGAAGTCATGCCGCTGAGGAGGAGAAGAAAATATTGAGTACGGCCCCCGGTTTTAAAGGTCGCCAATTATTTTTAAGCGAAGTCCATTTACCCGGCTTCCTTCGGACCGAGAACTGGAAGGGACGGTGAAAAAATTGACACCCTTTTCTCCTGTCCCTGGAGCTGTTTTTCCCAACCTGGGTGCCGTGAAGTGTTCCGAAGGGTGCCGCAAAAAATATACCGTTTTCCCATTTTTAGCCTCATTTTGCATCGTCGGCTTTCACAAACGAAACCAGAGTTAAGTCGACCTTCGTTTCCTCGCAAAAGCACTTCGTAATAAAAGGAGATGTGGAGATTGGTGTTAGGGGTTGAACTTCACGATTATTACTGACGGTGGATAGGGGTGCCGCCAAATTGTGAAAAGTCACTCAAGGGTGCCGCGACTCTAAAAAGGTTGGAAAACACTGCCCTAGAGATTTGGGTTAAAGGTTTTGCCCGCTGTTGGTTAAAAAAAAAATTACTGTCCTTTAATTATTTGCCTGACGTAGCGGGTAATATCGGATCTCGTTGTTGCATCTCTATCGACTTAAGGGCAAATGCGAGCGTTTTGTAACCGTTACCATGCAATAGGTTGTAAGCTTAAAGACAGGTGTTCCCAAATTCATAAATATCGTTAAATGCGTTTTTCTCGGGAGCGTGTATGTACATGGGGTGGGAGATAAATATATGTAAAATTTTTTGTCTCCTGTGCAATGAAAGTCGAATGCGCATCAGGTCATCTCGGCCGGCACTTGATTTTTTTATTCGCTCTCTCGCACGCGGACCGCAACTGTTCCACGCGTTCCCACCGCCTAGGAGAACCGATAAGGAATCTCTTATATAGGCCGCTAGAATGCAATGCCATCTATGGCATAGGAGCATATGGCCGGGAGAGAGAGGAATTGAGACAGAGAGAGAGAGAGAGAGATAGAAAAAAATGAGAATCGGGAGGCGTGAATGGCCTCCGGATGTGGCAGGTGAGGGAAAAAAGGGGAGGGGTGAGTAAAGAGAAGGGTGGAGGCCAGAAGAGAAAGGAGACTTCAATTTTTGTTGATGGAGTCGGGGGGAGAGTCGGACTGGAGATGAGAAAATTGTCCAGACTCCAGCCTTTATGAGGTTTCCGGTAGATGGCGAGCCAATCGGTGTGGTTGGTCTGGACGGCCCTCGAAAACTCCAATTCCGTTCTCATCCACTTCGCTCGTCATCCCTTCCTCTCTAACAATTCCACTCTCTCATTCTCTCAATTTCTTCTCACCCCACTCCACCTTTCTCTCCCTCCTCTCTCTACTCCGTTCTCTCCCTCACCCTCCTTTCTCTCCACCTCTTTACCTCCTCCTCCTCGAGACCGCGTTCTCCATCGGTATCACTCAGCTGGTCGAATAATCACAGACGATGACCCAAATGTCCGTCGTCGTCCGGTCTTGTAAAAGTAAATGGACGCTCCTGAGCTAACGATATGCCCCTTGCTCTCACATACCCACGATCATTATAAGTCTTCACGTGTGGGCTTACTCGGATCTTTTTTAGGATGCTCGCGCTTTGAAATTGATAGTTATGGAAGTGAGTCACTATTAAATATGAATACATACTTGCAGGTGTAATGTATTCGTAACGGTAATTTTTTGGAAACGTAGAATTTATTGTTTTCTCCGGTTATTTCGTCTTATAATGATTGATTGGTTGAATCTCGGAAATGAATTAACGAAATTTCGATGGAGGGGTAGTTAACGTGTCTGGATCCCAATGCTATGGTTATGGGTTTGAATCCTGCCGAGGGAATGGCCCTATGTGTTCGTCTCTGCTATCGTTGTGGCCTTCACCGTAAACTGTAAAATGCTGTTTCTAGGCTTGTTGAAAATAAATAACTTAATAAATCACGAGTAATATATAAATCGTTCGCAAAACTGTTAATAGTTCCTTTTGTCAACATGTAATTTTTTCGTTATTTTTCATTTCTGCTATTTGCTAATCATTATGTTCGATTCAGATCGGTAAAATTTTTGCCCCTCCACGACTTAATCCAGTTTAAAATGTCGTGCGAGTTAACGTTTTGATTCATTACCTAAAATTAGTGTCCGGCCGCACCATTTACCATTTTTTTGAGTCTTAATTGATGCTGATATCGTAGAGTTACATCGACGGATATGGGAAGGAAACATCGAGACCGCTTGTAAATCACGCCTCGGTGCTGAATTATCATCTCTCGGGCGTAAAGTCAAAGGGTTTCAGAGGGAGAAATAGGGAAAAGGGAGAGATGAATTTCGCGATGATATATTTACCGCCGGAACGATGTCGTTCCTTCGAAATGGCCCTTTTTCTGCTCTCGCGGATAACGCGAATCGATACGATCGTCATCGAAAGATGGCGAGCGGTTGGTTAGGAAGAGTAATTTCGAGAGAGAAAGGAGAGGGAAAAGAAAAGTTAATATTTAATGGTTTAGGATAGTAGTGTGTTAGGGAAAAGTATAGCAAGTGAAAGGGTAAGAAATAAATTTATGTATTTACACGTGTGCACGTATAGTTGTATGTAAGATATGTGTACCAAACCCGATATGACGTCATATCTAGATCTGCCCTTGGATATCTCGATTCGGCCATTTTAGGCGGATCCCGATATGTTTTCGCGAAATGCACATTTTCCAGATTTTTCCTGGTTTGGGTTGTTTTAAATTCATTGAAATTTTTTATCTTTTTATATCCTCGTTCGTGCATCCACTTTTGGTCCGATCCAGATATATTTTCGTAAAATGCATAAATGATATTTGTAAGGAAATGGAAATGACGAGTGTAAGAGTAAGAGAGAAAGAGATAATAAAACAAATTAAAAATTTTTTTTTTAGGGAATACACTTTTATGTGAATTAAAATGCACTCAAAAGCAAAAAATAATTTTTTTTCTAGATAAATATTGTTATTGAAAAATTTGTATGCTTCATAAAAGTGGATGGCTTATTGTGGGAAATGATACTGGTATAATAGAAGAAATTAGTTGGTTAATAAAAAAAGCCATCCACTTTTATACAGCATACAAACTTTGCAGTAACAATATATATATATATAGAAAAAAATGTTTTTGCTTTTGCGTGCATTTTAATTCACATAAAAGTGTATTCCCTAAAAAAATTTTAAAATTTGTTTTATTTTATACTTTTTAGTCATTTTTATTAAAATGATCTAATACATATATTATAGCCAAAATTCGATTTGTTTTGAAAATTTTCAATTTAGAAAGAAGTGAGTTGGCAACCCTAAATGTTGGTGACAAACAAGATCCAAGCGAAAATCAATAAAAGTGTACAAGAAAGAATAAGGCGGAGAAGAGATAAAGCACGAGTAAGAAAGAGAGGAAAGGAGTTTTAAGGAGCAGAGGAAATAATAAAAAAAGAGTGGTTGACTCTCTTTCGTTTTTGGAACGAATCGTATGACTCGGACGTAATAAGGGTGAGCAGGTGCCTCGAGTTAACGTGTACGACAAACGATGCTGTCTCGCCCGTTGCTCTGCCGGACAGAGATAGATGTGCATGCCGGGGAGTGTAAGTGGGGAAGAAGGGAAAGAGGGGGAGGCGGGAAAAGAGGGGGAGGGAGTAAGGGGGGGGGAGGGTGGGTAGGGGAGGTGGGAGGGTAGGGAAGGGAAGGAGATGTTGCGCGAATGTCTAATGGAGCGGTGCATGACTCGAATCGCTAAGGATGGAAGTTCTTTCTTTCTCTTCGTTCCGTCTAGAGGGGGCGGGATTGAGGAGGAGGAGGAGGGGTCGGGGTGGATGGAGATGAGACGGCCGGGTTCTGGGGAAGAGGAAAAAAAAAGTTCTTTTTGTTTCTTTCTCTCTCTCAGGGAAAGTCGATCTCGTAATTTGAATTTCTGACTGCGCGCCGCGGGTTGGTGGAATATAAAAAAATAATAATAATATTAAGGAAGGAAACGAAAGTGATGAATTAAGGGGATGAAAACTGTTACGTTGAGGGTTACGTAATTTATTATTGCTGATGGCCGGATTGATTGATTGCCTTAATGTCTCGTCTTTTTTTTATAAAAAACCATGGAAAATTAAGATGCATGAAGGCGGCGAGCGAGTTGATGGAATTGGGCCGTGATGAGTACGTAAGAAACGCGTGTTGCGGGGCGAATTGTAACGGATGGTCAGGACTCTTATTGCTTCAACTAGTGGGTGATCCTGGTGGCTCATGTGCGAACGTATGGCGGCTATTACTTCTGCACGATGTATCGTATATTAATTGATGTCGATAGGATTCATCAAATGTCTATTCTTGATATACGATCAGCATTCGACAACATTATTTCATCTCTTTGTCTTCGTCGATAATTTTTTTTCAATATTCACATCAGTAAGCAACTCGATAATTCAACGGATGAAAAAATTAATAATGGAATTTCTCCTTGAAAACAATTAAACCGCCTTCCTTAAAACCAGCACCAACGAGGGCGCAAATGCTGTAAATCTCGGGTTGGTACGGCCTGCGAAATATAATTCATCATCCGTTTTTTTCTTCGTCCCGAAGCACGTCGGGAGATATCTGCATGGCCTTATCTCCATCCGTGCCCGTATAATCGCGAAGTAATCTGACCTGAATAATTGTTGACCCTCGGGGCGAGTCTTCTTAAGTGCCGCTCTAGGTGCGCTCGCTCTTCCTATCAGGTCGTTCTTGATTTAACCACGTTAGGTCAAGAGACTGCTAAAATTCCATTTATTCGGTAATTGGATTTTTTTCTTCGTCGTCGCGTCCGCTTCCTACCGAATGTTCACAGGGAGGGATTCCTTAGGAAAATATTAAATATATTTGCGATTAAAGTTATTCCGGGAAGCTTATTGTCTTAATTCGTGATTAAGGAATTCTGATCAAGGAAATTATTTTTGTTTGCGAGAAACGAGGCGAATTGTATAAGCTCTTTCATTAATTAGTCCCATATTCGGACTAGTAAACGGTAAACATTGGTCGTGTACATAGAGAAGTTTGGAAAATATTACTTCGATGTTGGCATTCTTGGTTATGAAGAGTTAGTCGTATTGTAAAAACGCGCCGTAACCATTGGATTGTTTGTGCGACTATTATCCAAGAAATGCTCTTTCAGGCGGAATATGGAACCACCGCTAATGAGAGAAATATTGAATCTAGTTTCCCAAGGACTCATGTATTAATTTTGAATCTTCTGCAGTTATAATCTACAGTTATATCTTGTGCTATATAAAAACCCTTAATCTAATTTTTGCTTATAGAGTTTTTTGTTGGCGTATATACGTATAATGCATGGAAATACTATTTTTTTAAAAAATATATGTCCTAGTTATCTCAGCACACAAAGTATCATAGTGAAATTTTAAAAAATGAGTAGCGTGCAATTTGAAGAAATAAGCGATCATTCCTTAGAATATGATCTCATTTTATGTCGGTGCATGAATAAATTATTTCAGGGGGTGGCTTTAATAAATACTGGTTTAATTTTAGGTGAGGAAGTTGTATCTCGCCGCTTGGGTGAAGTATTTCATTTTAATGTGAAGGGCATAGTTATGCTTAGAAAGATAAGAGTCTTGAAGGGTTAATAATAAAAAAAACTCAAAATTTCTCTCGTTGAGCAAAGTTCGTCTATCTTCGCCGTGCCTTTCCTTCCATTTAAGCCTTCGTTAAATTACCAGCGTTTTAACTCGAGTCACTGAAATTCTTATCTAATTATTATTTAATTACAATAGTTCAGGACTTCTACGACGCTCTCCTACGAACTTTTCGAAGTTGTATTGCTCTCGAGATTCCAGCGTACTTTGGCTTTTTTGCCTGTAAGTACGAGCGATTGTTAATTATTATGTAGGCGGTGACTAAATAAATTGTTAACTTATATGCAGTGGCATGAAGTTCAAATTTTTGGCACAATATTAAAAATGTGTGTTCGTCCCTTTCGTTAGGTATTTATAATTTAGACAATGTTTTTTCTCTCCATTCAGCGAAAAACGGTCCAGAATGGTTTCCTTATGTGTAATTCTGGCGATCTTTGTCGTAGCTGTAAACGTTATCAAAACAAATTTGGGTACATTATTCTTGGGTGTGTAAACAAGCATATAAAATGTACACGCAATATATCAATCTTTACAGAATTCTGAAACATTTATTTAAAAACGACCGGTTTTTAGGCGCGTTTCGCCTCCAGCGTGAGCGCCGATTGTCCGTCCGTCCGTCCGCATGTTCGTTCTCGGCTTCTACCGAACGGATTTTCATGAAATTTGATATTAAGGACTTACAATCAAAGATAATAAGAAAATCGCAAAAATCACGTAAGCCACGTTACTGGTGACAAAAATGAACTTTCCGTCATATCTCGTAAAGTATTGGTCGTATCGAAATATTTTTCAAATAAAACTTGTAGAACTGGTAAATTAGAGCATTTCTTTTCCTATACATTTTTGTCGTAGGAGTAGCCATTATCAAAAAAATCAAACAGGAACGTCTTACAAATTTTCTTGCATGGTTACTTCTTCATTGTCGCTAGCATAAACAATCTCACAACACAAACGTTTAATTTACTTACGTGTGAGTGCAGCATTATTAAATAGGAAGAAAATGGATCATTTATGACGAATAAAAGAACTTTAAAACGCTATTTCCCTTACGTACAGGAATATCATTTCTGGCTTAGGTCTGTTAATAGTCACCCACAACTAATTGTTTACTGATCATGTTTTTAATTTGTCTAGTAGCCAAGGATATGTAGTCTACAGAGGAGTTATATCTCGCTTGACTTGCGTTAATTTAAAGCTTGCTAACCCATGACTGATTGGCTCATCGCGACATTTACAAACCCGGTCACCGGACAATGGGGAGGGATAGTTTCGTTCCAGCCGAGGCGAAGGGCGCGGTAGCGCCCAGAGACGACTACCCATTATTACAAAGCGAGCCGAAGGCTCGTAAATATATCCTTTCAATGTTATATATTTTATAAAAATTCCTCCGATACTTCTGAAATGGGTTTCGTTTTTATCTTTCTATATCCCTCGTTATTACTTTTTTCCTCTAGGTAAATAAAAACGGGTTTCTAGTGGCAACGGCATGTTTTAATGATGGGTGACTAATAACAGACCTGTTCCTCATTTCTTTCTAATACTTCATTTCAAGAAACGCGTCCATTTGTGATACGCTGTACACTTTCTTAACTTGTTTAATAGTGACAGTCATCGTCGGTACTGGTCGTGCTTAAAGTTATTGAAAATCGTTAAAGGTTAATATACTACGTGGATCTTTTATAAAGCTGTTCCAATTTCCAATATTGCTTTCCGCCGGTAATAGACCACTTAAATGGATTCTGTTCAATGATTCTCTACCTGAGAAATCGATACTCTCTCAGGTTGTTATGGTAATTGAATTCAGTCTAGAGCTGGATGAGAGATCTCCCCATACCACTGTATTAAATACTCGGGTTCACTGTGTCGTGTTTGATTTAGATATTCAAATTTATCTAAAGCAGCTTCTAGATACTCTAAAATCCATGAAAATTCCTCTTCTTCCACTTAACTGCACCTTCCAAATTGGCACAAATCTAATCTTTTTGATTTATTTCGAAATATTTATAAATGCTTTCCCTCTTAATGAATTGGTGAATATTTTGCTGAAGAGCGATTGTGGTGGGCGTATGTTCTTTGGAGCATTCGTATCGTCTGCGAACCAATCAGCGGTATGTTTAGAGTTTTTGAATAAATAAAAAAATATAATTCGCGCCATAAGGGGTAATTGGTGTCTAAGAAAGCGTGTTAGGAAAGATCGACTTAAGTTACCTACCTAAAAATATTTTGAGAAATTATTACGTAATCATTTTTTTAAATCGTTGGTTATATCCCTGTCTCCTCGTTAATCACATATTGCAAGGCTAATCCGCATCAAGGGCTGCACTTAAAATATTTCATATCGAACACGTGACATCTTACGTATCGTAAGTGCACGTTAGAATTTAATGGAGATAGTGAAGAACGAAGATCGCACCTTCGAGTGCGCAATTTCTTTAACGGAGCAGGATGAGAGGAAAATGTCTTTACGGTCTAAAAGACGAAAGAAAGGATATATGCCGTGTGATTTTCGTTTGATGAGCCCATTCCGTCTTTTAACGGCATGGAGCTAGGCAATAGACGGAGGCTAAGAAAACAACAAGAAAAAATCGGTACTGCATACAATGTACAAACTTTCTCATATACTAATGCGTCGTTTAGTTATCTTTTGAAAAATGTGTACTATGTAGAATCGTTATAAACATCAACTTGGCTACAAAATTTGATGAAAATCGTATTAGCCGTATTTTCTAAAATCCAATTGTTATTAAAGTTGCCCGAGAATAAACTAGCCTTATATTCATTCTTTGAGAAATATAAAATATGTAGCATTATTTCAGATGTAAACTCGAATAACTATACGAAATTTGATCAAAATAGTTGTAGCCGTTGTTAAGAAAATCATATTGTTGTTAAAAATGCGTAGAATAAATTTCCCTTAATTATTGAGCATAGTCAACCATTTCTTCATAGCTTCTATTTTGTATAATAAAATTTAGAGATTACGAGATTTCATTCATTTCGCTCTACCATATAGGCTCTAGGGCCAATCAGAGACAGACACACGGCATGGCGAAAACCACTTTTTCGGACTCGGTTCACCTGAAACTTATATTTCCGTCAAAATTTCGAGGTCCAATTTTTTCGCGATAACAATACTTTCTCAATATACGTCGTACATGAGAAAGTAAAAATGCAGGCCAATCAACCGACTGCGGTTTATGGGTGGTTGCAGGCTACAAATAAGGAAGAGATGCCCTATCGGAGCGACTTTTTGTCAGATTTATTTTTGGACCTAAGGAGAGGTCTTAATTATAAGTTAAGAGAGAGAAAAGGGTTTTGTTTATCTTTTGCTGTATTTCCGCGACGACGGCAGAGGGATGTTGAGGATTCCAGAATTCGATATACCGGTACAAACACCAATTAAAGCGTTTCTTTTTCAACGTAAAGTAGACGGTAAATTTAGTGTCGCCTTTGAAATTGCGAACGTGGTTCATCGTAGGAAATATCTTTGTCAGTAGTCAAGTGATCTCTCCTTTCAGCCTGACGGAATCAATCTACGCAAAGAATTAATCTATTTTCTTTTCCCCCATCATTTATCGACAGAAAAACATACCGTATTCTCTCCTCTGTATTCTATCTCCGTGTTAGGTGATCAAATGTCAAAACCTTTTAGCATTGCTCCTAAAATAACTTCGTGGATACTTAACTGAAAAGTTTTCTTTTTCGTATTTAATTTTATGTTATCAAACATAAATTCACTGTATTAATTTTTGTCGAAACAATTTGAAAATTGGTAATGTACTAAACCTTATATGTACGTGGAATTTGCGTTGAGAACGATCCCCTCGGCGTATGGCTGAATTTAGTGTGTCCGTCATTAGTTGTGGAATAACTCGGTCGGTTGCTGTGTACGGACACGTTGTTTATATGCGAAGGTGACGTAAGGAGGAAGAAATAGGATCGGCGAGGCCAGAGGAAAGAAATTGGCTCTTCTCTCTTCTCTTTGTACGATTTTTTTCCTTTTCCACCTCAGCCTCCCGAAAAAACTGCTATCCTGCCCATCCGATCCGTCCCATCCTCACCACTCCATCTCCATCCCTGGTACCCGAGATAACAAGCGGGTAACAAGCCCTCTTTCGCAAGTTTATCATTATCCAGAGTCCCCTTGGTCCAAAGCTCGGCTGCTTTCCCCACACCCTAATTTCCCCTTCCTCCCCGCCCTGTCTTCTCAGGGGGATAACGAGGCTGATTAAAGGAGAGGTTGGGTCGGGACAGGACGTATTCAGCGCATTCTGTCTTTCCTTTAGGGCACTTTCGAGTGAGTGCGGACGTGAGGTTATGGGAGGGAGAGATAAAAAAAATTGATCGATGGACGTCTTTATTGAAAGAGGAGTTTTGAAGGGTGTTTCATTATTGGAGAGACGTTTTTCGCCGCGTCGAGAGGCTGTAGTTTGTTCGATCGTTTGTGATAACTTGACATTTTTGAGGTTGATTCCTGTCGCGTGCATCTATCGAAATGTTGAAGAAGCTTTTAAACGCGTGGTCACGAGGCGATGGTCTCTTTGGATAATAAAGTGTAGGGCATCATTTAGGTAGGTATGTTGAATGCGTTTTGTTACGTAAAGGGTGTTCAGTTATGAAACTGAGGGGGGCTTTCGTATTATACTACCACCAGCGATTAAAAAGTTTTCATAAAGCGAATCGGGGATGGTTTACGAATAAAACGATGCAAGACAGCGTTTAACATGCTATTCTGGTGGGCTGAAAGGGATGTAATCTCTTAAGTGTGACTTCAAACTGATCTTTTCCTTTATGACTTTGAAGCCGCATAAAATTACACCTGTATGTATTGATTAATAGGTTCTCTGCATGTACTATATTCTTTCTTATTTCCTCTTTTGACTGACAATGAGTCATGAATCCTAGAAGCAGATGAGTAATCCGCATTAATATTTCAACTACAATGTTGTCGCCATTGTTGGGAAGTAGCTGATTGTTTATGTTCATAACATTAAAACCCATAAAGTAAGGACGATGATTAATTTTTTTAAAATTTGTGGTCGTCGATTAAATAGTCTTACAAATTAATAGCACTTTATTTACAAAACGAGTGATTCTAACGGTTGTGTTTATGTTTTTTATATGAGATTTCAAATGTTAGTTTTCAACGATAGTTAACTTATTTGTAAATTTTTCTTTCCGAGGTATTAAATGAACGGATAAACGTGGCGTTGGTTTTGGAGTTCACCTATCGTTATTGCATTTTAAATAGCATAGAAATCAAAGTGAGTAAATAGTATTGAAGAATTACGTCAAAGGAAAGGTACCCGTAAGGCTTTCTATATGAGGAAGAAATTCATGGTTGTCTGTCTCTCTCCACTTCGTGACGTCTTACGGTCTGATTCGGATGATAACTTGTCAACGGGAAGAAGGGAGAATGGGAGTGATAGAGGATGTTTAGCGGTCGATTGCCAATGTCTTTCCAGACGAATTGCTGCTCGAACCGACGGGACGGCTGTCGCACATTCTTCACCACGGTTAACTTTAGTGAAATTTACCAAAAAAACGATTGTTTTGTTTTATAGCTCGTTTTAAAAAATGTAGGACAAGCGAGCTATTGTTGTCACTTTATCGTCCGTCCGTCTTTATACATTCAACTTTTTTTTGTTTTTAAGAGATATATGAAAAATTCCTTTTTTTGGTTGGATATGTACTAGTTAAAATATTAAGATTCGACTGTTGCGGAACCTCCGTTAGTTTGAATTTCCGTCATACGAGGGCGCTAAATTTGGAAACGAGTGAAGTTTAAAATAGTATTACAAACAGTCTATTTATACTATAAATGTGATATTGAGATGGTTGGGTGTGGTGGTGATTTGGTAAACGACACATTGAAGTATACCTAATCAAGTATGTTACTGCAGTTTTATAAAAATATCAGAAACTTTAAATTTGAGACAGAACATGAAAAACAGAGACGCATTTTCTTCGATGTTGTTGTGTAATTGATATTTTTGTTCTATGCATTAACATAAATCGTATATTTGTTCTTGATGAATGTATATTTGAACAAAAAAGTTAATTTTCTTCGAAAACGTGCATTCCATAATGGACAGATGCGATTGGACATTCTTTTTTTTTTTACAACGGAACGAAAGACGTGAGAAACTACGTATCTGCTCTCTTGTGCTCCACTCCGAAAGGACTTGGCGTGACCAGCCACTCTATCTGTCCTCCTCTCCCTTCTTCTTGGCCGCTTCGAGTCTTTTGGGGATCACGTCTCCCGTCGTCCAGTTTTATGGAACATACGCTAAGTCTATCGCCACTAATTATAGCTTGTTTTATCCCCGATGTCACACCTCCGTACGGTCGTGAATTGGAGTTGAAGGGATGTAAGACGTTTTAGTGAGGCCGGGCTATGGCCATCGTCGTCCGTGTCACTTTTTTCTCCTCTTTGAATTCACGTGCGAGGAAGTTATTAGGTCAATTCACCGTCTCGTGTTTCTGCTTATCTGGTCGTAGCTATCTACCGAAACTTTAAGTGGGCTTCTCTGTGCACTTAAGAAACTAGAGAAATGAGCTTAGGTATGGAAGTTTTTACGCAAAATTATTCTTTTTGGCTACGCGTTGAGATAAGGATGAGGATTGAATTAGTTAAGAGAGGTACGGGCAGATGAAGGTCATAAATAACGGAGGTTTAAAATCAAAAAATAGCGTTCAAAGTTGTGGTATTTATTAAAATTATCGTTACCCAAGGGTTTTTGGAATAATCGTTTTCTCCTACGAGATTTTTGGTTTTAATAATATTTTAATTATATTATCATTGACATTATGGCTAAATATTCTTGTAATTACCGAGTTTTTTAATTGAAATTCGACCCCATGGGTGGCCGAACCACGGCTCTTTTACATTTCTATTCAGGGGCGTGTCAACACCTTTTACCGCACAATACAATAACACAATGTGACTAAAGACATGTTGGGGATGCATAAGGTACACTCATTCTCTCTGTTTTGCTTCGAATGCAGGTTTTGTTTACTGTTCATAAATTTATTTGCACAGAATGTGTATCGCGGATCTCGAATTTCGGAAGATTACCGTACCAGGCTTAATAGCAAAATGTTTTTCATTAAATTCCCTTTTTCCCTTAAGCACGTTTTCTTCGCATGATACGACGCTCTTTTTTAACTTACGGACGACAGGTTGATATACTGACATGGTACATTTATGAAAAATAAATAAAAGTTTTTCCATAGTTATTGGTTGTAGGCTCAACTGTCTGGAGACACCTCACGTTTAACGTCGCTTCATGTTATTTGCTAGGACATTTACATTACAGGAATTATTACTTACTTGGATTTAAGCGGCTCCAAGAGTGATTTTGACATTTATTTATTGTGTTAAATTACAAACATTAACCTGTGTACGATAACTTAGGCATTTAAAGTGAGTTAAAGATACTAGATTTTTGGGTCCACGCGTAAAATTTTCATGTGTGTGTTAGGAATGTTCGTAATAATTCATTCTGAAATTTCAGCCGAATTTCTTGATAAATACTGAAAACTTTTACTGAGTCGAACTACTCGTTGTTCTACCAGAATGGACGTCTCTTCGTATTTAATCAGTCAAGTTTGATAAAATTTCATTTGCGTCAATCACAAATTCCGATGTAAACCTAAATACATACAGTTTGCATCTATGTTGCTGCCAATCCCAATAGATTTTCCTCGTTCAAATTTGAACTCGGCTTGGATTTTAGGTTGTACACAAAGGTATCTGTTTCCATTACCCGTTTCTTTGCAGTTCCTCTCAACCAATGCAGACGGGGTATGTACGATACATCAATAAATCCTACGTTCGCGGTAAAAATAAATAAAATATTGGGAGTTATAAATTTACGTAATTGAACGAATTTAGTTTATTACAGTTTCCTTCGCTTTACGGCAATTTAAACATCTAAACTGGACTCACTCGCAAATATTGTTAGTTGCTGTTGTAGTCATAATTAAAAGACGTGTGTAAACAAAAAGAGCAAAAAATTTATATCCAATCGAGGAAAATAATTTTAGGGCATTTATTCATATTTTAAACCGTAGGACGTTGTTTTACGAGTTTCTGTTCCAGGCCGGATTGGCATAGTTTCACAAGCGTTGCTGGTTAATGATTACTTTAGTTTTGCAAGCAATAGATCAAAAACTGGTGCTGTAACTGCATAAGTTTTCAACCGTGGCATGTCAAAACAATTTGTTGTCATAACAAGGGCCAACGACGTAATTGCCGCTTTGGAAAGCCTGGCACAAACGTGAGATTTTTTTAAATTTATTTTTGCCACGCGTTAAATTGGAATGGCGTCTGCAGATGGCACCGCCATCGCGAGTAGCTTCGAAGTTTTGCGAGTCGCGAGCAAAAACTGCGAATCTTCAATTAAAATGACATTTCGTCATCCGTAACGATAATTTCTCCCTGTCAAAGGAATGTCGAAGTCAAGGTTGCTTCACCTGCACTATCCGAAACGAAGTGAGAAAATTAGGAAAGATGTTCTCATTGAGGCATATTTTTAAAGGTCTGCTTTTTTCCCCAAACGTTTTAAATGGAATATATAGAGACTAATAAATGCCTATAAGCAAGAAAATAGACAATAGAAAAATCTAAAATTCCTAAAATGATCTCCATTGGACTAAGAACGTAGCAAAAAGCTTATAAGCGGCATAGGTTGCATTTCTTTTTATGGTTCTCTAATCTTAATATAGGGTAAATGGAAAGTAGTATACTTCAAAGATATAAATCTATAACTTCTTTTTAGTTCGTCGCATGAACTTTAAATTTTCAACGGAAATTGGAATACCCATTCTCTTTTCAAACTCGTTATTATTCGTGAATTTCACTTTGAACGATCACGATTTGTGTGTGAGGTCGTTTATTTCATAGGACGAAAGGACCAGTCATTGTTAAATAAAAGTGAAGCCGAAAGAAGCGAGGCAAAAGGATTGACATTTCTCTCTCGTTAATTAAATTTTTTAAACTCAAAACGCTACTTTTCTCCTTTCAAACATTGCCGAAAATTGAACACTATAATATCTAATCCTAAACAAATTTTCATCCTATAAATCGCGTATGTTTCCGCCGCACGGAAAAAGAAAATTTGTTACGCTTGCTTTACGATTCTTCTGGGTAGCCGGGAAAAAACGTGAGTCGTGTGATTCATCGGAAAGTAGCGGACTACTAAAACGCTCGATGCAGGAAAAAAAATAGTACTAACATAAGTGACTTCGAAGGAGCTTTAATGTTTATTCTGACACTTACACTCTACCTCTTTGTTTGTCATATCCTTCTCGAAATCTTTTAGAAACCGCGGAAGGACGGTGGCGCCGCTCTTACCTATTGGACTAACTAATTCGCCGAAAGGCGATAAATAAAACTATCACCTTTTTCGCTTACTTCCTTCGCGTATTTGTTGTCGTTTTTTAGTACATTTGTTTTTATTCGTCATTAATTTTTTTTGCATATTCTCCTCTCCCTTCCGCCTTCGGTCGCCGTAAAAGTGTACTCAATCCTGAAGGTTTACGCTATTTCCACAGGTTTGAGTGAAATGAGCCGAAAATTCGTCCGTGAGTACGATTCGGTGCCCTTTTCCTTTTACTGCCCTTCCCTGTAACAGCCAGACGTATCCCTTTTTTAAGGTTCTCTTTTTTTTTAGCATTTTTAATATATACGTCCCGCGTTTTATTTTTTTTATCCGGTGGATGAACGTAAATAGTGACGATTTTGCTTTCTAACTTATTTTTCTTCCCGCTTGACGCTTCCGTTCTCTCGTAAATGCTATACCGAAGGTGTCTTTGAGAGTGGATTGCTCGGTAAGGTTGAGCGAGACTAATGGCGTCAAGTGGGTGAAGATGGCCGAATTACCGAATAGTGCTCGAGTTACTACGTTCGTGATCAATTGGATTCCAGCCATCGGTTGAGCTTCGTATTCCATTTCAGTTTGGCTGGCTGTGAATGTAATTCCAGCGCTAGGATTTTCGGGAGTGTGGTCGATAATGTCGCCATATGCTGCTTGGAGGAACAGGATGACATAGCAAATGCGTCGGAAGTTTCTAAAAATGGAAAGGAAAAAGGTGATCTAGTTCAGACCTCCAGAAGAGGTATGCGAGATACGTTCGGGAGCACTTCAATTATTATTTGAAAATATCATAACACTATGCCCTATAAAGCCAGACTTCTTTGAAAAACTCTTACAAAATTCCGTAAAAAAGAATAAATTGGGAAGTAATCTAGTAAAAGCCTTTTTTTTTATGTATCTGTAAATATAAAATTAGTGTGTGGGGTATTTATAAAAAATATTGGAAGTAAGAATAGGTTGAGAAACCACGATATAGTTGACACAATTATTCATAAGTCATTATACAGACATATATAAAGCATTTCAAAAGAGAATATTCGAAACCATTTTATGGATAAAATAAAATTTACTTTGTCGCTTTTAAAGGCTGGAGAGATATAGTCTGTTAGGTGCAAAGTAGCCATCCTCAGTAGTATTATTCTAATAGTTCTCACAACTCGACTTCTATTGTCTTGCGCGGAATTGCCGCGCAGGTACACCGGCTGTCGTTACCGGCGAGGTCCCCCTGCCCTTTTCGCCATTAATGGCTTTCCAAACTGTCTCTTTGTCCGAATTAATTTGTCTAGAGGCCGTATTACCTAGAAGGTGTAATAGCGAAACAAGTTTGAAGAACGAACCAGTGAGCGGATTTTGTTATGGGATTGTTCTCACTGCCGTCAAAAACCGGCGAAATATCACCGAGGCGGCTGCTTTGGGTGTGAAGTATTCAGGTTATCTATGCAACCGTTTATTAGGTACATGAATCGGATTGGCCATGAATGAGATTCATTGGGGATATGGAAAAATAAGTGATTAGTAAACAAAATTTGTCATTTTAAAGGCGAGGAAACAATGGTTCCCTAAATCTTCGTAGACGCGGCACTCTTAAAGTGATACATAGAATTTCGTGGCACCCCCATCCTGAAACTAGGCTATATATGTCTATGTGGGGTATCAAAACGTTTGCACCCATTTATTCATTTTCGCGACATCATCGTCAATGTATTAGAAATTACCCTAATGACCTATCTTTGATTCGTTCTCAGTGACTCCTAATAATAAGGTGCGGAGTCACAGGTCGGAACCACGTTTGAGAAAACTGGGATAGAAACTACAATTAAAATTTATATTCCCGAGAGATTTTGTTTTTAATTCGAAAGATGAAATGAACTAGTTCGAACTAAATCGACAGATCCCAAAAGGTGCTTAGTTGTGTACTTTTTAACGTCTTAATTGCGTTATTCTCTCTGATTTCAGTTTTAATTGTTAGTTGTCAGAAACTCCTTTTGATGCTTATTAGGGAAATGAAGATGTTGGGTTAACTACTTTTCAGAAGACAAAGTTCTGAATCTGAGTCTGATTTCTCTCATTGGTCGTATATCCATTCGGATGAAGTTGACGCAACCTCTTAATTGATACTTTACGGTTAAGAATAAGCGGTCCTGGGTCAAGAGCCATCCAGATTACTTCCCCCAAAGCAGATATAAATAGCGGCAGTTATTGCTCATTATTACGGTCGGAATGACCCTGGTTATCCTCATCCAGCCAGTTAGGGGATCGTAAAACTCTCTCGCGAATGCGTTGCATAAAACACTTGAATTATCACTGTTGTGACATGTGGGTCGTTGCCAGACAGGCCTCAAGAGGAGAGAATGGAGTCATCACAGTCAGCCGGATGCGTTTATGGCAGTGATTAATTGCGTTACAAACAGTTTTCCTTTTTTTCTTCTTAAATTCGCTTTTCGAGCTTCGTGGCGTCGAAACGTTACGAGAACTGTCAAGGAAGAAAACCATAATGACTCCGTTTGGTGCGTTCGCGGAAATTTCGAGGTCTTTCGGGATTATAAAAAAAGAGGGAAATTGGTCGTTGATGTTGCGAATTTTCCGCGAGGGCGAATCGATTGTCGGCGTGAGGTAAAATTGCCTATAAAGCCGGGGCGCGATAAAGGGCGAAAAAAATACGTTCCACTCGAACGCTTCCTTTTTGAACTAACGCGCGAGAGAGAAGCACGCGAGAAGAAAAGAGGAAGATTTTTATCTCTTTATAGACACACTTGTATACACACATACACACACATATATATATAAACGAAACGCCTGAGTCCTACCTTATCCCCTATACAAGGGCGAGTTTCCACTCGCTGTCTTCTTTCAATCTCTTCCTTTCCCATTTTCATTTCTCCTCGCACTCTATCCTCTTGAAAATTCCACTCGCACTCGACTTCTTCATTCTAACAAGGGGGAAAATAAGAAAAAAAATCTGAAAACTCCACTACCTTCTCGTTCATTTTCTCCTCTTTTTCCTCATCCTCTCTCTCTCTTCATGTCTTCCCTCTCTCGCTAAAACTCTCCCTCTGTCTCTCTCTCTCCTTCATTCATTCATTCATCCTCTTTCCCTTTCATTCTCAGGTTCCTCTTCATTCCACACCCTCTTCATTCTTTCCTTGTGGTCCCCTTTTCAAGGTCTCCTCTTCCTCCCATCCAGTCAATTCCCTTTTGCTGTTATCCACGGCCTTTTGTGCGACATTTGATGTTTCTCCGCTCTCCCCCTCTCCTCTTTTTATCCCCTCTCTCTTTTTCAAGTTTTTCCCATTCCTTTTTAGCGCTCCGAGAGGTTCTCCACACTCCATGGCCCTTCGTGGTTGCTCTTCGACGAAAAATTTAATTCTATCGATCACGCGCACATGCGCGTCTCTTTTATTTTTTTTTTGTTTCTCGAGGCTACCGAGAATTTCATTCATCGGTGCGTAACCACGAGTAAGACCGGGAATTTATAAATAAAGGGCTTGAGGATTGATGCGGTTATTTCGGCCGGAGTAATTTTGTTTTATTTTTAATTTTCTGGCGTGCGCTTCTGGTAGTTATGAGGAAGTACGGTATGGATGGAGGTGCTTTGTAAGAGACGTACGATTGGTTCGATTCCAAGGGCGAGTAGGATACAGTAGTTTTCTTGTTAAGCAGTATTCTCCATTTTGTAAACCCGTACTTCATTGTAATAGCGTTGAAAAATATTTTCATAAAGATTATAGTCAAATAAACTATGTAGAGTGCTTGCTGTTATAGTTTCTGGTGATAATAAAGTTAAACATTCGCGTCTCGCTTTTAATGGCTATCGACTCTATAAATATTCGTTAGTTACACTTGAAGTTTAAAGGGTTTCCCGTAATATTTAATGCGAATATTGGCATGGATAAGACAATATCGTTTTACTCTATTAGGGGGAGAGGGTTTGGAATGAAAAATTAATTTGTTCGGAAACTTCATTAACGACATTAAGCGTGAGTGGACACAATTATCCGATGACATGTAAATTGCTATTGTTATGTAAATTGGTTCTTGATTCATTTTGGTTTTCGAAGCAGTTTTTGAGAGTAATTTTTGCGCTCGAAGTGAGTTTCATAGATGGAAATAACGGAAGTATTTCGTTAACATCTCTGAAATTTCCGTTTTCGTTGCAAATAAATTCACGTTACGTATTATCCGAGGAAATTCAAGGAATGTTTTAACATTTTCCGTTTGTTTTACACATCATTTCATAAGAAGGAAAAGAGTAGGAAATGATTTAAAATTAAATAGGATTACGGGAATGTGTGTTGTTAATTGATTCTATTTCAAAGTCTGTGTATTTAATGTTGAAGGTTGGAAATTCTTTCTATGTATATTTCATTTTAAAGGCTGCTCAAATTAATTCCCTGGTGCTAGATTATTCCAAAACGCAAGCAAATTTTCCTTAGAGATTCATCTGTGTTGTTTCGGTAATTAATTTGTTCCCCTTAGAGTTATATGCTCTGTATCTCCAAAATTAAAATTGTGTACAGTCGGAAAATATTTTATATTCCAAACTTTGTGATTACTCTTCGTTATGATCTCTTAAAAAACTCGACGTTATAGTCGGATTTCTGAGCGTAATATATAAAATGAAGTTAGAATCGGATTTATTAATTAAGGACTTTTTCATCAGCTTGTAAAAGAAACTTACGGCTGATAAAACTTGTCGAAACCTAGAATAGTCTTGACGATTTGCTAATAGAGGTTCCTCATTTTAATTTCGAATTCTCTTCATTACTAAGTTGCCATGCACTCTCCTCGTTCTATCTTCGCGTTAAAGTCGATGACGAAGAGGCGTTCTACATATTCACTCTCGCGAAATCTCTCCAAGAGACTCCGTTCAACAACATTAGGCAAGTTCTCTACGCCTCTTCATCTTCGGGTCGCTTCCTGCAAGTGCCTCCTTCTGAGTACCCTTTCGCCCATCCTTAGTACCCCTTCCATCCCCCACCGCGAGAGGGGCCGCCTCCTCCCACGCCACGTTGGCAGACGTCCAAAATCAGCGTCTTAACCTTTACGTACTGTAACACGACGTGTAATCTCATAAACAAACACGGCATCTGAGAGAAAAAAATTTTTTGTACACATGGAAGCGGTGGTACATTTTTATGTATATCTTAAATGCGGGGGTCTCTCTTTTTTATGCGATTCCGAACCGGTGTCAGACATCAGCGGACGTCTTACCCGTTTTGTGGATCGTACGTAGCTGGAAAACGTTAAAAAATTCTCGAACTCTATTCCTCTTTAAGTTTTAAGAGAGAGACGTAATCCGTTAGAGACGATTAAATCGTAAAAAAAACGGTCGAATGGGAAAGCGGCGGTGTTAAAAGGCGTTTTGATGATCGTTGATAGACGTGTTACTCCCGAGCCCTAAAGGTTCCGTTTTACGATCGCGTCGGGTTTAATAAGACCGTCGGTTTGATTCACTATGAGCGGATTGCATTCTAACGAGTGCGTTGATAAACGGACGCAACACGCGCGTATCCCGCCAGCGTCACGGCGAGTAACGCTCGTCTTTTTTTTTTTTGGAGGCGTTCGGTTTGATTTATTGGCTCCCGCTTTTGAACCGCCGTCTCGTTTAAGTAAGCTGGAGATGAATTTAATCGGCGGACCGTGTACCTGCGCTGAGAGATGTATGGTATTTTGCTTGGAAAATGTCCTCGTGGTGATTGTGAAGTCGTTTTCTGCTCAGTTTTGTTTCGCTTCCAAGGCTTAAATTATATTTTTTCTGCACATGAAGTTTGTTCGTTAATGAAAAATTTTAGGATATACCTAGTTATTGATTTTTTTACTTGCTCTAATCATCTCGCGGCGATATATTAATTTTTGAAATGTTATCAATTTTTAACAGATTTGTTCTAAATGTAAAGATTTAATGGGCTTAAAAAGATTTCGTAATGTAGAAATTATTAAACTCGTTTCTGTTATGTCTGCATCTATTTTAGGTTATGTTAGCATTGAATTTACGGCACGTGATTTTAAAATTGCATTTTGCGCACGTTACTTTTACCATAATAGACTGATTACAGTAGATTGCAGAATAATTGCGTTACATTGCAGCGCTGCTTGGCTTTTTGTGGCTTTTTTGTTATAAATGCCAACATGAAGGTCAATTTAATCGAATTTCGAGTCGTTTCAGAACGACTTTATTGCTCTCTGAAAATTTAGGAATGATTATTTCGTGCGCCACAAATGTTTTTGAATATCTATTCGATGATAAACTGCATGCATTTTCCCATTAGTTTTAAATATTACAAATTATTCTGTTTAATTAAAAAGTTGTAACTATTTTTATAAGCTTTTATGAGGAAATGCTGTAAATGAAAGAAGAAAATGGAAAAACGTTAACAGTGAAGAAGGTAGAGAGCCAACTATAGACTGATAAATAATGTACGCTAGGGCACTGGAATTAAAAGATAAGAAGCCTAATGGAATTCGTGGTAAAGGAAATATGAATGCAGATGGAAAAATCGGTACAACATACATTGTACAAACTTTCTCATTATACGTACTAATGCGTCGTTTAGTTATCTTTAGAAAATGAAAATCGTATGAGCCTGTTTTTAGAAAATCCAATTTTTGTTCAAGTTGCCCAAGAATAAACTAGCCTTATATTCATTCATTGGGAAAAATGAAATACGTAGTATTATTCAAGTAACTGTACGAAATTTGATCAAAATCGTTGGAGCCGTTTCTGAGAAAATGGAATTATTGTTAAAGTTGCCTAGAATAAACTAGCCTTATATTCACTTTTGAGAAATATGAACTATATAGTATTATTGAGGATGTAACTGTACGAAATTTGATCAAAATCGTTAGAGCCGTTTCTGAGAAAATCAAATTATTGTTAAAGTTGCCTAGAATAAACTAGCCTTATATTCATTTTTTAGGCGCGTTTCGCTTACAGCGTGAGCGCCTATTGTCCGCCCGTCCGTCCGCATGTTCGTTCTCGGCTTCTACCGAACGGATTTTCATGAAATTTGATATTAAGGACTTTCAATCAAATATAATAAGAAAATCGCATAAATGAATCACGTACGCCAAACAGGGGTACCACTTTACTGGGGACAAAAAATTAAATTTTCGTTATATCTCGTAAAGTATTGCTCATATCAAAATATATTTCAAATAAAAGTTGTAGAAATAGTAAAGTAGAGTATTTCCTTTTCTATACATTTTTATCGTAGGAGTAGCCGTTACTTTAAAACGCTACTTCCCTTACGTACAGGTATATAATTGCTTTCTAATACTCCATTGCACGAAACGCGCCCATTTGTGATACGTTGTACACTTTCCTAACTTGTTGAGAAATATGAACTATACAGTATTATTGAAGACGTAAACTCAAGTATCTGTACGAAATTTGATCAAAATCGTTACAGCCGTTTTCGAGAAAATAGGATTGTTGTTAAAAATGCGTAGAATAAACTACTCTTAATTATTGATCAATATCAACCATTTCTATGTATACTCTGCTGAGTATGATAAAATGTCTAAGTACGAGATTTCATTCATTTTCGTTCGACCGTCTAGGCTCCAGCGCCAGTAACACACAGACAGACAAACAGACGGCATTGCGAAAACCACTTTTTCGGATTCAGCGACACCTAAAACGTGTATTTCCGTAAAAATCTCGAGGTCGAATTTTTTCGCGAAAACTATACTTTCTCGATACTTCGTATGAGAAAGTAAAAATAGTCGCAGGACCAAAGGATGTAGCGCAGGTATGGGAAGAATACGTTAAGGAACTATACAGCAAGCAGGCAGGATCTGCAAAAAATAGAACTGGAAGAAGAGGATAACATTGATGAAGACAACTTGGGACCAAGTATTATGAAAAGCGAAGTAGAAAAGGCGACACTGGAACTGAAGAAAGGAAAAGCTACAGGCAGCGATGGAATATCGGCAAAGGTACTTAAAGCCATGGGATCGGAAGGACTAAAAGTTATTACGAAATTAATTAACAAGATTTACGACTCGGGAGAGTGGCTTCAGGATTTCTTAGATGTAACAAGAAGAAGCCAAAGGCAATGCAGTGTAAAGACTACAGAACGATAAGCCTACTGTCACACACTTAGAAGATCATCACGAGGATTCTTAATAAAAGACTAGAGAAAAGGGCCGAAGAAATGCTAGGGGAAGATCAATTCGGCTTCAGAAAAGAACGAGGAACAAGAGATGACATCGGTGTAGTGAGGGCAATAGAGTACAGCCAAGATTGCTGCGTATGTTTCCTCCACTGGCAGAAGGTCTTTGATAGGGTATATTGGGTACTGCTGTTGAGGATATTAAAGGATTTAGGTGTAGACTGGAATGACAGGAGACTTCTCAGGAATCTATACGTGAATCAAGTTATAAAGGTCAGGTTGCAGAATGCGGACACCGACGGAGTAAATATCGGCAGGGGAGTAAGACGGAACTGTTGTCTATCGTCGATACTATTCAGTATACATATATGGATAGAGGATAATTCAAGAAGCGTTATAAGGCACGGGAGATTTCAAAATTGGAGGAAGGATTATAAAAAAAGTGAAATACGCGGATGATCAAGTAGGTACTTCTAGAAAGAATGGAAAAGAAACTCCAGTAAATGATAAATAGACTAGCGATAACAGGTAGAAAATACGGTGTGGAATTAATACAGAAAAATCCAAGATCATGCGAATATCAAGTAAAGAAGAAGAAAATTTGAACATAAGTATTGCAGGAAAGTCATTAGAGCAAGTTTCACATTATAAATACCTCATTTGGGATTAAAAAGTAGCCTACGGCCTTCCTATTTGTGAAGAAAGTATCTGTTGAAAATTTGATTACTCTAGCTTTAACGGTGTGGAAATGTATAGATGCACAAATAAACAAACATACTTTCATAAGTATATAGGAGGTGTTGTCAAAAATAAAGCGAATTAAAAGTATTTTACTAAGGATTCATTAGGTTATCGAATTGAAATTAAAATTTAGATGTAAGTGGTTGTGAAACTCTCATCATTACATAATATGTATAAAAGTCAGTTTAATTAAATGGTTACCTTATATGAATCCACTTTAAAAGTTACTGCAATTTCATAGCACAGAACTGTTTATTTGCTTAAGGAAATCAAAAGTTCGTTCGTTTTCAATTTTTGCTCGTATGCGTTTCGTTCTTCCAAACGTAATTTTCTACTAGAATTGCGTTCTTGGACTTGAATAGAAATAACTTTTGGCCTGGAGACGCGTAAGATTAAAATCCTAACGTGGATTAATGTCTCACGTCTTAATCGGACTCGCTGCTTAGTAATTTAAAGCTTAGTGTGTTACGTAAGTCTTTTCTTTATCTCTAGCTCGCATTCCGTCCTATCTCTACGGAAACGTTTGGGAGTGCTGTGTTGGTGTCGTTACATGCGACGGGAAGTTGAAAAAGCAAACAATAAAAATAACAATCGCGCATCGCTCTCGCCTCGAGATCAAAAAGAAGTCCTAAAAAAAAATAGAAAAAGAAAAATAAATAAATCCTTTGTACCACTCGCATACATACACATTCACTCGCGCACACAGAGAAAGAGACAAACTCTATGCCAAAATTGACGGACTAATGGCGCGAATCGGAGCGGTCATAATGGTAGTCCACTTTACGCCTCGATGCATCAAGCCTCCTCCACTCTTCACTCCTTTCTCTCCCATCTTTCTCTCTCTCTCTCTCTCTCTTTCTCTCCATCCCCAGCATCCCTCCCATTGTGCTCTTTTATCTCCCAACCAATCTTCTAATCGACTCACGTCCCGTGTTCCTTCCTACTGGACTAACCATTAAGGATTTTTGCTGCTCTTAACTCCCCGTCCTAAAACTTTGTGAAGGTTGTTTTACGTAAGCCAAGCAAGCCGGCATCCATCGCGGTAGCGTAGCAAGTGGGTCCGTTTTTTCTTCTCCGGAGCTTTCTAACGGACGGGCTTCGAACCCCTCTCGCGCGAATAGTGGTACATGTTTGTGTGTGTGTGTGTATGTGTGATGTATATATATATATATATATATATATATATATATATTCGTCTCGAAGAGCGGCACCAACTTTTTCGTGCTTAATCCGGTGTGAATTTAATCACGGTGACGTTTTGCAAACAAAAGGAGGATGGCGGTTTAGGGACCTTGTGCAGGGAAGGACGGAGAGAGAGAGAAAATCTGGTTCTAGCGAGATCAAGTATTTAGAGAGGCTTTAGATTCTCAGGTGTTTTCAGCGTGGAAACGTGCCAAAGTTGAATGTGATACTACTCCGTTTAATTGATAGCGATGGCATGGCTTGCAGTTTTGGTAAACACGAGACAATTAATGTTCTGGATGCTTTGTAATCAAGGGTGTTTTATTGATGTAGGATTCTGTTTACTTACGCGATGTAGGATGGCTTGGTCAGAAGTTAAAGCATAACTCTTTTTGTCCTTTTGTAGTTATGATATGCTACAATGCAAACGATTCTGCTGTCAGGAGTTCAGCCGTTGTTTTTAAATGAAATGATTCGAGAGCAAGTAATTATTTACCCTTTAGTCGATAATAAAGTGGAAATTGGTTGCGCAGTTGACGAATGATCTTTTAGGGTGACCTTTTTTGATAACCACGCTGAAAAAATTGATTTTGGTTACTTAGAGTCAATATTCAAGTTAGATCTATTTGAAAATAAATATATATGAATAGTTTTTAATGAATTTTTGAAAATGAACTTTTCTTTTCCCAGAAATAATTTCGATATTGATGGATTTACGCTCAAATTTGCGCATGACATTTTTATTTTATCGAAGAATCTTGTTTATGACAATAACTTAGGAGTCGAACTTTGTACCTGAAAACTTACATAGCTGCTCATATAAATTTAATTACGGCCTCTGATTGCATTCCTTAGAGGTCTTTGTTTAAGTTAATTGTCCATAGACTTTTTATTTTATAGAATTATATATTTTGATAAGATTGATGAGATCAGGTTTAAATCTATTACATATCTTCGTAAAATGCGAAATATGTAATCTTTATCATTTTCCATTATGATATTAAATGGAATATAATGCACTAAAGAACACTCTTGTTTACAACACGTTATTATCTTTGGGAGTATAAACACCATTTCTCCGGCTCCCATCTCTGGAGTCGATGTTTTAAAACCTTTTGCCTCGAGCGTAATTCAGGCACACAGCCCTCTAGAGAGAACATATCAATAGATCCCAGTTTTGCGTCTATCCATTCTTATGTCCCGCCTCCCACGACCTAATCCCTTCTCACTCCATTTCCCACGTGGCTGACTCCTCCGCTACCGGGATAAAATCTCCCTCCATGCTCTCATCTCCTCCCTTCCTCTCATTTCCGACTCCCTCCCGTGCTTCATGTCCTAATTCTAACTCTTCCTCACCTCGGTCACCAAACCGTGCAATTACACCTACATCCCATCACCATGGAAACTGGGTCTCCCTTTCTCGTTCGGGAAGTCGTGTTCCGACGTCTGGAGTTTTTTCTTTTATTTTTGTCTCCGCGAGGTTCTCTCTCTCTCTCTCTCTCTCGCTCGCGATCGAATAAAACGGCTCATTTGGCGGAGAATTGAATGAAGACATTCAACGGAAGGAATCGGGTCTCCTTCGGAGGTAATTAGAGTGAAAGCGGAAGTATGGACGGTAAAAATCGGCGCCGTCTCCGGGATTTATTTTCCGGGAAAATACGCGGCGTTTGTGGGGAGTAAAAAAATAAGTCTGTAGTTCACGAGGTGAAAAGCTGGATGGGATTTCAGATTATAATGAGTGTTTAAGATTTTTTCCATTAATTGCCGAGATTAGCTTATTCGTAAAATATATTTCAGTATTTTATTTCGTCGAAAGAGAATTGCGATGCAGGAAAATTTCAATATTGAAGATGGGAATCGGGAAAAATCGTTGTTGAATAATCCAATAATACGTTATAAATAAATTGAATTAATTTTCATTTATCCATTTCTGTATCTATACAGATTCCTAAAACTGGCTGCCTTGGGAATTGGAGATTTCAGACTTGGATTTTTTCCGGTTTCTTGGCAGTACACACACGCGCGCGCGCACAAAAGCAAACACTAGCGTTCGAGAATCAACACACGCACAGAACCTAACCAAGAATTATGATATAAAGCTTTTGTGCAGTATACCGTCCTTTCCAAAATGTTAAATGCGCGTAGGCAACATTCGAGTTTCGCAATGCAACATATGCAGAACCAAATACAGCCGAATCACAAGGAGAACTTTAGCAGCGTAGCTAGGAAACAGAGCAGTTAATCACAGAGACACAGAGCATGTCCGTCGCCGAATTCAAGATAAATTAGTTGCCGCAACTCATACAGAATTTTTACTAGATTAATCTTTTGCAAATGTCTGGTTTTTCGGAATTTTTACTGTATGTGTACTAATCTCGAAAATAATGGATTTATTCAGGCTGTAAAATATGGCGGAAGTGAAGAAATTCGCTAGAAAGTTTCAATTATCCCAAGGGTTTTTGTACAAAATACGGGAATGATTTAAACGATCTGTTTGCGACAATGTTACTTGTAAAATCAATAATGTCGATGATAAATATCTCGCGCGTTTCTCACAAAATGCGTTGTTACTTATATGTATTTCATGAGGTTTTTTGGTAAAATAGTTTATAATTTGTACGTGGAATTAAGTTAGATAAATTGTTGTGATATTTTATTCGTAGATAATATTGATTATGGTGCATTCAAAATTTCACACTTCTAGCATTTGCGATTAAAATTCTCGACTTAAGCCTTCTCTCTTTATTCTCCTTTTAATATTTTAGTTTCAGTGAGTGGAAATTGAATGACGTCTCATTAACTGCATTTTCACCGAAATTCAGTGTGAATTAATGAACTTATGTATTAAGGAGTGAACTTTTGTAACTTATAGTACTGATAGCTGATGTTTTGAATAAAATAAAATCGTGTTTACATTCGATCTAAATGGTGTAAGTTGCGTATTCATGATTCCACAATACCTACGTCAGTTGCGCCATAATACTTTTGCCAACTTGCTTGTAGTATCCTTCCCGATACCGAAGAGGTAAAATTGTCGTGAATATCAAGAGCGAAAAAGGTTTGATATGGCGTGGAATGGAGCAAATTAGCATACCAGGGAAAAATTGCGTCGAATGTTGCCTTTGGAGTTAAAACAGAGAATACGATGTTTATGGCATTAGTCGCAGTATGAAATTAGAGAATTGGGACAATGGACAGCTGTAGGGCAGTTGTATGATGACTCAAAGATTTTATTAACGCTGCACGAAATTATGGTGTGCTTTTGACCGAGTTTTGAACAACCTTTAACAATCTCATTATTAATGTTTCAGATCTCCCTGTTACGACGTATCTGACAAAAATTATATATTGAAAACATTCTCTTGCCGACTTTTTATAGTTTGAAAACTTCTTAATGCTGAATTTTAAAAAAATATTATACTCTATCGTATAAATGTAACTCCATCTCATTTTTCTGTAAATATAGTAAACAAAAATTGTGCGCGTTTGTTGCTTCGTTTTGTTTACTTTTTAACTCTCCATGTTTGAAGCAAGGTCGGCAGTGGATGTGTGTCATGCATCCGCCACCCCCGAGCTGTTTTCTCATAATCTAATCTCTTCTTCTTTTGAAACGCTCCTCGGACATAAGAGAAGCAAAGTTCCCTTTTTTTTCTTGAGGGCAGGGAGGAGAGTTGGAGGAAAGGGGCACCTAAATGGCTTTTATAACTTTCTAGGGGACCCGGTGTGTTTTCCCTTAGGATGCTTTCCGCCTTCGCACCTTTGTTTTTCGACCGTCTCGGTAATGCTGGTACTCCCTCCCTTTCCCCTTTTTGCCGCGCCCTTTTCCCGTGCCGCACATCTCGTGCCCTATAGTCCGACTTAGAAGGGAGGTGGTTTTGTTTTTTTTTTTTTTTTAAGGGGAGATGTCCTGAATGTGGCCAACGTGGTTTCTTTTTGTTAAAGAGTGGTTCTTCGGTTGGTGCTTTAAACTTACTTTTCTTGCGAGTCTTTTGGATTTCTCTCTCACTCTTAAGAGTTTTACCTTCTCCTTTGGTAACTGTGTCACCTTTTTGGTTTCGTTTTTACTAAATTTTTAATGTCCTAATTACCGTTAGTTGTAAAGAAATCGACGAGTATGCGACTGAAAGTGGACTGAATTAAATACTTGACCTAATTAGTGTCGTTGGAAATAAAATGTTTTTTCGAGAGATTGTTTTGTGTGCACAAGGTGGAGGTTTACTTTTCCTACGTTGGATATGCGCAAAATCTGTAATACGTCAAAAGTAAAATATGGCGTACTAATTAATTAATTAAAATTCTGAAAATATTTTTTCCACGATCGTTGTGAAGGATAGTCAATTTTTGCGTGTGTGCGAAAGTAAACTTTGGAGATTGTCATAGAATAATTCAAGGAAACTTTTTTGCCACTTCGTTTTTAAAACTCAGATTTATTCACTTGTCAAATTCATATTAAAAGTAAAGTATTTATTAAAAGTTTTTGTTTACCGTAAGTCAGTTTTCAATGGATAAAGCGTTCAGTGTTAGGCTATGGAAGAACATACAAACCATGCATCATTTTGAAAACGCTACCATAATATGAGATATTTTTCGCCTAAGAATTTTTCACTTTTCTGGAAATTAATGATCGCCACTCAGGATATTTCATCGCACTTCTAACGACGCTCAATGTTTATAAATTTACCAAATGCCTCTTGGAGCACTTTTCGACTATTGGACCGCCGAAGTCATGCATCATTACCGCGTTGGGTCCGCGCCAGGACTCGACAAAATTTTGGCAAACGTTTGCAGATATATTTATTATTTTCTTTCAAAAAAGTTTTCCCTTGCACTTTTCGATCATTTAATTTCCAGCTGACCTAGATGGTAACTTCGCTGTTTTTTATCCATTGAGAAAGCATATGGAATAAATAATTTTTTAAATATAAGTGATAATTTCTTCTTTGTAACTGATTTCAGTAGCACATCATAGACTGTACTCGAGTAACGGATTTTTAAGCTACGTGTAATAAGCATAACATTTAGAAAAGATTCTTTCTATTAATTCCGCTGAAAAGTGACATTTATTGTGAATTTATCGACGTTTTCCTGTGTTTAACATAAATCAATTCAACGTAGTTGAATCTACGTACCTATATTTATTTTAGTATCTTTTGTATTGAAAAAAATCTCCAATTGTCATAAAAAGATAGGGAAAACAAGATTCGCATTTCGGCTTCGAAGCAGCCATCATCTTGGGCAAGTTTTACTTTCTCATATACGAAGTATATTGAGAAAGTATTGTTATCGCGAAAAAATCCCACCTTGAGATTTTGATGGAAACATACATTTTAGGTGTACCTGAGTCCGAAAAAGTGGTTTTCGCAATAACGCCTGACTGTGGGTCTGTCAGTTCACGGCTCAAGAGCCTAAACGGTAGAGCGAAAACGAATTAAATCTCCTAATCTCTACATTTTATCATACAGAATAGAAGCTATGAGGATATGATTGACGTTACTGAATAATTAAGGGAAGTTTATTCTACGCATTTTAACAACCATTTGATTTTCTCAAAAACGGCTCTAACGATTTTGATCACATTTTGTACAGTTGCTTGAGTTTACGTCTCCAATAATACTACATAGTTCATATTTCTCAAAAATTGAATGTAAGGGTAGTTTATTCTTGGGCAACTTTAATAAAAAGTTAACTAAAAGACGCATTAGTATATGAGAAAATTTGTGCAATGTATGTTGTACCGATTTTTTAAAGACTATACCATCAATGACTTATCGCTGATGATGGCTGTTTTGTAGCCGAAATGCGCATCTGCTTTCCCTAATATTTTTATGGCTATTCTAAAATCGTTTTATTTCAATTTCATTTCAGGCATGGGGTGTGCGCGATTTTTCTTTCTTGAACCGATGCTATTATTTTTGAGCTGATACATTGGAACGAAAAGAGGCCAATTTAAAAATTCTTCTTTGGGGTTGATGCGCAGTATATTTAATATCACTGTGTGGTGTCTGCTGTTAATGGTTTATAAAAGGTTAATGGTATCCTGGATAGATAAAAATATTTATGGGATAATTATATTTGCCTATTGTTTTATGGAAATTGTACGGTTGGGACGTGTTATTCCGTAAAAGTTCAGAATCTATCAAATGATAATTATAATAATATATGATATATATATATATATATATATATATATATATATATATATATATATATATATATATATATTAAGGTGAATATGATTGATGGAGATAACTGAAATAAATATGTTAGCTACTATGACATATCGAGGAAATACAACAGGTCATATCTTTAATATTTTGTCCGTATCAAGTCGGATTTGTGTAATATGGGTTTGTTATGGTTTTAGTTATAAAGAAGATGAAGGTTATTTTATTTAGCATGATCATTGTTTGTTAAGAGAGTTCCAAATGAAAAGGCAACAGTGGGAGGACATTTGAGCAGATTAGCGTATAGGAATAACACTATAATTACAACTAAAATAACGGCAGTCGGATATATGCATGGTTCCTCATTTGAAGATGTTATCGTTAAGTTATCCGAAAAAAGTTCTCCGATTCCTGTTTTTATATGATCGATTTTTCTTTCATCTTTGGTGCCCACGGAAATTTGTTTCACCCCACCTGCGATCACGTGAAGATATTTTGAGCCAAAAGATTTCACCTATTCGCATGGCAACTGACGGAAAGTTTATTCGAAAATTATAGGGTGTGAGGAAATCCTACGCAAACGATCACCTTTCTTGACCTTTTTCCTTTTCTCTTTCTGCGTGTTTTTGATTTGATGAAAATCTTGAATAACTTCAAAAGGTGTGTTACTGGCGCAAATAACTCACACAATCCATCATTATCAATTATATATATATATTGTACTCGCTTATGACACTGTACCTAAATGCTTAGTAACAGTTTTTTAACATAATAAGATGTACAATTTTTCATAATATTTTTCTGTCTGGACGTCTCTGAATATGTAATTATGATTCTTGTAAAACTTTCACACTAAGATATCATTTCAAGCACTATTTAACTTTAATAAGGTTTGGAATGCTATTCTTGTCGTGCGCGTTAATCTTCGCTCTTGTTTTTAAAATCAGTTGAAAAGGTGTATTTTTCTGCGCTATAGCGGATGGTAGATGTATGTAATAAAATTAAGATTTTAGGCCACATAAGCTGAACAATTGTCACATTCATAGCATTAATTTCAATTAATAAGACTCATGGAATAACTAACGGTATCAGAATCATTAAGATGTGAGTAGTACATATGTCATACAAGCATAATTGGAAAAGTTATAACTCTATTTGATTTGTAGTTGTAAATTTGTATTGATTCACTTCACTTCATTGTTTCATAGGTGATCATGGTGATTAATGTTTTTGAGATTGTGAATGTAATTGAAGATTTAGTCTCGATCCGAGCTATAGTGATTCTCATTTGTCATCATGTCCTCGATTTCGCGTTACTTTCTCGTAAAGACAATCGAGTGAATGTGAAAAGTTTTCTCATCTTGTTGCATTTTCCTTTTTCTATTTATTTAAAAAATTATTTTTGATTTTTAGGGGCATTTTATTGTTTGTGTGGCATAGGAAGTTAATTTCTATTAACCGTAATTTTTAAGAAGAAATTAGGGTAACAAACTGTTTTTAAAACGCGTGCGCTTGCATGTGTATACATGCACACATTCAGATTTAGGTAACAGCTATTGACCGTCGCCATTTTCATTGATACTCAGGGTAAAAATCTATATTTAGAAAAAGCACCAAACCTAAAAGATTAATTTTGTTTCCAACGGGAATCTACGCTCTATAGTTTGTCTAAAGGCTTTTATCCTGTCCGGGATCATACTCTTAATCCCCAGAAGGGGACGTATTGAAAAGCGGAGCCGTAACAAGGAAATAAATCCAGCTTTAATTCAGATTCCGTTTTCATTCGATTTATGCCCTCGGGGGATGGTTTTTTTTAAAGTGATCAAAGAACTCGGGCACTAAATTTCAAAGCCAATCATTCAGGAAATTGGATCAAATTCGTTTCAAACTCGTCAACCGTTCCTAGGTTTCGATTTGAACGAATGGAGTTTTGCATCCGCATATAATAAAGAGAAATGCTCTGGTTTTGAGTTGAGAAAATATATATATGCAGGGTGTAATTATTTGGGGCGAGGTCGTACCATATATATCGGGAGACGATCGTTGCATGACTGTCGCTTAATTAAAACCTTGACCTTATGTGCTAAAGCTGGATGCCGGAGTAACGTCAAATGGAGGGAATATTAAACGAAGGAACGGGATATTAATAGAATTAAAGGACATTACGTGTATTCTCCATAACTCGAACATCGGTGAGAAAGGAAAAAATCCAGACGCAGAAAATGCGATTAATGAAACTTCAAGTTAATGCGATTAATAAAACTTCAAGTTAATCTATGAATCATTGGAAATTCTAGTTACAAGCGTTGTAGGGTTTAAACTGTATTCAATTGCTTATATTCCCCGTCAGATATAGACTTCAAATTCTTCCATTATTTCTAAGGAATTCAACGATTTCATGCACTCATGAAATCTATGAGCAAATGAAAGATACCAGAAGATCGACTGCAATATACAGAATTTTAGATTCAAATGAATTTGGAGGCGTTGAAGTTATTTTAACGCAATAGTGTCAGTAGTATTTGAAATAAAATCATAATAAAACAACTTTTATACTTCGGAGTAATAAAGATGTCAATTGTTTCCTTCAAATTAACTACATATTTATAGAATGAAATGAGAAAATAAATCTTTCTCTTTTTGGAATCTCGTCGAGAATAATTCAGCAGTTCATTTCTAATTTTCGTCTCCCTTCATCCAGCTGATCGACTGGATAATTTTTACGGTTTTGTCACGTCGACACAATTTCTTATAAAATCAGATTGTTTTATATGATTGTCGGCTAGTTTTTAATTAGCGTTACTTTCTTGTTCATTCGATTCATCTTCAATAATCACTAGTCGCCAAACGGCAATTTTTCCACAGCTTCGTGTTCGGGAGAAACATTTCGGGCGTTGCGAGGCGGTGACTAATTTTCGCGTGTAAAACTTGCTCGCGGCCTTGACGGTTCCGCGGAAGAGAATAGGAAGCATAAAGAATGCACAAGTTTTGAGGCGAACCTTTCTTTTTTTCGTCCGTATCCATTGCTGCAGCTCGTTATCACGGTATTTGTACGCGATGTTTCTTCCTTTTCTCCCGCGGGCGTAATGTTTGCGCTCTCCCGTTCTGTGCAGCTTATATTCCGAGTTAAATTCTTGTTTATTGACGTCATTCGGTAGTTGCCACGTGTTCTTTCTCGTAAGAGAGGGAGAGAGAGAGAGTGGAAAAAACTAAACCCATAGAACGTTTTGGCTAGGTATGTGTTTTCCTCATTCGGCTTCGCTGAAATGCGAATTTTCTTTAAAGAGTCTTGATTTCAGGTTCGTTTTTGAGGATTCCCTCGACGTAAACCGTTCAAGTACGTCTTTCTTTCATTGTGAAGCATTGACTTAACCTACTTCCGCAGAGGTATTTTAGGAAAAGGCGTAGGTATGGCATTTTGTCTAATATACCTACTTAAACTCTGTTGTAGACTGTTGTAGTTACACTGTTTAAATGAACATAGCTGTTTTTGTCGTTTTTAATCATTAGTAGCTGGTTTTATTCTTTATTAGATCAGCGTATAGAAATCGCAACTTGGACGAATTTAGGCTTGTTCGTGATCACTAATCACTCGAAATTCTTTTAAATATATTAGTTTTTTTTACGAAAACAGCCCTTTGTGACTTTATTACAAACTTAATTACATTTCTGACATTACCATGCACGGCAGTCGTATTTTACCATTCGGGAGAAAATGCAATTACGATTTTTTTTGAAAGCGTCATTATCTTCCCTATCCAGCACTCCCAATTTTCCATGTTTCTTAACGTGCAAAAAGGAGAGAAGACTATCTTCCCTAAAATTAAGAGTGTCAGTCATATAAAATCCAATTACGCACGTGTTTGCGGGGAACTATTTTCCCTATCTTTTTTATTTGCCGAAGGAATGACAAATTAACAGTGCGCCGTCAAGATTAATATTGTAGGTTTTATTTATGAACCGCTACTTTCATCTCCTACTTTTCTTTGCTGGACGGTCGCGGCGATTCGTCAATAAATTAAAGAAGCCTTTAGTGACACAGTTAGCGAGTCAGGAACCTCGTATCGATCCTGATAAGACCCCGTTTTTTTTGCCTCGCTTTAAGAAAACTTCCACGGTTTGGTGTGGTCCTCGTGCCAGTCGGCAGATGGCAGTTGCGTATCGATTTGTTGGTCTCGCGGTCTCGGCGAGGTTCGCGTTGTAGGCGGGAGGGGGCGCCGTTCGGTTATGACCTCAAAAGGCGCCACCTGCGCTTAGCTTTAGGACTGATTCTAACTCCCTCACATGGCAGAGATATGAACAAGAAGTCGTTGAGTGCATCGTGTAACGTTTAAGGTCACTTGTATTTTATTAGCTGCAGGGAGGCAGCAGCTGTATGGCTCTCGTTTCGTGATAAAAGTTCGAAATTATGTGTCAGACTTGAAGGATAAAAAGTATTGGCATTAATGCTAAATGTAATGAAAAATAATACAATCCTATTTATTTTGCAAATCTTTCTCAGGTAAATGTTTATCGAATGCAATTTTTAATCTACATGGTTTTAGGATGGCCAGTAATGAATCTGAATGGCTGTTTATAGTGTTATATCATTTCATTTTTGTGTTATATCATTTATCATTCGTTGTATAACATGGTATTCTTCTTTATGCTAATTTTAATTTAGACGAGAAATTGGAATTATTATTTTTTGTGATTTTTCTCCTTAAAATCATTTTCCTTGATCGAAATTCTATTAAACAATGCGTGTGTACATTTTATATCCTACTATCTGAAGGTTGCCGACGATGCCCAGGTTATACCAGACGTCTTTGGCGAATAAAATTATGTATTATATGGTAATACAATCATTTCTCCCTTTGCGCACCTCAAAACGTGTATTTCAGTTGAAATCTCGATTTCTAATGTTTTCGTGAAAACAATAATTTCTCTATACTACGTATATTGGGGAAAGTAAAAACTAATTCTGAGATATCTCTGATACCTATGAATTGGGCGAACTTTTATGTTTTTCTTTTTATTCAAATATATCTCCTTTCTTTTTTATATAACAATCAATGCAACCGCTTATGTAGAATATCAATGAAGAGAAGATAACCATGTAATGTGTTTAAAATAATAACGTTTGTCCCTATTCTCATTTAATTAAAAATTTATGCTTGAGCCTATTTGCGTTAATAAACATTATGGATGTGTAATATAATGGTTCTACTTACAAAGAGATAAGATTCCAGCATTCAAACGATGATAGGAAGATTCAACTGCTTTGATTGAATAGTTAGAAACGCTTCCCATACGCAGTTAACTGAATAATTATCCGTAAATATTTATGTTTCTATGTATAAATGTTGACATTGCTACAGCAATAATTTCGATGCTTAAACAAAGTGCGAAGCGAATAACGCAATTCTTTCACCTATTTGAATCGGAGGCAACAATTACGATCGCCTTGTCAACATCCGGAAAGAGTACGAAATATCCGCAAAATTTCGAAAACAATTGCCTATTTCTGAATGATTCGACCGTGTAACATGTGAACATAGCAAGAATAAGGTAGTATAGAGCAGTGTTTTTCAACCTTTTTGCTTTGGCGACACTTTTTAAATCTCGCGACACACCATGATATAAAAAGTCATTTTTTTTGGTTAAAACATAACAGAAATACTTAAAGTTCATTATTTAACAATAAAACATAAATATAACAAAAAATATAAGAAAATGTTTGTTTGTTAACATCAAATTAGTGCAAATATGACCGAGGACATTTCAGTGTATGTACAACGAAATCTATATATGTATAAATAAAATTCATTATTTAACAAAATAAACAAAAAGAAATAAAAATCTGTCGAATACCAATTTTTAAAAAAATTAATGTGAAATTTGAGCCTTTTTAAAATAAATTTTCGCGACACACCGGTTGAGAAACACTGGTATAGAGTTTTAGCCGTCGAATAAAGAAAAAACGAAGAAAATCGGTCCATATTTACGTGTTTTATGAATGAAGGAAAAAAACCTTGCACTCTGAAAAATCGAAAATTCCGTGTAAAGTTATGGGAAAATAAAATTGTCTACTGGATTCGAACCCGAGTCGATTTTGGAAATCCCGGGTGCCCTTTGTTACTCGTAGAGTCATATGAAGTCAATTTGTAAAGTTTGGTCCCGATAGCCCAAAGGGCGTGGGAATGCATAAGGAACAGACGGACAGATGGACAGACATTCAATTTTATTATATAAGATGAAAGAAAATTTTAATCCAAGTCAGGTGTTATGTTGAAATTGCTAAGGGACTTTTACGCTTGATCACAATACGATATAATGAAGAATCGCTTTCATGTTTTCGGTCAACCTAATTGATCATTCGTCTTAGTTTTATTCCCCCTTGTGATATAGGTATATCCATTGGCCGTAAAAAAAGATCTTAAAAGAATTTTTATGGCTATAGAAGTTTCCTATATCATACGATACACGCCATAAATCAAGCTCCGTCATTCGCCTCTAAAGTAATTTCCTCGTGTATCTCCTAAAGTATAGGCCCTCGAGAAGTACTCCACTTTGGAGGTTTTTCGAGGAAATAATCTACGTTTTATTTTACCGAAAACACGCATTCAAAAGATTTGTTTTCTTCGTCATGTTTGCTCTTTCGATGAATTCTCTTTTTGATAAGCCCGCTTTACGAATACTGCAATGGAATTTCAAGCTGAGAACCTAAGTAAAAGTCCATTCGCAATTTTCCTCTGAGCCCGGTTTATAAGACTACCTCTGATTATAAAATTTATATTGTATCTAAATAGGGTTTTATCGATGAAACTGTTGTTTTATAAATTTAAGATACAGGCTACCAATTTTTGTTACCGCAGCAATAATTGAGATTAACTATTTTGGACTGATACTTTGTTGGGGTTTAATTCAGATATTTTATCGCTTCTCCTATGAAATGCACCCTTTATGAAAGTCTATGGCCTAAATTGGACTGTTTTAAAGTTTGTCGTCAGTTCATAAAGGGTAAACTCGTGATAATTTTTCGCTTTCAGAAACTTTTGTTTTGCTTGGTAAACATTCTTTATAACTTCATTTTGAAAGCATTTATCGTCGAGGGAGAGATTTATTTTTGATGTAACTTATCCTAAGAGCTAGGAAGAGGCATTGAAAGAAGGGATTGGCAATGAGAACTTTAAAAGAAAGGATTTGAATGGCCCTGCTTTGGTAGCGGGTGCCTAAAACCTACCGGAAGGTATAATTGCCATGTATATATCCTGAGAGGGCGAAAGGTAGGAAGTAGGCCGGAAAGTGGGTGTGATCGTTCTTCGTGAATGACATTTGCTGCTTCGTGTTTTCCCGTCATTTCTGTTAACAAGTTTCGTCGCCATTACAAGGGCTGGTATATGTAGTTCGTAATTCGTTCGAAATCTTAATAGGCGATCGCCACGAAATTTAATCGAAATGAAACATTTTTAACGTGAAACTCCCGGACTTGTTAAATTATTTTCCGCGAGATAATTCCATTTTGATGGGGGATTCTGATTGGGCGACGCCGAACACGTCGATCCTCGCGACTTTTTACGAGGCGCCCGGGACCTGGAGAGAGTATGGTATGCTCAGTCGTCCCGCGCGGAGCGGGAAAAAGGTCACGGCGTGACATTTTATTAAAAAAAACCTTTTCCTCGCGTATACGCTTGAAGGGGAAGTAACAAACAGCTGCGGGTGGATGAACGAATTACGGGAAAGGAAAGATGAGAAGAGAGTCGTTGCTACGGGTGATATTTATCTTACACTCGTTTTATTTAAAGGGTTTAGGATAAATTCTGGTCGTCTATTAAAAATGTTTTTTGATTGAGTTTATTCTAAAAATAGAATGGCGTGGAGGAAACATATCAAAGTTAATACGGTATCAGGGCCAAATTGATGGGAAGTTTGTTGTCGAAGGGCTGCATTACTGTTGTACGCGTTTCTGTAAGGCCGCGGTGAAGAAAATCGTTTTCATTTCTAAAAGTGGACAGTTTTTAAGTGGAGTAATTGAATTTATGTAATATGGATTTAAGACCAGTAAAAAACTCGATTAAAGGAAGAAATTATTAGTGAAATCTGTTTTGATAAATGCTCTAACTGGATTTGATGCACGAAGCTAATCATCAAAGGACCGGAATTAATATCGCCACGGATACGCATCCATTAATCACCGTATTCCGTGCCTATTTCTGACTAGCTTAATAGAAAGGGTGCTCATCGTTAAAGTAAAAGTAGGACTTAAAAAAATAGGTACAACAAATATTGTCCAAACTTTCTCATATACTAATGCATCGTTCAGTTATCTTTTGAAAAGTATGAACTATGTAGAATCGTTGTAAACATCAACTTAAATAACTATACGAAATTTGCTGAAAATCGTATGAGCCGTTTTTTCGAAAATTCAATTGTTATTAAAGTTGCGCAAGAGTAAACTAGCCCTATATTCATTATTTGACAAATATGAAGCATATAGTATTATTTCAGACGTAAACTCAAGTAACTGTACGAAATTTGATCAAAATCGTTATAGCCGTTTTTAAAAAAATCACCTTGTTGTTAAAGATGCCTTGAATAAACTAACCTTATATTCATTTTTTGAGAAATATGAACTTTGTAGTATTATTTCAGACGTAAACACAAGTAACTGTACGAAAGTTGATGAAAATCGTTGCAGCCGTTTTTGAGAAAATCAAATTGTTGTTAAAAATTCGTAGAATAAACTTCCCTTAATTATTGAGCTATATCAACCATTTCTTTATAGATTCTATTCTGTATGATAAAATACAGAGATTACGAGATTTCATTCATTTTCGCTCTACCGTATAGGCTCTAGACCCAATAACAGACAGACGGCATTACGAAAACCACTTTTTCGGACTCATTGTCAGGTACACCTAAAACGTATCTATATTTCCATCGAAATCTCGCGATAACAATACTTTCTCAATATTCTTCGTATATGAGAAAGTAAAAATATCAGCACGTACGTCCCTTTGGCGTTGTAAAAAATTTGAGTCATTGTTTTCTGCGGTTTAACTTTTAATTAATGGTCTGCGAAGAGAGAAAAATGTAAAATTCAACTAGAATATTACCGCATTGTTAAGGAATAATAAAATATAATTTTCTACACATAAAGTTATTTTTATATCTTAACAATATGTTTAAATTCCACAAAATTTCGCCTGAAATAACTGAATTGATAGGATATTTCAGGTTATTTATAAATGAATGAGGATTGTTACAAATCATCACATCTACTGAAATCTTAACTAATGAGCATTGTAATGGTTATACGTAAACTGTAACAACCGTTTACCTACAGAAGTAAATGATCGAGCAACATTTCTATTAATATGAAATCATCATCGCAACTAGAACTCGGACATCACGCACTTAAATATCCGACACAGAATTAAAGAAATATTTTGGCTGGTATGAGCACTAAATAATTTTTGGATCATGACAATTTTGACATGGGCTAAAGAGGACGTGAGGTGGACTACGCCTCTCTCTCCCTCAACTCAAATACGCGCGCACTTTAATCCTTTTTATCTCCACTCAGTGCGCTGCTATCCTTTGCCATGTACAGCACTCGAATTAGAAAATATTAATCCTTGCTTTAAAAACTTCTCCAATTCCACAGTTTTGTCAATATGATGTCGTAAATATTTTTTGTCAAATTTTTTAATGGGGTGCAGCCAGGGCCGTTTTAAGACCTTCGTAGGCCCTAGGCACTCTTGCATTCGAAGGCTCAACTCTACGTCATATCAAATATATTAAAATGCACCCACGTTAAATCTAATTTTTTGCTATTAAAGATATTCGAAAGCATTTTTATAATTTTGCTTTTGAAATTATTTCAACAATACTTCAACACTTATTCAAGCATGAAACGTATTCGTAGGCCCTTGAAAGGCTCGTAGGCCCTAGGCACCGTGCCTGTTGTGCCTAATGGATAAAACGACCCTGGGTGCAGCACATTTCTCTGATTTAAAATTATACAATTTAAAGTTAATATTAGATTACTGATATGAAATTTTATATACAGTAAAACTCGCTTATAACGGCCTCGGTTAATACGATAACTCGGATATAATAGCATATTCTTCAGGTCCCATTCCCGTTTCTACAATAATGCAATATATTTACCTAGGTTATAACGCGTGAACGCACTCGGTTATAGCGACAGTGGAAGTTAGTAACAAATATTTGTTTGCGTAAGCACAGGATCGGCGCTACACATTTTTGCATGTCATTAAATGATTATGGTTTCATTATTAATTTTTGCTGATCGATGATACGTTGAAGTACCAAAGGCAGCCTCTTGACCGCCCGGATGGGGAGGGATCCAACATCGAAAACTCTTTACTCGGTGTGATTCGCACGAGCCGTTTTCTAAAACCAAGTCAGTAGACGTCAATTTTAATGAAACAACACTAACAGAATGGTTAGCCGAGATGAACATAGAAAATTTTAAAAGTTACGAAGGTATCAATTCATATGCAGAAATCGACCATGATCTTATAAAAACAGAAGCTCAAAGGGACCTAGACATCGTGAGGGAGGTCATGGAAGGGCAGCATGGAAAGTATAGCGAAGAATAAGATGAAGAAATGGTAGAGGATCAAGACGAACCAGTTCCAACGGTTAACGAAGCTGTGCGAGCAACAATAGTGATATCACGGCTTTATGAATCGAAGGAGACTAATAAAAAGACATTTAGTATTATTCACAGCATTGAGGAGGACCTCGAAAAACATTTCAAGTTGGCATATACGACACAGAAAAAATATCAGATTATTTTACTAATCATTAAAAATATTTTTATTATGTTTAATATACTTATTATATCATAATATAATATACTTTGTATTATGTCATAATATAATATTGTAAGGTAGGTCATAATATAAAATTTAGAATTTGGAAATTAATTCAATGTTCCCGAGTCCCTCGGTTATAACGACAATAAATTTCCATAATGAATAAAATGAGAGAAAATATCACTTGGTATAAGTTCCACTTTATTAAAATAGATACGACCGGTTTCGACTAATATCTAGTCATCATCATGTACAAAAACAAGAAGCAACTCAAATATATACGGAATCGGAGGGGGGTGGGAGAGGGAAATGTGTAGAGTGGACCAATGATTGATTGATTGATTGATTAATATCTTTATTGGGGCGAGATTGAGACTTTATAATCCCCTCTTCCGCCTAACCCCTATGAATGAATGAGTAGGAGGGGGGAGGAAGGCTGACTCAAGGTATTAGGGAGGGGTGGGTGTTAGGAAGAAACAAAGTAAGCAAGGGTGAGTGGGTGGGGGGAATAAGTTCGTTAACGAGGTTGAGTGTGTTAACACACGAAAAACAACACAAATTTCAAAGCTTTTCGGGCCGAAGCCCTTCGTCAGCAACGGAGAGAGAAGTACTGTTTGAAGTGATGCCAGGAGTTTGAGGCTAGGGGGGGAGGGGGAATGACCAATAAGGTTAGCGGAGACCGGGGGGGGAGAAAGATTCAAGTAGATGTGTGTGTGTGTATATATAGATATAAATGTGTTTATTTGTAATCTTAAAATATCTTACGCTTCTGTTTTTTTTCTTCTTTTAGTCCAGTACCGGCCTATAGTGACATTCTTCGAGTAGAAAGAAATATCTTCAAAGCCTACAACACTTATCAAGGAAGTGGAAAAGCTGGGTTCGAGTCATTTCAATGTGAGTATTGTTGAAATGCACGCTAAAGCGGCAATTTCCACGCACTTAAAACCGCGGCGTTTTTTTTTTATGGCATTAGATCGATTCATAGCGTCTCTCGGATGCATTACTTTAGTATGCCGTACCGTTATGGGATAACCTTATCGTGGATATTGCTCGTAAATATATCTTTAAACGCTAGTGAAAAATTTATTTATTGCTTCTCAAAAAATGTACCAGATGTCACTTTATGCTTGTCTGTGTTCGGACCCACATCCAATTACGCAGTTGCTTCTATGAGGTAAATTCCGTAAGGGACGATATCATGTCATTGCTATTCTAGGAAAAAAATTGAATAATCCAGCTGCAGTTAAATTTATTACCGGTTTTGTGTCGTTCGACGCGCCAAACGGTGCTGCGAACAACTACGGCCATCGCAAAAAATGTCTCCGGTTCATTAATTCGTTACGTGTAACGCTATGCTATGATCGTAACGCGCGCGTCACTCTCGTGGCATTTGTGCGCGGAGATTTACGGTATTAAATTTGGAACGGGCATCGTAAAAAGATCTGTCACTATTTGTTTGCGCGTAAACGATAACAATCCTTCCGCGGCGTAATTTCGAGTTCGGCTGGAGATAAATCCGTAAATATTGTACGTGCTGAATGTCCGAGACGAGAAATGACTACTCACTGAGCGACATTTGCAAACGTAATCTTTCGAACAAAGAGAAAATGAGATTCCGACATTCTTTTTTAAAAATTCATTCCGGAATGGAACCGCATTAATTTCATTCAGGCGTTGAAATATCAATTTTTATAAACGTCATAGATGGATCTCGGGCCATTTTACTTGTCTGAACTCGTTTACGAGTTCCTGCTCATTGCATATTCTCAATTACGCGGCAGTAATTCTGGAACTCGTTATAATGGCGCTTTTTTTAATCTCCGAATTGCAGACGAGCCTCTTAAACTCACTTTTGGGTGCTCTTGATAAAACATCTATTCTACGAATTAATGCGGATTTTATTTTATATATCCTTGACTGTGAATGGGAACGTGAAATTTTCTATGCCTTGCTTTATGAGGAAATGCATTTAGGATTGAATTTATTTTGTTGGATCTTTTTCCAACCGCTTCTCCCCATCGACTTAATTCTCTTAATATCGAGTTTGACCAAAAAATAGTACATATTTTATAAAATTTCGTTCTAGTTGTCATCCTTTTCAAACTGAAATAATCTTTAATAAAAATTGGCTGCTGCTTCGGAGCCTAGATTTTTTTGCTGCAATTTTAACTTTTCACTGAGGTACTGTCATATGCGGCATCGGCCGAAATTACCTTTATGTAAAATTTGCTTTTTAATGTAACAAATGCTAATTTGTGTATGCTTATAATGTGACGCGGTTACCTTTGTTACGATTATGCGTGTATACTTAAGCTTCCGCTTAATTTTGACGCATACGTATATTAATAATAAATACTGGTTTGACAGTGTTTTTTTTACTCCAGTTGCATTATATAAATTCCTTCCTAGATGCCGTTTGAATCTTCTATTTCGACTAAATCCGAAGTCTAAAACATTTGAATACTTTTCTTACTGTTTAATTTCTTCGTTTAATTTAATGTGGTTTCATAAGCATAAGAACAAATTTCCTTAATTGGCACAAGAGCATGACGTTAAACCCTTGTAGTATTTTCCAAAATTTCCAGCTCACGTGAATATCGATAACCATAATCTAACATAGACAGTAGTGAAACGATTCAATAGTGAAATTTATAAATTTTGAGCAATACTTAATCTACTGATTTAGCCGTAGATACTATGTAAAAATGTGACTTTTATATGTTCTGATCTTATGTTTTTGTAATGGAGAAATTGCCCGTTTGTAGAGTGGAATTTATGCTCTCTGGTGGTAATGCATAAAACCGTGTCAATCAGCATAGATTTTGTTTAAATATTGATGGAAAATCCTGTACCTAGTCGAACAGTTTTTGAAATGTGACAAGTCCTGAGAAAATGCGAAATATTAACGTTGCATGTACGGATCAACCATTCTATAAAACAAACTATAGATTAAGGATTCCATTGTACAAAATCACATTTTTTGGGAGTTCACGATCCCCAAAAGTTCGGAGATCGCCCTAATTTCTTATATCTCTCGGATAAATTTATCGAGAATTTGTCTTTTCGCCCTACATGCTATGTAAACCGAAAAGTATTCAGCTTCTTTTATAAGATATCTTATCCACTTTCCGGCCCTTTATAAGTTTTTGGTATTATCAAAAGAATGCACTAGTTTTAATAAAGCGTGCCTCGTTTTAGCCTAAACCGGTAAAATTCTGAATAAAAAGAATTCTCGGATTAAAAAGTCTTGGGAGATAATGGAGTGTATTCTTGACTTAGTGGTACAACTAAAAAGTCGCCGAATATTTTATTAGTGAAATTTTTAATTAGTTTCGGAACTCAGAAATACATTAGCACGAATGGGATAGTAGGGAGAGGAGAAGAAGGAAATAGGGGAAAGTTTTAATGAATTTGCCCGGGAAAATGGCTGCCAAATTATATTGGACTTTTAACTTGGCTTCAGCGTATGAGGCAAGTTGGCAAAGCGTAAAAGATTAATTTTTCTGCCGTTGTGTGAGAAAGTTAATCACGCGCTATGAATAAAGTTAAACAAATCCCATGAAATATTAATGGAAGGCACAGAACTATATAAAAAACACTCGAAAACATCCTAAAATAGCTGGGAATGTAATTGAGGCTATGCATTATGAGATGGCGATTATTTTTACTCCAGAAAGCACGCTCCATTTGCAATGCTGCGCCTCTGTCGTAAAGCACGAGCAATTCGTTAAGTCATAAGTGCCAATTTTGGCAAGGAACCCGATGCGCGGGAGTAAAATATGTGACACAAGACTCATTACAGCGGAGATTGCGCAATTGTGTGTGTTATTCAAAAATTCGAATAGTAGGTCATCTGCGTGACTATTTACTTTTGTTTCGCGTTTATATTTTCGAAGTTATCATGTCTAACTATAACGAGTAGTACGACTGCCAGAGGAAATAGTATTTAATACAGAGCTTTTTACGATTCGTATTATCTTCATTCCTATGTATGTTTTGTATCATTCAGGGTTAATGCAATATTGAATGAGGGAAAATTTCGTCAGCCAAATATGTTAAACTTTCGTTTATTTCTTAAATCGCCATTTCTACGTGAAAAATGTGGCACTTGGCGGAAAGGCAACCCACGAATATTTTTACAGATGTAAATATTTTAATCTACCCTCGTTTGGAATTGTTTTCTGAGCCGTTGGCTTAGATAAAAAGGGGTTTCTTATTATCGCTGTTGTATTTGATCCAAATAAAATGTAAAGCTCTAAATATTTGAATATTAAAAATGCGAAAATGTTTGATAAAAATCGTGTCCAAGAATCAATGGATAATGATTTTTTAAGTGTTTAAAAAAATCTGTATTTCTGCCACTAAACCGTTATTATCGTGTATACAGAACATAAAATACATTGGGATTGTTCTGAGACATTGCTTCTCTATAAATAAACCCAGCTTAGCAATGGAGATAGGCTTTTAGTATCATTTCCGCTGTATTTAAAAAGATTCAGTATTATTTTATGGAAGAAATTCTCGAAGTCCTTACATAATTAGATTATTTATTCCTGTTCCATTTTGTTTTATTAAATTATATGTGAAAAAGCGCAGAAAATAATCAAATTCAATCGCGCGACGGTAAAAAACTCCAATTAAAAAGAAACAAAATTTAATAAAGAGCATTAGCCGGAAAAATTATGGTCCCTTAGAATGTTTTCAGATAAAATACGGGTCATTTCTTTACGCCAGGAAGCAAAAGGTTAAAAAAAATTTTTTTCCATACTCTCCCAGTTTCCGGTGGAAAAAAAACGATCGTAGTAGTATTACTCTACCTTTTTCCCTTTGTCTCATTTCTAACCTGCCCTCCGGCACACTTGATCCCGGCCACATATCTCCACTAAAGTTTTCCATTCAATAAAACCTGGCCATACCTCCTCCTTACACACAGGCCCACACGTACATGCTCCACCAAAAGTCCCTTTCCCTCAATTTAATTCCCTTCTCTTCCTCTCTCTCTCTCTATCTAGCTCGCTCTTTATCTCCCTTTAAACCTCCTCCCTCCATCATCCCTCAACCTCCCTCTCCCAACTTCCACCCACTTTCCACCCCCTCGACGTTCCTTTCCTTCGCCATATCGTACAGCATTCACCTTCTCTACCCACCCCATCCAATTTCTGATTCCTAACTCCACCGTCCGCCCTATCTCCCCTATTGTCCCTTTTTCCTCTATTTCTCTATCTCTCATTCCGTCTCCCTACCTTTATTACGCCACATTTCCATCCCTACTTCTTTCATGTTATCCGTCTTTGTACCCCCGTTTATTCTTACTCCCCGATTCACATTACTCTCTTCTTTCCTCCGTGTTATTTTCCTCACTCGCTTTTCAACACCCTATTTTATATTTTCCTCTTTAATTTTCCCTTCCTCGCTTTGATATTTTCCGTTCGTTTAAGTCCTTCGATTGTTTTCATCCTATCTTTTCTTATAAGGTTTCCTGGCCATATATATATGTGTCTACCTAAAGGTACACACTCTTGGCCTCTCCCCTTCTATATTCCTACCTTTCTGTCATTTCTTACCTTCGTATTCGTCCTAATCTTGCTCCATTTTCCGTCCAATTTCTCTTCTATCTCGTTCTCTTCCTCTCCACCCTCCGTTCCTGTATCTCCCTGTCTTGTCCACTCTCTCCTCGCTACCTAAAGAGCTATCATTCGTTCCGGCGTCTTTTTTTTTTTTCGCCTACTCCTCTCCCACCGCCGACATGCTCCCTCCCACCCCACCACCCAAACCTCTCTCCAACCTTCTCCCCAATCCTTAGCTAGGAACGTTCCTTTTAATACCCTTGCTAATTAACTTTCGTATTCTTCCCGCTGAAAAGTTTTCTTTCCCCGGTTTCCCTGAGCTCTCCGGCGTTGTTTACATCCCACGCCTCTCTTTCCCCCCTTTTTCCTCCCTCCCTCTTCCACCTTCTCTTAGAGAGACTTCACGTCATCCTTTTCCCGTCTTTTCCTCCACGTCCTTTCCCCGTTCCCTTCCTCTCCAGACTCTGCTCCTTTTTCCTTCCGCCATCCTCTCTTCTTTCACTCCCAACGCCCCCGTTGTCCGATGTTTAGGGAGCTTTCCTTAATCACAATATATACATCTCCTCTCCTCTCCATCTTTCTTATTTTCCCGGAGCCGAGAAGCCTTTTTTATTTCGTTACTCTTTTTTTATTTTCTTCAACTCCGATTCTTTCACCCATCCCCCCCCCCCCCCTCCCCTCCCCTCTTCTTGTCGCGCTCATTTGTGCGATGCTCCGTCGAGTTATTTACGGCGTTATTACCCCTTTCCGTTCCACCGAACAATCCTCCTTCCTATTAAGCACCATTGACTTTCTCTTTCCCGTGAAGCACTCTTCTGGTGCGGGCATTCTTGCTTATTCGTTTTTACGCAGTTGGGTTTAGGGCAAAGCGGATATCTACAAGTTTGGTGCTCGGCTCGTTTTTTTTTTTTTTTTTGGTTCCCCGACTATTAAAATCATCTGGTTTTTAGCTGGGTTAAAATGGGTTCGCTCTGGATCCGAAGTACAAGGTTCTTTTTTTCTTTGTTCTTTAGTTGCAGATATGCTGCATAATTTAAAAAGTGAGCCAAAACTCATTAATGACATTGCTGCCAACTGAGATGTATGATAATTATGATAAAGCGGTCGTTCCAAACCCATGGGGCCTCGGGGGTCGGAATTTGGCCCGCGGCAGCTTCACTTTTAAATTTGAAAAAAAAAAAAGAAAAGATATAAAATATTTTTTTTAAAGAGACGCGTTTTTTTGTACGAAATTCTTGACATTTAAAATGGTTTCTCTTATAAAATTACCGTTATATTTCCAAGTTCACGTTTTTGTTTGTCGAATAGTTGCGTAAACTGTCGAATGTACGAGAATTTTTGCCCTCACACCCATAATCCTGAACATCTTGAGTTATGAGAAATTATGTACTGTTATTTATTGGTCAGTTAACTCAGAGAAATATTATTTTCGTGATACCGAAGAGAGAGAAAGATACAGATCGAGAGAACATGAGCACAAAAATAAAGTTGTGGGTCTTTGTTTACGAAAATATTTGCTTTTCCAGATGATAAGATTAGATTTCTTGAAAAGAATATATAGTTAGAGATTATATATCATAACTCAAACTTGGAAACGAAAGACAGGTTCACCCAGCTCAATGCTGTGCTAAGTGGAAACAAAAAGATTTTATTTTGGCGTTTTCTTCCAACGAATGAATTTTGGAAACTGTCTTCTTTTGCTGAACATTATTTTTGTCTCTTTGGCTGCACACGCATCTGTGAGCAAACATTTTCTGCGGTGAAAATCCCAAAGAAATTCAGTACTTTCTGACCACTGATTCTGGCCATCAGTAACCCGCATCCCGATAATGATAAGCTGGCTTATAATTTACAGCCATAAAAATCACATGAAACGAGATTAATAGTTATTGTTAATTACGTAGTGGAAAGATAATAAAGTTGGTTAGTTGTGCATTTGTATAACAACTTTTATAATGTTAAAATTTGACTGATCATTAGTTTCGTTCCTGTGATTAATTTGAAAGTAGTAATTAGTATTCTAAGGTTGTAATCCTTCCTAGCATCGCAAGAAAAAATTGAAAGCCACTATGATAAAGCACACAACTTCTCAGCTGTTTAATCAGTTCTCCAAAGTTTATGATATATTACATATTATCTTTTATTGTCATTTACATTAAAAAGAAACGTTGAGCAGACGTGATAAATTTCATTCTAAAAAGAAGTTTATGCTTCTAACGATTAAAGTAAATTGGTCAATTGAAGCAGGAGTATTGAGCTGTGCTAGTTAGAATTGTCGATCTACTCGGTATCTTGCGTATATTTTCTGAAACATTTTCGAGAAAGGAGTCGTTAAAATCGATTTTGTCGGCTACTATATCTGAATAACCATTCTCTCTCGAATTTATACAAATAATATATAGTATATATATTTAGTGTCAAATAACCTAAATTTTCTTCTCGCTCATTTCTCTAACACTTTCGCTTTAGTTCGCTGTCTCATTTACAATCTCACTCTGTAGCTTTCTCCCTTTCATTCTGTCTGCCCAAGCTCTTTTATTTCCAGAAATCTCTTCCAATCTCATTTTTCCGAATCATTTGGTGTAATTTTCTCTTTCCGTGACATTCAGAACTTTGGACCCATTTTTATATATTTTTTCTTTCAAACGATGATGATCTCGGGACCAGGGGGAAACCATGGCGAGAAAATGGCGGAACGATTTAAAGTTTCCCTCCCTCCAAACTTCGCCATGAATTTCGTAGAATAGACGTCTTAGAGTTAATCTTAGCCAATCAGCTTACGCGCTCGCTGTAATAGCGTTGTTTACAGTTCGGTTTTTACTTATCGGTGTAAATGTAAATTATCGATTTTCTCGAAGAAATTAAGAAATATCGATTTTAACTTTAAGCATTTAAAAAAATATTGTATTGGTGCTTCAAAATGACATTTCTCGCAAGTGTAATTGGCCTGCTTTTTGTATAAAAATTTAAAATTGCCTTACAAAGTCTCGATTTTTTATCATACAGTTTTCTGTTTTATTTTTGTAATACTAGCATTTTTTAAGGATTTCAATGACCGTCATTATTCGTCCTTGCATGCGTCAATCGTCCCAAATTTTAAAATCTCCAATTAAATTGGGGAATTAAAATTGGAAAGCTAAACTCTAGCGATAACTACCTACATAATTTGTTTAACGAAAATTGATTTGTTTAGAAAAATACCCCAGGAAAATTCCTACCACTATAGCCCGACGAGAAATGAAAGATTATACTTCATTACTCAATATTAAGAGCGACAGTCTCCTACAGGTTACGACGGACGGTTCGACGTACCGAGTCGTTCATTCTGGGTCGAACTCGGCATTCTTGAAATAAACGTGGTTTTTGTGCACTATGTTAAGGACGGTAGACGCGAGCTCACATTATAGATCGGTCGGAGTACAAGTCCATTCAGATTACGACCCGGTCTGAACTAGTCGGCCTGCAGACCCGGCTCTTCGACGGATCGTGACTATTATTCTACGGTACTCTATTATTTATTATTTTACTTTCGTGACCTTCAATTTCTCTTTGTATCTACATATTTCGCTATAAAACACGAAACTCTATTGAAAGTTGATGCCCACTTTTTATATCAACAACATGTCTATATCCCTCAAATCCTATGCCCGTTTTTGAAACGTGCTTTATGCTTTGTTTCTCTCTTTTATCTCCCTCTCCCCACCACATTTGTCTGCCCCCCCTCTCTTCAGTCACCGCGTTATTCTCTCAGGAATGAATGCATGTGGTATTACGGGCTTCTAAAGGTATGTATTTGTTAGGTATTTGTCACTCTCATGGCTTGTTTACTTCGCCTTCTTTCCCTATTGAACAGTAGAAAAATACATATTTTTTACATGTTACTACAATTGAACAGTAGAAAAATACATATTTTTTACATGTTATTACTTAGTTTTAATACAATGTGATCGTTCGTTTATTTTCATAACATCGTTATGCAGTCAGTATTATTTGTGCTCGAGTTAACCTTTAAACGATAAATAAACATTTGCAATTATCCACGACCTTTTAAACTGTATTTTTTGTATCCTAACTTGGATACACATTTTGACATTCATTTTACCATCTCGGTCTGAAATTGCATTTTATGCACAGGATGATTTGCGTTATTTGTTTTAATACAAATGTTTTCTCGAAAAACAATCAGAGGACGTCGAGGCATGGTTACTTTCTAGTGAAATTTATACCTATTTGGCGGGCAGACTCAATCATCCACTTTCATAGATTTTCAGCATTTAATTACGCATCCCGTATTTATCAGGCAGCTAGTGTTGCAATTGGATTCCAGTAGATGACGAGAGGCAGTGAATTTAGGGCGGACGTCAAAACACGCGGAGTTAGGCGCAAACGAGACAGTCTGTTTCCATCTTCCCTTCACGTTGAGTTTCGTTCTGCGTTTCCACTCATTTCCCGTCGCCCATTGCGCGTAATTGTCTGCTTTCTCCATTCTCCGTGCTCTTCGTACTTGTTTCTATTCAGTTGTCTCTCTTATAATTTTCTCTCTCTCTCTCCTCTTTGCTTCGGGGATTCATCTCTTGGGAAGGAGTTAAACTGACAGTAGCAAATCGTATGTTGGAATTCTTCCTTGATAGCGGGTGCACGCGAAATAATTCAACGCCCACGTCTTCTAACCCAGAGGTCTCAAACTCATGGGGGACGTGCGAATGATTTCGGAACATTTGGCGGGCCGCATGTAATTAGAATGAGCATTTTGTTGAAACTTAAAAGTGCATGGCTCAAGAAAGGTGCGCATTTTAATTTTAGAAAACTATCATACAGTTCCTAAGTATAGAAAATTCTCCGTTGTTCTGTATGTCTTTGGCAATGAGAGGGCCGCGTCCTTGAGATTCTTGCTCTCGTACATTGATGCAGTAGTTTTTTGGAAAATTCTGAATAAATGGAAATGATTATGGAGTTTGATATTTATAGAAATATAATATTCAATTCAACGTGACATTTCTTTGTCTAACCAGTGATAACTCTTCATTTAACATTTACATTTGATCTCCCATCTTGTGTGTCATTTCTTTTATTTATTTCCAATTTTTCAAAAGTTTCTCTTTACCGAGCGATTATATTAGTGTCTTTTTATCCCGATCCCTTTTTAAAAATTCTTTTCTCTCTTGTTTCAGCATTTTCGTGTTTCCTCTTTTTTTCCCTTTTGTCTTTCTCTCGCACCTTTCTTTCCCCATCCTTCACACTTCACCGGTTATATGGCGTCATGTACTTTCTCTCGCCTTCTCACTTTCCCTTTCTCCCTCTCTTCCCATTCTCTCTCTTCCTGTGCCTCTTTCCGCCTTTCTCTCATCATCTCTCCCTCTCTCTCACACTAATCCAGCCATGGTCCCTTCTCCGGTTTCACTTCCCATTCTGCGTAAATCAAAACGACCCATAGATGTATGCGGGGTTCAAGGCGCATCTACCCTCCCCCCTTCCCCCTTAAAACTCCTCGCCTCTCCTCAAGATGGGAGGAGAGATTGAGGATCGGGTGGGAGAAAGGAAAAAGGGGTGTGTGTGTGGATGGAGGTATAGGAGATGATGGCGAAATGGAATTCCTTCGCGAAGAGGGAATGTATGGAAAGGGATCGAATCCATGAAAAACCTTTTTTTTTTCTGAAAGGATGCGTGTTGGCTGAAAGAAGTCGAGGGAAAGAGAGGGAGAGAGGGGGGGCGGTTTAAGGAGTTAGATGATGGATGAAAAAATGCAGAACTTTTTCGCCCTTTTTATTTCTGTACTTCTTTTTTCCTTGTATATGTTCCCTTTTTCCCTTTCGAAAAGTAAACGAAACTCCTTATTTGTCCGTTATGTGCAAGTCCTCTTATTTTCCCCTCTACCTCGCTTAGCTCTCTCTTTTCGTCCAAACGGGCGATTGTTGACCTCTTTTTCTCTGCCAATCCTCCTGTTATCTCTCTCCCTCGTTCTTCTCCGTCCTTCTCCCAAAGGGATACTATCCTCGGCCTCTCTCTCTCCCTCTGGTTCCTTCGCCTCCCCCTGGGCGAGGGCTGAAATCCTGGCCGAGATGCATCCGGGCCAAGTTCAGCGAGAGCTTTCGTGGTGCGGTCGTTGGGGGGGGGGGGGGGGGAGGGGGGGGGGTGAGAGTGAGCGTTGCGTGCGAGGTTGTTTCGGGGTGGAAAAGCGAAGAATGATGACCCGCATTATCCTAACGGGATGAAAGAGGAATTTTTTTTTTAAAAGACGACTGACGCGCATTAAAAATGAGGTTTCCGACGAGTATTCCTGGATCGAAATTGCTAAACTGACCGTTTAATTAGGAATGTTTGCCTCGGAATGGTGGATTTTTTGTTTTTCTTTTATGGATTACTTATTAGGGATGTCGTGTTTGGACTTCATTTTTAGTTGAAAAAATGGGCGTGAGAATAATTTACTTTCAATATACCTTCATCAGCTACGGAGCGGTTGGGAGAAATGGGTTTTGTTTGAAAAGCGCCCGTCTCGCGCGGTGATTCACCAATCGTTTTTCTTGATTCTTTAGCAAAAATAAACATTTGATTTTCCTGATTGTTCTTGTATACCTCAGCTATCGCTGTTTTCAATTGGATTTGTCACTAGATCATATTTTAAATTTACTCGGAAGAAACATCGGAAATGAGACGTAATATCGACTTTCTTCCGTTTTAGCATTTAAAAATTTGATTCCTTCGACATAATATCTTTTTAATTATTTCACCGAAAGAATAAATATAACGATCAGCTTTAAACTTCATTTTTAGTTAGTATCGTGAAAACAAGGATGTGTCCTAAAATCGGTTACCACGATTATTATCCCCGATTGGAGGAATTCATGTCAGAGAAGTCCGTGAGGCTTGATCTCCCTACACCCCCCTACATTTACTGGGTTTTGGTCGCCGTAATGGGGATTGCGTGCTGAATGCTTGGCCGTCGGTCTGGGAGTATGATCTAGAGCCCTTTGGTGCAATGAAGACCCTGCGGTGAGATTACTGCGTGGTGATTTGCATGAATGTTACGCCTGCTGCCTTTCGGTTTAAGCTCTATCTCAATCGTTAATGGGATTCTATTAAGAATTTACGTGCAAATGACCTTTTCGTTTTTGAACGTGTGTCGATGTACACGCGCTGACTTTTCTTCGGTTACTTATCCGCAAATTGATGACGAGAAACAGGTTAATCATGCAAATGTTTTTGCTACGTTTGTTATTTTTTCTTCGAGTTTTTTTGGTATTTTATTTTCATTATTTTGCGATTGCGTCGATGTTCATCTACTGTTTCTGATTAGTTAATCCTGTGATGTTATTTGGGACTAAAGGAAATGAGACGAAATGTTTGGCTGAAAGACTGTTGATAACTATGTGCTTTCGGATGGTAAAGGTCGAGCGTCTCAATTATGGTTGTCCGAAATCAGATTTAAAAAATATACTACAGTATTCAATTTAATCCTTTACACAAATTTGAATGTCTCTCTATTGGTACTAGAAAAACTTTCGTTCCTATAATCAGCAATTGCTAGAGAAGTACCTAACGTGTATAGCTCGCTAAAATTTGAAAATTGTATTCATCAAATGATATTATATTAATCAGAAATTTGTCTACCTTTAAGTGTTCTTATTTTCTTCCGCTACTCTCTTTTCTTTGTGATATTCTAAGAAGCATATACTTTTCTGATAATTTTTCATTGATTCCTAATATAAATTTTTCGCGTGGGGGTTAGTCGTTATTAATTTTTCAGTATTTTTAGTAAAATGTAATTTATTTATTACCTCATACTGAAACAGGTCCCTGAGGGCTTACATAAATTTACTGTTCAAAATTCGGGAAAATCGAAAATACTGTCCGGTAGGCAAGTTGCCGGTTTTTAGAAATTTTATCTCCGTAAATTTTTCGACGACTGGCTCAAAGGAAGCACTCATAACATCTTTCTCAACTTCTGAAATCATATTTTGTTTTCATTTTGTTAAAAATATCACATCAGCAAACAAACGTCGTAAATATATGAAGAGTTTAAACACAATGGGTAAAGTTATAAAAATTTGCGACTCTCTAGCCATTGAAATGCAATTCCATCGATCCGGGGATGTATCGTTCGTGGAAATATATTTCAGTAGCGGTAAAATTATTTATTCTAAAGAATATGCGGTTTGATAGACGCCTCGCGCAGGAGGCCGCCATGTGCACAGACAGGTCACTTCCATTAGAATTAAATGCATTGTGCCACCGCCTAGGGTAAGTGCTTTGTCAGAGTAGGGTTTGTGTGACGTCACAGGTGGGCTCCCGTATTCTGTTTGTCGCAAATTGGACTGTCACCGAATTTTATTGCCGTGTCCAATGGTCTACGGAGCCCAACTTGCCACATTGGAAAGCTCGAACCTCGAACCGAAATATAAGTATTTGAGAGACGGGATTATCTGTTTTCGCCAAATAAGCGTAAGAATATGGATTTTTATGGTTTATTATTGATCTAATGGCGTCGTTTTGTATTGTTGATCTTTTTATGATATTTTGTGTTGATGTACAAGAGGAATAGCATCCTCTGTGAAATCAGGATTTTTTAACATTTTAGCCACATTAATTCAGCAACGAATGAATTAATTTTAATACAAGTTGACTTGCTTTGTAAAGATTTTTAGGGCAGAGATCATTCGTTTTTACTCCAAAAAAAAAGTGTCTAGACCGTTAAAAATAAACATAGAAAGGAAAACGCGAATTCTTTTTCATAAAGGCTATCATATCGTAGAGACCATATTTTCTTCAGCTTTTATTTTCTTCACGATCCCTCGCAAACATGTAATCGGGTCAATAGTGCCATATGGCGTCCTGGAACACACTTCTTTGGGTAAAGTATCCGTTACCACGGTAACGCTAAACAGTGAGTGCCATGCCCCATTTGCGGCTATTGAGACACGGCTCGCTTTCTCTCCCTCTTACGAGATACAATAAAAACGAGAGCGTTCCTTTTGTAAAAATCAATTCATTCCATCACGAAATGTATACCAACGATTTTTGTGTACAACGCGGGTTTTATAGGATCCCGGAAGTCGGAAATAAAAAAAAAGAAATATGCGGAATATGGCCGTGGCATTCGTTCGTTGGCATTTTTACGTCTCGGGGTTAAAAGTATTTTCGCTGGGACTTGAGAGCTGCGGTGACAAACATTATTTATTGGAAATAAAATCCCTTTTAGTGCTCCTCGACATTTCTAGAATTGAATCTCGTAATAGATCGTTTTATTTTACGAATTAGAATTTTTAGTCCTTTCTGTAGGTTTACGAGAAGGATTCTCGTTCAATTTGATTTTTATTTAATGTTTTTCATTGCCGTGTTGAGTTTTACAAAATCATGCGTGCTTGTTTTACGTTAATGTATTTTTATTATTTATTGTAATGTCACTCCCATAAAAAGTTGACGCCCTGATAGAATATTAAAATTATAGCCATAGAATTAAAAAGAAACATTTGGAAATTGCTAAAAATATACTATCCCGTAAAACGAATAGCATTAGATACGGAGAATGGGCGTAATTTGAATGAAATTGAAACAAATTTCACTTTGTTTATTAAAGATTTGTACTCTTTCCTCATAATATTAAAAAACAGAGTTCATTTGGTTTCATTTCCATGCTAATTACGTTCATTCCCCCACAGTGAAGTTCCACCAAATATAGGACTGGTCGGTGAATTATAAACATTAGATACATTATTGTCTCAGAAAAGAGTTATTAATTTACATTGGAATCCTGATAGTTTACTTTCTCAGAGGTCGGTGATATTCTGAAATAGATTTTTAAATTTATTCAGAACTCTTATTAGTTGCAGTTGTGTGATATTGTCACACTCATCTCGTTCATTTTAACTTTAGGAAATGACTTTAGGCATTTAATCTTTTAATTCTGATGCTTTATCGTTATAAGCTTATTTATGTAACCGAAAGAAGTTTTCGAAACGGCTGTAAAAGCAGCTGGCTGTGGGAATAAGATTTTCCGTGACTTAGAAAACCGCGTATTTTTAGTTAAAAAATAATAAGCCAGGTGTTTATCTTTTGAGGCCTTTCATTCATGACATCTTGAGTTTCTGTTCCCGTTTATTTTTTATTTCTTTTATCAACGATATTTGGATATTCACCAGCCGCAAAGGTTTTTAACCTCCGCTAACATTGGAACGGCTTAGTAAAACAAACGCTTTTTTTCCTGTACTTCTCTCTAGCACAGAGGAATGATGTTACGAACTCGGAGAATAACGCGTGTCCGCCGATTCTGGTGAATAAACTGGGAGTGTGGAAAAGAATCGAATATCGCTAAAAACACATCGCTGGAGAGAAAGAAGTTTCCGAAAATAATGGAGTCGGTCTGTAAATTTTTTTCATTTCGTATGTCGGAATATTAAGTATCTCGTTTTAAACAAGTGCGTTTTTAATTACGTGGTTGCTGCGGAGACAGTGGTTTTGATTCTACTCCGCGTTGCCAGAAATGTGCGAAGAGAAACGGGAGCTTCTTGATTTTTCGATTTCAATTTTTTTCCTATCATTTTAACATCCTGTGGAAACAAGCGGTCGCCGATTTCGTTAGTAAATCGCCACTCCGAACGTAATTACGAGACAAAACTGCGCTGAAAACCACTCTTTCTCTCCCTTAAAAAAACACGGGAACCTAATAAATGGGCTTTAATAAGTAAGCCACAAGGATTAGACATTTCGTAAGGCTTGGCGAATTATAAAAACGGCATTGTCAAGGAGCGTCAAGTTTTTCATGTGAACTCGTTTTGAGTTTAGGCTAATAAGTATCCTCAATAGCAATAAGAAGGTTTGTACATATTAGAGATACCTTTTGTTTCAGTTTGATTTTAAGTATGAGAAGATTTTCATTTATTACCGAAATTATTAAAAATGTGGTGGATCGGATGACTAGTACACATTTAAACTCTGCGAGACTTCCTTTGCTTAAAGATATAACTCACGAAAATGGGCAACAGTTAATTGCGTTTGTTACCCACCTTGTTAGAGGAGTGGTTAACGTGTCTAGCTCCTAATGTTATGGTCGTGGGTTCCAATCCTACCGAGGGCTTGGTCGTATGTGTTCGTCTTTGTTATTGTTATTATGTTCATTACAAAGGTCGTATAGTGCTGTTTATGAGTTTTTGATAAATAAATAAAATAAATAAATGTTGAATGTTTATTGTTCGGCTCCTGGAACTAACTATATCGATAGGAACATTTAGGAGATTTTCAGGTATCATGTAAGTGATATTAAGAATTAATGCTGTATGATTTGATGAACAATTTCAAAATTTATATACATAGAGAAAATAATCTGTTTACGAGCACCTGTCAGGCAAATTTTTATTTAGGATCTATCATAAGTAAACTCAAAAATTACTCGTTTGTAGAGGTTTCGCTATTACATTGTCAACGTGACACAATAATTCCCAGAAGTCTTATGTTGGAATTGTGTTATGGCTGAGGTAAAAGATGATAATTTGCTTTTCAAGTTTTAACAGCAATAATAATTATTCACGATGCGAACTTAGCTTGTCGTTATTATTGAATTATAATCCAAAAGCATATTAGGAAAAGAAAAATTATTTATCGTTAAACTTTCAAATTACGTATGTAATGCGGTATTTGACTGTTAAAATCTGAGCTCATTTGGGAAAGAAACTAATTTTAATGGTAAGTTAATATAGGTTCAGAGGCTGCGTACAATATTTGAGCAAAATTTCTTAGTTGGTAGATCAAAATGATTGATCACACGTGCTAATTATAGAGTATTTTAAGAAGTTTTTGTATTGGTCATCGAAGCAGTCGATGAATAAAAATCTACGGGCTCGTCCGGGATTTGAACCCGGGACCTCTCGCACCCTAAGCGAGAATCATACCCCTAGACCAACGAGCCGATGCGTGTGATATAAGCAAAGTTCGTTCAAGTAGAGTATATGGGCTGGAAAAACTCGGTCAGGTGGAAATAATTTAACGAGCACGATATATGATCCCGATTTATCATGGTGTCTAACATAAGTCTTTTCGTGCTTTTGCTTTATTTGAGGTAAACGCATTAGACTTGTGTTAATATTCATTCGTAGTGAATGTACGCAGGATCTCCTGACGTATTGTGCACGTGGGCTAGAAACCTTCACTATTTTCCGTTCAACTACAGAGCTTTCGCTGAACCATGCAAACTTTGCTGTGGCGAAACTTTATTAAGGCTGCTTGTTTTGCAGCTTAACATCTCTTTACCGATCAATTATAATCAGATTTTGCTTTAAAGTTTTATTCTGAATTGTATCCGTATTTTTAATATGTATTGGGTTTCGTCTAAGAATTTTACGGAAATTGTTATATAAATAATTTATAGCAATTAAATAAATTCTGTAATATAGAAAAGCACGTTTCGAAAATTTCGGCATCATTGGAGACTAAAATCCAGCTTCCATTAATTAATTTTTATTGCCCCCAGCGCTTAATAAAATTAAGCGAACTATTTTCCCAGACCTTTGTGGACTTATTCCGCTGGCGGACCAATTTGCTGTCCGTTCGCGAAATATGTCATTCGTCACGAGTTTTTTTCAGAGGAAGTTCATTTATAAATATGCCATTTAATTCATTTAAGGAAAAAGGTAAAGAGAAAATGTATCTTTTTCCTTTAAGATTACGCGAAAAAATCCTTTCTTTTGAAACGAGCAATGGAGATCAATGTTACAAAGTTTTGCCAAATCTGAAATTAAAAGCCTTTTTTCCTCCCCCTCTTTATCCGTATTTTTATCGGGAACTTTTAAGAGATCAAAGGTAGCTCCAAGCAACGTCCATTGTGCAACGAGAAAAAATAATCTCAGCTTCTGGCGTTTTTATCTGAGGAAAGTATTTTTCCTTTCCTTGAATCCACTTCTCGTGTCTTCCATTGCCTCTCTTCCATTGTTTTTGCAGGTTTTTTTATTTTCCCCCGTTCTTTATTTTATCTACCCGCTGTCGTAGCTTTCGTAAACTACCGTCCTCTGCCTTTCCTTTACTCCGTATATATTGTGTATGTTTTCTTATTGTGTTTGTAATCCCTTTTTTTGGGTTGTGCGCGAGATTTTCGTTACCTACTCCTTCCCTCTTTCCTGGAAATTCCTTATCCCTTTTCCTGAAACCTCCTTCCATAAACCCGGCCTCAAAAACCATCCTTCTTATTTCTCCCCCCCCCCCCCCCCTTTCTCTTTTGGAACCATCGCCTCTCTTCTATTTTCCTCCGCCGAAAAACATAGCAACCCCACGGCACAAGCGAGCTACTCTGCGTTTGCATACTCTCACATCAGTTAAACATGGCGTGGGAGTTGGATCAGCGCCGAGGCACTGTCCCGTCCGGATTCTCCCCGGAAAGAGCCGGAGGAGAATGCCGGAAGGACCTCTGTTCGCCTCCCTTCTGTTCCTCTGCCCTCTCTTTATCCTCTCTCACACTTCTCCTCTTCGACCCCAGCCCTCTCTTTTGTTTTCCGCTCCTGCTGTGTGTGTGTGTGTGTTTTTCCTAAATGTAATGTGGGAAGATCAAATGCCCTTCCCTTTCCCCTCACCCCCATCACCAAACCGACCACACCGCTCTCTGTCTGTGCAGACCGACGAGCGTCTAAATTCAGTATATATAGACGTGTGCATCTAAGTGATCAAAGATAATTGAATCGGAGGGCATTTTAAAAGCGTATACGCGAAAGGATTTGGTGCAGTGAAGTAATTTACTTTCGGGATAAGCGGAGTTCTTTTGATCTCAAAGGACTTGTACATTCCCCGAGTACATTTCTGTGTATCCGAGCTAAAAGTATTCGACGGCACTTGGAGATGGTCTGTTATGCAGTTTAAATCGCACATAAATGGTTTTCTTTATCATTTATCATGCCACGTTACAGCTTTGATGGCATAATAATACTGTCATCATCTTCAGATGATGTGCTTTCTCGTGCTAACTTGGAAGGATTGATCTTGGTAGCAATTCGACATTAACGAGTCAGACTTTGTAGTCTTTCATGCCTTCCTTTGAAATCGTTTTATTTTTTATATGGGGTCTTTAAATATTAATTGCTAATTCGAGGATCGCTCACATATTTTTCTAGATTCTATACAACTTCACATCAAAGGCATGAATGATGAGTAGCAACGATCCTATCTTTATTTGGAAAGATATAGACATCGCTATATTGTTATGAATGTGTGTGTAAATATAATGGGAGCTTTTTTATACTTTCATAACCATCCTGCGACGTTTTATTTTACTGCTTCTCTTCCGTTTTCCATTGTAAAATTTTCGCTCAGTTGTTTTTAGCAGGAACTACACAGCAGAAATTTTAGTTTCTCTTCATCCTACTAAACTATTTCTAGTCTAGTAATTAAGGCACTTCGTTTAAGATTTTTGAAATATGTCTTATACTTTAGATGTAAACGGTAATTTGAATATAATTTAAAGGTATTTTCTTGAGAAAATAAATGGTTAGATCAAAAGTTCCCTTTATATCAGCGGAAATTATCTGTAGTTGCAGCAAATTTTTAAAAGGAAATTCATGGCAGCATTATAAGGAACTGCAAGAAAATTTGTCCTTTTCGTTGATATTTTGTCCTTTTGAGGTGGTACAATAGTACATTAACATAATTTTGTACCAATTTGCATTTTTGAAATTACGAATTATATAGGTTACATCACGTAATCCATTCGTGTAGATTTTTATATCTGTAATGTGAGTGTAAAAGTACTGTCGTTCTTACAATTAAACCGGAAGGAGATATCATCGAGAACGAAACAACCAATGCAGATCGGAATCATTATTGCTGAAACCGCGATACATTCCAAAGATTAAATTATGGGAAAGACTAATGACATTTTCAGATGAATTTTTGCCGAAATGGCCATCTAAGGAGATTAAAAGATCTATAGGGGAACCTTATGTAAGCCTCGAAACGGTTTTTCAATCCCTTTTAACTTCCATTCAGAGTGAAATGGAAAACGATTTTCGGGAGTATCCTTAATCTCATCTGATTACCCCTCGTTTCCTCCTCTCTCCTAATCAAACTTCTTCGCGATCCTTTATCTCCTTTCTCTTATCTTTCTCCTGCTCCTTTCCCTCTTATTCTTATCCCGACTTGCCTCGATTCGTTTTCCGTTCCCTAGGGGAAAAGTAATTCGGCTTAACTCCCATCTGTCGAAATTCATGCGAACTACTTCCCCTTTTCATGAATATCGATAAATTTTCCGCGTAGAAAATGAAGTTTCGTCTTAAATTCCGATCGTTAATTTCTCGTTCTCTGCTTCCCGAGGATTTCCCTTTCCTCTGTGCCTGTTAGGAAATTTTTGTTTTTTGCTCGGATGGAACGGGTTTGATTTCAATCACGCTGAGAGTGTTTATCTCTTCGAGTTTTAAGTCTTTGTAATTTTGGATGCTTTGGAAATAAGCTAAAATGGGTTATCTTATGTTATCGCCATGATGATTTAGGTCATTGCTCATTTTATTTCCTCTATTTTTTTAAGCGTTACGTTTTCTCCTGGCATCGGTTCATTGTTCTAAGATTTCATTTTTTGTAAATTTTCATAAAGGATAACCAATGCGGAATTTTCGTAATATTTTGGTATTAACTTAATGGAAAATTCTAACGAAAATTTATGTATGAGCATTTGAAAAAATTGGCCCAGAATTTATTAATCATAGTAATAAACCGTTTTAATAATATAAATTTAGTTTTTTATTATTTATTTTTATGGCATAGTTACCGTCTTGGAGGCGATGTTTGTTTTTAATGGAAATTTGTTGCAGGGATTATTAAATGTGATCACGGATATTTTTTATCGTTTCCTTAATGAATGTAAAAAATATAATTTATTGCTGTTTTCCATATGAAACACTTGCATTCCGTTTTTGAACTTTTGTTTAATTTTATCCTTTGTTCTTCGAACGATTACTACATTCGTCGAATTTGGAATTTCGCAGTTAGTACTTTGATTTTTCATCGTTTCACTAAAGCTACCTCTATAATATACTAGTTACAGTACCCGGCGTTACCCGGGGAAAAACACAAAAATATGTTCTAACAAAAATTAATGTTTTATTTCAGTGCTTCGTTGTAAACAATGTTTTTGGTTTTTTGATTATTTATAAGCATATAGAAGTTTTTTTCCTGATCCAACTCTTGATGCTACAACATACAGCTGGCATTTCATAAATCAAGAATATGTAAAATGCAATAAAGATAGTTGCAGCAGTAATATGCACAAGAAATAATTGGCTAAGTTAGGAAGGCGAGACAGCGGATAACAAAGAAAATGATTGACGTAATCGGCTGATGTTATTCTACCAGATTCAGAGGGCCGAGAGGAAATGAAATGAATACTTTGTGGAGTGTTTTCTACAGCATTCAACAAAGTATTATTTTCGTTTGCACTTGACGCAATGAGAGAATATATAATACTTCGTAAGAAAAGGGAAGTAATCAGTTTTCCGATAAGAAAAACCAAGAGTATAGAGATTCTCGGTGAATACGATGTAAAATATATTCGTATATAACTGGTGTCACTGTTCGTGTCTTTCTAATGGTAATGAAACTATCAACATGATTGGCGAAATTAAATTTAAGTGAACTTTCTTTGCTTTAACAAAAATTACAAACCCCCGGAATTTGCGGCACACCAAGGGCTTCCTCGCGGCACACCGGTTGAAAAGCTCTGATCTAGAGACTTCAAATTTGGCACGATTATAGGTTTTCAGTAACAACCAATGGACCATGGACACCGTGAATATCCTAATTTTTAGGGGTTGTTTAATCCCATTATTGAAAGTAGGCGGAGATACTTGCATAATGTAAGCACCGTCTGCTAGCATTTAATAATACTTGTCCATTATGGAATTTTTCATATAGTTTTCCCATTTAAATGTTTTCGCTGTAATCATTTTAAGATCGTTTCCTCGAAATGCCTGACACGTACACGGCCATATAATTTCAACGCAGATGTAATTTCTCTCGCATTCGTCCCTAAAAAATGTCGGTTTCATTCAGCTCAGATTTCCATCGAGTTGTTATGGAAGTTGGTCGGAATTGAATTAAATCTCTTTCGCTTCCGTTAAACAGGTCAAAGTGTACGGAATGGAGTCTTTGATTTGCGTTGAATTAATCCTCTGGTCGGATACGTATCTTTCTCACTCCTCTCTCATTCCCCCTCCCCTCTCTCCATCCTCCCTCTCCCCCTCCTCTCTCCCACACTCTTGGTATCGCCCGCATTCATTTTCACTGGCTGTTTGCTTGGCTAGCCTCCAGCCTCCGCATCTCTCACGGCTGCGCCGCCTCCCTCTTTCGCCGCCTTTTTGACTCCTCCTTCACTCCCTTCCAATCCTCCTCGCCGCCTCATTCTCCTCTGTCTTCTTTTCGCTAACTTCTGGACCTCCCTCCATTTCGTCAACTTTTCCTCTTCCGTTCAATTCTCCACTCTCTCTCTTTACCTTCGCACCTTCTTGTTTTCCCCCTTTTACCTACGTGTCCATTTCCTTTTTTACCTCTTCTCCTTTCCCTCGCTCTTTCTCTTTTAGTGTTTTTACTTGTGTTTTTCATTCTTTCTCTTTTCAAATAACTTTCATCCTTTTCCCTATATTTATATTTTTTTTCCTTTCGTTCTCCTCCCTATTTCGCATCTTTTCTGTCCGATTCTTTTTATGACTTTTTTATTATACTCACCGGCACCTTCTATTCTTATAAGATTTATGATTCAGATTTCAACTGAACGTACGCACGTACAGAAATGTCTAGGAACTTCTTTTTATTTCCTAAATACAAAAAGTACAATAAAAATACCCGTATACGTAACAATATGAAATAAACAACTGTTACTATAGATATTTTCTTTATAATTCTTAAAAATTTATTTTTTTTTGTATTGTCACTTGTTGGCTTTTCATTTCGAATTGTTCGTTCCGATTATCGGTGGCACTCCTGATTTTCCGTGGCTTTTACTCCTCCATTTTTATTATTTCGTGTTCGTTTCATTTTTTCTTCGTTCGCCTTCTTTCTCTTTCTTTCTCCTTTCAATTTCACATCTTTTCTTTCTGCTTTCTTGTCGAGTACTTTTTCCTTCTCCCATCTCTCTCCCTCCCTCTCACTCTCTATAAGGGACTATGTAGTCTCAATTTCCCCCTAAATAAAGTCGTTTGTCTGTCTGTCTCTCTCTCTCGCTATTCTCAAATTTGTCCGTTTTCAACTTCTATCATCTCGCTCGCCATAGTTGTTCATTCCGATTATCATTGGCTTTCCAGATTTTCCATGGCTTATCCGCTTCCTTTTCATTATTTCACGTCCTTTACGCAACTTAAATCCTTAAATCCATCCTTTCCCCTCCGCAGTTTCTCTTCGCTTCTCTTTCTCTTCCATTTCCTGGTTAAACTACCTATTTCGTCAATGGCGGATATTGCTCGCGGAAACCGAGAAATGGGCCGTGATTGTTTTCTCGGTGTTTGTGTTTAATTTTGATCCGCGGTATTAAAACTTTATATACCCATACCGACAACGGGAACGCGTTCTCGGCGCTTTAAACTTAGACGCACCCACGAGAGATTTTCCTTTCGGCTTTTAGGTGGGATCGTCTATTTTTGAAATGCCGTTTATTTTCTCGGTACTCTAGGAATACTGTACTTTGCAGGATGAGAATGTTTAAACACCACATTTTACCTTAGGAACATTAATGAAAAGGAGCGAATAAATTTAATCGTGGTTTATCAGTTTCATATTCAACCTGAATTAACCGTAAACAATTTCGCGCGGTTCTAGTATAATAATAACAAAGTAGTTATTCGTTGGTACTTTATAAATTTTCTGCACGCCGTATCATGTCATATTTATCTTCATTTCCTCATAGCTTAGAGTTATGATTAAAATTAGTCAGGACTAATAGTAGGAGAAATATATTAAATTCAGGTTTCCTGTCATTTTAAATGAACTAAAAAAAATTAGTAGAAAAAATTATTTAATCCCGTAAAAATTTCTATATTAAATTTAGGTTTTCTATAATTTTAATTGTTACTAATTTTATTAAATTGAGTGTAAAAAAATTATTTTTCAAATTCGAACAGTGTTTATCCTGGTGTAATTAACCAAAGAGGTTATAGCGACGCTGTCTCAAGAATAAAAAAATATCGGGCTCGTCCGGGATTTGAACCCGGGACCTCTCGCACCCTAAGCGAGAATCATACCCCTAGACCAACGAGCCACATTTTAATGATGTACTTATTCTTGCTGTTTTTACGAGAAACTGCCCATCCAACTTTTACTGGCTGTGTGGAAAGATGGGTGGGGTTTGGTTGACCTACTCCACCGATTATTTTGGTACTGCTAACAACGCGGTTTCGCAGCGTCATTTGGCTCATTGGAAGTCAGTGTATTATAAAAACGTTTTCATAAAATGATTTTGTCAAAAGTAATAAGCTAACAGTAGGAATGATCAGATACAATCGAAATAGGTATGATTTTTAAAAGCGGACTGTTTGTTTTTTGACACGGTGTCACATGATAGTAACATTTCTATTTTTCGAATTTTGCTCCTCGTTTTTTCTTAATTTATGGATTTTCGTAATTTTTACTAAATTTGCTGCGAGTTAGAATTTTGCGTACACCCTTTATAGAGGAATTATTAATTATTTTAATTTTGCTTTAACGATTTATTCTTTAACCGAAAACTATTTCAATTTCTTAAATTAAAACTCGTTTTTATCCTTCTAAATCGAAAAACGTTACAGGTAAAAATAATTTACTTAGAATTAGTACGTTCTTCGCTTTATATTTCACTTAACACGAATTTAATTTCATTTATACATATGCTGACACATTGAAATTGCGTATTTTAATAGCTAGTCGAACTAGACAATATAGTTATTATCGTTTAAAAATAATTTTATTTGAAAAAAAAAAAAAAATATATATATATATATATATATACGATGACCAATTTAAGTTATTAATTATTCTGATGCTTATTGTTCATTAACGTTTTTTTCTTACACTTTTAAATGCCATGCTTGCACTTCGCATTGCTACGGAAGCTCAACGACATGAAAGGAAATGTGTCGGCGTCGTGCGAACAACTTCACTATGTTACGGAAATCTGCATTTGTAGTCGGATGCCTCGTCGACACGTAGAAATAGCGCTCCAGGTATTGCCACAATGTTCGTCCGTGGTCAACGTTCCATAACGGTATTCTTGAAGGACATGGCAACTCCTGCCGGAGCACGTGAAGAATGCAGCGGCGGTGGAATGAGAGACGTAGATATGAAAGGGTAATGGGGGAGGGAGGTGAGAGGGGGAGAGAGAGAAGGAAGAGGAAGGAGGAGCAGGAGGGAGGGAGAGGAGTGTCCTCGTCATTTCGCGACCAGAGCCAAGTCCTCGGAGAGAGTGAGATAGCTGCATCCATTCGCTGCGCGCGCAGATCCGCTTCTTTCTTTTTACGTTTTGAAAGCGTCAAGCGTTGCGTATTTTCACGTGTGTACTCTAAAGAGTTGGTTTTTTACTTATCGGCTCGTTGGTCTAGGGGTATGATTCTCGCTTAGGGTGCGAGAGGTCCCGGGTTCAAATCCCGGACGAGCCCGTGTTTTTTACTTTTACAATTCATGTTACGAACATGCTGGGTTTTTCATTCGATGTAGTTACGAGTATATAAAAGTCGCTTATCTGTGGTAGATAAACGAGGAAAGAAATGGAAAGTTTCGCAGGCGCTAGGAAAGTTTATCTACAATAGTAGGTTGTGAAGTGTAAAACTAATTAACTGATGTGGTTATCTCGTTATATACGTCTTAATTTATATTTCATTTGAAAATTGTTCCAATGAATGTCCTTATGCTAAACTTGATGATTGTTATTATGTTTACGCAGACTACCGTTTTAGTTGGATAAATCCAGCAAATAAAATTCGTATTGAGCCTACTCTGAATGTATATCAGCTATTAAATATCGCATTGAAATTTATGTTATGTACAATACCTGCTCTCTTTTTGAATTAATTTTCCAATTAAGTATTCAAAACAACTTGACCACACTATAGCAGGCAATTTGGGAAATCGCATTTACTTTATAACTTTGTCATTTCTGTCAAACAAAATTTGTGCGTACTTATATAAGAGAAACAAGGCATTTGGGTGGGTAAATAACATCGTGCACAAGTCGGAAATTATGTCTATGCGATAAGTTTCTATCTTTGGTTAAAGACAAAAAGTTAATTTAAAAAATTGGGCTCGTCCGGGATTTGAACCCGGGACCTCTCGCACCCTAAGCGAGAATCATACCCCTAGACCAACGAGCCAGCTGGTGGAATTCTTGCTGTCTTAATATAAAACTCATTTTTCCCCTCCCTTCCTTAAGTGGGGCGCTTTCACCAAGGTTTCGTCTCTTGCAGAGATCCGGTTTTGGAGAAGAGGAGGGAAATTCAAACGCGTCATTTCGAGCGTCAGTCACATGTCAGTAGGTATGTGAGAATGATGGACCTTATGTTTCGTAGGATGTACGTACCGCGATTGTTTAATTATAGCAGGAAGTTCGTAATATTAGCATTATTGATGCAGACTTTTTCGGCTGATCTTTTGCGGAGTGAAGCCGTTCTTAAGATCTGTGAAATGTTAGAAAAATGACCTCGTCCAGACTATCGGTCGATTTTAGGTGGTTAATAATTTTTTTTTGTACTTTTTTGTGTTCTTTGTATTTGGTGCACGAAGTGAACGTGTAAAGGCGAGATCATATCCGTATGTCCGTCCATACTTGTCCACTCATAAACAGCTTCACTTATTTTGATGTGATGTTTGGTATTGAGTGTCTACATGAGAAGTTCTCGAGCGAATTTGATTTTGGTTCTCACGTGATTGCAGAAACGAATTGCATGTGTATCTCGTTAATGATACGGTTTCTGTTTGCTAATGAGACGTTAATTATAGGTATTTCTGAAAAGGGAGTAATTTCGATTTAGGACTGTAACTTATAAACAGCTATCGGAAGAAAATATCTGTTCGAGACAATATTTGATGATAATAGCCTATAGAATCGTCGTATAAATACGTGAAATGTTTTTTATGTCTTACAATATACTCAAAAATAATAAAATTATAAATTTTCGGCTGAGGAATTTAAAACATAATGGGATAAAAAATATTTCGATAATGGCGTGCAGAGCCTAAAAAAGAACGAAAGAAACACGTAGAATATTGTTCTGTGAAATATAAGGATCAATATGAAAAATAAGAGGAATTTGTAGACAAAAATGCGAGAAAAGAAGGTAAAATGCCACAGTAAAAGCATTTAAGACTGCTCCTTTGTATGAAGTTTTCGTTATCTCTATGGTCAATATAATTAATCTAATTATTTCCAAAACGAAAAAAGTCGGGCTCGCCCGGGATTTGAACCCGGGACCTCTCGCACCCTAAGCGAGAATCATACCCCTAGACCAACGAGCCGATATGTGAGTGCGATCCACCTTTTCAACCTTGACGACATTTTAGATATGAAAACGAGAAAGTTTGCTGCGCGCGCAGTTCTTGGATGTATCGCGATTCAACTTCTCTCTCTCTCTCTCTCCGCTCTACATTACGAATCGGCCACGCGGCGTAAGAGGACGGAGTGTGCGCGCGTGGCCAGTTATCTCGCCTCCCACCCAACCTCTAAGCTTACCGTGCAACTTTTTCGCAACGTAATCAAGTTACAGGCCCAGCTGATACACTACGTTTGCGCCGTTAACCTCAGATACTGAAAGAAACATTTGCTCGTTGAAATGAGTATACTTACATTTAGCAAAAAGTATATAAATAATTTTTCTATAATCTTCTGAAATGGCCCAATTGTTGATGACTTATGCCGAAAAAAGTGATTAGGTGTATAAGTTACTTGGTTGTAATAAAATAAATTTGTCATTGATGAAAAATTTTCGAATTCTTTATTCCTCTTATTTTTATAAATTAAAGATTACAGAATATTTAATGCTCTGTAGTGTATCTTTGTGCTCAACGAAACGTGCGTACACCACAGATAAAAAAATTAAAATATGTTATTTTCAAAAGCAACACTACCATTATAAAAATTCACATCGTTACATGTGACTTAATGGCAATATTCACACAAAAAGCTTTAGCTAATATATAAATAATTAAAGTGAATCGGTCACACACAAATTCCGTTTGAAAAAGGAATTTTTATTTTGAAATTTACTAAGACGTAGGTAATAATTACCGGAGAAAATTATTGTATCGTAGTCCTAATTGTAGACTATAGGGGAAAATGCATTTTAAACGTGATCATTGTTAGTAATGGATTTTTTCTGTTGAATGAGCGTCTTCAAAATTGTAACGTAAAAGAAAATTTGTCCATTTCGGTTATAGGTCAAAATCACCGGTTGCAGTGCATGTAAACAAGTAATTGTTAGTGCAATATTCGCGATAACGTCCTTTTAATTTTACTTATTCTTTTTGCATTTCACATAAGAGGTCCTGAATGTTAATGTATTAATCATCAAGCTAAAATGCACTACTATCATGCATTGAAAGTACGTATGGTAATGGTATCCTTAATAAAATATAAACTTTTCCTTCCGTCATCAAGAAAACACTTTCTAGCTTAAAACTGAGTGTTCGAGAAGTTCCTTCGGTAGCTCAGTTGGTAGAGCGGTGGACTGTAGTTGGGAATCGGGCAGAAATCCATAGGTCGCTGGTTCAAATCCGGCCCGAAGGATACTTTTTATATTTATACTTACTTCCAATTTGGCGATAAATTCAGTATATAAATAACAATACCATTTAAGTCGTATTAAAACGATTTAGTATATTTGTTTAAACATTTTAATTAAAATGAGGCTAGATTTTAAAAGAGATGCGTTTTCAGTACTTAATTAAAACATTATTAATCGATCCTGTTTCCAAAAATTAATTTTGTGGATTGCAACAGTGAAACATGCAGCTTTCCATCAGTCGGTGGTTCTAAAGCACCCGAATCAGTTTTTTTATTAATGGGATTCTAATTAACATTACGCGGATTAAATGTTAGTTTAATTTCATTTGTATCCGCTGATATTCAACTAATATGATGGCTTTACCGTTCTGTAATTGGCTAAGATATTTTACAGAAAAGGACATGCTTCTACGAAGCACATGTATTTCAATTATAACATTAGCAAAAATTTGTACTACTTTCTCTGGCTATTTCAGAAACCCTTTAAAGATATCTTCGTTTGTAATTAAATAATAAATTCGTGCTTGCCCCCGTTTTGATCCTAAACGAGAATCAGTGGCGGGCAAACTTTTCTGTATGGTGGCCCGCATTGGCGGTAACGAATCCTTCGGCAGGCCGCAGTGGAAGTTCTTAATGCGTTTAATTCGGAAGTTAGCGACAGATTCTGAAAATGAAATTTAAAAATGTTTTTAGGGTTAAACTTTGAATATTAAACGTTGTACATATTATCAGTTTGTATTTTGAAAATATGAGTGTGTGTTAAATATTCGGCCCGCGGACCGGATGTTTTATACCAACGAGCTTATATATACCCAAAAAATCCAAGTTTATTCAACTTATTCGAAAATATCTATACTTCGAAGAAAAAGGTTCCGAGTTGCTTTTGATTTTAGCACCGCATTAAATACGGTTGGAAGAGAATTTCTTATCTAAGTGGTTAAATTAATTTTTAGAATGCGTTTCGGAAGCCTTTCTCAAGTTAGTTGATTATCATATTGTCTTAAGAAGCGCAAAAATTAGAACTTTAGATTTATTAACCGAATTATAATAGGTATGGAGAGAAAACGCTACATAATAGTCGGGTTCCGTTTGGCTGTTTTTGCTTGAATTAATTCAACGATACAAATTATTAGCTCTATTTACGAAACCAAAATTAGGATTCTCGTTATGTAAGCTCACAGTATTAATTCCAATGCACTCCAAGTACTTCATGTGAATTCTTTGACCAAAAAATGTTTTCCTGCCTTACCTTTTCCCCATATTACTGATGATTTTGCTGCATATAAAGGACCTAGTTAGATTCTCGAGACTTTAATGTGCCGTAGCTTTCTCCAAGTAAAGTTTTTAAAGCATAGTTTTACACTAATTCCAGTTTTATCGTCCGAAAACAATTTGTACGACACCTCGCTGAGATGAATGGTTAAAATATTATCTTTTCCTACTGTCTTATTTTTATTTGATTTTCTTCGTTTTAAACACTTTGGGTACCTATTCTTTTAAATTCATCAGATTAAAAAAGAAAAATAATTTCACTCGGCGGTGGGAGATTTTCCCCCCACATTATCTCATTTTTGAAAGCAGGATTTTCTCTATTGTAGGGGAGAGGTAATTTCCCTTAAAGGTTCCCGCTGCCTCCCTCTTATGGGTTCACATCGATGGTGATTTAAAAGGACTTTACTACGACTGAAGTGTCGCCGTAACTCATACCTTTACCCGTTTGGGTAGGAAAGAAATTGGCCGAAGTAAAAAAGAAAAGGGGCCTTACATTTACAGCGACATTCGTACGAAAGTGTTCTCTGGGCGGACGCCCGCGCAGCTTTAAAACAGCTTGCGTTTCTTTTTTTCTTCTTCGAATGGAGATTTTCTGACTCCTTCCGCCGACCAGGAGAATGTAATTTCCTGTCCTGCCTCTGCCCTCACCCCTCCCCGCTCAAAAACTCTTCATCATCATCATCATAGGTAGTCTGTCCGTAGACAGGTCCGTGATTATTCATGGTTAAATCTGGTTCGCCACATACTCCTATTTTCCGCAGTATTCTTCATGTCTTGATACCTTATATAAATACATTTCCCTCTTTCCCTTTCCTAATGCTTTTTTCCCCTCCGTCTCTTCTTAACCCCTAAGCTCCACCCCCACACGCACACATTCACGCGGACGATCACCTTCCTTTAGTTTTTACGTAGCACGTCATGCCTCTCTCTCCCCACTGTTTTGCATAATCGATCTCTCATTTTATACGCTGGTTATGTACGCATGTGTATACATAAAATATGTATATGTATGTATGTGTGTGTATATATACACACATACATATATATATATATCTTCCCTTTTGTTTCGATGGTGGAGGAATTTATGAACCCGTGACCCACTTTGGTCAGTCATTTCGTTCTGAATTTTTACGTTCAATTCTCCTTCCTCTCCTCTCCCCCTCCTCCCTCTAGCGTCTCGTTTTGGTCTCTTTATTTGCCTATTTTTACCACTTTTTTCCTTTTTCTTTCGTCGTGCCTCGCTTAAATGATTTTTCGATTTTCTCCCGACCTCTCTCTTGTCTGTCTGTCACCGTCTACCTCTTTTCCTTCTCTTTAGTTTCCTTTGTTTCTCTCTCTCTCACTCTCTTTCCCTCTCTATTTCTAGTCCCCAACTCTTTCCACATTTCCGTACGGTGGAGAAAAATAGGAAATTACTTGTAGGGGAAGGTGTAGTTTCGAGATGGAAAGCTCACTTGTCTCTCCATATAAAATCTCGCATCTCCTCGTGTTCCACTACTCAGGGTTCATTCCGTTTTTCCCCTTTCTCCACTTTTTCTCGCTCGTAATTCCTCTCCCTTTATCTTTTTATCTGCGTCTAGTACGTTCTTTATTTTCCTCCTCCCGTTTCTTTTTTGCAGTTAAAAAACCGCGCTCAAAAATCGTCGTGTGTGCGTATATGTGTATATGTATATACGCATATACGTACATATATATATGTACTTATACATAAATCGAAACGGTTCTCGTATTTAGGAGAAAGAAGTATTCCTGTAAGGGAAAGTAGTTTGGTTATTATTTTCTTTACCGCGTTCGATTTAAAAAAAACATTTCTCTCGTCTGACGCGCGGAATTCTATCGCCAGCCATTTGACGGTCCTTTTATTTTTCGCTTTCTCGCGATTCTGTTTTGTTTTCAGTAGTCGTTCCGTTCTCCGTTCTCCTCTTTGGTGTTTCCCCCCGTGTTTTAGTTTTAGGCTGCTGGTTCTGAAAGTTTTGAGTTGTGTGTTTTTTTTTAATTTTTAAACCTGCGAGGCCAGTTCTTTTTCGCGAGACGAGTCCTCGCGGGTTTAATAGGGCGAGAATGGCATGTAATTCCACCCTAGGATGTATTGTTATTTTTTTCTCCTCTCGCGGGTCGCGCTCGCATAAGGGAAATACGATTATTTCTCCAAATATGTCGGCCATTTTCGTTTATTTCTTTGTGACCCGAGTTGAAATGATCTGACAATAAATTGGGTCGACTTAGGTTTATGGCTTATTTGACGTACTTTGTGTTAAGGATTTGGAGAGACGTGAAAATGTGGGACTGTAACAATATTTAGGTTTGGTGTAGAGAGGGATCAGTCGTGTAGAATGTTTTTCAGTGGATAGATAAGGAAAATGTGAAATCTCGATCTACTTAAGGGTATCAGTTAGCATCAATATAATTATACGGTTTATATATTAATATGCACGAAACTTGTACATATTAATCCAAAAGTTGGTGATTGACAATTTCATTCGAGAAAACCACACTAAAAAGTGGATTATAAGTTCATCAACTGCTTGGCTGTTGTTTAAGGGCAAGGAAAGAAGTCCTTGCACATCTCTTTGATAAAAGGAGTTAGCTTGTTCTTCTTTATCGTGTAAAATTAAGAGTACAAAAATTTCCCTCTAAGGACCAACCGTTAAACTGTTCTATCTGTTACCATTCTTGTCTATCTCTTCGTTAGGAAAACAAAAGATTAACGATTGATATTACGAAAAGAAAGGTTCATTTTCCTAACAAGGAATACAGTTTGAAAGCAGATGATAAATGAGTTTCTGCATGTGTCTTAGGTAAGGTGTGGGAAGGTTTTGCGAGATTGGAAGCTTATTTGCCATCTGCTTTCAATGTTCCGTGTTCGTTGCGTAGTAGTTCGACGCTTTTCAGCACCTCATCCCTTCCACAAATGACGTAACAACGGTGTTGAGTTTGAACTCTACGAACATTGAGTGCAGGGAAAAATAATTCTAAGTTTTACGAATTGCGTACATCCCTGTGCTAACTGGAACTTAAAATCTTGTCGAATAACCGATACATTAAATATCAGCTGTCGTATCATTTTATTTCATTTTCGTTTTCCGCCTCTCAACGCAACCATTTCGAACGTATCATTCGGCAGTTTCATCGCGTGGTTTTTTCCCCTAATTTATGACGCTATTGAATGAGGACAGAATTAGGACATCTTTAAATTCCGGCATATAGCGTATTTAATGGACTTTTATGTTAATTAGATCCACGCGCCAACATCTCCTCGTACAGTCAACGAGTGCTTGGTTTTGATTTTTGATTTTAATCCTTTAAATGCTTCCTCCGGTCAAGGACATCCTTTGGGATCTTTGGGACTTGTGACCTAGTTTTACGGATGTTGTTGGGGGCATGCAATTTGCGGAACCTTTCGTCCGAATGCACGCTCAAGCAGTCGTTTTAAAATCCATCCGAGTGAATGTTTTTGCCATAATTAAGGTGGATTTTCTTGACTCGTTCTGAATTGTTCGCCGCAGTCTTCGGATGCAACCTTATTTTTAACAGATGATTTTGTTTGGATTTCATCTAGGCTTTAGATCATCTAAAGCAATTATAAAGGTCATAAAACCTCATAAATCTCATGAATCCTTTGCGTTTAACCTAAATAATCATTTTGGAATTGTAGGACCGTTGGCTATACTTAACATTACGTGCGAACGTTTTTTTAAATGTTGGATACAGTCGAATGGTCGTGGGACTTTTATATTTCGCTGTTAAGGACCTGAGAAATTATTATTAAAAATATTTTTGAAGCAAATTTTAGGGTCGTTTCGTTTCGTTTCATTATGAAGATTTCTTGGCAGAGAAATTATACCGAGTTCTTGTGGCTGTGCAGACTCTCGGTTTCGGAGTTTGTGTCGCGATTCTAATATTTATTGATCAAAACCAATTAGGAAAAAAGAACTCCGAAGTTGAGCCCCTGATGTTGATGCATTCCTATAAGGAATGTAGCTGAGTAAACAACGATAGACCGATGGAATATTTACAATGTTCACTCAATACGCCTAGGCATCCTCTGCAGCTTCCTCGGGCCTTAGGCACCGGATGAAATCTTATACGTAAAAATCCGTCCTTTAGTTAGTGACCGTTGTGTTCTTATGCCCGATTCCTTCTTCATTATCTTACCTTACTTATTGTGTTTGGAACGTTATTTGCAGTAACATATTTTCCTTCATCTCCTTAGTATAAAATTCGCAGTATTTATTTTTCGGGTAACCAAAATCTGTTTGTTTCTTATCAGCGATAAACAAACCCGTTTCAGTTCAGGAATCCAATCAAATGTTTAAGCATTAGCTTAAGTCGATAATGAATGATATTTCCGTCCCTGCAGGATTGGTATACGGCATAATGGAAAGTTATGGGATACGTCCCAACATCCATCTTTTTAATTCATTTACGACGCAACGTTTCTACTCTTCCAAGGTTCCTCGCTCATACCTCTGTTTTTTACCTGATCCTTAATTGGATAATTTCAGTTATGCCCGTATATCAATCACCGTTTTATAATACGACTGTTACTGTAGGGAATTGCTCCCGCGTGATTATCTTTTGAAACTTCATTTTTCTTTCCGATTTCTTTATCTCTTGTTCTTTCACTTGCCCCTTGTACATTTTTTTTCAACTTTTTTCTCGGCTCTTCCCGTTTCGTCTTCTACTGCCTTTCTTCCTTCTCCTTCATATCTCCTTTCTTTCCTGATTTCTACCATTTCCATCCATAAGTGTAGATAGGGCTCTGTGCGCTAATAGATTAATGCTGAACGTCTCCCCTTTTACAGTAACCTCAAGTTTTATGGAAAATGTGGAAACGGGTGAAAATATCAAATATGACCGGGAATCGAACCCGGATCTTCCACTTGCCGATCGGTTATTGTACCGGAAAGTGGAAGAACCGGGTTCGATTCTCGGTCATAGCAGATTTTTTCACCCGTTTCCACATTTCCCACCATTCCAGCTTATTCCTGTCGCGTGAGGATCTTCGGATCTTTCATTCCAGTCAATTTATAGGAAGTTATATGTTTTGCGAGACATATTATCGATATGAGAAAATCTATTTTTTTACTATTTACTACTTTTATTTCATATTTCAAAAGGGGAATATTATTTTGTACTTGTATGTGTACAAAGAAAAAATGGATAGTTAAGTGATTCTTTGTGGGACCTCTCCGTCGCTGGTCCTTGCCTTTCCCGTAAGCTACGTGCGCATTCTTATACTCTTTTTCTCATTCCATCTTTTCCCTTCTCCCATCTTTCTTTTCGTCTCTTTCTCACTCTCCGCTACTTCTTCCTTTTCTTTTTTCCTCTATTCCAATTTTTACCTGCTCCCTCCATTCTTTCTCTCCCATTCTTCTTTTTCCTTCAATTCTCCTTCCGTAATCCTTACGTTAAGATAACAAAATCCGCTTCAGTTGAATGACTTTTTAATCGGTAAAGGAATGGCGAAAAAATGGGGATAAAAGAGGGCAAGAGGGAGAAAAGCGTGGAATAATGAGGGGGGAACGATCATTTTCATATTCCCCTTTTCACCTATTTCCCTCAGCAACTATTTTTGCGTCTTTGTCATATTTTTTGCGAATTTTCTTTTCGAGCATCACAGACATAACAATCACGGGTCATTCCAGGCCGTGGCCACGATGTGATTTTTTCCCACTACATCTGCTTCGCCAACCTCCTCTTTTTCTCCTCTTTCTACTATTTTTCGCTCTCTCCCCTCCTCCGCTTTGACCCTTCCCCTTTGTCAGCCGCTCCTCATGTCGCTCCGTACACGTGGAATTTCCATATCCCCCTAATCTTCCAGTTTTTTTCCGCGCCGTGGAGTTTTTTGTCATTCTTCGCCGATTTTACTCTACCCCCTATTTTTCCAATCACTTCCAGCTTTTTCCTTATCCCTCTTTTACTCCTGGATATCCTCGTCTCTTCCCCTCGAGATTTGTCTTTCATTTCCATCTCCATTGTATTTTCCTACAGATTTTAGGATTCCGCGCCATCGTTCTGCGGCAGTTTATGTTATTCTCGTCGTAAGCGATTGCGTTCGCTTTTTGAGTTTTATTTATTTATTTTTTCAGCCATACGTTATTCCGACCAAGCGATTGCTCATATTTATTTATTGTTTTATTTTTGCTTTTGTGCGTTCATCAAGTTCATTCGAATCATTTGGTTAACTTACCTGATGCGAACGTAAGTTTTTATGATAATAATTACTTGTTTGGAGGTAGTTTATTTCGAATATCTGCTGTTTTATTGGGTGGTTATGAATAATAGAAAATGGATTATCATTTTTAGAAATTTTTAGTTTAAAAATTTCTATTTCAAATCAACATTGTTCAAATTTTGTACTTCATACGCTGTTCTTGAAGTTATCTCAATGTCATCTCTACAAAAAAATGATCTAGAATCTGTATACTAATGACTGATTTAAAGAGTTGGAGAGAAGTCGGAATTTATCGGTTGAAGGAACAAATTTATAATTAAGGCCGCAGAAGTAAATATTGCTAAATACTCCATTATGAAGAGAATAATTGGGAATGTGTTATGTAGGAATCCCTTCGAGCGCATACCTAAGACTTTCAAATGTTTAACGCAAAAAGGCTGGTTATTGTTTGTTTTGTGTGAAAAATAAAGGAGTAGGACGATGTAAAATAATGCTTGATGGTATAAACTACGGTAGGTATGTGTTGTTTAGAATTGATTTTGAACCTAATTGCGACTATTTAGAAAAAATAAGGAAGATAATATACCAAGCATCCTTTTAGCACAGCCTTCTCGTTCTTTAGAAAAAAAGCAGTGGTAAATAGAGACTATGTTGAATTGGGGAAAAATAGTAAGCCAGTATATAATGTAAATCGATCGATATAATTTGGTTTAATCACGCCCACAAGGATACTATTGTAGATACATTTATAACATAGTCGCAGGGAACAAAAACCGATATATACTTACAAAATAATTTATTATGAGAAACGCTTGTCCGCCGTCTCGTTCTGCGGAGCCGATATCTCCGCGAAGCTCACGCATTTTCCCATTCGGTTTATCTATCGATTTCGATTTCATCCTTATGTTTTCGTTCCGGCGTATATAATAAATCTACGTATGAGGAGGAAATAGATATCGCCATATCGGTTCATTCTTTTCATTCGCTCGTCAAATCCCAAAAGCAAAGCAATCAACCACCAGATCCATCCGATCGATTCATATCCCTATTTGTAACTCCCACGCGGGATTTTTTTTTCTTTTTTCTTCCCTGTACTTCCAATGGAGTCCATTCTCTCTCTCTCTCTCTCTCTCTCTCTCTCTCTCTCTCTCTCTCCAGTGACCTCCTGCCCGATTCCCTTTTCATTCCGTCCTACGCTTCCGCCCTCAGGCTTTGAGCCTGGTTCCCTCTCTTTTTCTTTTTCTCTCTCTCCCATTCTCTCTCTTCCATTATCTCTCTCTCTCTCAGAGACTTTACTGCCTCAGATCGATTCGACGGAGAATCGAGAAAACAAACGGGAAACGGAATCTAGTTTGACGGCCGCCGAACCAACCTCGTTTATTTATTTTTTTAAACGCTTCGATGAAATTAACGTCGCTTCCTTTCTGGATTGACGCGGTCGATCATCGACGATCGCATTTGATCTTATTAAAGATAAATTTTATATCCCTACGACCTCTTTTGTGGAATATTTTATCAGGATATCTATAGCTATCAAGTGAGTTTTTTTTAGAGAAACATCCGGATTTAATTCATAAATGTGGTCGCAAGTTATGCTTTGTGAAAAGCGATCGAGATTCGATTCCTATGTTTAATTTTACTGTCTTATTGATGAAAAATGGCTGTAGGATATTTTTTATTTGCATTTGAAACTAGTTGTAACTGGCATATTTTCCCGGGGAAAAGCGGGTGGTTTTCTTGCACCGGAAACAGGATTTAAATATGTTTGAATCACCCTAAAATTTAATTTGTATTCATACCCCGATAAATTTTGTGAGCTTTTAGCAGTGAGAAATACAACTACCTTGACCGAACTCGCATTTTAGCCGCGTGGGTAGGTTGGGATGTTGAAACAGACACTAGCAGGTGGCCAGAGATTCTTTTTCTCGTTCATGCTATCTGTTGAAAATGCAACGGATAGCGTTGTTTACTATTGTTTGTGCACGTGGTAATGGACAACATATGTTTGTATTCGGCTCAGAAATTATACTTCAACAGCATAAACTTTACAGGTACATATATTCATCGAGAATTTTTAAATATATAAACACCGACAATTGCTAAGACTATATGTTTTATTGTCTTAGAATTTATTTATGTATTGACTATATTATTGCTCGTATTTACGAATTTTATAATCAGATCTATTTGGGTTAATTTATGCTTTGTTGTTGGAATGTGCTTGAAGGAATATTAGCGTTTCCAAAAGACCGGTATTATTTTAGGTACATAATATATTTATCAACATCTATTTCAGAATTCGAAGGTTTAATTTGCTTTAACAGTTGTTTATCTAACGAAGGAAAAGTTATTGATTCAATTTTTTTCCGAAACGACAGCAAATAAAGATGGTAATAAATCTGAATCTGAATAATACTCTGCAAGCCCCTGCAGTTGGTTTGTGGCATGGGGAGATTATCTCCGACCTATAATATTATTCTCCTATTGTACTCTCTTATCGTCTTAGGGAAGAAGGATGCCTTTATCTCTCGGTCCTACAATCAATTCTCGAATATTATCAGTGTGGTCCTACGTAAGTTGGGCTCTTAATTACGCCTGATAATTCATCATTAAAGTCTTCTGCAGTAGCCGATGCCTAATCTACTCGCCGTTCCTCCAGACTCCCATCCAAGCTCTTCTGTTAGACGCGCTCCCTTTCGTTGAATTTTTTCTATCTCCTGAATAAGGTTTATCTCATACTCGATTAGCGTTCTAACTAGGGAGAAATAAGAAACCTCACGGGTCTTTTCATCACACACCCCTAATATTCTACGGGCATTGACGAGCTGCTCCTATTGTCCGCCGAATATGCTTCTTCTAAAATAAATCGCTCGCTTGTAAATACGATTACAAGATATTTTTCTGTTTTCACCGTTTTCATGAGGCCCGTGTCGAGAAAATACTCAATAGTGATAGCTTTTTGCTTTAGTACACCCTGCCAAAAACTATGGAAAGTTTATCACTGTTTAATTCTAACTGCCACTTTTTACAACGTTCATAAATGGAATTTAAATCCCGTTGGAGGATCTGAACATCTTCTACATAACGAATTGTTCTATAAACCACTGTGTCGTCCGCGAATAATCTGCAGCTACTGCTTAAAATTTTGCTGAGATCGTTTTTATATGTTATAAAAGGTAGCGGACCCAAGACATTTCCCTGGGAAACGCCGGAGGTGTGACATTTACGGGGTCTGAACGATGTTCATCGATTACTACCATCTGATATCGATCACGGAGAAACGCTTCTATCCATCTTACAACTGCCTCGTTAATCCTGTACCATTTCAACTTTCGAATAAGCTTATGATGAGGATCTTTATCAAAAGATTTTTTAAAATCTAAAAATACGGCGTCTACCTGCGCAGTTACTTCATCGGAATTTAAAATATCTTGCGGTACGCCTTTTTCACGATTAACTTTAAATCGGCATAGCTATTTCTGTATAATTCGCCTTTTAATAAAAAAATCGACTAATCCGCGTTTCGATCCTGGGATCTACGCATTCGGAGCGAGAGTCATGTCCCTAGACTAACAATCTGTGACATAAAAAATAACCTTTTCTCCGTTTGCGAACAAGTCTCTCCTATAATCGACTGGGCGCTCGTATGACGTCAATGCTCAAAAGTTCCAGTCGGAGAGAGAGACTTTAGGGTTTTAGCTCCCTCATCACTCTTGCGTTTCACCCATTACGATTCTCTTTAATTGACTCGAGGCGTACTGAAACCCCGGACGTTCCTCCGATATTCGAATTAAACCGTCGAAAGTTACTCTTTTTTTTACTTTTAGAACGAGTGACATGGCCCTACGGAAGTTTTTGAATATGTAAATAAAATGGTGTTGAGCTTTCGGCGCGAGTAAAAATGAAACTATCATATACGTATGCTTTTTTTTACGGGAATATTTGCAACGCAGCTAATTTACTGTTACACCTGTCTTTGGTACCTTTTAGGAGTTTTCGATACTATCTCTAGTTTGGAAGCGTACGTATATAATTCTTCGCTACCTCTCATTCGTTCAAGGAAACATTTTCGTATGACTTTCCTTTTTACTATATATTTATTCGTTTTGATTAGAAACTGTTTTAGTTTTATCAGCTCTTCATATTATGTATCTTTTCTTTTTTGTTTTTGATGAATGTTTTTCCGTCTTATTTTTACAGTTATATTATGACTTTTCTTATGCGGAGCAGAAACTGACACCGCATTTACACGAGACGGATTCAGAATTTCGTGCGAATATGGATTTTTATTTGATGTCATTTGATTTCAGACATTCTAGTTCTATTTGAATGATGGATATCGTTAATCTTTTTTAATCGATCGCCTAACCGAGCTTGAATGGATTCCGTAGAGGCAGCGGCGTTGAACTCCATCCATTTAAACGTCGCCAACGCATTAATTCAATTGCGATTGCTAAATCAAATTAACCTACCTAAAGCACCTAAGAGAGATGAGGCCTAAAATTCTTTTTATCCTCTTCCCTCCTGCCGTTTCGTCAGCGCCATTCATATTTCTTTTGTTTCTCCACCTATGCACGTTAACTCCGGTCGTTCATTGTTACTTGGAGTCGTGCGAAACTGGCTTCGTGTCATATCTTCGTTCCATCGAATCTGCGCTCGGTTGGTTTTATTATGGCCGATGATAAATTAATCGATCGCTCCTATTTATAGCATTACATTAAGGGATATATAATGGAACCTTTTTTCCTTTATAGGTAATTGGAATTTCTGCTTGGTTGGTCGACCGTTCCTTTAATTCTTAAGGATAGGAAGTGTTGGAGTTATAAGTCCCGCAGTTGCCTAACACCAATCTTCGGCACGAGGGTTGATGGTTGATATTTGGCGTAGATTTCACCAAACAAAAGTGAGTAGAAAGCTGGAATTTTTTCTTTCATTGCATATCCTTAGTTTTTAGTGGACGCTCTTAAAAATTAGCAAATCGTTTTTAATGCGGTACTGATTAATTTAGGTATTTTTAAGGTTGAAAAAACTGGTTCGCTTTTTTAGCCTCAGCATAAATGTTTTTTAAACACTTGTTATTTTCTCTGAATTGCTTTTAAAATGCGAAAACATGAATTTTAAACAATTAAGGACATTGAGAGAAATAGTTATTAAAATCCAATGTCTTTGATTCCGACCGAGTTGGCATTACGTTTTATTCAGACACCGCCAAACAACAAAAAAATCGGTACAACATACATTGTAAAATCTTTCTCATATCTAATGCGTCGTTTAGTTATCTTTTGAAAAATATGAACTATGTAGAATCGTTATAAACATCAACTTAAATAACTATACCACATATGGAAAAAATCGTATTAGCAGTTTTTTCGAAAATCCAATTGTTATCAAAGTTGCCCAAGAATAAACTAGCCTTATATTCATTCTTTGAGAAATATGAAATATGTAGTATTATTGAAGACGTAAACTCAAGTAACCGTCCGAAATTTGATCAAAATCGTTAGAGCCATTTTTGAGAAAAAAGATTGTTTAAAAAAGCGTAGAATAAACTTCCCTTAATTATTGAGCAATGTCAACCATTTCTTCATCGCTTCTATTCTGTATGATAAAATGCCTAAGTTCGAGATTTCATTCATTTTCGCTCTATCCTTTAGGCTCTAGAGCCGCGAACAGACAGACCCGTAGACAGCATGGCGAAAACCACTTTTTCGGACTCAGGTACTGTAATCGCGAAAACGTATATTTCCATCAAAACCTCGAGGTCGACTTTTTTCGCGATTACAGTACTTTCGCAATTTATACTTCGTAGTAAAGTAAGTAAAAAACGGATCCGATCGCTCGAAAGGATACGCAAATCGTCGTTCAACTAGTCGACCTGCCTTGTCCCACCCGGTGTGTGTGTATGCGCATTTATGATATGGGAGGGTAAGGGAATGGAGCAATTTTTCCTCGAATTTCCATTTCGGATAAAATTTGCCGAAGAATTGAACGATGGCGTCTTGCGAAAAAATAAAGGAAGACAAAATGGATAACTTAGGTACGAGAGAGAGAGAGAGAAAAGAGAAAGAGGGGATGAGAAAAGGGAGGGGGAGAATCGCGTTATTGACTCAATTGTTGGGACGAGAAAAATCTCCGCTGACGAATAGCATTTGTAGTACGTCGGACCCACGTGATCTGGCACCTAGCCAACCGAATTACTCCGAAATGCAATTTCCACCGAGATCCGGGTCGAAACACCTCCGGTATGGGAAAACCGAGTTATTTATATCGACACCGGGTGAAAAGAGCGTAGGTTCCGAACCGGGTCACCCCAAGGTAATGCGACTGCAGTGTGTTTTTTCTGTTCTTAGTCGTGGATGAGAGAGGACGTAAGAAGGTGAGGGAGAAGGACGCGGAAGCGCGTGGAGCCTGAATGACCAGGGGGGGGGGATGATGTTTTCCGTGGACGCCAAAGGTTATATGTATGATTGTTTGTATATAAATTTAAAAGCATATATATGCATATATACAAGTAGGAAAAAGTCAACGAGTTATAATATGGATGAGCCGAAATTATCGAGAGTCAGAAACGTATGATGGAGAAAATTGAAATATCGGAATGCTTTTTTTTTAAAAGAGCAGATTGGCACCGAAATTGATAGAGAAGGGAAAGAATTAAAAATTTCTCTTTTACCAAAAATTAAAATTCGATTGCCTTTTTGTTTTTATCTTAATCTAGTTGTTGAAATCGAATTATTTAGATTGAAAATGTCATTTCAATTCATTCTTTTTTGGTTCCTAAAACACTTCTGATGGTTAAAAATACCCTATCAGAACTCTGGGCTCAAATTTTTACTCCCGTATAACAAAAACTCACTAGGGATGTAGATTTTTAGAAATGCAAGTTGAAACACACAAAAGCTTTGGTTGCGATGTCGCCGAAAGCATTATCTATCTAGTTTAAATGGGATAAGAACTTGTGTTTCGTGGGGCAGTATGGTCATCCACAAAGGACGAAAAGGATTTCAAGGGTGTAAGTTTCTGAGGCAGGATCTTGATTAGAGATGGAGATTTATTTTCTTGAAGAAAACTCTATTTGTGGTTAGTTCGTGACTTTATCGAGTAAATTACCTCTTACCTTCTTTATACACGTAGTTTTTAGTAGTCTTAATTTGCTTAATTTTTAACACATTAACTAAATAGCTCTCAGCGTTAAAATCTAATTTGGATTTATTGCAGAGCAAATTAATTATTGTGAGGAAACTTTTTTTTTTTTATATGCTCCATTAAGGGAGACGTGTATGTAAATGCACTGAAGTCACGGTTTAATAAGCGGATGGTGTAGGAAAAATGGTCATTAGTCTTGTATATAACTCGGACATAGTAAATAAGGATATTTTCCCATAAAATGTGTTTCAGAAACCCTCTTCCTTCGAAATTACTGCGAAACGAATGCTCGAATCGTAGATTTTTCGTTTCTTCATAAAAGTGGGATGATTTTTTTCGGCGGTTAATATATTCAGTATAAATTGCGGCGTGGAAATGGAGTTAATAATAAGTGCGGCAAGGTCCTCTCTCATTCCTCTCTCTCTTCAAGAGCGTTTGATTAACGGCATTTGACGCGCACAAGCATTTCGAACGTACTCTCCTTCCGCGTGGTGCCGCCTGGCGGGTGAGTCAGGAAGCATCACTCTTTCCCGTTTCGAGCAGTTAAATTCACTATTTTTTTAAATTCCCCTCTTCGTTTTTCATACCCTTTTGTATTCCTTTTCCTTTCGTCCCTCTCTTTTCTAGAGCTAGGAAACCAGGCGATGGTGGGATAGAAATGATTAAATACCGGGTCTAGAGGGGGATTTTTTTTTTAAATAGTGGGAGAGTTCCCGCGGAGTTGGCCGGTGCTATCGAGCTGAATTATGAAACGTGCCCTTTTTGAAGGTGCTGAACAAAAGTGGCCTTCTTCCCCCTCTTACAATCCCCTTTTCCCTGCCCCCGAGTGCATTTTTTAAAAATCTTCTGAACTCGATATATTTTCGGTAAAGTTTGGAAATCACCGCCGGCTAGCGCGTTTTATTTTATGCATGCTTAGAGACGCTGGTCGGGAATTATTTTTAAGTCGTTTGGGTGGAATTGGTTTTTTTATACATTATCCTGAAGTACTCGTGTGAGTTAGTATTTATTGCCTTGGTAAAGCGTACAAAGGTCGCATTGTAATTAAGGGAATTTGGTCGCTGATAAAAGTTTAGTACTTAAGACTAATTAAATGTATTAGTGAATGCGTTCGTTAGAGGTTGCTTCATTCATTAGGTGATGTGATGAATTTATAATAATGAGATGGAATATCATTGACAGGATTCCAACGTCTACATATCTTCAACTCGCAGTAAGAACAAATAGATATATAATTTCTAGTATGTTGAAAAACGGCTTCATATTAAATCGATTTAATTAAAAATATTAGTAAATTAGAAAAATTCCAATCTAAAATAATTTTGAAGAAATCTTGAAGGAGAATTTTCGTTTAGCTAAATAGTATTGAGATCCAAGGGGCAGAGAAGGAAGGAAAATAGAATCTTGACCGGGAATCGAGCCAGGATAGTCCATTTTCAGAGCGTGTTGTTCTGCTACCAAATTTGGGCACAAAATTTCTCTTATATTAGTATTCCATTGATCTTATTGAAGTAACAGAAAATGTCGTCGGAATTGTTTTCTAAAATTTCGATTGATTTTTCAAATTAACTCTTTTGTGGTAATATGAATAACTCGATGCGGGGTCTGAAATTGTGAAACGTATAGCCATGAATGAATGAAATTCATTGAAAGCTTCTTGTTTTTCCTGGGAGTCGGACTCATCTGTTTTTTATTCTGAATTGAAAATAGGTTAGACAGCCATGTCTTTGTATTTTATACGTTTAAAAACTATCTAATATCTTACAAACGCCTTTCTTAAAAATTACTTATTCTGAAGCGATTTATTAACGATGAACTGACCAAAAGACATTAGTAATTTCCCCAGAAATGAAAAGTTCCAAAAATATTCATTTTTATCAAGCTGACGTTATGGCGTAAATACAGTTGATGGTGAAATTAATACAGCCATGAAACAGTTGGCATAAAATATTTCATCTACAAAGCAGCCGACCTCAGAGTGTGAATCTGATTCGCCCAATAGTTGTATTGCTAATATTGATAGCTCCAACACCTATAATTAGATTCCAGCCGTAAGACGAGATAATTCTTCGTATCAACAATTCTTAGCTATATGGGTCATGTAAATCATAAATTAGATTTACTTCCTTGTCAAAATGTTAAAGAAGCATTACGCCCACCACGAAGGAGTAAATACATATATTGTAATCACTGGCGTTCACCGAAATTTCATATTTCGTTTAATATGCATCCTTTGAAGATAAAGGCTTATCTTAACGGTACAGAGATATTAACGGTTAACTTTATAGCTTTATTTATTACAGAGTTTATCTTACACCGATTTTGGGAAGCACCTCTCTTAACCACGTCAGCTTTACGGGATTCGTTCCAAATTCACTCGAAATTAGGGGGAAATCGATGAAAGGTTTGAAACCCCCGAAATTTGTTTTTCTTCGCGTAATCGTATTTGTTAAAGGCTTAACGGCTTCCCGTCGTGAGCGATAAATAACGTCGATAGTTATTTTAAATGCGTACGGAAGCTGTATTTTTCTTCGCGCTGCTAATTTTGCTTGCATTAAACCGCAAAAGACGAACCGACCGCTTCCTTTGAGGTCTTTGGGGGGATGATTTATGTCCTCGAGTGCACGGCCGGTCTTACCTCAACCTCATTTAAACTGAAAATATTTATAACCCGACCACTTAGGCGTCCTTGTTTACTTACCCGCGAGAGATGACTGGGCTTCGGAGAGCTCCCCTTCTTGGTGCGCGACGCAAAAACATCCCTAGTTCCTCTCTCCCAGCAAATTTTGTACGTTTACCTCCTGTTTTTAAATGTATAAAGTAGATTTATTCGTATTAAATGTTTAAAGTTTATTAAGAATACTGTTTTGATCAACAAAGTTATTACTTTAAAACCTCTACGGATTGCGATAAGTTTTCATAGTATAATTCGATTGCACGCGATAATATGTGTATTATGGCGGAAAAGTATGCATAAACCCGTAATTTTTGGCAGTTTGTTATCATGACAATTGCACTTTATGCCAATGCTCTGAAGTCATTACCGCCACCTCGTGGCAGTGTTTTGTTGCGCTCACTCCCATTTATTTGATTTATTTTATTTCGTTCTTCTTCCGCTCTTCAAATTTTATTTTGGGGTTAAGACGAACGAAGTATGAAAACTCGAGATGCAGATTATATTTAATATCTATATAATATATATTTGTTTTTACGACTCTTTACATTTTTACTACTGTTTACAATAATTTTATATCGATTTTATGTTGAAAAAGTATAAAAATTTAAAATGCATTCCTCCATTAGTCATGAAAAGGGAGGACAATTGTTTTTTCAACATTGATTTCAGCTCTAAGGTAAGCTCGATATTTCTCTCTGGAATTGATCAAAGTGTACTTGATAATTTGAAGCTTTTGTAATTATGTATAAATTTACTACGAGTCGATAATTAAACGGATGACTAAAAGATTTTCGTCTCTGTCATATTTTTGTTGATATAATGTCGTATCTAAGGCGATCTTCCTACCCAATGAAGGGAAGTTGGTCATGAATGCATATGGGAAAGAGGGATATTTTCCTTTTAAAGAAAAGTATATTTCTGGTAGTATGCTGTGATGGCCCGAAATAGGTTTTATTTCGTTAAATTATGCAGAATTGTGCAATATTATTCGTTTTTGTTATGTAGCAATTTTTTTGGATTAATCGTGCGCGCGCGAATATAGGCTTTAGTATTGCAGTTTTAGGGTTTATTAACTTTGAAATTGCCAACTAATAGTTCGAGTATAGAAATTGAAAAATGATGTACATGCCTTTTTGTTTCTCCATTACCCATAACAAGGTTACCAGTTCTGGCCATTGGAGATACCTAAGAACGCTACGTAATATTTCAATCTTTGATACTTCAGTGTTTACTCGGGAACTAATTTTCACCCATTGGACGAGTTCGATAATTCTCTGGCCAATGTTTCTCAGGTCTGGGCAGCTGCGTAAACTTAGTTAAAGATTTGTTGCTACAACTTTTCGAAACCTCCGTTCGCCAGCGTGTTAAAAAAATTTGGCTTATCTTGCGGAAATCAAATATTAATTTCGTTCTGACCATTTTCAAACGACCTGCTCCTTGGCTTAATTGCCGTGGCCGAATATCTTGACGGAGATGAAGAGTACGCATGAACGGTCGAAAACCTTATGACGGGGAACATGCATCTCTCGTCCCGGTGCCTAAATTTATCTTCCGCGGAATATGTTTTTAGACGCCTAAACCGGTGCCAATTTCTGCCCCCTAGGGCCCACTTCCATTCGGAAATCTGGTTGACTAATCCTTCCGCTCGCCTTTTTGACAGCAGCTTGCGACTTTATTCATCATCATCGCTTTGAATATCGTCCGCGAAAATATCGCCTTTAATATTTCGCGGATGGACAAGGGCGTTTATACAGGCGGGTAAAGCCGCGCATTAATCACGCGGATGAGTGTGTGCAGTGCATTTGTCGTTGCTTATGTTAGACTCGTTGCTTAATGTTCAAGAATTAACAATTCGGTGATCTATTCTTTGTTTCTGTTGAAATAGTTTCTTTTCAGCACTGTTTTTAGGCAGGAAATGTGAGAGAAAGATAATGTTTAAGAGAATATGTTTGATTACAAACTCCCTACAATTTTTGTTCTATGACTTATGAATATAATTCTCTTAGTTTCCCCTTATTATAATCCCAATTGTATTTCATTGTTTTATTAATTCAATATAGGGGAAAATCGGCTAATTCCGTTATAGTTTAAATAAAGCTGATTCACGAAATTAATCCAGCGTCTGTAAGCGGTTGTGGTGCACGACACTTGTAGGGTAGGTATAGTAGGACGCGCTGGTGTAATTTCTTGATAATACAACCTAGCAACGGCAAAATATTTACATGTGTTTTCGTAGTATTTAAGTTTCTGTTGATTTGTGAGAGCGTATAAACAAGGTAAGCAATATATTATTTTTCTGTCTATATAAAAAGTATTATTTAATAAAAACATGGTATATACCTAGTATCAGTTGTCAGAAACAGTTTTAAAATTAGGTGTATTGTCACGAAATTATATCAAACTTAACTAGATTATGTCAGTAGATCTGGATGACAAATAAAAATATTAAAACGCTCCGAAGTCTTGGTTTAGTTGAGCAAGCTTTTGACTCCTTTGTGACTTCAAGCTAATCCATATTTATTTTCATTTTGAACAAAAATATTAGAAATGATTCTTAATATCACGGAATTGGCCGAGTTTGAATTAATTGCTACCTATTACGGGTCTTATTGAACATACCTCTATGGAGAAATAATCCAAGAAGTGGTAGAAGAAGGCACAGGAGAATTCAAGATTAGGGGACGCATTATAAATCCAGTGATATATACTAATGATTAAATTACTTCTAGGAAGGAAGTAAAAGGGAATCCAGAAAATTATAAAAATATCGGTATTAACAGGTAGAATATATAGAGTGGAAATAAATAGATATAGCCATGCACAAAAAAATGAAAAATTGAAAATAAGGATTGGTGGAAAGCCATCAGAACAAGTTTTAGGCTGTAAATAGATTGGGAGAGTTATACAAAGAAACACGCGAAGTACACCGATGAAATACGGATTAGAATTGCGAATCAAAGCAAACCTTCAGGAGAAAGAAACAGCTTCTAACGGGAAAAAAGAACAAAGATGTGCAGAAGAAATTAATAAATTGCTATTATGGAGTATCGCTTTTTAAGGAGTGGGAATATGGAAACTCGGGGAAAATTAGATAAAAAATTTAAAACCTTCAAAATGTGGACATGTAGGAGAATGCTGAAAATAAAATGGCCAGGGTCAAAAACGAGGAAACACAATAAGAAGAATAGGAGGAAGCAAATTATTGTACAGAATATGAGGAAGAGGAAGGCGAACAAGATAGGACATTAACTGAGGAGTGAGACAGCACGTGTAAATACGTTTTAGAAGGAAAACTGAAAGAAAAAAGAAAGAAGGAAACTGCTTCAGATCATATATGACTTAAAAGAGTAAAAAGAGCTATCGAGAAATGATGAAGGTTGTGGAAAGAGGAGTATGCGGAGAACTAGGTTTAACCAGTAATATTCACGGGCTACGGAAAGATGACCTATACTGTAATACTTGGGAATAAAATAGAAGAAAAGAGTTGGAGCGCCCAAGATGGAATCTATAGTACCATGACAACCTGACGCCCGACATTAGCCGAGTCCTGGTGAGATGGATGTTTGATAAAAGGAACGAATCCACTCTCATAATAAATAATCACAGTCGTTTATAAGAATTACTCGTAGGCACAATTTTGAGTTAAGCCATTACGAAGTTCCCATCCGGAATTACGTATTATTTATAACCTATCCTCTCAGTTTTCCTAACGCCTCGCTTCCATCATATTCGCCGCTTCTTTTTTTATTTAAACTCGCCACACACACACATATGCACATTTTTGCTTTTCAGATAATTTCTTTTTCGTTCGCTGCCGTGATGGTGTCCCGTAAAAGCGACTGCGAGTTGATTAATGAGTTTGGGAGAGAGAGAAAGAGAGAAGCGGGCCCATTTCCACAGTCTTTTTCTCTCTCTCCTCGTCTCACCCATGCACTCTAATGAGGTATGCCCACAGCTTCTCTCTCTCCTTGACACCCCTGGGGATCCTCTCCTTTCCCCTCCCCTCTCTCCTCCTCCTCCCACACCCCTCTCTCGAAGCACCCGTTGAAGGAAGGGGAGGGAGTATGACGTCACCTCTTTGCTCTCTCTCTCTCTCTCACACTTACCTCCCGGGATCCCGCGATTTGAGCGCCTCTCTCCCCTTTCCTTTTTATCACTCCGGGGAATTCTTCTATCGCGGAGGAATCCGCTTTCCTTTAAGGAGAGAGAGGCCACGTCACTCACTTTTTTATTAAAGGGGAGGAATTCGCTCGTAGGCGATATGTATGTGTGTGTGTGTGTGTATATATATATATATATATATATATATATATATATATATATATATATATGGATCGGTTTAAGTGACTGAATTGTTTACTGTCGATTGCTCGTTGTAACGGGAGGGAGTTTTTCAGTGGCAGTTTTCTTGCGCTCAATTTTTCAGTCTGAATGCCGAGTCTTTCGTGGCTCTTTAAACAAAAAATATAATTCCTCTGGATAATGGAGTTGTTGCGATTTATTTTCTGTAATAACCAATCGGGATGCATTTATGTATGTTGTGTAGTGATCTGGTGCGCTGAGAATTGATGGTGAAACCTTAAATCACACACCTAGTTGGAATGCGCCATCTTGTACGTCCTCAAAGGCATTTTATTACGACCCTCACGTTTTTGTGCGACTGATGTGATAAAGAAAAACACATTGCAACATATAATTCAAATTTAATTCAAATCTGCGAAAAGTGCTATACTTATAGCGTTGCCATCTTAATAAGAGAAACTTGGAAAATAGGGTTCTGTAGCTATATTACGTTTCATTTGTAATTTCGGCGATTTTATCCGAAATTTTATACTAGAATGCCTTGTGATTCGGCATTAGCTGTACCTTTTTGACTTATATCAACGTTAATAGTCTTAGAAAATAGCTTTAACTCATGTAAGTAAATGTTTTATACATTGTAGTACACTAAAACCTAGATATGCGTTAAATTTTTCTGTATTTTGTTAAATTTAGGGAATGTGTATTCTTCGCATATAATCGGACCCTCGCTAAGGAATGGATTTTATCGGGTGTTACTCTTCTTTTGATTCGATTGACTTGAGTCACCTGGACTCTTATGTTTTTAATCGTGGTATTTTATCAAATTTCTCCTTTTTTCATTTGTCGTCTCACTATCAAGGTTATTTCGAACGTTTGTGTTCAATTCCTCTGCATTCTTCTGAATGCGATATATCATTTTATAGTTCTTAGTGAAAGTTTCAGAAAAGACACGTGAAAGTCGATGTGGAATCAGGATCAAATTGTAGCGATAACCGTGACAGAAAAGCCGCGTAAGGGTATCAGATGTTTAAATTGGGCGGCATCGGAAAAAAGTGATCATGATTTAATTTTTATGAGTAGTAACTGAAAAATGCTGATTTATGGAGAAAAACTAATAGTTTTTGAATTCCTGTGAAAATCCGTGGATCTCTATATAGAAACACTACAACTACCGTCTATTGTGCACGCAATTTGTTTGTGAGAATGTTAGGTCTCTTGGACCTCCTAATGCTCCATTTTGCGTGCGAATTATGCCTTTAGATCAAATTGAAATTGCCAAAAAACGGTTGCGTGCAGAAACGCGAAATTCGCCGATTAGGTCGATCGTTGAAAGTTACTTCTTCGATAAGGAAGAAAATATTTGCATTCTTTTCGTAGTCATAGTGTCAGCGTAGAGATTCGTCGAATCTTCTGGCAACCTTTCTCAGTCTTAAAATCAGCTGATTTTTCTCCCGTAGCTGAACGGATGGCGTCCCATTTTTGAAAGCTCGATCCACTAACGGATGAAAGACTTCCCTTCGATGCTTCCTATTTTTACGGTTATATGCTACTGTCTTCCAAGTTGCCACGTAGATTTTGTAAAAATCCATCCTCCATCCGGCGAGGTTCATTCCAGTATTTATAGGTAGTAACCCTCGTAATATGGTCAACACGTCAACAATTCGAATTTAACTCGTTTAATTAACTTTTAAATAGCTGTTTTTCCCCTGTCGAGTTTCCCTACCTTTTACTAACAATAAGTGAAGTTCCCTGCTCTAGTTAACTTCTCGCTTTGTTAGAAGGCGCTGAATTATTTAAAATTTTTATCGTCATGCAATGTTAATATCATTCCAGAAAGAGCTATAGAACTATAGATGAAATCAAATTGACAAATGCCTTTCTTCAGTACCTGTAAAAAAGGTTGGAAAACAATATGCGATTATTCGTAAAAATCACCGCCACCGATTAAGGCTGTATTGTAGCCGTAATTATAGTCAGTTTTTTTCAATATTTTCCCAACAATCGGAGATACATGGTTTTCAATGTTAATCCAAGGTGAAGCTACGATTCATCCTGATTTTCATGCGATTTTGAACCTTTAGTCTTAGATTAACATTTTAATGACCGACTTTTACGCTCCAAAGTGATAATCGGTTCGCTGCATATTAATCCTTTTTAGGATAACATCGGTCGAGCGAGAGGAAGTGACGTTTTTCATAAAGCACTTCAATATCTACTCGCCTTGGGCTGGAATTACGGCGCGAGTAATGAAGGCAATTTTCGCGGGAGAATTGATACCTCGATTTCGCCCGGACGGTACAATTTCGCGACCTCCTCGATTCAAACTCCGCGTAATATATTGCGGATCAAGTGAGAGTCATCAATATTCATCACTAAAGGCATTCAATTTTTTTTGCGATAACCTCTCCTCCCAATGTCTCGGCGTTCGTGTCTTTTTATTATTTTTTTTTTGGCCATTAAAGCAGCGATGGATTTACGCCGAAATCGGCTTACTACTTCGGGAGGGGAAAGAGAGAGAGCGTAGCAAACTGCGATCGACTTTTCGGTACTCGTTCCTGGGGACAAATGAAAAACGAAAAAAATAAAAAAAATGAAAAACGATTTCGATGGTTAGAAACAATTTACTGTCTTAAGTGTCATTAATATTCGGATTAGCGACTCTGGATTAAAAAGAATACCGAAAATGGGATACAGATTAGTTTTATTTTTGCGACTGGAACTGTTTTGACAAAAAGAGAGAATAATAATCCGCAAACAATACTCTGAGCTGAATAGGACGTAAATCGAATTCGAAGAGGGATGATTTTTTTGTTATTCTCCTTTTTGATTTAATTTTCACGACGGCTCGTGTGACCTACCTGGGTTTACGTTCGCAAATTTATGGCCGTGTTTGGCGCGAATGAAGAAGCTATATTGCTTTTCATTGGTGACTTATAGCCTTGCGCACGGCTGCTCCTATGCCGTGGTAGAGGCAGGTCAATGGATCTCTATTTAAATTGATACTTGTATCTATTCTTCGAATGACCAGGAGTCGTATTTCTAAAAAAAAATTATCGGCTATTAAAATTTGGCATTATTCTCGCGAGTAGGATGGTGGAAGAAATATCATTTTCTGCTTTTTTTCGTAGCGCTATTCTTGTGTCATGCTCCTATGCTGTGATAGCGGCAGGTCAATGAATCTCAATTTAAATTGATATTGGTATCTAGTCTTCGTATGACAAGGAGTCTAATGTTTTAAAATTGTATCGGCTATTAAAATGCAGCATTTTCGCAAGTGCAGCGGCGGATGGAATATTATTTTCTATTTTCAAGTGATATTCTTGTGCCATACTCCATGATAGCGGAAAGTCAATGAAACGCAGATGAAACGCAGAATTAAATTGATATTCGTATCTATTATTCGAATGACCAAGGGTCATTAAAAAAATATGATATTAAAACGTAATATCATTCTTAGAAGTACGGCGGCGGAAGAAATTTTTGTTTCTTTTAGTACTATTCATTTTTCAAAGCATCGACGATTCAAAAATGGAATGCTGTGTAGAACAGTACATTTCTATGGGAACAGACAAATTCGTCGAATGAAAATTCGTTGAAAGCAAATTCGTCGAAAAGAAATTTGTCAAACGATCAATTCATAGAATGGAAAATTTGTCGAAAATGATGAGTTCGTCGAAAATCAGTTTATCAAATGAAAACTTTCAAACTTATAATAGTTTTAGTTTTATATGAAATATATTCTGAGCATTTCTGCTTTACATCATTTCTTCAGCTAAGCTTTCTAAAACCAAACTCAGAATCATATAAAAACAGGATTAATGAAAATAGATGCTTGCAGATATCTGCACCTGACCATACAAATTTGCGCATCCTTTCTCCCCAAAGATCGCTAGAATGCGTTCTTTCCACTGCAAATGTGTAAATTCTTTGAAAATAGTACTACAATTATTAGGTACTATTTTACAAATTAGTTTAATATACATTTTTCTCTTTTTATTATACTAATAGTTCTTATAGTTATGTTTATTTCTTATTATATCAGTCTTTACTTTCTCAGAAATATTTATCAGCGATTACACTCGAGAATAATTTTAAAACATTTTCAGTAGTCTTTATTTAAAAAAAAATAAGTAAAAAAAATTGTTAACTTTTTCTATGGATAACAAAATTTCGATGCGCAGTTAAAATTACCATTGTAAGCGTACGCAACGCTATCAGCAATTAGACAATTGTATCCTAGCAGCGGAAACAATGATATAATTTTACATAAATTTAGAATAAAAATCAAGATATCTCTTAAACTATCGTTTTTATGAAAAGTTGTTTCAAACAAAACTTATCGAAAATTACATTATTTATAATTTTTATAATGACAGCTATTTACAAAAATGGAGTTTTTAGGAAGATATTTAAAAAATCTGATGTGACCAACGCATGATTTGGGTATAGATATTTAAAGTATTAAAAATTACATTATAAGGCAGAATTATTATTTCGTATCGTAAAAGAATGCAGTCTTCCTTATCGCCGTAAATTATATTTTGTATATGTTTACAGAATTCACCGCTACATGGTGGCGGCGCTGTATACTGGAAATTACGAAAAAATTAAATATCTCCGAAATGGATGGTACTACGAAAATTTGTGTCAAACAAAAGTTGGAAAAAATGTTATTCTCTACAACTTTGTTCCTCACGAAGATGACCAATTACGACGTTTTTAAGGAGATATTTGACGGAAACCGAAAAAACCGATTATTTATAAATAATTCCTAAACATTAACTGCTACGGAGAATTGTTTCAAATGAAAATTGTAGGAAATTACATTCTCTATAACCTTTGTATATAATTGTATATATAATAATGATGTTTTAACCGAGAAATATCGCAAAAACCGAATCGGGTTTCGAATAAATCTCAACTTCCGGTTAACCGTTATTGTCCGAAAACTAATCAGCTCTTTGTGCTCATACAAAAGTTTTATATATGAGATTTGGTTTTGACATGGCGAGTACTTTTCGAGTTAGAGCGCCCACAATCACATACACACACAGACATCATTCCGAAAATAGTCTAAACGTGTTCTAGGGACCTCAAAACGTGTATTTCCGTTGAAGTCTCGGAGTCGATTTTTTTCGTGATCACAATACTTTCCCCATACTGTGTATGGAGAAAGTAAAAAGGGCTGTGCATTGACCCTTGCTTCAGAGAATACCTCATTAATCTCCGGTAACAAACAAACCGGAAGCCTAGTTAAGGTTTTAAATATTACTGTGGTCCATCATCGTAATCAAGGCAAAATTTAGAGCAAATTAGAGTTCAAGTTTTTTTTACAATCGTACTTTTCTCAAAAAGATAAAAGAATAGGCCATTTTCCGCCATTTAATTCAGTCCCTAATCGGTTAAAACAGACATATAACAGTTTTATGAGTTTATTTAAAGCAACTTATTTCTCTTTGCGAGAGTATAAAAAAAAATAATTTCAACTTATTAAAAGCGAATAATTACTTAGTAATTGTGTAATTTAATTTTCCATAAATGTACCGAATGCATTGCAGGGATTTTATTTACCTTGAAACTCCTATTAATGAATAATATAAATATGAAAATTACCATTCGCCATTAGATAAATTCATTTTCAGAAATTTTAAAACCTTACCACGTAATGACTCCGTCTGACGTTCAAAACTAAGTATTCCGAAGCTTTAGTATAAATCTCAAGCTCTTTCCCTACATTAAAACTCGATCGTATTAATCAGTTTGATTGCAAATTATTTTCGTTAACATTTCTTCTTTAAAATAATTTTCGACGAGCTCGTATTTTTCGACAGATTTGTCTTTCGATGAATTGACCGTTCGACGAATTTGCTTTCGATGAATTTGCTTTCTACAAATTTGCTTTCGACGAATTTGTTTTCGACGAATTTGTTTTCGACGAATTTGCTTTCGACGAATTTGCTTTCGACGAATTTCCTTTCTACAAATTTGCTTTCGACGAATTCACCTATAACCCATTTCTATCCCGTCTATTCGTCGAGGGATTCTTTAAGCGCAGAGATGTCTCTGGAACAATTTTTTTTGTAGAAGTTGCAGTTATCTTTTGCGTTTCGGTTACATAAAAGTCGTAAAATCATCTCTAATTGAATTGGGTTGAATGAAATCTTCACAACGTTTTTTTTTGTCGAATAAGAGACAAGTTCTGCAAAACTGGAGCTTTTATTCCTGTACTTGCATAATCGTGTGCGCTGTATCACTTCGTTCCCCTTTTCGCGAATAATTTGAGCATGCCCGAGTGTGAGAGAAAGGCTAAAAAAAAATTACATCTCCAAATCCAGGCAAACATCCAACCATGCCGACGCCGTTGTTTTTTTTTTATAACAAAAACGCTTCAAAATATTTAGGGCTCTAAATCCAAAGAATGTATCTCTTTTCTGTTCCCAGGTTTGTTGTCTTTGGGGCCATTTCTCAACGGGGCGCGACATTATCCAAACGGCGTTCGAAAATCTTTTTCGTAATCGGAAGCGTTTTTGAGTGATTTATAATTTCTTTCTTTCTCTCTCTCTCTGTCTCTCTTCCCGCCCTTGTCTCATTCATGCTGGCGGAGTAGAACCGTGTCGTGGGTGTGTGACCGCGGCGAGTTGAGGAAAAAAAAGCGACGAGCGATAGGCGCCTTTGTTCTCGGCTTCGAGAACACGCGGGGAAGATTTTTACATCCGACGAACGTTAAAAAAAAAAAGAAAATGTATAACGAATGATAATAGGAAGAAGAAACTGTATCGAACGTCGTGAGTATAACTGCTGCGACGCACGGACTGGATACGACTGATTTTCCCATATATCTAATTCGTGGGAAATTTTAAAGAAAATGTGAGCCCCTTAAGCCAGAAGCATACGAAATTGATATATGGTCTCTCCATGACAGTCTCAGTGCAGCGATACTTCGATCAACGTAACTTCGTTACCAGAGGTAGAAATAACAGGACTTCAGAGATGGGGAGATATTGTTAAATATAATTATGTACTAACAAAAATAACATCACATTTACCTAAAACATGGTAGGCGTTGAATGGACCAAATTAATATTTTCTCACATGGGAAGCACTTGGAGAGAAGATGGCGATCGTGAAAAAATCAACGTGACTTGGTGAATATGCACGTTTTAGGTGTAAAAAAACAGGTTTTTTTCAATTCCGTCTGCCTTTAGTCTGTCATCCTAGGAGCTGAACGGTTGCAAATATTATGATGGAATCTTGTATAGGATGTCCCCAGATATCGGACCCTTGTTTTAATGAACCACGTCGTGCCACAGCGGGAAGTGGTTAAATTATGTGGACTTAGCGAAATTTTGATTCAGTCAATAATAGACGCTCGTATTTTGATTAAAATTAATCGATATGTCATAATAAACATGCTACCTGAGTCCTATGCTCCAAAATATAACTGTATGGCGTCCATTGACACTATAATAAGTCGAGTTTATCGACCAGCTACCGCCATGCTCTCCCAAATAACAGCAGCAGCTTTGTTGCCACGAGACAAACTGCGCTTTAATACGTACTAATATAACTAGCGACATCATTGTATGGACTAGAAGCGTACGGATACGAGAAAGCGCGCGTTTGCATTGCGTGCGTCACTGATTTTTCTCCATTTTCGCGAACGGACTAAATGTTGCGCTTGTGTGCGCGTGTATGCGTGTTAAAAGATTGACGGGCGGGTGGATGGAGAAAAGTGGAGTGAGAGTGACACGGGGTGGTCGGATGAGAGGTTTTGTTGCGGGGGTTGAAATGACCGTAGGTAAAGAGTGGCGGTGAGAGAGAGGGAGAGAAGGCCTTCGCAACCGCGAAACTCGGTTTTATTTATTTTTAGGAGGTCCGGAGTGCTCAATCCTCGAAAAGAGTTGTGGCGTCGTTTCATTCCCCACGGGGAGTTTGCTTGTGGGGTTTGGGTTGGGGTGGGAGTTGGTTTGTTTCATCTCTCTCGCTGTAATCTATCGGGGCCTTGTGTCTTGGTTAACGTGGATCCTTTTGAGTGCGGGAGGTAATATCCTTAAGGGCTTTGAATCACTTCGGGAGATGTGCAGCGGATGCGGGGAATTATTTTGGTGCGGTCTGAAAACGGTTTCCGGAGGCGTTCTTGATATACTTGCGGGAAAATAGCGAAGCCGTTTTATCAATTAAGTGGGTGCGCCGAAAAGCTCGTTTTGGTTGTAAAGGGCAGTTAAATCTCTGGATCAGGTGCTATATGTTTCTGGAATTTATTCATGTTTTCTATGCAAATTATTATAAATAAATTTGATATATTAAGTGACGGTTGAGAAGGAATTTGGTGTAGTGACAATTATTTTTGGATGTTGTGTAAAAAATGTAGAACTCGTTTCATCTCTCAAAGATGCATATTTCGGTATATCGATGATTTAGAGAATAAGTACCCCGCAATCAATTTTACAAATGATGGGTTTAAAATGCAGTTAGACTGCGTTAGATATTTGCGTATTAGTAAGCTCTGTGTTATTTTTGGTTGTTAAATGTTACGAGAACTTTTAATACCAAAGTCTATCGCGCGAAAATGGTAAATACTCCGTGGATTTAAAAAAATGATATGTAATAATATTGCTATAATGCAAAGACTTAAGTCAATGTTATTCTCCAAGTTATTTTACCATTAAATATATGAAATGTATATCATATTAAAAAGCTTAACCGATTTCTGAATCCCACTCACGTATTTATGCATGACTTTTAATTAATTAACAATTGGCGAATTCGGTTTTGCATCCATTTATAACCACCAATGTGGTCCTTAATTTACTTATTACACAGTACCAAATAATAAATCATTTGTAATTTACCGCGGAAAATTTAAACTGATCCACTTTTATTTGAGCTTAATAATTTATTTAGCCGATTATATAATTCATGTATATCAGTTAACGTCGTCCGAAATTGTACACGGTATCTTTCACGAGATAATCAAAAGGTAGTCTTCCACGTATGACTCCATAGTTGTCAATTAGAAGATTCGACGTCTGCAACGAATTAAACGATAAAAAAGAGGAGAAAAAACGAAGGGGGTGGTCCCAATCAACTCATCATTTTCGTCCGACCATAACCACGCACAAATAGAACGTTAAATCATCGCAAAACAACGGAAATTCCGATCGGTTTGATAGCGAGAGAAAAAAATAACAATGAAAATATGTCATTTCACCTCGAATTGAAATGGGCACTAGGAAATTCATGCATTCAATGGACATAAACTTTCCGACGCTTGATTTTGCCAATCAAATCCAAATGCAACTTCTGGTTTCCCACACTCTGGCAAATATTCAATATGGGAAGGTGAATAATTCAAAGCCCCAGCATCTGTCGGCGCCATCCATTAAATATTACCCATACACAATGGCATGTCTCTCTCTCTCTCTCTCTGTATATCGCCAGGGTTTCTCACTCTCTCTCTCCCCACTCTCTCCTTCCCTTCCTCTCTTCGGTATAGTCTCTCCAACCCCACCTCCCAACATCTGGATATTATAAACGGCCCTTCGATCATCTATTGACGGCGGAGGCACCGGGTTCCGTTCCAGGTCGATCTCCCGGACGTTCTCTTTGCTTGCGTTACGTTCGGAAATCGGGTGTGTCGGACGATGCGATCGCGACGGTTGGCCGGGTAATTAATTGACGAGTCTCTATTGAAAATTGAAGCATCCTTCTCTCTCTCCTCCTGCCCCCGCTGGGGGAGAAGAAGGATACGCGTGAAACTGCGGCTCAGTGTGGACGGGAAGGGAGAGGAGGGGGAAAACAGGGTGATAGAAAACATAGCGATCTCTTTTCGCGTAGCGATGTTGCCGTGGTTTCCCTTTTTCGCGTATGTTACGTTTCTTAACGTTATTATGTTCGAACGGAGGTGTGGAACCGCTGTAAATCGGTCTCGCGACTAAAGTGCGGACTGCATTAAAATGTTCGCGTCGATTTCGTATTTTTCTCGTGTGATGACAGGTAAAAGTTTTCCCCGACGGAGTTTGGCTAACACGTTTTCTTATGATGCTGTATAGCTGAAAAGTTTTCCCAATGCCTGAGCTTTCACGCGTACGTCTAAAATGGGGCAGCCACACGCTATTTATTTTATCTCTTTTATTCTGTATATAGACGAGTTTTATTTAGGGAACTTTAATTAGCAAAAATTTGACGTAATTTAATTTTGTAAAATTATAAAATATTGGGAAAACTTAAGCTAGCCATTTCGTTATCTACTGCTATGATTGGTTTGCCGATTTAATAATCGATTCTAATTTAGGTGGATTTTCTATAGTGGGTAAATTTTCTTGCGGTGAGTGTAAGAAACTTATACAATTTATCTTTTATGTTTGAATTTGTGAATCAAAAGATTTTATGCTTCTCTTCGAGTTAAGCTATCACACGAGACTTAGTTTTAAGAGCTATCTGGGAATTTTCACGTACCAGGCTTACCATTTTTTAATGTTGCTTAGAAAATAATGTAATGTTAGTCTAAAATGGAGAAATTGTTTTTCTATACGTTGTGATGTGTCGGAAATTTTGTGCTGCTGCCTCAGTCCATATATTAATTGCTTATTATATACGGAAGGCATTGGTTCTTGAACCGAATAGAAATCGAGAAGTGGTATAGTTAATATATCGTATAAAATATACTCATCTGGGCAGCTTAGAGTTTTTTCAAGTATATTAGAGTTTCTGTGGTAATAAAATTCAACCTGCATTTTACTTGAGAAAATTTTTAGTCTTTGAGTTCATAATTTCTGACACAAATATTATCCGCGCATGAAAGAAGGCTGTTACTCGTGCCACAGTTATATATCGCTGAAGCTATTATTTTATGTCAAATTAAGTTTTTAAAAAATATTCAAAATAATAAGGTTGAAGATGAAATAGCAGTTTTAATGCGCGGAAAAGAGTTGGAGAGCGAAGGTGGTTCGTTGGTCTCACGTCGACGGCGCTGTATCGTAATGCCTACGGCACTCAATCGGAGAAATTCAGTCTGGAAGTACCGGTTATTTTCGCATTGATTTTCACCTTTCAAGCCGAATTTGAGACGTGGCTCGTTGGTCTAGGGGTATGATTCTCGCTTAGGGTGCGAGAGGTCCCGGGTTCAAATCCCGGACGAGCCCTATTTTTTCGCTACGAAAAATGAAATAATTATTTTCATTTTTGTGGTATGGTGAGTGGGCGATTTGCAGAATAAGAGGCCTGTTAATGTATTTTAATATGTATATAAAATAATTTTTGTAGCTTTTTGACTGGTGTATGAAGGAATAGACACAATTTCCATTATTACTGCAGTCTAGTCTCGTTTAAAAAGAAAAGCGTCCATTGGCTTAAATTCGCCAATAATGCTGTAATTTACTAAGTAACACGAATCTCTCTTTAGTTGCAATGGATATTACAAAAATCCGCTTACGCGGAAAGAAGGGAGTATCATCGCAAATAATACTGCATTACGTTTAATTAAATCACCTTGCCTCGTGATACGCCATATGCGCTCGGTGGCGAAAGGAAAAATATTAAACAAAGGAGTATCTGTATTGTATCTTTCTTTAAAAAAAAAAGAGCACGCTATATATCTTACATGCAACCTTTTGCATATTTTCTCTAATTCATTTTTTAAATTTCATTTTAATCCTTCCCGTATGCTCCCAACCGCGGAAAAAATATATAATTCGAGACTTAAGCAGTGACCATTAAAAAAAGAAAGTAAAAAAAATTCCCAACACTCGAACCTTTTTATGACTGCCAAGATCTCCTCCTCCTCTGCCTTTTTAAGTTCCGCCTCTGACGATGCACTAACGAGATTATAGGCTTTTGAGGCATGGAACCCCGTAGCACGAGGAGCGCGGCAAGCCAATTAAGGATGGACTTTTCTAATAATCAGCAGTTTTGATCTCGCGGAACTCTCGAGGAAAATAATAAAAATGATAAGAATTCGTGCCGAAGGAAATGCGACTCCGACGACTAAGACGCTCGCCTTAGTTAGCGGGAGATGAATTTATCCTTTAAATTTTTTTTTAAAAACGGGCCGTAGTAGTAATTTCTAGGCTCCATCCGTCCGCTGCAAATTAGTTTATTACAATTAATTGGTAGAAAAGGGTTAGTTGCTTTTTAAGTAGGGCGATGGTAATTTCTTATATTGCCAAAGTCCTTTGTGGAAATTAGTTTGTTCTAGCAGGAAAGAAATCTTAAATAAGGGAAAAGATGTTCTAGTTAGTTGAAGAGCAAAGAGAATTTCCTGGTCGCGTGCAAAAAAAATACACGACTGGAATTGTGAAGTTGACGGAATATAATAAAAATTGATGCGCCATCAATTAAAATATCGTTTTGTATATTGGGTTCCGATGGATTATTGTGGGGATATTGACAATATCATATTGTAAACCAATCGTGCAGAATACCATCCGTATACACAATGCTATTCCATGTTACAAGTTATGTAGTATATCGAAATAAGATTAATTTTTACTAGCTACTATTGAATGAAAATAGTAGTTTTAATTATTTTAGTTACAATAATAAAATATCTTTTTATTGCTCGTGAATTTACGAATGAAACTCGCGAAGCGTGACGAGTTCGAAATCGCGATTCAGTTTATTTTGCACGAGACAATGAAATCATTGAATTGAAACAAAAGCAGTTCAATAGATCGAATAAAATGCCGTATTACGCGGAAATGCCGTGTTCGCGTGGGCTGTGTTTTGAAAGTTTTTTTTCGGGCCTTCGGCAGCTGCTCATTATGCATGCAGTAGGTGAGGGTATTTTATAAAATATGGCCACTTTCGAATTCCGCTGAAAAGTTTTGCGATTTCCTTTCACCTTAAGCCCGTGATTCTTTTTTGAAAGGGGTAAATGTTTCCTGTTCAAGTTTACGGTTATTTATAATTTTCAGATTGCATTAATTCACGGTGTAGTTGATTCATGTTTAGTTGGCACACACATTTTTCTATCCGTTGTTGTACGATTTCCACATTTTAAATATATATTGGGTTGCCACGGGGTATTTGATAGTACTTAACCCGTTTCGTTGGATTCCTTGACGTTTAAGTGAAATACTGAAACTTTTCCTATTTTACCTACACTTCAAAAACAAGTGGTTTTCTCTGACTTTAGCACAAAGCCAAATATTTATACGGAAGGATTTTCATCCCAGTAATATATGCTTACAAATTTAACGCATATCTTTACCAAAAAATATTAAATTAAACCCGACGTTAGTGACTTTCCTTGTGTTTCAACGTGCATGGGAAATTTTAAAGCAGACGGGGGAAGAATTTCATCACGAATATCTATTATAACTTTTTTTGAATTCATCAACAGTTACGCGTAATAAGAAAGTCAAAAAAAGATGAAAAATGCATATGTGGCCTCGGAATTTTTAATTTTATGTTATGATATGTCAAACTCGATTCTTTGAAATGTTTATTAATTCTTCATACGCGAATTTGCTGGGCCGATCAGCCTACGACTCGCCTCATTCTCTCTTTATGTAGTCGTTGAATATAAAACTGAAGAGTTTTATAACCGTGCAGTGAAGGTGAACGAAAGAAGACTCATCCATGCATGTGTATTCACCAAATGTACATCCTTAAATCCATACTTAGGCTTACATATTTTTAGATATTTGGACACATCAGGCCTTTCCATTTTTATGCATAGGTACTTGTATTTGTGATTCTATGCATATTAAGTCGTTTATGTATATATATATATATATATATATATATATATATATATATATATATATATATATATATAATACGACTTATTATGCATATTACATACATATATAATTTTATTATCTTGACCATCTAGCTCCGAAACTACGAGGAACCCTCTTAAAATTCGCTATTATTTCAACCATGTAAGCTTTGTTATTTTGTACTGAATACAGATGGGCTGAAAGAGAGAGTACGTTTTGTCCGTCTCTCTCCACCCGAGAATCTTTCGTCTCGAACCTTTTGGTGAACGGTCTCCCATCAAACACCCATAACAGTGAACGGCTTTACCCCCTCCCTCTCTCCACCGTTCTTTGTGCGCTCGCCTCCTTTTTACAGTACCAAGAAGAGAACTCCTCCTCGTCAGAGATTTCTTCCCGCCCCAACCCCATCGCACATAACCCCTTTTCTATTGCCTGCCGTCCATTTCGTAGACCACCCTTATTCTTGTGCAACTACTCTTTTTATGGGTCTTCCGTTCATTCTTCCTCTTTCTTTTTCCTCTCTCCCCTTTCTCGCCGACTCCCTTTCTCTCTCTCCCTTCAGCTTCTTCTCCTCCGCGGAAGAAATATTTATTTTTTATTCGTCCTTCCCCCAAAACCTCTTGTCTTCTCAAATCAGTCCTTCAAACCTCCCCCAAAAACGGCTGTATATTCCAAAATAAACCTATTCATCATGAAATTCGTCCCCGTGGTGCTTTTGTGCACATTGAAAAATACGGAAAATATCTCTTTCCAGGTTCAGTTTAATTCAGTTTAATGGGAGAACTTTGTAGATGCTATTACTGGGGCTAAAAACTTTACGTTAACAATATCGGTTTATGATGTAGTCTCATTTTCTTTGTGCAAACTTGAAAATTGCATAATATCTGTAAGGCGTTGCATGTTCTCTGAAAATCTAGCAAAAGGCACAGCTGTTTTTTTACTTATGCATTTGTAAATTATATTAATTAATTGATTCACCGTAGTATCTACTGTATTATGCGTATTTTTTATACACCGTATTTTCTCCATTATCAAGCAGCGTTTTTTCTAAAATTGAGAGTCGATAATAAGAACATACCCGCCTAATAATTGCGTCCGAAGATATCTTACCTTCTGCTCGCAATCATTCCTGTAAGTGCTATCCAGAGAACCGACTGATCACATTTTCCTGAACGATTGAAGTGATTTAGTTGTATATTTTTAGTCGAGAGCAACCTTTCATTCATTTTGAAATAAATGAGAAGTTTTCCTATCCCTATTTTTCTCTTTTGATCAGCTTCTGGAAATAAGATCCCACTCCCTAACATTTAAAGAGGTGCGTGCTTAACTTAGTTGAAGTGTTCAATAGTCAAAGTTTATATTTCATTATTTATAAATGGCGTAGTTTAATGTAGTGTTAAGTATTTATTATTAAAATCTAACATTTATTTGGTAATCATGGAAAGGAACCTTGTAAAGACGTAAGTAATTTTTATATTTTATATTATTCTTTCTCTCGTAGTTTTGCTTGTTTTTGTAGTAAAAACTAATCGCTGCCCTTTCGTGTTCATGTTGGTTTTTTTTTCCCCGAAGTCGCCAACATCCTCATTAAATCCGATCCCATCCCAAGCCTAGTTGACCAACCATTATTTTACCCAATCTAGTCCAATTCTGTCCAGCTCTCTCCTTTCCCCCTCTCTCTCTCTCTTCCTCCAGATTTTCCTCCGGTTTCTTTTTCATTCCAGCCCTTCTCCTTGCGAAATCTTGATAGTCTGTAAACGTAGAGGTTCTTCTCTCCGACTCTTCACATCCCTTTCTCTCTCTCTCTTCTTCTTCCACCTTAATTCCAGTCCCCTGGAAACATTCCCTTCTCTCTCCCTCTCTTTCTACCCGAAATAAAAAAGAGGGAAAGGAAACGAATAGTTTTAAAAATAAATAAATGAAGAGAAAGAGGGTTTTAGTAGTTACTTTCAATTCGCTTTTTTGTTTCGTCCCTGCCAATTCCCTTCCCTCAATTTCCCTCCCTACACCCATCTTGTCTTACCTCACTATGTGCCCTCCTCTCTTTCTCTCTCTCCCCTTTCCTCTCCATTTGCCCTTTCCTTCAGCGTTCGGTCATTTGAAAGCTCATACGGTAGATGGGACTCTCTTTTCTATCTCTGTTCCTTTTAACTTTTTAAAACCTTCTCGGTACGTACGCATTCTCTTCTCCGTCCGATCTACGCCTATTATGTTTTATTACGGCCGTAGACGTTTCTTTTTTTTTATCCCGAGGTGTTACGTGTATTTACGTGCCTCTGCCCGAGGGGTTGTAAAAATTTAAATGAGTGAATAAGGAATTTGTCTGCACAGCAGGTGCGTCTCCGCGAAGTGCTGTTCGATTATCTTTTTCCTCCATTCCGGAGCGGAGGAGTTTGAAGGGAAGTTTTATTTTTTTATTATTTTTAGCTATTTGAGGTAGAGAGAAAGGCTCGTCTGTATGTGAAGTCTTTTCGTCCAAATGTTCGTTGTATCGTTCGGCCGGATTGTTTTCGAAGTGCGTGGCGGGAAAGTTTGGGAAAGTTTTGTTTTTTTTGCGAAGGAACTAAATGTTTTTCAATGAGCTCACTTAAGGGCCTAATGTGGAGTATTCCGGGGGGTGCTTTTTTCTCAGTGTATTCTATTTTTTCTTAAGCGGTATCCATTGATGATGAGATGGCCCCTTTCCATAATTAAGCGGTATTAAACAAAATGTTCATTCTATACTCTGTATTCTCTTTCAGTTTCCGGAAATAATTGCCAAAGTGTTTGTACTCGTAGTTATTTAAAAATAAAATTTTCTGACTGGATTTAGAGCATTAAGTATCTCAGAGTTAGTATAACCGTAAGAAATTGAAAACTGTAGATATTTAAAAAAAAATATTTTATTAGGACGATAGAATAACTCGTCTCTTCGATGATTATAAAACGTCAGGTTTAAACGATTAACTTGTATTTAAGCCTTACATTCATATTGGAAATAAACTTACATTTAACCAAATTTTAATTAATATTTCCAGGGTTTTCTTACGACTTCGATCTTTCACAGCTTTCATGAATATTAAATTAGTTACTACAGTATTTAGATGTGTGTCATGCCTTAATTTCTGATAACCTCCCGGTAAAACCCAGTCCGTTGAGCATTTGTCCGAGCGGTTATAATCGAAAATGAATATTTCAGAAGACACTCGGAAACGCGAACCACAATAACCCTTTTAATCCGTTGACTGGATTTATGATATGTTTTCCTTGCGTCCGAACGCGTGATAATATTATCTATATGATTCTGTCGTGTAATTTTTTCTCCGATTTTTACTTGTATGTTCCATTCTTTCTGTAAACTCCTGAATAGTTTCTGAACTGTTCCTCATTAAGACTTCTAAAATAACCGTTATGAAAATTGAATCTAGCCCAATCCGAAACAACTTTCGGATTAAACAGGAATTTCATCCGATGAGTCTTAAATGGTCTTCTGGAGATTAACCCGGCGTCCCTCTCACGCATTTTCTGCTCCGTGCTCTCTTTCCCCTCTACTACGCCAACACAGAGCGTTCGTCCCGACTACCTCTTTTACCTCTCTACCTTCCCTACCACATAATACCCCTAAACGTGACCTTCCTAAACGTCTTGCGGCTGTTAATGCCTTTACAGGATGAGTTAAGTCCTCTCCTTAAAGTTATCCTCTGGGAATAGATAAGTATTACCTAACACGTTATACCGTTCACGAGAGGATTCTTCCACCAACACCACTCGAGTTCATGAGACGAGACGTTCGAATAAAAAAATTCTTTTCCCATGTTTTCCCATGTAGCGCCACAGGACGAAGTGCGTTCGTCTTGAATTTTTAAAAAATCAATTGGAAATTCAACCGCGCGTAGGTGTGTATTAAAAAAGTATACGTGTAAAAACTATTTCGAGGAAACGGCATGCGAACGTCACCGGAAGAAAGTTCTGGAAGCGTTCTTTATTTATAACTTTCCGAACACGTTAGCCGTTGCATTAAAACGATTGGAGTTGGCAAAAAATGTGTATGTGGGACGCTGTAGCTAGGTTAAGGAAGATACTCGTAAAGAATTTCATGATATCCGGAGGATTATGGGCAATAATGTTACTTTTAGTCTGGTTCTCTTACGGATGGAGGAGGTCACTTAACATTCCTAATGTATTGTGTGTCAGACGTAATTTGAAAGCCATCATTTATAAAATATGGAATGGTTAAAACACGATTGTTATTTGCAGTAATAGTCCTTTTTTACCTTACTTACGAGTACGCTTTCTATCTCATAAGAAAAATAAAAAGATACATATTTATAAAGCATTAACTGTATGACTTTTTTTACAAAGACCCAACGGCGGGACTTGTGACCTTATTATTGCTTGTTAGGTATGTTAAGTGCCCTTGTTAAGTGTAACTTTCGCCAACATCTTCGAAGATCTTTGTAGATAATTTTATTCGGTATTTGTTTCGTTGTTGCGGTGTAAACGACTTCTATTGATTGAATTTTAGCTTAATGGTTGTATTTACTGGGCTCATTCACGAACGCCTCTTTTGAAAAATCATAAAATTATTTAAACGACAATATTATTAAGTTAATTAAAAATGAAACTTACATTTAGGTTTATTGATGAAATATCACTGATTGGATAATTCTTTGTTGATTATTAATCATCCCCAAGTTGTAGGAAAGTCGTTGTAAATCTATAATACGTATGCAAAATATGAATGATTGGGAAATATTGGTAGAAGTAAATACAAAATTCTTAATTTCGATATTTAGCTTGGGAGCGAAGGTTGAATCAATTCAGGCATCCCGGACATATTGCCTTTCTGTATGTATAATAACGCTATGACCTCATTTCGCGAAGGAAACAACCGGTTGGTGTACGGTCATTAAAGAGCTTTGTATTAAATGTGGCAAAGAGTGATTTCAAGGAAATTTATTGAATGGCGCATTAGCAGGAAATTATTCTTGTTAAGGGATTTGGTCTTTTTTGTGGCACCGGGGCAAGAATCTCTAAAAATATATCGAGACGACATAATGAAGAAACGAAGAAGAGGGTGTGAGACAAATTTATTCGCGAAAAAGGCGCGTAAAAGACGAAGGAAGCGACAAGACATTCTTTTATGTGTCAAGATAAAAATCGGACCATGACAAAATGCGCGCTCAGAATGAAAAGCGTAAATATTGGGCAATAAAACACAATGCTTAAAAGCCGTTGAGATATATCGGAGCGAAAGTACTTGCGGAGTAGACGCATACGAAATAAACTGAAATACAGAATTAAGAGATTTAACGTCGGGTTGAGCTAGATTTGGTTGAGAGGCGTTCTATGCGGTGCGAATGACCAACGAACGTAGAAAATTTCAACAGAAATAAACACAGACATATATTCGTAAATATACTGTAAGAGAAAACTCTTCCTGATGTTTAGTGTAAATTAGAAGTGAATAAAATCATTGAGTGAACTACAAAATAGTCATTGTAGAAATGATTCACTTATCACAGATTCATATTCTTGCTAGAGTAATTACGAGTTACGACATTAGTGGCATTTGTTAACGTTGATTTTTCCAATTATTTTATTAATAGGAGTAACTATATCCTTTGATTGAGTTCAGATAGTATATGAAGACACAGTGAATTATACCTTGCAATCTCTAAAACTAATGTTGTTCGATGTTTTCGAAAAGCGGAAAATCACCAACGGGAAGCATTAAATATCAAATAAATACAGAATTTCGGATTTCATATAAAAGAAAATTAAAATTTTCTATCTGAAACCTAGGCGTATCTACGGGAGTTTCTTGTGCATACCTTTCAATTTTTTTCATTTATGTTAGTAATTAGTCTTTTCGACGCGTTTATCACCTGTTGCCTTATATTTTTAGAACAAAAAAAATCCATTTCCGTAGTCATCTCTAAACTAACGATTCTAAATCGCCATATCAGCATAAAACATCCTCTTACTTTGCGGTATCCATTAATTAATTACAGTTAAAATAGCCGTTCAGAATGCAAAACATTTGCATTAAGCAATCATATTGTTTCAACAATCTCTTCCACGTGGATGGATTCAATTAAGAATAAATTTGATTCAAGCTATCAATTACATTTACCCAATCGAAACAACTTTCACAGGTTTTGTTACAATTAGGGATTTTTTGCAGTTTAGTTTAATTAGGCAGTTACCACGCAACTCGATGAAATTTTACTACTCTTTCAAAAGGAAATTTATAGGATTTTAATGAAGCCTTTAGTTTACATCATTATTAGTCAAGTTTTAAAGTCTTAGTTAACTTATTAAATTAATTAATAACAGTTAATACATCCTTTGCATTACCGCTTAGAATTTATATCGCGATATTATTATCTTTATCTAATTTGTAAATCGCTGCTATCACGTGAAGACAAACAATAATGACGCTTTTCAGCTCAGCGACAATTCCGTAGATTTACGTAAGATAATCTCGTAAACTGATGCGCGATTTTGAGGAAAAAGAAAAGGCGTGGATGCATGCAAGATAAGGGCGATAATGGCACCAGAGATAGAAAGGATGAGATTATATTCCGAGACTATAGCACGAAATAAAAATGTCACAGTCATTCGGGAAACAAAAGATTCTGAGAACGGAATAGTAATAAAAAGGAACGCATCGTCAATCTAAAGTCCTATGTGTCGAAGAAATGTGGTAGGACTCCGTAATGATGCAGGGCGGAGTCTTTAATGGTGGAATTTCTAAATGGAAGGACGTGAAAGGGACTGTGTTGAGTCGCTAAGAAAGAGTTAGATCATATATATATATGTATATATATATGTATATATGTATGTATGTATATATATGTATATATATATGTATATGTATATATGTATGTGTGTATATATATATATATATATATATATATATATATATATATATATTAATAAGGGAACTATAGCAAGGGAGAAGTTAAGGCAAAGACGGAAATAAATAATAATTTCTCTCGTTTAAGTGTGTGAAGCGGGAGAATTTTGTGTGTGGAGGAGAGAGCCAAAACATAGGTATTGAACCACTAATAGAGAGAGAGGCAATGGAAGATCAGATCGGCAGTTTATATTACATTTGGAATGGATATTGCAGCTGTGACCGTGTAAAAAAAAATAATAAACAAGTATTCTTAGTAAAAAAAAACGACGTTTTAACCAAAAAAATTTTTTTATCGAATTAGTCTACGTCAACTTTCATCGGTGGACGTAATGTAACAATATCCGTTTCTAGGCGGATCTTCTTTTTTTTTTTTTGCAATATCCGTGTATTGAACGTACCGAGTCGAATCGAAGGAAAAGTTTTTAATCAGGAAAGGATCGCTAGTCCATCGAATGGAATTTAGTAGGGAAGACGCGGTCGGATGGTAACGGCTTATAGGCGGTTGAGTAGTAAAGAGAAAGAACAGAATGTAAGTTAAAAGATGGTAGTAACAGATAGTAATGGCAGTTTTGAAGTAAGCGAGAGAGAGAAACACTGGGAATCGAAAATAATAAAGACTGGAAAGAGAGGATAAATACGGAGTAGAGAGAGAAAGAGTAAAAAATTCCACACACACTCCTCACACACACACTCACTCTTTCGCCAAACACAATCAAATAAGATTTGTGACGCGATGCATTAAAAGCACGCGGTGGCTTCATAACGCCCACATATTTCTCTCTCTCTCTTTCTCATTCTATCCTTTTTTCGTTCTCTCCCATCTCCCCCTCCCTCTCTCCTTTTCGTCTCTCATTTATTTGCACCCCACGCCAGGCCAAAAAAAAAACCATTTCATCCCTCAACCACCCACGCTAAAAACCCCCACGGTTTTTATTTTAACGCCACCTTCTCCTTCCCCTCTCCCGTCTCTGTCGTCGCGTGAACTTTGTTCGCGACTCTACCCGATCCCGCCATTATGCATCAAGAGGACGAAGAAAAAAAGGAGGAGGAAAAAGGGAGAGGGGGTAAGGAAGGAATGTTAGAAAAGGTGGAGCGATGAGGAAAGGGGGTAGTCGTTGCCGTAGGGACGGATTCGTGTTTGGGGAGGTTGAAGGATAGGTTTATTTTTTTGTAAAAAAAAGTTAAGGCTGGAGGAAGTCTGGGAATGGGTGGGATGAGCGAGGAAGGATATTTCAGGTAGGGAAGAGGGGGGTGGGTTGGTGGAAGCGCCGCTCGGCAAGGGTGGGGGCGGTAGGGGTGTTTTTTTTTTTTGAGGTGGTTTTACCGTCTAGGGATTTAAGCAGACCGCTGTACAGTAGCCGTTCCGTGGAGGTGACCAAGCAGTGCTGTTCATCACGCTCTCCACCCCTCTTTTTCCTGGCGTCCTCAATTATTTTCATGCGGTGGCCATACTTAACGGGTGTTTGGAGTCGGTCGTGGTGGGGATATAGAGAGGGAGGGAGTGAGAGGAGAGAGGGAGAGGGAGAGAGAGAGAGATGAGGGAGGGTTGTGGTGTGGTTTGGGATATATTTTTCCCTCTCACGGAAAGCGCCATTCTCTTAACGCTGAGGCGTGGTTGTGGGGAGAGGGTGGGATGTTTTTTTTAAAGGGGGTGGGGATGAGGTAGGAGGTTTCGGGACATGTACTACTCCCCTATACAGTTTCACGCGAACTTCTTCCGGACGGGGGAGAAGGGGGGGAGAGGGGGGGGGGGGGGGGAGGGGGGGAGAAGAGGATCGAGTGAAAATTTTCTCTCCGTAGTTAGCACGGGAGGGTGTGTATATGTGTGTGTGATATTTTAGCTTATTTTTTGTGTGGAGGGTCTTCTGTCCTTTTCGTATTCTACCGAAGCGGTAGCCAGGAGTGTCCGTAAATCACTAAAGAGAGGTGGCGGAATCTGTGTGTGCGTGACCTATGCGCTTTTGTTTCTCTCTCTCTCTCTCGATCACCGCTTTTCTTTTTTTTTTTTTTGCAGCCGGACCTCTCCTCGTTATTCAAACTTGATGGGGAGGCTTTTTATTTAGTTTTTTTTTTTAATACGTCCCGACTGTATTCAAAACGGAGGAGGCTAATTATGTTTTTTTTTCTTTCCTTCTGGAATGTAAACACGCGCTGGCAATTTTTTTTTCGAGGAAATATTTTCGTTTTTATTTTGCCGAGTTTTGTGGAGGAGGATCCGAAAGGGGTGATTTCTGCGGTTCATCGAGCCCATAAAAATGTCACTGTAAATATATCGTCCGGAATTAAGGGGGCGTTTTGTAAGTATTAGGTTTTTATTTCCGGTCACTTAAACGGTTTTTTTGAACAACCTTTAAAAGAGGGTTATTTAATTAACTCGTAAAATAGTACAGGATATTATATTGTCTTTTTCCTGCCATTTTCCCCCTAGTTTACATCGGAGTTGAATATTACCGCTTTATTTATGTCGTAGATATAATAATTAATTTAATAAGATAATATTGATTTTTCATCTCCGAGGAAACGCGAGGATGAACTATGTTCTTGTAGGAAATGTTACATAAATGACTATATGAGTTATATTTATATCTAAATTTAAATATTTTTTGCCCTCATATCTTGGTAGTAATAAGATATTTTCTCATTTCATTAATTTCTGCGCAAGTTCCCTGAATTTAAATAATTTCCTTTCGAAAGATCGAAGCGTAATTTACCGAAGTGCGTTTGAAAAAGTAAATCACACGTCGGTGATGTTTTTGGTGCCGAGCCAAACTCTATTGAATACATTTGGTAATGACACGGAGGGAAAGAGACGGCAAAATGGTACACAATTTGATTACCGTTGCTTTTGTCGTAAACCCATCTCAACAGTTTTCGGAGAAATATACCATTTTTGCCAATAACATGAGTGGACTATTGCAATAGTTTTGGCAAGTGACCGGGAAAAAATCCTACCGGAGCCCTCTCGGCGCACTTTTGGAACCTCTCACTTTTGGCATAGAATCGTGAACTGTGGGTAAGGCGAGTGCGTAGTCGGTGTTTTTTTCGATAAAAAAAGCGAGGAATTAATATATAAGGGAATATTTCCGTCGCTCGTTCGCTTAATATGATCTACGAGATATTTTTTCCTAGGAACTTTTCGAATGGTTCCGCCTATTAAATCATTATCCGCTGGACATTACCATATTTTTGCGTGTCGATTATTCCTAATAGATATCCAATACTACTTTTCATAATTCTTCGACAATGGATTGGGAAAAAATGAAAAAGGAGAAATATACGAGCGTCCATGAATTAATTGCTTTATCGCTTCGGAAATGCTCGTACGTCGAGCTGTATATTGAGCGTGCTTGCAGGATTTTCCTTAAAATTTTACAGCCTTTATGGTCTTTATTAAAGTTTGGCAGCGTCCGCGGAGGATTGATTACTGTCATAGATTCATCGAGCTGATATTACAGCGAAGGACCGAGCACTACGTCAGGCATGAACCTTCCCAGCCCTCGGTCATACCAATCGGTTGCTACGCGACGTCGTACGTTAGCGCTATAAAACGATGTTGTATTCACTTTGTCGGCGACTTTTTTTGAAATTGTGTAGTTTTTTTTCTATTTGGTAAAAATGCAGTTGTGGTCACGTGATCAATATAAAACTTAGTGACATTCATCCCTTAAAAAGCAATAGAAAAATTCGCTTTACAGGATGGTTGTAGTGTTTATTAATATAAAACCTTTAAAAAATTACAGCTCAACGACTTTGAGCCATTCAGCATCAAGCTGATAAATGAATTTTAGGTGCAGTTAAGGTAATCAGTGAAGAAAGTTTGAAATATTTATAATTTGTTTGTTGAAACACTAAAAACTCGGTGTAGCATTGTTAATTGTATAGATAGCTTAGCGGTAGCTGGGCTTAAAACTCTACATGTTATATTGTCACCGGATTATAAGAAGCATGCGTTTAGTATTTGCCGATTATGCAATATTATTTATATAAAAAATCTCCGTCACTGGATTAATTTTAATTAAAATAAATTTAGCCATTTTCGATAAAGCCGATATTTTTCGATATTCGACAATGATAAACTACCCTACATTGCTGTGCGATAATGTTCGTTTCCTAAAGGTTTCAATTTCGGTTGAAATTCTTTTTAAATATAAGATTACTCCGGATTCTATTTGGCCTTTAAGCAGTTATAATTACCCATAAACGACAGACAGCTACTAACTACTATTTCGGACTCAGGAGCACCTTCAATGTGCACATTTACGATCGCCACAAATTACATTTTTCCACGATCACAATACAATCTCTGTAACTTTCCTGCGTTAGACTACTTACACGAAGATCCTCTTTATGGAATTTCGCATTATAATCTTTATCTTGGGCAGTCCTGTTTCAAGATAATTTGTATGTGCGTATACAAGCACATGTATTTACATGGTGTTTCGGAAACGTCAGTAGAAGTCTTTTATTCATATACATGTGTTACAGTAGGTGTTCTACCATACCCTCGCATATCTACGCACACTTCTGCGGACTCATTTAAGATTGACTCGAACGCTTGAATAAATGGGGACTTTATCGCGGGACTCTTGCACATGCTACTGTGGTAACACATCTAAAACACCAAATTTTAATAACTCGGATACGGAACGCTTGTCTACCCATGTTGATGGAAACCTTTTGCTTCAGTTAGACCTCCTGAATTCACACCTTGAATTAGGAACATATTCCGTCATTTATATAAACAAACACGCCTTTTGGTATTACTAGGTTTAACATTTGTTCGACAAAATAAGCTTTAATTTGATCGATTTATCGAGTTTTCGCTTTTTTAGGTCACTTTAAATTTAACAAGTTACGAACGTAGTTTTTTGTTCAGATCATTTGTGCCATTCAAAGCCGTACTCGTCATTTTTCTCAATAAAGGGCCCCTTCTGTCGCAAATGGAATTTTTGAAATTTATTCTTCCTTTCCATGGGGAAAACCGTACACTTCCCCTTTACGTTTAACCTGGAAAGATTAAATTGAAAAGTTTTGCCCCGAAATTGAATGGAAACTTCGGTGTAGCTGTGAGGGACTGTACACAATGGCCTCGCCCAAGTTACAAGAATGGAGTACCACGGGAAACACAAATCCGCGCTAGAATAAAAAAATAACACGCAAACGGGATGGTGTACGTGGAGAGGCGCTCCTCCTCCATCCAGGAGCTGTACGGACACACAAGGGCCATAAGTTTTTACGAATGGGATGAAAAAATTGTTCTAACCTTCGGGGAGGGAAAAAACGACTAGTTAACCGCGGTTCTTCCCATTTGAGAAACTTCTGGCAGAGAGAGAGAGAGAGAGAAATAAAAAGGAATCGGGCAGAAAAAAAAATTAATTCGTCTGAGAAAAATATAATATCCTCGGAGCGTTCCTGATATTTTTTTCACGCCCTCCGGGCTCTTCGCTTCGCCCCCATAATTTATCGCCTCATCTTATATTCAAAGTCAATTTTTTTTCCTTACGCCTCCTCCCAGCTCCTCCCCCCCCCCTCCCCACCCCAATTTTCAACCCCTTCACCTCCTCATTTGAATTACACGACGCCACCAATTTTGCCGAGGCAATTTCCAATCCTGTCTCATAACAATGAATCGCGCCCTGGTCCCCCGTGGGTGTCTGTGTATATGTGTTGGGGAGGTCATCCCTCATTGTGTTGGGTGACAATGGGAATTGTGGGTGTGCGCGGGAGGCGAAGGAGGAAGAGAGAGGGAGAGGTGGAAACTCAAGGTCTTTTTTTTGAAGGGACACGCCCACACGTTCCCCCCTCCTCGGTGCCTTTTCTTTCTCCACATCCTTCTCTATCCGAACACCTAACCACCGAAACCTCCTTCCCCCCTTCACTACATCACTTCCCTTTCTCTTATTCGCGCAGCACCGAGTCGTCCGGATAATTGCGAGTATAAATTAGGGGCGTGGATAAGGAGACCCCCGGATTGCCGCTGCACATGGGAGCGTAAAAGAGAAGTCCTTTCCAAAAGGACACCCTCCCGCTTGTATGAGAAACGTGCCCTGGGCCAGACTCACGGGGCATGTATTTCAGCGGCGGCTGCGGGGTCCTCCTCTTCCTCTCTCCTTTTCTTCTTTTCCGTCCAAGGAGGAGGAAGGAGAAGGTAGTCCATTTTCTCCTCATGGGTATAATTCCCTTTTCTGGGGTAAGGAGAGTGCACGAAATGGCTCTTCCCTAGCACTCTTCCCCCCACGGAGAATGCGACCTCTATGTGTGTGTGTGTGTGTGTGTGTGTGTGGGAGAGACGGCGACCTCCAAGGTGCCGTTTTTAGGGATGAGTTTTTCAGGATGAACTAGGGAACGAAATATGTTTGACGGAACCGGAGATTTTTTTTTGTTCCTTCGTCGCTTTATTTCTTTTTTTTTCCTCCGACCTATTAGGGAAAATCCTACCGAAATCCCATGGGAATTTCTTGTTGTTCCTGTTTACACGGCGTTCTTGGGAGGGCGATGGTCGTTTCCGGAGGGCACGATTACGGCCTATATTAAGAGGGTCGTTATTTTTATTTTATAATGCGTCTACTTATTCATTGCAGTTACTCGTGGCAGGCTTTCGTGATTCATATTCATTAGAGAAAATGAGCTCCGTAACCTCTTTGTCTCCCTAGAATACTTATTAAAAATTGCGAAGTTTCCCGAAAAATGATCGTTAATTAATTAAATAGATTACATTTTCTAGTTTTAATTCTTAACTTGAGATATAAACAGATTATCTACGCTTCTTGATTTTACGAAAATAATTTACGTATAAATTTTACGTTTGTCAGGTGTAATCGATTGGTTACGTGTGATAAATTAAGTTACCGGAAAATAGAATTACATTAATATTTTGTACTTTATTTTGACTATGTAATTAGTCTATCAAATACTATTTCCTGTAAAGCGTTAATTAAGACTCATATCGACCCTACTCCATTCAAACTTCTAAAAGGTTTGTGTGACATCGGTGCGGTGTCAAGCGTTTTAACAAGTCACGCAGACATTTTTATTAATATATTTCACGGGAAATTAACGCGTTTTATCTCCGTTAATTCTCTTTAACTTTTTTCATTTTCGATTTATCTCTAGGTTGGAAAAAATAAAGCGGATTTTAATCAAGAGAGGCCGGAAAGAATTAATTACCATGCGTTACTTTTATCAACGCACCCATTTTATTTCACGTCTCGGCATTGAAAGCGTATAGCGACATGTTCACGGGGCACGTACGTGCGGAAAGAGAGAGAGAGAGAGCAGGAAGAAAAAGAAACGCGGAGAGAGAAAGAGGTGGCTTTTTAGCAAAGTGCTATAACTAATCCTTAAAAGTGACATCCGGAGTACAATTACCCGTTAAGATACATACATACAGAGAGCTTTTGAAGTTATCCTTCCCAGCGATCGTCGTATCTGAGCTCGGAGGCGGAGACAAATAGCGTCTGTCTCTCTCATTTTTCGGGTGTTATGTGGATGAGGTGGGAAGGGCGAGAGAGGAGGAGGAGGAGATGGGGAGAGGAGGAAGGAGCTGGGCTGCAAACTAATGAAGTCCCTTCCGAATTGCACTCCGGGCGGTTTTCTCTCCTCCGTCTTTCCTTCCGTGCTCTCTTCTCCTTCGCCTGTTCTTCTCTTTCCACTCCTCTCATTCTTCTTCTTCTGCACCAAAGTGGAGGTTTTCGCTACCAGTGAAGAACGTGCTAATTTAATAGAGTCGGTGTACGTTTTATAATGAAAGTATTTATTTAATTTATCTCATGTATGCACATGTATTGAAGTTGTAGCGGCTTATGTTGCAATGCAAGGAACTTTCGTGTCATAAGATTTGAGGAAGCTTTTGAATCATTTTCTCGATGGTCAGTTAATTTTTCTCGATGTTGTGAAAATGATCTGGAGCGTTTTGCAGCGTCACCAGTATCGTAAATAACTCTGTTTACCAGAGTGTTTTTACTGTTTTTTTTCTTACTCTAAACGTCATCGTTAGTGATAATTTTTGGTTTATTAATTTTCGTTCCTATGAAGATTGCTTTTCTTGTTAGTCATTCGGAGGTCATTAATTTTAAACGGTGGCCGTAAAAGTGCGGATAAAAAATTTGACGTTATTGAGAGTTTAATTTTCGTATATTGGCTTCTTAGGGCGAATATATTTGTTTTCGAGTTTCGAGATTTCAAAGTTTCCGAAAGTATCATAATAAAGTTATGACTGCGAACGAGTAAAATCTCTTGGAAGATATCGCTGTGTATTTCAAATTTTACGATACGAGAAATAAACTGATATATATGTATAAAAAAATTTAACGCGATTAAAGAGCTTATTATGAATTTATCTTCGGTAAATGATTAACTCTTTCGTCGAATATTAGATTGCCTATAGGATTTCATTTTATAGACGTCGCCACGCATTTAATGCAGGGAAGTGCAAAAAAAAAAACTCCGGATGAGAGAAGCATTGCGTTGCGTTTTTAGGCGGATACGCAGGAAACGCTTTACTTCCTCACCAGAGTGAGTATATCACTTCATTTTTTCCAACTAAAGACCAGATAGAAAGAACGAGCCAAATTCGCACACGAGGTGAAATGGATCGTTTGATCCAAATTTTATGAGCCTCGTGTAATCTTGGCCAACCAGCGAGTGAAAAGCCCCCCTCCCCCTCCCCTCCCCCTCCCCTCCCCCTCCCTCTCTCTCTCTCGTTTCTCCTCTCGATGCAATATTTTTTCGATCCGTCCTTCCTCCTTTCGTCTCTCTCAATGTGTGTGTGTGTGTGTGTGTCTGTGGAGGAAACCTCCTTCCGTTTCAATCTCGTTCTCATTTCATTCCTGCCTGCCAAAGCTTCTGCCAAGTGAACTGCCACCACCGTCGGGGTGGGAGCGTGGATAAGAAGTGGAGGGAATAAAGGTGGGGAGGGTGGGGTGAAAAAGAGAGAGTGTGTGTGTGTGTGTGTGTGTTTGGCAGAAATGGGCAACTAACAGGACGAAACGCCGTCGGTCTTGGCACTTTTGGCTCTCGGTGAGACGGAAGAGGTCTCTAGCCACATAAGGACACGGTCTGGCATTCGGATATCTTTTATCCCCCTTCCGAACGAGGACGTGCGCGATTGAGAAAGCTCCTTTCGCACGATCATCTTCAATAAACGAGTAGGAGTTGAAACTTAGATCGGTCGGCAGTAAATGTCAAGATAGTTGGCGACCATTTGTAAAAACAAGTAAGATACCCTTTGCAAGAGGTGGAAGCAGGTTTTATTAAATATTTTCATGGTTCTGGTTTTGCCTCACCATTTTGGGACCCTCACCGTTGGAATGTATATTCTCACCAGTCCTTCCCATCCGTGAAAATTTCACTGCTCTAGCTCCGGTAGTTTGGCTACAATACTATTTTAGTGTTTAGAATATTCAAAAATTTTGAGCCATCTATCGGAAAATATATATTGAGTGCTAGGATAATTGATAGGTTGATGAGAGCTATCTCGTTAAAAAAGGAATTTCTTAAAAGTCTCCAAAAACAAACAAAAAAAAACATACGGGCGAACAGACAGAGTGATCACATTAACACGTTTTTGCTTTTAAGAAAACCTGCTAAAAAGGGTCAGGGTCACGATAAGAGTCGCATGCAGCTCCTATGTTTCCGCGTTTGGTTTCCAACGATTTGTAAGGCATTTAAAGGATTCAGCGGCACTCCCATGTTTCAACGAGGTTATATATATATATATATAAATATAAAACCTCGTTGAAATATGGGAGCGCCGCTGAATCTTATATATATATATATATATGTATATGTGTGTGTGTATTTTCGTAAGGATGCATTAATTTGATACCATACCATCGTCAATTTTTATAGATGAAAGTTGCAGTACCCTAACTTCTGGCGGTACCCCATTTGGAAAAGAACATCTAACCTTATGGTTTCACAGATCGCGTTTATTGAAAAACGTCTTGTATTTCTTTTGCCGGACTCACCTATATAACACATCGAAAAACGATAAAATATCTCTCTCCCTCTGCTCCTCTTTCTTTCTCGTCGGGGATGGTCGCTGGACGTCTTTCGTGGGATCCTCGCCCAACTTGCTCTGCATGAATCTGGGCACGTAACACATTATCCCGAAGGGATAATTTTTTGCCCGTGGCTTGGACTTGGCCCAATTTGTTGGGTAGCACCCACCAGGGCTATGGCGGGACGAGACCCGTCTGGTGAGGAGAGATGTGCAAAAACATACCGACCGGGTCCATCCTCTCGAGTCTACTACTCTGCCACACCTCGCCTCCGCTCCCTTCATCTGACACCACCCACCCACCCGCTCGCTCCTCCTCCTCCTACCGGATTCTTTTTGCCGCTTTTGAAGCATAAGGGTGATCCAGATTCCTCCCAACGTGGGACTGAGCCGACTGCGAGTTTTAAAAGTTTTTCCAAAGCGTCGCTCTCGATGCGCTGACTTTTATCCGTTTAAGACGGTAGTGTCGAACTATAGATGTTAGAGGCTAGGTTGGAGAAGTTATCGCGATATTCATTTAATGGTGTTAAGAGAGATTCAATTTTAAAACTATACTTCACGAATGAGTTATTATTGATTGTAAAAAGTTAGGTTTGCATATTAAATTATTTTACGAACTCGTCATTAATTAAGTTTAGATGCATCGTTTCAGATTAATTTCCCTCTCCGTAGAAAATTGAAACATTCCTTTTCATCACAGTCTGCTTTATTTCTTAACTTTTCCTACGGACAAAAGGAGAAATTTCATTTGGCGATCGGGGGCTAATTATTATGGAAAGTTGCGAGAATTAAAAATCGATGAATGATTATCATTTGAAAATTTCAATATCATGCCAGCCTAAAGGAAACTGAGGATAAATCTTGGAAGGTGCGGTTATGAATAAGAGTGTTAAAACTGTTGAAACGCGTGACGTTTTTAGTGCTAAAAACTTTTTTCCACTGGGTGCATATTAAAAATTATTTTTTTCCAATAGCCTTAAAAATTTAGGAAAATTATATAAACATTTCGGCTAAAAAGCCTCGATAATTTACCAGTATTAGGTGTAAGCAAGTGAGTAAAGAATTGCAGAGCAGTTTGCATAAGGTGCTTTTTTTCGACAATTTAATAAAAGACGTTCTTTTGTCATTTACTCATCAGCTACTGATCCTGGATCCACAATTTTTTATATATGTAGATCAAATGTAGATCTATCTATGATGGAATTTTGTCTTGTGTAATTTAGGTCATTTTTGAGTTATTTTGTACACGGACAGTCGGACGGATGGATGAACCGAATACATAAGCGATTTTTTAAAACAAAATAAGCGCTAGAAATAAGAAAGGCTTGTTTGTAGCCGAAGTTTTTACCCGGTTTTTCCAAACTGTCTAAGGTTATCGGAGAAACATAGTTGTTCAGCTTGATTTAAGCTATAAGACTGCACAGCTCGATAATTCTTTCTCTTACTGGGTACATTTGTTACCTACGGAACAAGTTTTTCTTTTTATCTGTAATATCCATCCACTCCTATTTGCGATCACTCGTGATATTGTTTTAAAGCTTAACATGCCGTAGAGCGTGTATTTCGCCGTCTATATCCCTTTGATTTTTATTTCTTCTCCTTGGACTTGGACCTTGGACTTTTTTAATCCAAGAAATTGAAGTAGTTTTTTAAACGAAACGGTCAAGATTAGGTATCAAAAAACCTTACTTTTTCATTACATTTGTAACATATCCATCCCATTTCCTCTATCCTTTCTCTCTCACTCTTTCAGTATTATTATCCGTTTATCCCCTTTGTCGACAAATTTCCACCGTCCAATTTTTTCCCTTGTGGCAAAAATAGCTCGGCCGCCTAGGAGTAATTTCTTCCTGTCACCACTGATTAAAATCTTCCCCAGAAGCACGTGGGCGTAAATGATGTGCGTCAATCGTGTATTTTTGCTTTGTAAAAATAAGCGGGAGTTGAAAAAAAGTCGTTATTTACGGAGAACCAATCTGAAGCCAAGAAAATCAAAATTTATGTTTTCCTCTAGTTAATTAAAATATCTAGGTTTTATCCTGCGAGGGAAGACTCGGATGGATGTGAATTTTTAGTTGCGCAAAAGGAGAAATGTTTTCATGTCATGAAAACAGCATTGTTACGGAAGCTTTTGCGTCTTATCATTATCGAGAATTTTTTGTTGGAATTTGTCTATGATAAGATTCTGTTAAAGACAGTTTTTATGCTTGGGCGAAAAGAATTGACTTAAACACAGATTTTTAATGCTAACCTTGAAAGTTATATAAAAAATTAAGGCAGAATCATTAAAATACGCAGATATTTCTTGACTATAAACTATTCAAAATCAGCTAGTACGTATATATTATGGATTATTTTAACGCCAAATATTACGCAAATTTATCCAAATAATTAAATCGCTAATTTTTTAAGTTTTTAAGCTCAAGAAAAAATTATCCTTTTGAAGGTATGTGATTGAGTGGCGGTGCAAAATCATTAGCTTTGATTTTAAAAGTATGGACCCTCAACTCGAGAAATGAAAGTACATTTTACATTACTCTATTTAAACATTAACGCTTATTACGCTTAAACGATCGATCGGTTTCAGGGTTTAATTAATCGATTACAATCCTTCTCCATTACTTGAACCCCTTATTAAAAAACGGCGGATGGATATGGATATATATATATATATATATATATATATACACACAGGGCCGTGCCCAGACATTTTGCCGCCTGAGGCGAGATATAATATGGCGCTCCCTGGCCTCGCTAACCTTATGAATTTATTTTGATAGGTTTTCATTTTTGTCAAATTTTGGCGCCCCTCTTCGAGAGGCGCCTGAGGCGGTTGTCTCGCCGCCTCACCCATCGGCACGGCCCTGTGTATATATATATATATAATATATTTTGAAGCGTGTGTTTTTGTGTTTGTTCATGGAACTACTCCTAAACGATAAAAGCTAGAATAACCAAATTTGGTACGATTCTTCCTTACATCCTAACTTAGTGAATGGTCAAGGTTTGATCAACTGGGATGAATCAGTGCTGCCAATATAGGGGATTAACATTTTTCCATAAGATAACACGTATGAATCCATTTCTTGACTTGCAAGGTATTCTTCCTTCAAGCATAAAAATATGTAAATATGGACCGATTTCCTTCGTTTTTGCTTTATTCGACGAATAAAACTCTATATTATCTTATTCCTGCGAAGTTTACATGTTACACCGTCGAAGTTTTCAGAAATACGCTATTTGTTTCGAAATTTTGTGGATTTTTCGTACCCCTCCCGGGCGTTGCCAAGGCGGCCGTCATTGTTACCTCCGATTCAGTTAGCTTCAATGAAGCTTACAAATAGACGAAAGTTTAGCGTTATTCTATTCGCACTTTTGTTTAAGCAACGAAACGATCGATGTTTATGGATAGCAACGTAAATAGATACTTACTGAATATTATTTAGGAAGCATTTATAACGATTGATGAAAGTAATTGAACCTTCTTTCGTCTATTGAATACTGGAATCTTACCTTTTTTGTAAGTAAAATCATTATATTCTACATTATAACGTTTATTAACGTAAATGAGCTCACGTATTTGGTGTACATTTACCAGTCAGTGTTCAATCATGGACAACTTTACGTTGCTTTTTCGCGGATTTCTTGCTTACAAGACATAAAAGTATTGTAAATATTTCAGCGAGGCATAAGTACACAAGAAATGAAGCTGGATTTGGCGAAAGTAATATGATAGGAAATAAAATTATCGCTATATTTGAATGCAATAGTCTCGGAAACGGATTGTTACAAGCAAATATGATTAATTGTTAAGAAAAGCTATTTGTAAGTTAAAAATTATCTACTATATATTTTAAATAGTTTGTATGTTGTGCTGTAGTAGCTTCACTAAATCCGTTGAAATTCAACGGGAAAATCTGCTAGTGTATATATATATATATATAACGTAAGGCTGGTAAAATTTCTTCCAACATTTATTCAGAAAAAACCTGGCTGCACATCGGCCGTCAAACTGACCAAGCGTGGTTTTTTTTCCATTCGCCTCCCTCTCTCTCTCTCTATATATATATATTTAAAAAAAAATACATTTCATATCTTTCCAAACTTCCACATCTCGAAAAAAAATTAGCCTAGCTCGTCGTTTTTAGCCCTCTTCCATCCGCTAGTGGTCTATCTCCCTCTTCCGTTATCCCCATCTCCCCGTTCCGTATAACTTGCATCTCTCCTCTCTCACACTCTTCGATCCTCCCACGCCGCGCCACCCTCCTCCACCTCTCCTGTCCCCTTTTTTTTCATTCGTTCTGGTGGCCTCACGTGCACACACAGACATACTGCCCTCACCGCTTTGGCTGTCAGCCGGCCTCGAGAGTGAGAAATTGCCGCCTTCACAGTGAGACAGGCCCAATATTCACTTCTATGCTTCCACGGTCTTCTAGCACTCTCCCGTCGTCCTCCTCCCATTCCTCTCTTTCTCTCTCTCCGTTGGTCCTTTCTCTTTTCTCTTTCGCTCTCGGCGTCTCTGCATCCCTTCCTTTCTGCCTCCTTCCCTACTTCTATATGGTCTCTCTCTCCTCTCAGGCTCTTTTCACCTTCTTCTAATTTACTATTCGCATCTTTCTCCCTCATTTTTCTTATCTCCCTTCCTATCCAATTCGTTCCCTGTTTTCCTCTCCTTCAGGTTATCTCTGGAAACTTATTCTTTTGTCATTCCCTTCCTCTTCATTTTCTCCCTCTTCTTTCCGTTCCCCTCTCTCCGAGTCTGTGTACCAGTAAGCCTTAATCGTTTTTAATCCGGTCCTTTTCTAAATTCCAATCCTTCTATTGACTCCCACTTTTCCTTTCTTCCCTTCTATGATTTCTATGGCATCTCTCTTTTGATCTTCCTCTCTGCATTATTTTCTCCTTCCATTAATGTTTTTAATTTTTTCTAGCTCCTTTCTTTCGCATTCGTGTTCCTCTTCCACCTTTCTTTTCATCCTTCCCTTTCGTCTCACCGTACTTCTCCATTTCCCATCTAGTTATCATGATACTCAACTTACACTTCCATTCCATCTCTGCTTTACTCTCAGTTTCATTCCCCATTGTAGTTATCCCCCTTATCTCTCTCTCTCTCTATTGCTTTTATCTCCTTCACGATTTCCGCTTTCCTTATGTTTATCGCTCCCCTTTATGTCATTCCTTTCTTGACTTTTTTCTCATTATTGGCTCTTTATATTTCTTTTTCCTCTCTTTTCCCATCTATATTTTTCCTTATCATTTTTACTCTCCTTGAATTCATCACATCACCTTTAACGTCTTTCAACTAGATTTGTCTCTTCATTAAATTAGTTTATCGCTTCTCCTGTCGTCCGTTTCCTCATTATTTCTATACATGGCCTTAATTCAGCTCAAATAATGACTATATTTCTCCTCACCTTTCCTCTTATTCCCTTATCTTTTTTGTCTGTCTTTTAACAAGGTGATTATTTAGTAGATTTTATCTCCATTAAAGTGATTTTTCATATGTTCTTTCTTGTTTTCCCAATGGGCTTTTACTGCTGGTTCTATTTTATTTATAATATTTTGCATTTATTCTGATTAAGAACAGTCGAAAAAAGAGTCGCAACGGTATATTTTACTCACACTATTAAAATAAGAGGATGAGGTATACTATATCTATATATAGAGTGGTTTAAATCTTGATCCGTCACCTTTATGTCACCCTATTTTTCTAGTTACCTTCCTTCGTCAATTTTTCCGTTTTATTTTTTTCTCTCGTTTTCCCTTCATCCGTTTTATACATCTGTCTCAGCAATCCATCCTCCGCTCTCTCTCTCTCTATCCCTCCCTCCCACCCAATTCCACCTCCATATCCTCCTGTATCTCCCACCCCTTCGCATCCATGATCCACTCCACCACACAGCCTAGTCACACTTCGACTCTTCCTCTTGCGTCGACAACGGGAGTGAGTGATCACCATGGTGCGCGCTGGTGCGAGTTTCATTCGATAACTACGGACGGCACGGAATGTTGAACAGCAGCTAAAAACGTCACGCGTGTGTATGTGTGGGTGTTTCCTACGTGGCTTTAATACCCGCTCGGTTCTCGCCGGAATTCCCCCCCCCCCCCTCTTTTCTCTCTTTCTGCTAAAATTTGAAAAAAAATAAAATAAAATAGGAACGAAACGGCTACGAGGGGAGTGTGTGTTTTTTTATTATTATTTTCGTGGTCCATTTTTGTCTTATTTATTTTTGGCCGTGGCGGAAAACGTTGCGTCGCCTAGTGGTGGGACTTTATTATTTTTTTATATTTATTTCCCACTTTCTGGATGATATCGCCATGTCACGCAGGTGTTGGTCGGACGAGAAAGAGGTGTCGGGTGACTTTTATTTATTTTTTTCGAAACGTACTCGGAAAGGACGTAATCTTGGCAGCCGGAGAATAATTAGTCTCGCGTCGGAATGTGATTTTAGAAATTTTAATTATTTGGAAATAAAAACATTCCGATGACGTCTTTCTCTAAAGGGTTGAATTCTAATGGATGCATAAATGTTTGTATTTTGACCCGTTGCTTAACTGTAACCATTTGCGAAAATTGTCGCGGCTTGACAATTTTTATAAATACTTGAGGATGTGGGCACAAAAACGACTTTAAATTTAACGAATGTTAACATTCTAGCATTTGTAAATTGTTCTTAAACACTTAGGTGACATTAATTTAGTCTCTCTGTCTCTGCTAAATTCAACTGATTTGAAACGTGACGTTTTACAGATATAATCGAAAAAAATAGGTTTTTAAATTTCATTCACGAACGTCTGTAATTGAGGTGAGGTTCGTTTTATTTACAAAATTGGACATTTTGTAACTATCCAGCCATAAATTGCGTCGATATAGGAATACATTATAAATAAAATGAATATACTAATTAGCGGCGAAACCTATCAATACTACACTAAAGGAGTTAAGCTCTTATTTATTTCTGTGCAAAATCCCTCTGAAATTCATTTTAAATTAGTTGGTTCGAATAACATTATCAACGCTCGAAAGAATTATTTATCGTCTTCATAATCCCTGTAATCCTCATTTCTCCCTTCGCAGATTTACGGAAACTAATCCAAAGCTTTTTATTATTCAAGAGATTCCCCTTTTAGCAGATGTAGACGCAGTAGACTTCATAACATCGAGTCGCGTAGATACTAAAATAATTTTTTTAAATCCTTGGTGGATAAGTTTTAAACCCCCTTGTTCATCGTAAAAATGATGCAAGTCATACCTACCGTGTTTAAGGTAATTTTTACATTAGACGTAATAATCGCATCCGCAACAACAAAAAAGTAACAGTAGTAACCCGTTGTAAAACCACCTCGGGAACCAGTAAAAAAAAAAAAGCCCGAGGGCCCTCCTTAGTATTACTGAGCCGACCTCCGCCTTTCTGTGGAGTGAGGGATATAGAGAGATATAGGGAGGGCGATAGAGAGGGGCACATCTCTTTCTCTCCCTTTTTATTCTACTCCGACTTTTTCATCAGTCCGTGTTATAGGAGTTAGAGGATGAAAAGAGAAGTGGCCGCCCATTCACTTCATGTCACGACGGAACCTTCATCCCCAAACTCTTCTATCCTCCCCTAAAAAACTCCTCTCCTCAAAAATTCCCCTCTAAAAGAGAGAACGAATAGCGGGAGAATGACGGAGGGAGAGAGGTAAAAGAGAAGGTGAAGAGATAGGATGGGAGGGATTGAGGAGAGAGACGAGGCAGGGTAGAGAGAGAGAGAGGGAAGAGAGAGAAGAGGGAGTGTGGGGGGGAGAGGGGGCTGGAGAGAATGAGAAAGGAAGTGGAGAGAGAGGGAGGGTGGAGAGAGCGAGGGAGCGTAGAGAGAGGAGGGAAGATAGAGAGCGGGGAGGGTGTAGGTAGATATGGAGGAGAGATAAGAAGTACGGAGAGAGAGAGAGGGAGAAAGTGAGAGGGAAGTTGGGCAGACGCGCGTCGTCGGCGTGTGCGTTTCCGTCTTTTAAACCCTCAGGGGCGGCACTCAAGACTTACGGCTGGAGGTGAGACCGGTGACTCAGCATCATCCCCTTTTCCCTCCGTCCGACTTACCCCCCCTTCCTGCTTACCTTCTCTTCACTCCCCTCCCCGTGCCGTAAGATGTCTCGCCTCTCTCACGTCCAGGACCTCGTACTCCCACCTCCCCCTTTCTACCACCCCTTTGTTTTATATTTTTTACATTGCCCTCTCTCCTGCCGCGTTTACGAGCTGTAAAAGGAAGACGAAAGATCTTTTCCGACCCCTTTGTCTCCCCTCCCTCTACCGACAGTTCCTTTCTTTCCAAGCAGTCCACCTCCCTCCATCCTATTCCTCTCTCCTCTTCTATTCCAGCATCACCTGTCTCTCTCTCTCTCTCTCTCTCTCTCTCTCTCTCTCTCTCTCTCTCTCTCTCTCTCCTCTCCTAATACATTTCCTCGCCTGCGAGTAATATTCTATCTCTCATACTAAAAAAAAAGAGACGACGGCGTTATTTTTTTTTCGCAATGACGTACGTCCTAATGCGTTTGGCGCTTCTTTTGCTCTTTGGCGTTCGTGTGGCGTGGCATCCTCGGAGTGCGATCTTGATCGAGAGCGTGTGTTGTAAATGCCGGTTGTTGTTTTTTTTTCTAAATTACGACGATTCCTGTAGCAATTTCTCGGAGTGCGTCGAGCGAAATGATCTTTGAAAAATCGGCGAGTTCTCGCGGTTGGAGAAATTTGTTGGTAGATCGTCAATCTCAGGGATGTAGGTTGCAATTTTTTTGGCGGATAATATTTGTAATTCATGCCGCGACAATTTAAGTGCAGTGTGAAAATAATGGAGAATGGTTAAAGAAAAGGAAATTATTCTGAAATCTGTTGTAACGAAATGAATAATTTTTGTCAAATTTCGGGTTTAAAATATTTGGTCCCGATTTTTATTCCGTAGTGAAATATGTGAATTCGTAAAAACCGATGAGAACATTCAAAATTGTTTACTATATCAATATTGTTAATTTGGTGTTATCTTCTTCGTAAAGAATAAATTACAGAATTGGGTGTGAATCACGTCCAATAATCGACATTTTTTGCGGTCTATGCTTTGATAATAAGGGAATATGTTTAAATTTACTAATCAGCACAAAACTAATAATGTTTATCTTATTAAATGTAAAATATGATTTATACATATTCTCGTATTCGTTTTTAGAGAGTCTACTTGAAAAATCAATAATTACATTCGTCGTGTATGATACCTAAGCCATTTCTGTATTTCGAGTTTGTCATTAACTACATGATTCGCTAGCAACTCCTGTGGTCATTTCCGTTGAGTCTTGGTTTAAAAGCAAAGTATTCAAACTTTAACTTTTCCTTTCCTACGAACAAAAGCTAATTCTTAGAACATAAATACATTTTTCCATTGAGTTATTCAAAAGTTTCGTTCGATTAATCGCGATATTTTGACGTCCATCCAGAGCATGTGTATGGTGATTTCTTAGACGCCTTTCACGGCGTTAGCTGTATTGGGTCCCGTTTATAATGCTTTTGATGTTTTCCGTTTTACGAAATTGCTCATTCCGCGACCTATTTTTTTGCTTTCTAGCGTGAGTTATAGCCATAGCGACCGATGTCCGGCTAGTATGAAGTACCTCTTCGACGTAACGGCTATAAAAATTGAACTTCCGCTGAATCTCGTGTGAAGCATATTCCCTATTCTAAATATATTTGCTAGCCATGTTAACAAGATGTAATAAAATTAGTTCCGTTTTTTTGTCTATAATTTCGTCATTGTATTACTTATGTCGTTATATAATTACAGAAATTTATATAGAAAATAAAATAATTGAACAAATGCATTGTGGACTTGAGATGTACCTTCGTATCTTGATGTCCGTAGGTTTTTTATTTAGAAAATGTTGTCGATTCGGAGCTCCTTAGCTACCAAAATAAAGAGAGAGAAAAAGTATTGATATATGTCAAGTTAAAAAAATTCGAAATGGATTAAAATTTCCATAGAACATTCTCATCGCCTCCAATTGTGTTTCTTAATCGGCTCGCCAGAGGATCACCGACCTCGTATTATGGCTGAAAACAAATTCAAATATAAGCGCTAAAATATCAAAAATCAAAAAAATCCGATGTGGCCAACACATGACTTTCTCCATATTTGGGGTATAGTTATTTAAATTATTATGAATAGCATTATAAGGCAAAATTATTATTTCGTATCGTAAAAGAATACAGTCGTCCTTATTGACGTAAATTATATTTTGAATATTGTTGCAGAATTCGCCGCTACATGGTGGTGGCGCTGTATACAGGAAATTACGAAAAAAGTTGAATATCTCCGAAATGGATTATACAGGGTGTCTCATTTATATCTTATACAGTTTTGGGTATCCCATTAACATCTGACACATTTTTAGTTGTTATAACTTAGCATAACTATAACTAATTTGAAAAATGGACATTTAAAGGATGTAGAGTACAGTAAGACACAACTCCCATGTTTGTACGTTACTGTAATTTTATAAATGTATGGATTTCTTTAATAACCTTTGTTTTATTGCAGAAATAAATGTGTCAGATATAAATGGAACATTTATTTTTTCAATTTTTGTTACTGAAATATATATATATACATATATTCAGCACAATGTGACATTTGTTTACCGTTTCGGAATAGGTGGACTCAATCAGTAATTTATACTGTTTATATAGTTTTATGTTACCTTCCGGTCTGCTTTTGATTAAACAAGGGACAATGAGGCATAAACGTCCAGTTTAGGGTCAGGAGGGATGGGGAGGAGTAGCCCTTTCTTCCGCCAGATGCGTTTTTTCCGCTTTTCGTATCTCTTCCCATTTTTATTATTATGTATGTGGTAGTAGCGTCTGCTTACCCTTGAACCTGCAAACTCCAGGGAGATTTATTCCTTTTTTTTTGCTCACATCTTCCCAGACACCTGGGAAACACTATTCCGGAGTCCAAGGAGACGTCCCTCTCTGCCTTCTTACCTCCATATCCCCCATTCCTTTCTTCTTCTTTCGAGTTCTCATCCCACTCCTATCTGCGTCACGCCCCTCTCTCCCCCACCTCCTCCCTCTCTTTCTCTTTCCTTCACTTGTTTTTCGTCGACCCGACACAAGAGTTCCATGGTCCCTACCTTTTTAACCCCTTCTCGCCCGCGGTTTGCGTCGCTCGGGTAGACGGAATGGGCGGGGTCTCGTGTCTTGACCCTTTCCCCGTGGGATTGTGACCCGGGGTCGTCTTTAATGCCCCCTCCCCTAACTCTTTCTCTCTCTTCTTTGCCCGCCGATTTTTTTCGAGGCGGGAGGAGAGAGAGGGGTGGGGAACGCGGGACTTGGACGAAACAAGAGAAAAATGCGGATGGAGTAAGAATAAGACGTTTCAGATCATTTCGTTACGATCGATGCGGGGTGGGAAGACACTCGAAGAATTTCCCGTCTCCTCTTGAGGGCCGTTCGGTTTATTGGGACGTAACTGGAATCTTTTTTTTCCCCTTTTTTTCCATCCTCGTCAGCAGGAGAAGTATTCATGAGCCTAAATTTATGGCATGCTGGAACGTCTCGAATGATAATTTTCAGGTGATCTGTAAGGTTGCGGGACTTTTGCGACGAATAAATTATGGTCAATTAATGACCTTCAGTGAACGGTTTCGGTGTTTATTCGTCGCGCGAAGAATCTAGATACTCGCCGGAGGAAATGGATGGAATTTATATGCGGCGATTTCGAAAGGTTAAATCCATAGGCGGCGCGTGAAAACGCAAATCATAATTATTTTGCGTGAGAAGAGGCAATCATAGTTAACTCTTGCCGGTCGTGGCTTTATGAATTTTGCGAAGTAAGTTATAGTGCAGTTGTCATTCTCACGAGGGAATCATTTTTTAATCTTAGCGATGTTGATAAATTTCCACGGACATTCGACATACTGGCAAAAATGTTATGCGCCTGTACGTTCGTAGCTATTTTAGATGCTCGATATTCATCATATTTTTGTTTAGTAGACAAGGTGGGTCGGATGTCAAATTTTACGGCATTTGGTTAATATTTCCAGTTAAAAATATTTTTACTTTGAGAAACAATAATGAATTAAAAAATTAGGATTCAACTACCAATTACTGAAATATAATGTTAATGTCTAAAATGTGTTGGTTGTTATTAAACTTTCTTAGCGACTAAGGGACCTCTTACATATTCGCGGAATAGAGAAGAATCCTATAATTCAAATACAATAACAGTAGTAATCGTCAGAAATATCGTACTGTGACCCATAATAAACAGGAATTCCTTCGAATTTGCTAATGAAAACATTCTTTTGGTAACCGAATTCCTCTCCTATTACAGTTGTAAATGGAATCCGCTCTCTCGAATTTTGCATACCTAGTTAGGAAGATACGGGGAGAGGGAGAGAGAGAGAGAGAGAAGAGGAGAGGTGCGAGGAGTGATGTAGAGGTGAATTTACAAATCGCCCGGCACGTGCACACATAAACTGCAAACCTTATGGCGTGAGATTTGTCCGCGCCTAATACAAACGTTCTCCTCCCTCCTATCCCTTTTCTCTCACGCCTCTTTTTTTCCTCCTTTCTTCTCTACAACTCTACAACCTCTCACCCTACCTCCACCCTCTCTCCCTTCCTTTAACCTCTCTCCCTACCTTCAACGTCTACCCTCTCTCCCCGCAACAGCGGTGACAGTCATTACGCCGCCGCGGTGACGTTTGAAAGCTCTTTTCCTCAAAAGCCGACGACGCGACTGCCCCGGCGGCGGGAACAACGGACACCCACGACCGACCCTCGCTTCGTCATTTATTTATGAGATTCATGGGCGGGCGTCGCTGTATACGACTCCGTTTGTTCGGTTATTTGGCGGTCGGGAGTAGAGGAGGCGGGGTTATGAGGGAGGAAAACGAAAGGGGAGATGAGGGCTGGGAGCATTGAATGAGGTGCGATCCCATAGGGTCACAATCGGCCTTCACGAAATCCCAATACCCTTTCTGAAACGCACAGAGAGATCAAACTTCGGAATACGGAAATGCCTTGGAAATCCAAACAGAAGGTTTTCGGGCTTATTCAACTCCTCTGTACTTCTCTCTCTCTCTGTCTCATCCCACTCCCATTACCATTCTGGGAGGTTCCTTCATCGGCGTCTCCTTCCTAGCGGTCCATTCTCTTTCCCTCGTGTCCTTTTTCCCACAGCCCTTCGTACAACCCGGAGACCAAAACTCAATCAATTCCTTTACCACGCCCCCTCCCTCCCTACCGGTTGGTGCTTAAAAACCACTAATATAGCTCCCTCGAACCATTTACCACTCTATCGATCTCCATTCCTTTCTCCGTCTCCTTTCTCTATCGGCCCTTTCTCCGAACCGCCTCGTTCTCCTCACCGCACTATCTTTGCCTGTCGCTATTTCTCCAACCTTCCCTCTCCCATTCTCTCACTTCCTCTATCTCCTATACACAGCTCTAACTCCTCTCAAAATCTCTTCCCACCTGCCTGTGCTGTCATGAAGGGTGATGAAGAATACTGAATGCCTTTCTAAAGGTTATTTATATATTTTTTATTCTTTTCATTTTGATTTGCCTTTCATCCATCACTCCTCCATTTTCGTGTATCTATTTAACTGATAGTTATATATTTTTTTTGTCATCTGGTGTATAAGTCCTCATTTCTTACGCTAATCTTTATCCATAATCCATTATCATACGCGCGCACTCATTGGCCCGTACATCTTTCAAGGGACACTCACATCTCATTAAAAATTCCGTACTCTGATATATTATTCATTTTACATATCAATTATTTCTCGATCGTTCATTCATTATTTCTACGCTTGGATGTTCGAGTATATTTTTGCCAACTCGTATTTTTTTTATTACCGCCACTTGTCTATTTTATATATTTATTTTCCGCTTATTCATTAAACCGAGACAACCACGTACTTAAATTGCACTACAAAATCAACACTCGTATTTGTTTTGTTAAGAATTACTTAAAGATAATCACGCCATTTCGAATACATTGCCAAGTCTTATATGCTGCATAAATAATAATTAATTGTTTAATTATTCTTATATATTTCTTTTTTAGTTCTTGTTTGTTACGCCAATATAATCATCTTTATTGTACAGGTCAATCCAGCGGTTTCGAAACATTAAAAAGCCCCACCCTTCCCACATAAGAATACTGTCTTTGCGCCTCCCTCTATATCACGTTCAATCAACATTTATAAACATTACCTACTGGACCTACAATTGCAATTAATATAACCACACGAAGAAAGAAATTGGACGGAAACGATAGGCCATAGTCACTTGAGGACTAAAATTTGACGGCTGCATCTTATAAGTCTCACAATTAGAATGTTTAAATATATAGTAAACATATGCCAAATCTTTTGCGCCCCTCCATCTATCTCCCGCACCCCAAATTTTGGACACCATCGTGTTAGTCCGATTTCCTTAATTTGTGTATTAATCGTTGGTAAAACGTGGTTTAATTAGGCGTAGGTAATTTTATTCGCTAGAAAAATTCTACTATTACATGTTAAATTTGTAAAATTTTTATTTTACTTCTGCAGAAGATATTTATCAGCGTAAGAGGCTTTGACTTGTTCTTGTATTTTTCATATGTATAGATTTTGTGAATTTCTTTTCCTTGCAAATAGTAATCGCCTGTTCTTTAATGGGTTAAGGAAATATAACCTTTATAAATCAATATGTAACGTATTAAGTACATCCTATTGTTTGTGGCCTTTCTCCAATTCTTTTATTAGGACAATAATAATATTTTGGACTGCTGAACAGGGACGATAAACCCTTAGATACAAAACATTTTGCATGCTCGGCGCCTTATCTCACCTTGATAAATATTTTTACGACATTTTTTTTCCAGCTAAAAAATTACTTTTCCGTTGGATTGAAACGAGTTTTTAAATATAAAACTCCGACCAGACATCCAGATTGATCGTGAACTTAACGAAATGACCTCAACTTGTGCTTTGGTAACATCGACCCATTTCTAGTTAGTGTTTAAATATAAATCTTCTTTCGATATTCTTGATGATTTTCGTTTTCTTATCCAAGAAGGGATATAATATGAGACAGTTCACGGCTGCATACCGTTGTCTTTATGTTTACATGCACGAAGTAAATGGAAAAAGCATTGTTATCGTACAGCAAGTTTCGGCAATGTATTTTACGGCGTTTAATAAAAATTAAACGTTAGATTTTCATATTACCGAATTGAATCGTCATATTTTGATACTTCTGGTCCATATCTGATTAAAAACTAAGGGTATGTTGGCGGATTTACATCATTCTACATTTGTAATTTAAATCTGGGACTTTCGTTTAGCAATGCATAAAGAATTATATTTCTCTTAAAAGACAATTGAAAATATTTCTTGCTTACACGTACAGTCATGAAACAATCTTAACCAACACGGAAAAATCGACATTCACTCAGCGAAGAAGTACATGGGCTAACCCGTCCCTCAGTAAAATCGTGTCATGAATCCGAGCCAAGAATCTCACAAACAAAAAGCTGAATCGCAATACGAACGTTTGTTCAACCCAAAGCAAACAATTTTACAGATTTTATTTCGGGAAAGGATTTAAGTCGTCTTCTGGCGGTAAAATGCAAGTCATAAATCTAAAGAAGTCTTGGTTTCCATATTAAAAACTGTCCACATGTAAAGGTCAACGCGGTTTTCGAAAGTACGTATATTCCTTGGGCAGTTATGTGACTGTTTCGCAAAATCAATTCCCGAGATGACACTGGAATAACAGAGTAGCTAATGGTGACGCGGTTTCACAAAAGGTGCTTGATAAATATTAGTGAGGAAAAGTTTTAATAAGGCTGTTGATAACGGCGAAAAATCAGAAAATGGTTCACTTTTAGAAGCGTTGATTTTTTTTTTGGAATTACGGATTGCCAATAAAACGGTTTCATAACTGCAAGAGCTACATACATTTGAAATTGAATTCCACCCATGGAGTAATCTGAATTATTCTCTTTCTTTAGTTATGATTACTGAATTTTTTTCATAAACATCAAGATTGTTAGATAAAAATAAATAATTAGTGGCAACCAGGGTTACCACCTCTCCGGGTTTGGCCCGAAGTCTCCGGGTTTTCGGACTTGCCTCCGGGCGAGTGAAAAAAATCTCCGGGGACAACAAGAATATTTTCGAAATTGGCATTAAAGATTACGATTTATTTTTAACTTCTCTAAGAGAATAAAGATTTCATTCTAGAATTGGTGTGCCATGCAATTAACCTGGTAGGAGGTACACAGGGCCGGTCAAAGGGGGGGGGGGGGGGGTGCAGCGGCTGCGAGGTATCCGGGTCCCCGAATAGACATTCGTTTATTGCCCCCAAAATTTAGAGTTGCCAGTTATTTATTAAATAATCTGCCTTAAATTTTGTAGGTACAAACTTATATTAAAAAATTACGATTTCTCCATGTTCATAGAGAAAACGGCATTAAATAGATCAATAAGCATTGATCGAAATAATTATAGTTAATATACCTCGTTTTTTGTGTTTACTATATTGCTGTTTTAACATTATAATTATTTTAAAATCTAGGAAGTAATAAATTTTTATTAAAAATTATATTTTTCGTCAGTTTTATATTTTTTTTGTGTGTAGGAGGTGGAGTAGGGCCCGCAAAATTATTTGTATCCGAGCCGCCTTAAATGCTTAGCCGGTCCCGAATATACATGAAAATATTTTTTAACAGTAGTGCAGTACGGTGTATGAAGCAACACAAGCTGCTCTTTGTTTTCCCACATTACATACTTTATGTAACGTCATCAGTTATTTGCATAAAAAATTCAGTTGATTACGTGATTTCAGGAGAAAAATGAGGCATTTGTATACTAGATTATACCCCAGGGCAGTTGAGAAATTACCGTCTCCATTACAATAATCTCGTTATGATGGAATAAAAATTGCAAAATTGCAATTATTAACGCAAAATTCAAAGAAATACGATCCATGAGAAAATTCTACGATAAAAGTTAGAATTTCCATTCCATTCCGCAGAGAATAGCGAAAATCCATTGCTGATATAATTTTTCTTATGTATTTTAGTGTGAGTAGGGAAATAACCCTGCACGATGGGTTTCAGATTTCCCATTTCAATCAAAAGGAAAGGATAATTCATCGAATCGATCCCGGAACTTCAATTTTCGTCATAAAACCTATCCCCATGATCTTGGCCTCTGTAGAAAGAGTTTCTAACCAATTGTCATGAAAGTTGTTTCAAAATTTGATAGTGGGGACCGGCAAACAAAGACAGAATCATAGACAGTTACAACAAAGAAACAATCCTATTTTCTTTCTGGAAGGGCAAAAACAGTGAAAAAGTTGGCATTTAAAAATCTCCCGATCAAATTAGGAAATCTCCGGCTCAGACCAGAGAAATCTCCGGGTCAGAATTGAAAATGTCCGGGTTGGTGAGGACTTTGAGTTGGCAACCCTTTGCAACAATTTATTCAGTAACGGTTTTCAACCTTAATTACGAGGGATAATGTTATTTATATGTGCGCATGTAAACGTGCGAGTGTTATTTATTATTTTACACATAAACTTCTGAAAATCGTCAGAGGTTCACCGAAACAGAGCTTTTCAGTTACAAAGAATCTCTTACGAAATCACTTTATCATGACTTTTCAACCGAGGGTACGTCCCGAATTATGAAACTGTAGACGAATGAGTTGAAGGTAATATTTTTTGTAACCTCAGCTTTCATGCTCGATTTAAGAATTAAAGGCTTTGTTGTTAAGACATTGAATAGCGCTCGAAAATGTTGTAAGCACTGTTTTACCTGCAAAAGGGTGTTGAAAAAGAAGCATTATTTCAGCATTTTTGAGTATCTCTCGAAAGAATCTAGCTTTTAAGTACATCAAGTATTGTGAGATCGGAACGTATATTTGTTTTTGGTCCCTTTGGAAAGCATACTAAAAACACATTTATTTCATTATTTTCTAATAATTTAAATTTTGTAATCGCGAATTATGTATTTCAATGGAAGAATTGTTAATTTCATTATTACGATAAAATGTATGAGGCGGCACTATGTAAAACCCTCGAAGGGATGGATCAGCAAAAAAAAAAAACGCGGAAGAACCCTGCTCTACATAATATCGCTAACACACCCAATTACTGCAGAATTTATATCACGAGCCTTTCTCTCATCCTTTCATTTGAAAAGATTTTATCTCGAGAGCCGCTAACCCGCTCCATATTGAACACCGACTGCTGTCTCAGCCTTGGATCTTTTGAGCGGAAGATATTGCTCCATTGAATTCATGATTTCTACAGCTGGGGGAAATCTTACTCGCAGTTCTTTTCCCTTCGCCTTTTTGTCCGTAAGCCTCTCTCTTTTTACTTTCTCATATACGAGGTATATTGAGTAAGTATTGTAATCGCGAAAACGGTCGACCTCGAGATTCTGATGGAAATATACGTTTTAGGTGTCGCTGAATCCGAAAAAGTGGTTTTAGCCATGCCGTGTGTCTGTCTGTTCGCTGCTCTAGAGCCTACACGGTAGAGCGAAAATGAATGAAGTCTCGTACTTAGGCTTTTATCATACAGAATAGAAGCTGCGAAAAAATGGTTGACATTGCACAATAATTAAGGGCAATTTATTCTAGGAAATTTTAACAACAATTTAATTTGTTGATAAACGGCTCCAACGATTTTGATCAAATTTCGTACAGTTACTTGAGTTTACGTCTACAATAATACTCCATAATTCATGTGTATCGTAAAATTAATATAAGGCTAGTTTATTCTTCATCAAATGATGAAAAACTATAAAATGTTTATAATTGTGTATTTTAGGGGTTGTTTTTACCCCAATATTTTCAAAACAGAAAAACACGTAATTCGGTGCAGAGATGCAAACTTATGCGTTTGAAAATTATTTTTCTGTTTTTAATTTTAGTTTAAGATGAGAGAAAATGCTTGCAGAATGAAAGCACACATTCACTAGTATTTCATATGTCTCAAAGAATTAATATAAGGCTAGTTTATTCTTGGGCAACTTTAACAGTTGGTTTTTCGAAAAAACGGCTCATACGATTTTCATCAAATTTCGTAGTTATTTAAGTTGATGTTTATAACGATTCTACATAGTTCATATTTTTCAAAAGATAGCTAAATGAGAAAAATTTGTCCAATGTATACTGTACCGATTGTTTTGCAAAGCCTATGATCACGGTACAATGATGCCCTCATAAAGATTTCGTATGAGAAAAAAACGAACTTTCAGCGTAAAAGGTCGGTAGTTGCGAAAAATCGAAGTAAGAGTAGAAAATTCAATTTACTGATTTTTTTGACCGGATAAAAATTAATTGAAAAGTAAGACTTTAGCTAGTGAAACCATATGGAGAAAAATATGCTAACTATAACATATTTCAGTCTTTCGTTCCATTGAATGCGTTAAATGTTTAATGTTTTTTTCTTATGTATAAATCAGCACAAATGTAAAAAATCGCCTTTGCAATCCCGATATTCTTATATAGACATACTTATCTGTTCCGCATGCTATTTTTTAATGTAGATTTGATGAAACTCTCCAGGCTCTTGTGAAAAAAATCACTAATAGAGCTTAACGTTAAAAATAAGTTCACATTCATTTGTCAGAACATGAAAAAGAATCGAAATTTGTTACTTAAATTCGTCAATCTTACAAGTCTTTCAGCGTGATTCCTTCCAAAACACCGGTGATAGTTGTCTGATAATCATCGACTTATTTTTTAAAGATATTTCTGTACCGCCTATGTAATGATTACATAATAATCAATCTTTAATTTTAGGAAATTAACACAGTCTGCTTAAAGGGGTTTGCTACGATATGCTCTTAAATTTCCAATTAAAATAGGAAATCTTTTGCGGTGGTTGTGGACATGAGCTGCCAATCGAATTCGCTAGGTGTGGCACACGTTGGCTGCCTTTTTGTATAGCGCTCTGATGGGGCTATGAAGTGGAAACAGCTTTAGATGAAATTAATCTTCCAGCATGAAGATTGGATAGCTATTAAGGAGATGAATCCAAGATAGGAATAATAATGAACGTCAAGAACGCAGTCACGGAGGTATCGCGGAGAAATTGAGCCGCGTGGGTCGTGAATGCGAAGCAATAAACTGGATTGTGTAGGTTCCAAACGCCGAAGACCAATGAGTGTTAAAACCAGAAAATGTTCCTAACATTTTATTTCCAGTGAATTAGATCGTGTAAACTTTGTTACGAGTTAACATCCTGGGTGTTGTTGTTCCACTCTAAATGGGAGTATTTTTTCCACCGAGTTAAACTATTTAAAATATAGTGCTCACTGAGCAATCTTAAAAGGTGGAATACAAGTTTATTGTTTTATATGTAAGGACGTTTAGTTGAAGTTGTTCGTAATCGCTAACTTTTGAATTTATTTAATAATATAATAATTTATAGACGATCTATCTACTGCAGCATCTTCAATTTGAGTTAAAATTTGTGCGTAATAAGCAACCTATTATCATATTTGTAAGGTAAAATAATTCTTCGTTGTTCTCGGCCTGAAGTGTTCAAAAGTTATTATGATAAAGTATAATATTTTTCTAATAAATTTCTATAAATAAATGCTGTAGTGATGTTTGCTCTTTGCCAATAAATTATTATCGTAAAAGCAATTCACCATAATATCCATACAATTCGCCTCACTTACTAGACTGTAATATTGTTGTGGGAATGAATAAAGTTAGCATGCAATGAAATGCACGTTTCTTTGAAACACAGGGCAGTGAATGTAGATTCAAGTACATTGCGATTCGGAAAAGGTTTTGTAAATCTTTGTTAACCTCCCAAAACAATTATCTCAAAGTTATTTTGCACTGAAACGCTAAGTGAAAGTTATTGGTCGGTAATGGGAGTCCACTTCAACTGCCATCCACTTGGTGCTAGAATGATTCAATTCGACAGTCATAAAGTGAGTAACGTTGCGTGACCAGTCGTAACGGATAACTAACAAGTCGGTATTTTTAAGGACGAAATGCACCGTAGATCTTTAACGAGTCAAGATTACTGATTATTGTCTGTGTAGGCTCAGTATGTCTTAACCTTAACGTTGTTCAGAAGCGTTGCGTTGCCACTTTTACCTCTAGATCAGTGCTTCTCAACCTTTTTTGCTCCACGGCACACCTTCATGCATGCTTAAGGACGTCGCGGCACACCAAACCACCCCTAATTAATTTCTCTGCGTAAATAATCATTTTTAAATATAAAAACTAGCATAACAAGTAAAAGTCGCAGTTATATTAGATTGTTACAATTAGTAAAGCTGTAATTGTATAATTTTCTTGTACATTAAATACATACACAATTTAAAAATTAAATATCTTCGGAGTGTGCGGCACACTAGTCCCTTCCTCGCGGCACACCGGTTGAGAACCACTGCTCTAGATATTGCATTTGAAATAAAAAAAAACGTATTCAACTCTTTGAGCATTTGTTTTTTATGATTCTTGCGTTTTCCTGGAATTGAACCCGCGACTTTATTATGTACGACGACCTACCTAAAAATGTATAATCTTAAATTGAATAAATACTGATGAGTTGAATTTGATTTGACAGCATCGTATGTAACTACTTATTTAAATAGTGCTACGCGTTACTCTGGGATTTTAAAAATATTGTATAATTATATTTGTCAATCTATATGGTCTCTGAATACTTTAGCATAGAATGTCTGCGAATTTGTTAATTTCATAATTATTTATTGCCGTTTAGACACTCCTATTATTTTTCTCGTGGTTATGTTTTTAATTTTTACTCCATCCATTTAATTTGAATTGATCTAAATTTTCAAAATTTATCATAATACAGATAATTGAAATAACATATAAATTACTGGCATTATTATAACATCAATTTTTGTTCGCTTATTGAATTTGTGGGATTTAATTATCGGAAGATTAATTTCGCTCGATTTTTTATCATTATATGCACGGAGTTGGATTTTCAATTCAGATTCAATGAAAATTAACTCATTGAAAGAATATCTCGTCACTTCACTCGTCATTTAACATTGCAAAGTTTTCTATTACTCTAATCTACCGTATGCTACATAATTGGATGAAATATAAAGAAAAAACATTTTTTCTCGTAAGACAATTGCGCGATAAGGATACAATTTACGCGAATAAATCGAAAAACAACATTATCTTTACCATCTTAGCTCCTAATTGGGGAATTGACGAATATTGGGGGATGCTTGACCTCCAGAAAAGGGGACGCTTCATTGACTTAAGCTTTTGCCCTCAATCCGACGTGAGCTCTCCCTCCTCCTCTTCCAATCACCTCTCCTAGCCAACCCAACAATGCCAACTCAACCCAAAACTCTTTCATCTCAACATCATTCCCCTTCCCTTACCTCCCGGAGACCCACGCCCCCTTTTTCGCCCATCCATCGATATAAAAAAAATATAAGGACAAAAATTCAAGAGTCGAATAGGGAAGAAGAGGGGAAAAAATCTTCCAACGTTAGGTCCGGACCCTTCTATTCGAACAATACCGACTGGAGTGTCCGGGGGTCGAAGGTAAGGGATGAGGAAAAAAAAAAGGACGAAAGGGAGGTGGAAAGGACGGCGGTGGAAGGTTTTTTGGCCCACCCCTTTCCACCCTGTTCCTCCATCTCTTGAGTGGCAAGGGATGAAGCTAAGGCTTTCTGTGTACGGCGGAGGCAGGGAGAGTGTCCCTTTATTTCCCTCCCAGCAGATCGCTATTCTTCTTCGTTTTTTATTCCACTCTGCTCCGAAGGTCTTCTATTTCCTCCCGTTGCCCGCGTTTGTCACCCGGGCTCTCGGACCTTCTCTCTCGCTTTTTCTCCTTCCTTCCTTCCTTTCTCTCTCTCTCTCTCTCCTTCCATTCTCTTTCCTTCCATGCTCGACCACGCTCTGTCTGGCGGCCGCAAAAATCTATTCACATCGCTCTGCCCTACCTCTTTCTTCCCCTTGTCCACCCTGCTCCCTTCGCCCACCAATCCTCTTCATTGGATAGTCTCGTTCATCGTTTTTGTGACCTAAGCTAAGGTCGTTCATAATCCGGGCTCTGGGAGGGGATGAAAAAAGAGGCCCCGGAATGAATATGGCGGCGTTAGAGACTTGAATATCGGGGGTAGGGGTCTTATTGTTGACCGGGTCGGTGTTTTTTTTGCTAATTATCCTTTTTTGAGGGGTTTGGTGTTTCAAAAACTCGGTTTGCTTGTTTTTTTCTTCATGCGCGTCCTTCTTCTGTTCTTAATTTTAATCTAAATTACATCGAGATTTTTATTTCAAGGGAACGCCTTTGAATATTAAAAGGGCTCTCATCCTGTGTTTGAAAGCTATCCAATCAATGCGACTTGCAGTGTTCGTAGAAATTAATTTCTATCTTGATTTATTTTTAAAATAAGGTTGAAATATCTGCCAAATTACAACCAATATGTCTTGTTGAATTATATAGACGCTTAAGGATTTTAGTGATATGCGAAATACGTACATAATACATACTACTGCTTTTCGTATTTCTTATTTTGGAAGTCTTAAGCCCGTTTGACACGGTCGCATATTAGCTAGCATAAATGCTAGGAAAAATGCTATTCAGGAAATGTGGTCGTGCCAAACGAAAATGCCATGGCATTTTCACGTCATCGCACTTTCCTTCGCATTTTTGATCGCATGGAAGGCAAATAGGACAGGTCCGATTTTTGCTAACATTTTTCTTCGGATCACCAATCAGGAGCGACCTCCAATTCCAATATGGCGTATCGTCTGCTTCTCGATTTCTTCGCTTTAGTTGGAAATATTATGTAAAATAATTAAAATACTGTTCATTGGTCTATATATAATTATTAAAAACAAAAAATGCAGCAGAAACTAATTAAAGTTGAATGTTGAAGATAAAACTGCATATTCAGTTCAACACGTACACATACACATGCAAGCCATTCAGTGTTTGATGATCGTACGGTGTGCGGATAGATTGCCTGTTGTTTAAATACAAGAAGCGATATATAGATTTTTATAAATAGTATATAATATAATATTTATAATAATATATAAATATACATTTATAAATTAAATTGCAATATAGTATACAAATCGTCGTTGCAGAAAAGACAGAGATTCCGTTAAGACGTTGATAGAATTGTACGAAGCACATCCCAACTCTAGAGTGGATCCGCTTGTCGATTTTACTTTGTTTCTCTCTCTCTCTTTCTCTCGCATTCATGCTATCAGAAATGCGACCGTGTAAAATGGTCAATTCGACAGAAAATTCGATGGTAGATGCGACGAATCGTAAACGAGATATGCCTAAGAATATGCTAGCATTTTTGCTAGCAAATATGCGACCGTGTCAAACGGGCTTTAATCTGGTTCATGAGGGATAATTTCTACCGTAAGAATTATTTGAAATATTTTTATGTACCTATTAATCGTAAAAATAGGTTTATCACTTTCAAGTCCATTATGAACATTCCAGTAAAATGATAATAATAGAAATATAGATAACGATACAAGTGCTTTGCGTTAGTTTACTCTTAGGCGCAAAATGTGCACTTATCGACCAGTCCTTAAACAGCAGAAATGCGAATGTTCGTCGTAAAACACTCCTTTTCTTTCGTTTAACGTAGCTCGCGACTTTAGTAATCTCGTCAAGACATTTAAATGGGTCAATTTTTTGCTGGCATCCATTACTAAAAGGTCCGAATCCGATTCATTCACGCACTAGAAAATAATACAATCCGCGAGACCACGCTGCACCCACTTCGTCTCCTCCTCTTCCCCTAGTAGTAGCAGCCTTATCCCCTTCGATTTAATTAAGGCTCACAATAGACCCTTAGGTGTTGATGAAGTGGTTCCATCGAGAAAACTACAACGTCAACAAGAGTGGAGAAAAAATGGAACGGAACTTTGCGATGTAAACCTGCAAGTAGGATACGGGAGTTCTCTCTCTCTCTCTCTCTATAACGTCTCTCCTCGACTTCTATGCGATTAGTCTCCTTTCGATTCTCCTTCCGACCTCTCTTCACTCCCTTCTTTTTTCCACCCGTCTTCCGATATATATATATATATGTATGTATATACATGTATGTGTATATATATATATATATCGTTTCTCGCCATCGCAAACGAAGGACGGTTCGGTCAAGAGTGCTCCGTCGTCGCCGCCGTGTGGAGGACTCTGGGTTTGCTTGCCTCGTTCGCTTCCGCTGATTCAGCAATCGCCTCCAGGGGAGGGGGTTTAGGGGGGTGGGGGGAGGGGGGGAGGCGACGGGTTTATTCGAGGAGAGGTTGTTGAGCTATAAGGGAACCAAGTGAAGCGCTTCGGTGAGAGGGTTAGGGGGAGATATCGCGGAGAGGGAGGAGGTGGAAAGAGGGTGAGAGAAGGGGAGAGGATTTGGACAGTTTTTCGACGGAATTTTCTGTTTCATTTCATTCCTCAGTGGGTTCTTTTCGGCAAACCTCGCGGAAAGAAGGTTTGTTTTAAGAAGGGAAGGAGTTGACGGATCGTTTGGTTGTTTTGATTCATTGATTGCTGACGTGGGGTTTATTTGTTTCATTTTCTTTATTTTTTGGGAAGGTTTGTCGTGCTAGTGATTCGGTTAGTATTTTTTTTATGCCTTTCCTGGAAAATGTCGGGAGTTCCTTATGTTGAGGGAATTTGTCCCAGTGATGGTTCCAGAAGCGCCAAGGTGTCGCATTGTTATGTCAAAAGTCGGTGCTTTCAGTTGTGTGCCAGTATGATTGAAAATTTTGGATTTGAAAGAAGTTAGTCGGTATTTCATTCATGAATTTCGCTCACATATCCACCATTAATAGTTAGGGTCGGCGTCAAGTTATTACCAAAAAAATTTCAAATTTGAACTGTTGCTTGAGTGTCGTATTCTTGAGACGCATTTTAATAGCTTAACTTAGCTTGTAATGCTCAATGCCAGTGTTTGATTTCTCTTTCTTGTTTAGATGTTTAGATTCAACCATATAAGCTTCCTTTAAAAATAACATTTAATTGGAGGTAAGCGTATATTTCATCGAAAACTTTATTAGTGTTGAATGAGTGTTTATAGTTAATATTGTCCCTTTATTTATAATATGCAATAATTATCACGCAAGTTTGAAAACTCGTTTAAACGGAATTTTGAACTGTCCGGCAATGCTAGCTAGATCATTCACACAGACAAAATTGAAAAACGAAGACATAATAGATCACAAAATCACTTCGTTTCTCGTCGCGTTTCTTGAAATAAAATTCACAAAATTTGGAAATTGACCCTTCTCAATTTTTTTCGCGGATGTCATTATGCCATAAAATTCCAAATTAAAAAATATCGCGAGATTTCTTATCGACTCTGTTAAACATAACGGCATCGCGATCGGTTATCAAATTACGTATTATGCGTGCAGAAACGATTTAGTCTCAAGAGATTTTTTTTTGAATGTATGTGGTAAACGACCTAAGAAGTTGGAACTCTGTAGATGTTCGCTACTTAGACTCTTTTGCCCGTATTCATGCCCCTGGTCAATTATTTTTCCGAGGAAAAAACTCGTTCACGCCTAATATTTTCTCTACGTGCTTTAATCTACTGGAACTTGTTTTATCTTCCCGTCTCCCACCACGTAAAAGGTTGTCCGAATTTACCCCTCTTTTCAACACACGTCACAAAACACACGCTCCCAATTCCTGACTCATAACTACGTGTGTAGTTATGCTACTACTCCGTTGAAGAGAGACTACATGCATTCGATTAACCGAGGAGAGAATGTTGTAAAATTCCGGCTTAATTGCAGGCAAACGTTTCGTGATAATGGCCCATAATTTCGGGAAACCCTTCCTTGCGTAAGCGGTGCTGACTCTTTAATCGGTGCCATCCCTTTTGTCCCTCCGCCATAAACTCGAAACGCACGAAGGCTTAATTTAAAAATTATACGTCGACGCGCCAAACGACATGACAGCTTTTTTTTTCTCTAAACAATTTCGGATCTGGACGATGTTAGACGAAAGATTAGGAGTGGGAATGCGTATGACGTGATGGTTCCATATTATTCCCTTTTCGCGTGTTAATGTTTAACGTAATTTTTTTTTAGATATTAATCGGATTCATTCAAAAATCTCTTTAGTGGCAACGACCGTAATATTCTCTCTTATAGATTTTTTTAATGATGCCTTCCCCGCAAAGTCAATTTTAGGCTTGTCTGCAGGTAGGGGAAAAAACCCCAAGACGAATCACCACATCCATGCCCGAAGCGGGATTCGAACCCGCGACCTTTGGATTAGAAGGCAGGCACACTACCTACCAGTCTAAAACGGCCCGGCCCGGATTTAAATTGTATTTTCTTTTATTGTAAATATTTTCACTTCTTCGTTATTTGAAAACATTTATACGTATACATGAATATGTAGACATTTTAAAAGTATTCCTTAATGGCTGTAGTAACCAAACATTTTAAAGCTTAACTTTGTTTAAGTGGCACCTTTACGTATGCATTAAATTAAAGACGCGAAATTGTATCCATTCAAGGATTATTATATTCCCTTGGCGCTCGGTGTAAAGTTATTTTTTTATGTGTTATGTATGTTATGCTTCAGCTCCGTCGCTATAATGGATGCTTTACAATAATTACTCTAAATTTCTCAAGCCAGCAGTTCCATTTGGTTAGTCGGATCTAATTTTGACAAGGAAATGAGTTGAAAATGTTTCTCCGCTCCTGTAGCAATGGGAAACGTGCGTCGTACGGGCGTTAAATTGGTAGACCTTGTTTCTCAAATTGTCACGTTAAGGTTGAAAAAACCAGTTGTTCATTTCGGATACAAAGCAGCAGTCATCAGTGGCGATTAGACTATTATCCGTGAATCGCATCTGTCTTTCCTATTCTTTTTACGACAACTGGAGAGACAGTTTATCAATTTGATTCCATGCATCAGGCGATCTCGGCAATTCGTACGGACATTATTAAAGGCATTGAAAACTATTCCTCGAAAAAACCGTCCAGCGGCTGTATAAATTTGCATTTCGCTTTAAATGTCCCGTTAAAGCTTTCCATTTTCTAGTTCACCCCATTTTCAGGTGCTCTTTTGAGAAACATTCTAACAACAGTTTACTAACAGCGCACGACCTCTGAATTTTCTTTATGTGCGTATTCCGAGAGCTCTTAGGTAGCTCATTCAGGCAGATTCCTTTTTTTTTTTAGGAATTACTTCTTTATTTTTTCCGTTCCCCCCCCCCTCTCTTTCTATCCATTCCTTTCCCGAACTTTTTCGAAAAATTTCGCCGAGTTTTGCCGGTTTGGGGCGGGTTCGCGAATACTTTTCCAAGACTTGAAGCGAAAAAGTTTCTTCCGCTTTTGTTAGCCGAAAGTTTATTCCGTCCTAAAGTGAGAGGGATGGAGAGGGGTGAGAAAGATACAAAGAGGAAATGGAGATAGAGAGAGAGGAAGAGAGAGGAATTTTAAGAAGAAGGGGCGTGAAAGGAAGTGACTGTCGTCGTGAGGGAAGTTGGACGTAGGCCTTGACCCTCAATTTATTTCCAGCCTTACAACATCGGGAAGAAGAGAGGTTGTTCGGGGGATGAAACGATGGGGTTGTGTGTGTGTGTGTGCGCGCGCGCGGAGGGATGGTCGTGGAAAAAAATGACGCCCGCCGCCCGAGGAGTTTAGCATCGAAGATGTGTGATGGAGGGCGAAAAAGAGGTCGGAGATATCTGTTGGATGGGAGGTGGTGGATGGCGTGGGAAGAAGAGGTACTTTCAGAGAGAATGACAAGGGAGAGATGGAGAGAGGGATGAAAGAGGGTGTGAGGGAGGATAAAGAGGGAGAGAGGAGTTAATCCCGTGGAGGAAAATTCGATTGTGGAAAACAGCATTTGTTAGACAAAGGAGGATTTTTTGGCAGAATCACAACGGCGGAATTGCCAAGTGGCCTACATTTCTGGGAAGTTTAAAAATAGTGACGGAGGGAGAGAGAGAAAGAGAGAGAAAAAAAGGAGGGAGAGAGAGAAAAAGAGAGAGAGGGGGACGGGAATGGACGTCCTAACCTTCTGGAATGTGGAAGCTTTGTTTAGGGAAAGAAGAGAGACGCGGGAAATAGAATGAGAGAGGAAAAGAAAGGGGAAGGGCGAAGAGGGTAAGTTGCGAGAGAAAAGGGGAGAAGGATGGTGATAGGTGAGGACAACTAGGAGGGAGGCGGTAGTAGCGAGCTCGTTGCGGTGAAGAATGTATTCCGATGAATGGTATTTTCATTGTAGTATAAGCCTTGGCTTGCCTAGGCGGATAGAGGGTGTGAAGGGGTGAGAGGTTCGCGGGAGTGGAAACGGTGTTGCCATAGCAAAAGACTTGTTTTATGGGAATTTTGTGTATTTGTACAGCATTGCTTTACGGTCCCATTCATCTCAAAGACAGATCTCCGAGAGCCGTTGGTATACTGTGTGTCTGGCTCTCTTCCGCCTAGAAAACGGGTTTGAATCCAGGCCAGGTCACGGGCGACGGTCGAATTTTCGCCGTACACATTATTTATCGTATATTAGGTTTTGGAACATCGCCCTAATTATGAATTGACCCCGCTTAGAGAACAAGTCCCAAACAAACGAACTGATGATAATTCTTATGGAGCTTCCTTCGTCGTCTTTTTCAGCGGAGTGAAGCGCTCCTTTAACGATCACTTTACCGACTTAGCTCGTTAGAAAATCCAGGAGAGTGGGGCGGTCGATATCGATCGATTATTAAGTAAATTTAGGTCACGATGCGTTTATGTATATCAGTATCTGACATTATATGCACATTTATCCTCTCTGGTCGATGTGGTACGTGAAAAATACATCGGAAAACTTTATCAGAGGTATGTTTTATGAAAAACTGGCTTCAATTCTTCAACTGATTTGGTTTTACTGAACCGATATTTATAATTTTATACTTTTTAGTAATGAATGCTTCTGCTAAAAAATAAAACGTAATGAATGATAATGGCGTAACAGTAGAATTACTCAAGATAAATATAATTTCAAAACTTTATCAACATTACCTCGAGTAAAAGTATTTATCAAACTCATTAGCCGTGTGAAGCAAATATTGAATAGAATTTGTTTACGATTTTTTAAAAGAAGAAATGGCGTTTTTGACGGGGTTGGATATTCTGATTGCATAAGCTATTGTATTTGAGCGTATAATCCTAGGATTTTTGTCACATTAACATTTAAGCGTTCTCTCGATACAAAAAATTATATTGAATACATTTTGTGCAAAATTAACGTGCCAGTTAATTCCAGAAAGGAATGAACTTTTCCTTTAATTCTGCTCTACTAAGAGCTGTAAAGACGCAAAAAATTGCACGCATTCCACTTAATATGCAGGCTTGAAAATGCGAATTTTTCCGAGATTGTTTGATGCCAAATTGGCGTGAGGGTTAATGTTTGCAAACTTGGCTTCAGCGGGCGATTGCTAATAAAAATATAGCATTAAGGCGTAGTAAATGGCACTTAAGTAGTAGTTTGTTTTAAGATCTTGAGAGCATGAAATTTCAGAAGAAATAGAAGTTATGAACAAGAAATGTTAACGTCTGTAAAGAGTTAAGTCGAACGTAATAAGAGAAATTGTACATTACGACGCGCTAGCATTTGTTCAGATATTGACCTCCTACGCAGTTGAGTCTGAGAAGCGGGAATTTGCGCTAACAGCAATAACAATGAAATTAAATTCGGATTAATATTTTAATTGGGAAAAATAATGAACCCGACAGCTTCTGCGCTGCGGAATATACCATATCCGATTACGAAAAATCAATAGCAAAATAAAGAATTTGTTTACCTCTAAAATAATATTGGAACAGTCCCGCTTTTAGTCTCTGAGCGATTTCCTGTTAAAATATGGAGTTTAAATTTGTTTTAAAAGTACATTCTGTGCAAGAACTCGCAGAGCTTGAAAGTAGGAGTCGCGAGTCTTTCTAAAGATTTTGTGCATGTGAAATCTCGTAAAACTGACCTAATAAAGTCGTAAACGAATTTTTTCCTTTTCCATGCCTAGGGTGAAAAGTTTAAATGCTCATTTGCGACATAGTTGAAATGTTTCATCCATTTACAACATCAGGTTGTGCAGGAGTTATGCCTCCGTTTATTTCCATGCATTGTTATTGTCATAGCCCGACATTTTACCTGCAAAATAACTATTTTAATTTTTTCCTTGACATTAATACAAATATTAGGGAGATAGCAGGAGCCGTAATATCATTTAGAGCGACCGAAGAAATCGATATCCGTTTAAAAGAGATGTACGCGATTGAATTTCTTCCTGCTGAGATTAGTAAATCTTTAGAGAATAAAGTACTTTTGCTGTAGTGATTTACAGACGAACGAAAAATATTCGAAACGAAGAACCGATTGACCGGCATGCATGGCGACCGAGAGCAACAAGGATGAATATTGATGAAATGATGCAAAGCATTAGAAGTGTCGCACCTCGTGAGTTTTGCGATTGTTTTGGAATTGGCAAGAGTAGATTTAAAACGAGGATCAGAATACATGTGTATATGCAAAATTTGTTCTGCATTGGTTCAGTGGATTTTTCGAGAAAAAACAAAATCTCCTTCGAGAATTATGTACCCTAAGACAGGGGTACCCAAGCTTTTAACGCACGAACAGTTTTAGGGTTAAATAATCTAACAATTTCATTATTAGATCTTAATCGTGAGATACAACTTGAAGCGTATAAAAAATCTGGCAATGCATCCCTTTGAAAATTACACACCGGCCTAGGAATTTTTTTCCCTCCAGTACAAGATCCGTGAGTGTAAAGTATAACACGCCGCGGCACATCCGAAAGAAATTTATCCCGCGGAATCACTTCTAAAAGTTCGGATTTATGTCGGAAGCGAGTCGTTATGTTAAAATTTACGTCGAAAAATCAATCGCAGCTAAAAAAGAAAAAAAGGGACTTCTCTTGTAGAATGGAACATAAATAGATCTCCGGATAGTATGTTAGAGGAAGAGAAAGAGGGGATTGGGAAGAGGGGAGGGGATGGGAGAGGATGGGACAGGGAGGGCAACGGGGAGAGGTTGGGTTGGGAGTAAGGGTATGGTCAGGATGAGAGAGAGGAAGGGAGAGAGAATAGAATATGTGGGATTGCCATAAACAGCCTGGCATTCTACCGAGGTTAGCAGACAGTTTCCAAGGCAGAGGATACAAATCCTGGAACTGCGAACGCCATTGGGATGGGAGGTCTATTTCTTTTTTGCATCGCTCCCAAACTATCCTCCTCCCATCCCTGTCTTCCCCCCCCCCTCTCTTCCTCCCCCGCCTCCCTTCCTACGCTCAACCCTTTTCTCTCCCCGCCGCGTTTTAAGCCCTTCCCCCCCTCGTTCCCCAAGGCATTCACTATGTGACGGCAGCCGCTAAATAAACGGGTGGAGATCGGAATCTCCCGGGGACGCTGGGGATAGGGAAAGGGTGGGATGGCCGGTTCGGGTCCTTTTGCCGGGGGAATTTTTCCGGAGAGGGGGAAAGGGAGCCCCTCGGGAAATGGAGCAAAGGGGACAAGAGGCCCTTTTAAGGGTGAAGGCCGCGGAAAGGGCGAAGGACAAAGGGCGGGGTCTTTTATGTACAAGGGAGGGGGATCGTCTTTTTACTTCTCCTAAGGAGGAGGTACTCAAAATCCTTCTTTTTATCTTATTCATCCCTCTCTTGCTGGAGAGTGGGAGAGGTTTTTAGAGTTTCGTATCACTGCTGTTTATCCCTTTAGTAATGTGTCGATTTGTGGTTCTACGAGGGGTAATCGATGCATTCGTGACTCGTAGTGTCTTCATATGAGGTTATAATAGCTCTGGTTCGACTGCATGTACCGTGCATTTTCTACGCTCGTAATAAAATGCATGGTTTCACGCGAGTTATTTGAAATTTATTTCGAAAATTGAACTGTTTTATTTTTATCTACTCATCAAATTTTTTCTTCTGCTTTTGAACATTTTAAATTTACAATATTCTTAATATTAGAGGAGTTAAATAAACAGCTTCCATTTTGAGCGTAATCATATACGGGATGAGTGCATATAAGTCATATATGTTCAGAAACACGCATTGACTTCACGAAGAATAAAATGTACAAAGATCCACAAAGGTTTTTAATGGGGAAAATCTGGTTCAACGGAAAGTTAATATTCTAGCTACGAAACAGGTCGTACTTATTAAAATTTTTGAATAGATGTACAAATTTTTGATCTTTTGCCTCTTTATAACTGTAAACCTTTTTTAGCCACAAATGAGTTTTAGCGAATTATTCTGTTTCTATTTTGCTTCCCATAAGTTTTTATGAAAGAATACCTTGATACTGAGCGAATTTTAAATACTATACCACACGAAACATAAAACGGGAGATAGTTGTTTCATAAAACCAATGTTTTACTTGCCAAAAACATTTGACTTTTTGGTGAACGTTTTGTGAAATCACCATGGCTCAAAGGATTTATATTAATTACTCAGCGATTGGCGATATTTTCTTAGATTTCTTCTGGTAAACTTTTCTTTTAACCGCTTTTTTTAAATCAACTCTTAAGGCTGAGATATAATATTACTTGCCTGCATTAGTGTCTAGACGACAGACAAAATACAATTTTTTATAAAAATTCGGCAGTATCACAAGCTAAACTAGCTTGAAAAATTAATAGTCGGTAATAGTCAAAGAATCGCAGATTGCGAATTTTTTAATAACTTCCTGGATTTATTCGTGTTACGTTCTAAACCCCCTACAGTATTCGAGGAGTGTTTTATTTTTAAATAATTCCTTATAGTATACGTATCCCTTTAAAACAGTGGTTCTCAACCGGTGTGCCGCACACTCCGAAGATATTTAATTTTAAAATTATGTATGTATTTAATGTATATACAATATAATTATATAATTATTGCTTTACCAATCGTAACAATCTAATATAACTGCGACTTTTACTTGTTACGCTAGTTTTTATCTTTAAAAATGAGTATTTACGCAGTGAAATTAATTAGGGGTGGTTTGGTGTGCCGCGATGATCTTAAGCATGCATGAAGGTGGCCATGGAGAAACAAAGGTTGAGAAGCACTGCTTTAAAAGATTAAACAGAGAAGTGCTCTCATTATGATTTTGTTTTATTCGAAATGAGGTTGGCGGGATTGAGTGGAAACTCATCTATAATAAGATCTGCAACTCGGACTCTTCCATTAACACTCCACAAGATCACTTTTGAATTTGTTCAGAGTTGAGCTTTAACGTCAACATATAGTTTCGTAATTTTATGAGAATTTGCAAAAATATTTTTAAATTCATCCAATTTTTCTTTTAAATAAATAAACTTATCAAGTGACGAAGGAGTTAACAATGATAATATTTGTCCGACATTTAGATGTATCTAAGAAAACCCTGCATGCCCATTGTAATTTGAACTACTTATTATGCCAACTTAATGATTTCCTCACATCCATAGAACGCAGAGGGCATTAATTTGATTTTGGCTTTATATGCAGTTCTCATTTCATTGAAGAGGTTATATTCTTTCTTAAAAATATACTGTTAGCGCTTAAAGTATGTGTTGGATTAAAAAGTGTTTTCGGAATTTATTGTTTTAGTAGCCAACGTAAAAACATAGGAAATGATTTCTGCAAGAAGTGGAGATTCATTGTAGATGGAGAGAAATCTTGCTCCAATCTGATAATCGGTGTAGTCAGCGCCACTTTCTCTTTTTCTCACTGGCGCGTCAGGGGAAAGTCTCCCTCTCACCGTAGTACGGTGAACGAGAATGTTTTCTCTTTTTGTGGAATAACTTGTTTTGGACTCTCGAATATTATCAACTGGCTCGTTGGTCTAGGGGTATGATTCTCGCTTAGGGTGCGAGAGGTCCCGGGTTCAAATCCCGGACGAGCCCAATTTTTTTCTGTTTTTACGCAATTTATGATAATTTAAATTTTTTATTGATATAAAAATACATTTATTTTCGATTTAAATAAATGTTTTATACCTAAAAAGTCACATTTATATAAAGTTTATATTCGAAATGCATACAAACAGTTGGGGTAATTTTTTATAACATTTATTGCGTTCTTACAATAGTGTATTCAACTCTTAGGTTATGGCGCGTATTAAAGTCGGTCGTTTTTATCAATTCTTACCTAAAATAATTTTAAGTAATTTGATTTATTATTCCAAAACGTTTTCTGTTTCTTTCTCATAACTTTCCTTCGTGTTTCCCCATGTTGATAAAATATTTTTATTGATAATAATAACCATTGATTTGGAGTTATGTGAGTTAAAGGGGAGTTTTAGATGAAGGTTGATCGATTTCAATAATAGCTAACAGCATTAACGTGCACAGAACTTTCTTTGTACATGCATGCAATTCATTCCTTGTGAACATTTGGAAAAATTAACCATTCTTTGTTTATGTACGTAATAGTGTCTTTTCCAGAGTTATGTCTCATTTTTAAGTTGCTAAAAGAAGTTTTTTTTTGTAATCTTCAGCGATGACTGCTGCTTCGAATAAACCTACATTGACTACACACTGATTCTAATGAAGTACCTGCATCACTGCCTTCAGTAAAGGAAGAAAGAAGGGAAGAGTAGCTGAGAGGTATCTGCTGCAGTCGCACGTTGGCGTGGAATCTCAGCCCGATGGCGTCTTCCGCTGTATTTTGTCTTAGCCTCCAGATACGTGAGTACCGTTTTAAGAATTTATTATTTGCGAAGTAGCGAACCGAAGGACGAAACCTTTTGTCTCAGGTATGGTTGCGTCAGCCGGTAGTTTCCCATGGTAGCTCCTTCACGAACCTTTCGAACCTCCTTCGCTTTCGTGCTATATTCGAGGAATAAGACGAAAGAAACGAATGTATCTAGTACTTCATTTAGCTTACGTCACTAGGGAAAAATACATTTTAAGCTCAGTCATTTGTGTTTATGCTCGACCAGTTTATCGATTTTAATATTTCTGTTACTTTATTCGTTAACATCCGGATAATAGTGCAATATAACATTGCTTTCCGATTTGTGCGAATTAAATAATCCTTAAAGCGAAATCACCGACAAAGCTAGCATATAGCTCTCACAAGGCAAGATTCAAAGAAATCTTGAAAAATTGTATGCAGATAGATAATGATATCGTCCAAACGTGCATGCGAGAACGTATCGTTATCGACGAATTCGTTTTAATTTCTAGGAAAATTAAAAATTGGAAATTCTGCGTAGTTGAAGTAGGTGTAAATAACTATCTTATTGAGTGAGTTTAATGCAAGAGGTTTAATGATCAAGTCAGAAAAGCATCGGTGATAATGCTAGGTTAAAAATTATATCAAGTCCATTTTCTCCTAAAATAAATCCCATGATTTCCATTTATTTGCGAAGTCTTCAGAAGTTTCCATTATTCTCTCTGCCCCTTCAAAAACCATTTAACCCAGTCCGCTCAACTAGACACGATGTCTTAGCAATTGCTTTCAAATGGATGGGGAGAAAGAAAGAATGAGAGAGAGAGAGAGCGCATTCCTCAACCTATCATTCAAACGAGACGCATTCTACCGACGCGAATGCATCCCGCGGAAGCGTCGCATCCATTATGAACCTCCCTACGAGGTGGCGGCGATGCGACGAGGTTTTCGTGCGGGCGAACTGTTTTACAGGGTGGAAGTGATGAAAGACCTGTTGCCAATCGCACAAGGCGTCTCTTGTGACAGGCTCGAAGGAGCAGGAGAGTATATATACTACGACGGAAACAAACCTGGTATATCCGCACACTCTCTCTCCCGTTCTCTTTAAACTGGAGAGGGGGGTTTGACGTACTCGAAGAATGAGCTTCACTGCAGATGTTCTCCTGATGGAACCCATTGTTGCCTTTAGGCATGGCGTAAAGGACGGATGGGGCACAAGGTCTTTTCGTCACACCTCCGTAGTCGAAATTGTTTTGCTCTTTTAGGAAGAGTTCTCGTCGCCTTGTTGACGTCGGGGTAGGAGGTGGCTTAGGAGGGTTTCTGATTTTGAACGCTTTAAAGTCATTTTGCGGGGATTGACTTTGTGGTCCATTTCCTGATGGTGCCGAACTGAGCTATTTTCTTATTGGTAGTTTAATTCAAAAGGAATAACGACGCAAATATTCTTAAAATTATCGTATCTTACAAAATTTCGAAGACTATTAATTAAACTTCTTTGTTTACGGTTTTATTTCGGGTTACTTTTTAACGTGGCAGTTAACTTATAAGTTGTACTTTATGTAATCATAAATGTTATCTTTGAAGATGCATTTGCGTATTGCATAGTTTTGCATAATATTTAGTCATTGCTAAGTTTCTATTTGCCTATTATTATGGCTTAAATGGGTGGACATTGTCTTTAAAGAGCTAGTTTCAAAGTATGATCTTGATTAAATAATTTTATATACAATATATATATATATATATATATACACGTATATAATTTATAGTTCGCTTAAAGATTTTACGGAGTGTGATTCGTAAAACTATGACAGTTAAACTTCCACGGTTAAAAGTCGCGAATAATCTACAACTCAGAAACTTAGAGAAAAGTCTCACAATCAGATCGTCTTAGAGAAGTCTTCTTTTCTGACTGCATTGTGTGGAAATATAACAATAATTGCCATTTCTCTATTTTGGAATGTATGTTTTTTATAAAAGTTTTCGTAAACTCAGAGACTTAGTTGTTTCAACGTTTTATACAAAGCTTTTGAAATGTTTACACTCTTCTCTCGTAGTTGTGTCATTACTTATATTTTAAAGGCATTAATAAATCATTAGCTTTTATTCGCCGTGGCGTTCTTTCCTGTTATATGATTAATTCCCTTGTGCTAGTTTCACACATTTCTTTTTTCTTGAAATTTCTCTTTGTACTCCTCTTAACAAAAGGATATTAATTTTTAATTACCATTTAGCATATTTCTACCCCTCATTTTTACCCGCAATTAATATTTTTTATTCAAAGAGCCTTTTCTGAGTTTAAATATAGTCTTTGCTACGATGTCGCTTATAAGATTCCAAAAAGACAAACTTTTAGGGCGATTAATGAAAGCTAGAGTAACTTATATTTTTAGGAGTTTAAACCAGTCCTATAATGCAATCGTTTTGCCAAACCGTTCAAATTAGAGAAACCAAATTTTGAAGAACTGTTAATGGCCATATGCTCTTCCCCGCGTTTGAAAATTTCAAACTCCAGTGGCAGCCTGAGGCAGAGGTAGGGAAACTGCGGCCCGCGGGCCAATCAGGCCCGCTTGGGCATTTTATACGGCCCGCTATGTCATTTCGAAAGCGAACCATGAAATGTAACAGACAATTTCGTATTTTTTTTGTTAGAATTAAAAAAAGAAAACCTTTTATTGTGAAGTTTAGACGATAAAATATTAAATATAAATTTTCACAAATAGAAACTTTCGCATTATCTCAAGTAACTTCCGATGTGGACTCTAATGTGGCCGCCGAAGCATTTTCGTCTGTTAATAAGGTCGACCTAAGCAACCGCAACGTCAAAAGTTCCTCCAACCCTGGCCTAAGGGGTCTAATGACAGGGAAGAGTGAACAATGAAACCTTAATTTAGTAAACTATTTCTACAAGTTCAAGATAGAGCAACCGAATTTTCAAACAATATTATCTGGTCCTATTGGTATTGGGGTCCATCCATCTTTCCGTTTGTCTTTTAGCAGGATTTTAAAAACAACTTATTAACTATCTATACGGGTCCGTTACTACGGTACAGTTTCGTTTTCTTTACGTTTCTACACTAGAAAGTCGCCCTTAATATCCGATTGAGCAGTTCTTTGCTTAATTATGTGTCCATTTAATAAATATATATGATGGAGTTGCATTTTTTCTTTGCTGTACAATATAGTGATTCAGCTACCGTGCCTTAATCTTCTCTGTGATGTAAAATGATTGTTTAAATGCTTTAAGAAATCTCCAATATTTGACTCCAAGACCTACTGTACTCAAAGTGGCGGTAATAATGAAGCAGTGCTTCGCTGGGGTTATTAGAACTAATTGTAAGTATGCACGGTGAATATATGTAAATGTAAAGGTAACGCGCGCTACAGATGGGTGAAAGAATAATACACACAATAATTAAAACAACTGTTTTTTTATTCGTAGCGGCATAAATTGAGCGGAATTAATTCACGATCAAGATTAACAAAACACACGAATAAACTCGACAAGCGCACAAAGAGGCGGAGCCAAACGCCCGTCCTAATTGCGGGTTGAAAAAGTTTCCTCCGTTTCTCTTCAAGGGTACACCTCTCATTCTCTCTCTCTGTCTGTTTTATAAGCCGCCGGATGTTGCGGGTAGGGGGTTGGGGGGAGAGCGGAGGAATAAAGTGGAGGTGGTAGTGACGGTGGTTGTGCGGCCACACGGGATCCACGTCACATTTTGCATCCCAACAGAAAATCCTCGTTCCTTTGATCCGTACCCAACGATGCGTATCCTCAACTGTTTGGTGGAACAAACGTATTTCTTTTTCATTCTTTATAATTCACCCGCTCTCCTCTCCCTCTCTCTCTTTCTCCTTTCCCTCTCTTTCTCTCTCTCTCTCTCTTCGCTCCAGAACTCCCACTCATCTCTCTCTTTCTCTCTCGGCTTCCTCACTCTCCATATCCAGACTCATCATTCATTCAAAATATTCGCGTATTATTTTTTTCCCGTTCCTCGCCTGTCTTTTTTTAGTCACTTTTTTCGCTCGTCATTTTTAAAAAGAAAGATTTTTTTAATTTTTGGTTCCACTGCATTTCCGCCGCTGCAGGTCTGCTCCGGCATTATGCACGGCCGCTTGCTGAAATGCACCACCAGCCCTTCTGTTTGTGTGCGCGGGAGAGAGAAAAAGAGGGAAAGAGAGAGAAAGAGAGAGAAAGAGAGAGAGAGAGAAGGAGAAAGGGGGCGGAGAGCGGTGTTGGGATCGAGCCGACGGTTTTCTTTTGTTTTACACGCGCCGCACCAATGTGAAGAATCACCCCTCGACGAGTGATTTCTTCCTCTCATTTTTTTCCTGTCTTTTTCGTCTCATTTTCCCTCCTTCGCAACGGTTCCTTTTTTTTTTTTAATATTACAACTTTGCCTTTTTTTGTTCTCGCCGGTTTCGGATTCTTTGGTCCAGATTTTTTTCTCCCCCTCATACCCTCAAAAGATGAAAGGGAATATTATCGCGACTGTGGATTAATTTAAAGCATTTGTGTATTTTCATTTCCTTTAATCTCGGTTTTTTTTCGAGTGCTATCTTTGATTTTTTATCGCCCTCGTCTCTTGGGTGTAGTTGCTTTCAATCTTTTTGTGGCGGTGGCGATTAATTTTTTTGGTAAACGCGAGTCATTGCGTCGCACAAATGCCTATTTAGATATTATATAGATACAGTAGTTATTTTTGGAATTGGGAGATTTTTGTCTCGGCAAAGGATTAAAAAAAAACACTATTAAGAGCGAGCTCGGAATTCCATGAATTCTTGCTCAGATTAATTGCCTCGATCAGAAGGGAGAGATGTAATTACCCACTTTTTATCATACAATTGCTTCAGGTTATCAGTCATTTTAATTAACATCATGTTCCTTGAGCCTTCATTTCTACAAAATTCAGTGTTAACTTTCATAATAATTTCCACCGATTAAGTATATTTAGTTTCGTTGGCGATTGAGCGCATAAAGTGATAACTTAAGTATACATATTAAATATAATATTTAAAATGCTTGTTTCAGGGGACTGAACCTGGCGCTAGAGATTTTCATGATGGACTGGGTAAAATTAAACTTTCTCTACCTGAATTCCGCTCGAGTGTGGAGCATTAATATCCCGAATATATATTTTTTATGCTTATATGAAACTTCGCTTTGATGTCGCTGCGTGTCCATAGTTAGAGCACGCAGAGAGAGAGAATCATAAAGCATCATCCGTTCAGAAAATCAATCTTGTAAATGGTCACAATTTTTAATCACTCCTGCCGTAACTACGCTTTCCCATTAATTGCGTGTTTAGCATGGCAAAAGTGCATTTTATGTGATGAAACGGGACGGAAAGACGGATTTAAAAAAATCAAAGAAGTTTATCGGGCGCAGATCGCGGTTAAAACGCGCCGGAATGCTGAAATAGCATTCGCGGAGCGGCGAAAGTTGGAATTTTGTTGTGGCGTTATTAATAGCAGGCGCGATTTGATATAAATATGTGGCATAGTTTACCCGGTAATGGAAAGACTGGAACAGGAACATGATATTAAGAAAAGTTAACGTTTTAACTTTACGATGCTTTCATTTGATGTGGCGCGTGTATATAGCGTTATTTCCACATTTTAACTACAAAATTCTGAAAGAAAAAGTTAATGAACCGTGATTACAATAGTTTTTACTTTGAGAAACGGGGTATCTTCGTTAAATTTACGTAGAAAGCAGCGAGAGCCTTACGACAAAGTTATCGCCTTGAGAAGTTCAAATAAAAAGTGTTTGTCATCACTAATACCTAACAGATTATGGCTGTCTAATTTAATTAAGGAAACTCATAAGATAATTAAGCTACGAATTGGTACATTTTTCTTCTGACTGTCCATTACAATGTTTTCATGGATTAAAGTTCCGTCGATCTCAAGCCATCAGCTAATATTCCTGTTATTAAGAAAAAACGACGCGGAAGAAAGCAGAAATTAATAATGTGCTTCCTGTTTAATTGTGATACCGTCCTTCATCCCCACTTTTCGAAATGTTTGTCATATTTATACATCTCACACACAATTAAGAATTTTCGTTAGCTCTTCCATACGTCAGTTTCATTTTTAACGCGACCAGCTGTTCGATATAATAACCTAAGAGAATAGAAGCACAGGTTGGTTAATGTCGCCCTCTCTTTCTCCCTCGTCTAAAGTTTCTTTCCCTCTAACCATTTCCTCGTATTTAAAAAATCTCGCAATTTTTTGCATTTTTTATTTCCATTATTCTTCCTTTGTTCGTAAGTAATGAAATTTATAAAGCTAAATTTAAATTAGGAAAATGTTTAGATGAATTTTTCGTTGCGTATTAATCGCATCTAGATTTTATTCCGGTTTTTGATCTATTAAAATAGTATTCATTTGGGAAAACAAGGGATTAAACTGCATCTTATTTTGGATTTTAAAATTTTTAAATGTGCCCAATTTACTTTGCGAATTTTCTATTTGCACGTTGATTGAAATGAATGATTTTTTAAATTTAATCTCTTCAAATAATAATGCATGAATAAGACTGCAAATGGAAAACATTTGCTTAATGTCATTGTTAAATACACTCTCATAATCTGAGCCAAGAGGGCATAAAATTTACTTTTAAAAAGGAACTGTTATCTTTTCAAATTACAGTGAAGCGGTCATGCTAATATTGAGTTTTTGCGTCTTCTGGAAGGAAAAAGTATTGTAATAAGAGAAGTGTGAACGGTTCAGAATTTACTCTAACAAAGGCGTGTAAAAGATTGAAGCGTAATGTGTATCTTCGTGACAGCCTAACATCACGCTTGCATTGTAGCATTGAGGAATTAATGTGTGCGATGAGTGGTTACTTAAAACGTTCCTATTCCTTGATATTTCTACGAAAAGGGAGATTACGTAATTATTTGATTAAATAAAGAATGCCAGTGAAAATTGTTATTTAAATGAAATCGTATCCGTTTCCATTTGCTCTTCCTTATATTTAACTCTGCATATACCGTTAATTACATGAATATTCTGTTTAATGCCCATTACGATATTTTAACCGGATTTGGTGTTTGAGAACGCGATAGGGAATTTATTTTAAGTACTAGTGTAATTCCCCTTGGAATATCAACGGAAGAATTATAGATAGATTGATTATTAATATTTGCATTTAAAATAATTAATAGCATATGAAATATTTCGTCATATATTACATTTCTAGTGAATATTCTGTTGTCATTTAGTAAACGCCTTTGGTTTTTATTTTCGGCTCTGAAATTCTAATATTCTTCTCCCACCTTGTTCTCGTCAATGCTACGTATAATTGTCAGTGTGAAAAGACAGGGAAATAATTATATGTATACATATATAACGTAGGGAAAATAATTAAATTTCGTGCACTTAACGTTATGATTGTTTTAAAATTGTACTCTGTATTACTCTGTACTTACGAAGAAAGAAAGCTTACTCGAATCCTCAATAATGTTCTCCGTCGTTATGTAAATAAAACTCTTTAAAAGATTTAAATTAAAAACTAACTAATTAATCAATCAGCGGAATAATTTCTTTGAATACTATGTGAACAAAAACAAATCACCAATTTATTTCAACATTGTAAACTGTTCTCTTGACGATTGAATGGATCATTGTATTGGAGATCCTTATTGGCAAAAAAATAAACTAATTGTTTATCGTAGAAACCGTTACATAAACAAACATACGTGTTTATTATATATTCCCGTCGTTTTCGCTCAAAGAAAGGTGAGTTGTTGACGTACATGTGACGTCGACCTATCGGGTAGAATGAGAACTACATTTCGCTGTCGGCCATCTTGCGTACCTTATAGAACAACGTTTTTATTATAGAATATGGTGAAGGATATTATGTGAAAAAAGTCATAAAAGTGTTATCAATGTGACTTATGTAACTCACACTGAACAGTAATGATAGTAGAATCGCTCAACGTTGAATGTCAAATGAAAAAGTAGTAAAATACAGGAGTTAAAAGAAATTATAATAAAAAAATGATCGAATTGTTATTACTCGGCTCTGTTCGGCTTTTACAACATTATTACTGAGTTGTGTTTTTCGAAAGCACCCAAAAAACATTTCACCAGAATAAAGATTTTCAACTTTATTTTAACGCCTGAAGGAAAATTGCGAAAAAAGCTTCGCTGACATCCCCTAAATTCCAGAGCGTGATAACGCAGAGAATAAAAGAAAGGAAGACGCATGCTCTTTGTCAGCGGAGCGATTAAAAGAAATAGTTTAATAGCGATAAAGGGCGTTCGCGGAGGAACTCTTAGGAATTAGAATTTATAATGGCACGAGAGAGGAAATAGAACGGAGCGGAGAATAAAAAAAGGTCTTGGGAAGATGTCAGCGTGGGAGAGAGGTAGGGAGGGAGGTGAGGGATTGTAGGATATGGGAGGAAAAGGGGAAAAGGAGAGAGAGAGGAAGAGTGGAGAGGATGGAGAATATGAGAAGCTGCTCGGATATTGCGCTCCCGGTAGAGAGAGAGGAAAAAAAAGAGGAACGAAATTAGAAGTGAAGAGAATGACTCGAGTGACAAGTGCCGTAGGAATTCCCTCACCCAGAAAGCAGCGCCTATTGGAATTTTCGGCGATAAAGATCCTCGAGAGAGATGCAGAGATGAATAGAGAATGTGTATTTAAAAAAAAACATATGTAGATCCTTTTTTTTGTCAACTTCGGGCTTCTTTTTACAATTAAGGTGCAGTAGTTTTGAAAGGCAGTGTGCGTTGCTCTTATTTTTTGCGGCGGCCCTGAAGAGAGAAAGGTCGGTGGACTCGGTCCGCCTTCTCTCGGGTTTGTTTGTTTGCGCGGGCGACGATATTTTGGAACTGCTGGGATCTTTATTATGACGTTCTCGCGCATGAAATTGAAAGTAATGCGCTATACTCGTATGTTCGCTTGAACAAAATTTCTGTAACTGACAGTTGTGCACGATAAGTGAAAAATCTTCATATGTAATGTTTTTGCTTGTCATTAAAAAGGTGAAATTATTTAGAATTGGCTCTAAAATTCAATATAAATTAAAATTAATTAACGTAATTAATTTTACAATGTACTTTAATGCGATCTCAATACGCGTTTGTAATTGCGATCAAGTACTAGCACAATTTATTATTGATAACGGAAAATGCATCGAAAAATCTTTACGAGATAATTCCATACGGTCTTAAAGGTAGATAAAGAAAACGTCATTCAGGATCACATTTCCTTGAATAAAAGACAGGATGTTAGGAAATGTATGATTTATTTGCATTTGCAAATTTAAAAATAGATGTTTAAATTTTATGCCCCTATTGGCATCAATTGGGTATATTATTTTATTTGGTAAAAGGCCATAATTATTCTTGCATGCCCACATAAACATGTATGAGAGTTTCCGTGATTGTTAAAACATTTCTTCCTAAAGAAATATCGTTCACGAATTAAAATGCATATTTTAATAGCTTCAAGGATGTTCAGCAATATTTAATGAATTTCGTTTCTCCTTTTGATAAAATCGTTCCCTCGTTTCCCTTTTTCACTCCGGTCAAATGTTATTGTTCAACGGAATTAATATTTATGTGTGAAATTTATATTCGAATCAACCAAAACCCATTCTCCTGGAAACAATCAAATCAGTTTCTTTTTTGCTAGCGGCGGAGAACTTTTTGCGAACTCGTTTTTCGCCTGTGCATTCAACGTTGCGAAACAGGCGTGCGAAGAAATTTAAAATATACATAAATCCGATTATCTTTCTCTTTGATGTGCATGGAGCTCAACAAAAGTTGGAATTATAGCTTCGGTCATACCACGGAAACACTTCTTCTCCGTGCCGCCGTATTCCAAAAACGTATTCGCGCGCGATAATTCCTACAGTATATGTTTTATAAATCGATTTCGTAATATTCATATTTATTATTCTTATAAGTGAGCGTTGGGGTTGTACAACGGAGTTGGAATTGCTCGCAACGAGAATATTTTACGTTATTTAGCATTTTATTTTACCAAAATTGGTGATTTTTAGCCCGAAAAATATTGAATACTATAGCTGCAGTACCCGGCGTTGCCCGGGTCAATTTGTCTAAGGATTGGGTAACTTTAAATCGAAATTATGGGGGAACGGGGAGACATAGGCCCACCAATTTTTGTACACACATTGTAGAGGAGATAATGTACGACTTGAGTAAAACAAAATTGAAAAAAATGTGAAAATTTAGAAAAAATTCCAAGAGGGGGGAGGTGGGGGGAAACAAAGTTGCCTAAAATCTTTTTAGGGATGATATAAAATCATGTGCAAAGTTTGGAAGTTGTGGAAATTTTGGTTCTTAAGTTATAAACGGACATACATACAACCACACTAAATTATATATTATAAGATAATGTTGGAATAATTTTTTCTACGTAGATAGAAAAACATTTCAAGGTGGATAATATTTCGGAGTACAATAACAAAAATATTAATCCCGTTGCATGAAAATTATTAATACGTTCACGGTAAGAATATTTTAAATGGCAAATCTTGCGCTATGAATACGTTAGGAAGTATTTAACAAAATACCATTGACGCCTACTTTGATATTGTGTAATAAAGCCCGTAGCTTGCAAAACTCTTCCTCCCACAGCCCATTAAGGAGAGTAAATGTTATTCAAGGCCAAGAGAAACTTCTACGAAGTTGACTAAGCGACCTAGTGGATTAAGGAAGATACGCAACTGTCTAACTTATCGCAAAAAGTGTGTTTTCCAAGAGATTAACGGTTTTTCGCGCTGTTTTCTTGCGTCTAATATAAAATCAGAAGTATATGTATTAATTAAAATTATAACATTATCAACTATCTATATCTAACTATAGATATCTATAAAATAAAGTGTTTGTATGTTTTTTTATAACTCAACAACTGCAGCACGTAGAAAGAAGAGGAAGGTGTTATTTTAATTTGAATAACGAGCTAAGTGGTGTATTCGGGTTTTTATACCGATTTGATTAACCTTTATAATTAAAAAATATTTTTTCTTTTTTCATTTTATCTATTTGAATAACATAGGGGTGAGTGCAGATTATTTTTCATTAAAATTTAAAGCTACTTAGAAACATGGTATGAACATAAGACTTGGATGGTTCTATGAAGGAAAGAACAAAGTATATTTTTATGGGAGACAGAATCCGAATCCTGTTCGAATTAATGTATAAATTCATTTAGAATCAGAAAAATACGTCATTTTAATCCTTTTTATGATAATACCAATTATCGGCTGCCATGACAACTCCCATTGAGTTGAGTTGAGTTGAGAGCCCAATGCATATATATGGGAAAAATTTTAACGTTATATCGTTTTTCAATTTGTGTGCGCGATTTTGCGTTGTATACATGGCAACCAAATATTAGTTGATTTAAATTGATATATTACTAATAAACGTTTTTAGTGGTATTTTTGTATGACGTAGAGTTCTCCAAAGGAAACTGTTTTTAAAAATACGTAACTTAAATAATTAATATTTAGATTTTCTATAAATTGTGATTGGATAAATCGTTTCATTGTTTACAAAGTATTGTTGATATAAACACTTTTCTCGTAACAGAACTCATGGATGAGAGATTCGGAGGATAATATTCACTCTGTGATTCTTAAACGTTCTCTATTTACTTTTTTGTCTTTCGTTAAATTAATTAATTTCGTTTGTTCCTTTGTTTATCCATTTTCTGTTCCTTATTGTATTCTTGCTGGTTTTACTTGCAGTTTTTCATTTTGAAGATATCGTCACGAAACTTCGCATAGGTATATAATTTTACCATGCACGTAACATAGGCTATATCGCGATACAAAATTTGGAGGGAGGGAGAGCTTAATTCAATAATTATTTTCCCATAATTTTACACTTAATTTTCGATTTTTCACAGTGCAAGATTTTCTTCCTTCATTCATCTAAATAGGTAAATGCGGAGCGGTTTTCTTCATGTTTTCTTTTTTCGACGGCTAAAACTGTGTACTCTGTTATTCTTACGATGTTTACATGGTACGCGGTCGAAGTTTTAGATTCACTAAATCCGTTGAAATTCAACTGGCACTTCTGATAGTAAATAATAAAAATGCTATTTAATTTGAGCCTGCTATTTTAGGGATCCGATTAGTTTATTATTGTTATTTGTTCAAAAAGTTGCTTTGTTACTCGAAATAATCGATATACGTTATGGTATAGTATTTATTACTGCAAAGTTTAAACCGAGTGTATTAGATTAAAAATGTCGGTTTCGTATAGGACCAACTAAGAGCGTTAAAAATATTTCCAGTGGAAAACAGCTTCTCCTCGACGAGTAAAATACATTATTTCGCCAAGGCCGTGAAAGTTTTTATTTCTCATCCGATATGACGCGGGAGGAATACGCTTTGAATGAAAGAGGCTTATCAAGAACTCTATATGGTCATAAAGGAAGAGGCTTAATGAAAGCAATTAACCGCGAACTCTTTTCTAGACCTGTATTGTTTTAGGGAGAAAGAGAGTGAGAGAAATGGGATGGGCAAGCGTTGGATGTGAAAGAAAGTGGGGGGAGGGGAGGGGGGGGGGAGGCCAGAAGGGGCGGGAGAAATGAAAGTGCATGTTCCGAGGCGTGGACCAGAAACCACACATTCAGTGGGAGGAGATATGGAAGAAAAATTCGTAAACCCGAAGTATAATTCCGTCGAAAGTTATCCTTTCTTTTGCGGCTTATCCCCGTTGAAATCCGTTTGGATCCCAAACCACTATTTCTCGGAAAGGCCCTTTCCAAATGGGATAAAATCCACTGCCAGTAAGTAGTAAATTCGCAGCTCGTGGGACGGATTCAGGAGGAAAATACAGCTCGGTTAGGGGTTATTATAATATCCTGAAATATTCGTCGTCGTAACTTTTCCGTAATCGCATTAGAAAAATGATATAACGGAATATTATGATCGTGTGTATATAATTCGCGCCGAGTTTTCTGACTGGCGAAAGCGGGGGAGTAATTAAGTTTGTTACATTAGCGTCTTTCTTAACTCATCATTAGGCAGGCTAAAACTCTTTTTCGGTTTTTTAAATTTGAAAATAAATAATTCCATGAGTAATTTTTATCGTATGGATGGTTCTGATATAAAGGTATTACCTCGCGAAAGGCCGGAGTTAGGTTCTTGAAAAAGATTGCTTTGCCTACATTTAATACTTTTGGAAAGAAACACGCCTGCGCCCAAATGAAGGCCTCGTGCGATTAAATTTACTTGCACGGTAAATGAGTAGCATTTGTTTAACCGTGGAAAATGAAATCTGCTTAGGAAAAGCCCACGTTAGGCAAGGGTTTACTCTCTCTCTATATATATATATATCCACTCTCGATTGGAATTGTCTCTTCGTTGAGCTTTTTTAATAGACTTATTTCATTTGAGAACTACTTCAAATACACATGAATAAAGAAAAATAATACAACCTATGCACATGATGACAATAAATATTCAATTTGTCCTATGAAAAATTTTTTCCGAATAACTGCCGGTCAACTTGAAATAGTTCGGTTCTCTCGGCGTTTCCATTCGACGCTCGGCCAAAATTTTCATGCTTATTTCACTTCTCTTTCAATCTCTTCTCTACCTCTCTTCCTCCGTCATTTCCTCTTCCTCTCAGTATTTAACTCCCACGTCGGAGAATCTTCCGCCTCTGCGACAAGACAAACTTGCACACCGTGGGTATCCCAATGTTTAATCGTGGCCAGCCGTTCTCGAAGGAAGATGTTGCCAGAGTTTTGGTGTCCCGTTCTGATATCCCTTTTACTCGATAATGGCCAGGCAAGACCCGGAATGAGGAGGCAGGGAGTAAGAGGTAGTTGAAACAGCAATATGATAGGCAGAGGTATGAGGACTGGGCGGTAGGTAATTAGGCATAAAGGAAAGAGGGAGAGGAGGTTTTCATTCCGGCGGTTGTGGGCGTCAAGCGTCGGAAGTTAGGCCATTTCCATGGAGACGCTTCCCAACAAAATTTCTGCCCACATCTCCCTAGAGACGCTCAATTGGCGGATACCTCTTCTGGTCGCTTGGCAACGATCCTCTGTTCTCCTAGAACGCGTGTCCCATCCACATGCTCTCTCTCTCTGTCTCTCCGCTCTCTTTACCTTTCTTTCACTCTCTCTCTCCCGTCTCGTCGTCGTCATTGAATTTCGCACTTCGTCGGCGGGCGGTTTTGCGGGTGTGACGCCACTGTTTCGTGGCAAAGGCCTGAGGATGTTAATTCCAACGGTTTCAATTTTCATGTGCGGCCGGAATGGAATGGCGCCCAGAAATTGTGGAGATCGGGTAGAAGGGGAGATGGAGAATATTCCCGTGGCGGTGGGTTAGTTAAAGGCTCCGTTCATGGAACTACTTTTCAGAAAGAGAGAGAGAAAGAGAGAGAGTCTAATAGGTGAGGAAGAGGGTTTTTGAACGACGGAGCAAGTTTCGGGAAAGTGATTATATTTCGGACTCCTAAGCTCTGGGACGTAATGGAAGAGTTTATTAGCGCTCTAAGTAGAGGGTACATTTCACTATATTTTTTAAAATTCTCTGGAATACCTCTCTCAGTAATAGATCACATTATTCAGAGTTATTCGCCTGAAACTCGCACGGAATGTATTCTCGGATATGTGGACTTGTCGGATTTACTACAGTGACTCCTCGCTATTCGCGGGGGTTACGTCCTTAGATACCAAAACAAAGGACGTGACAAAATATGGGTTAGGTTCCTGGATCACGAGACCAAACATGGTATCAAAAGATTTAATATGCGTATTTGTTATAAAAGTACACATTATTCGTCCATAAAAAATATTAATCAGTGCAATATTTTTTAGCAATTGAATGCACTCTTAGTTTAATTTGAAAAGCATAATAGGCCTTTTTTAAAAATATTAAGTAAAATGTAAGCATTTCAAGGGTATTGCTTCCATAGTCCTTCCTTCCTGCTTGTCTGCCTTTGTCCGAAAACTCCTTTGGAATTAACGCCATCTTTTCCATTAATAAAAGTTTGTAATTTTATCCATAATTATTCATTTTTAGCGATAGTTCCTTTTAGGTGAGACCTGGGTGTTGAATTATCTACGTTATAATGCGAGGTGAGCTTTGTTTGTTTAGGCAACACCAGAAAGAAGTTGGTCTTACTAATAACAGAGCAATGCTGCGCAATAGGCATTCGCTATTGTTCAGAATTTAGAGACGATCAAAGTATTTCTAAAATATAGTGTAGATATATAGTTTTAAGTATGTAGTTATCTATCTTTGTATATCTGAATCGCTTCAATCAGGTATACCGAAAATTTTAATCCCGTACAAGGGAGGTTTGGCACAAATGCACATTGCATTGTACAACTTACGTGAAGTGACGGTTGCTTATACGACATGAAAATTTCACTATAGAAGGTCAAAATTGCTGAAGGTATTAGTGATGGCTCTGTATGAAAAACTTTGAGTGACTGTCTTCTTCCTCCACGGAAATCGGCGTATTTTCTCTCAGTATCGATTGAGTGTTATCACATTTCCTAGGAACTTGTAAACTCCACTCAAATTTTTAAAAGGAGCTGCTTATCATTGAAAATTGCTGGCGCCGTCGTTCATTTCTATAGCAGCATTTGAACCAGTTGGCTTTAGTTTCAGAAAGCAGACACTCGATCTCTAGCTCATAACCATGGTCTGGTATTACGTTTACATTAGTAAAGTTTAATAATTGTGGATCCTAAAACCGTAAAAATTAACATCAAAACTTGATTTTAGTTTTTAAAGCATGTATACATCTGCATTTTGCTATTACTCCGTAAAAAGAACTTGACGAGAGGCTAGTGAGAGCCGTGAAGCGTTGCAGTTTCGAGAATATTAACATACTTTTCGATAATTGTTTTGTATGAAAAAGGATTCGATCGTTCCCTTTTGGTACATGAGACCTCTTATGTCGAAAGTTAGAATGATATTCTTCGACCGACGAACCAATCGATTGCATTAAAAACTTCCTTTCATGCTTTGTTTAAAAGAATATAAATTACAATTTGTGTCAGTTTTTTTCTGTGGAAGTTTTTGAGACTCCTATTTATATGCCTTCGGATAATGGCTGTAGAGATTGCATAGTTCAAGTTTCCATCTCGATTTGAATGTTAATCTCGTCGTTCGTGATTTTATTTAAATTCTTCTGTTTCTTAAATTTTTAATTGATTTCTTATTACATCCCTAGTTTTTCAATTACCGGAATGAAAATAATTAATATCGTCCCTTTTTATTTTCTGTATAATTTGTTATCATATATGTCACATAACGATCTATCTTTAATAACTTCGTAGTTTTCAAATATTTCATAACAATAATCCTACCTGTAAAGTATACCTACTGTACACATTATTCACATACACATATATTTGACACCTCATTAAGCACGCAAGATAAGGCAACTTCAACATTTTTTTAAGAGTCCGTTTTTTTATCGCAGCAAAGTAGTACTTTATACCGGCGGGCCCAGAATGATGCTTTGGAGCACCTCGTTTTACGGATTTGACACTCCACTCAACTTTTGCCTATCGGAAAAATTCCGACGGGAGATGAGAGCGCTAATATTTTTTCTGGGGTGTAGAGGAAGAGGAGAAGGGAGGGCGGGTGAAGGATAAGGGGGTTTAGAGGAGGAGGGGAGAGGGTTGGGAGGTGAGGACGCGATGCATTCCGATTCACCTCCCGTCCTATCGAGCGCGCTACTCGCTTCACGCGTGCATGACGTCGGGAGCATCGCGCTCCGCTCCACCAGGATCAATCCATACTGTCGTGCATCGTATATATATGGCCGCTGACGCTGGGTAAAACCATGCGTATCGGGTAAAATGTCCGGTTTATCGATGCGTGAGTTGGGATCCTCCTCTCTCACTCGCCCCACGCAGACCTCCTCCTTCACCCCCACCTCGCTCACCCTCCTCGCCTTTTTTTTATGCACGCCTACTCCTTCCATGACTCCCCCTAGAGTTGAAGAGCATGGGGAGTTTTGCAAAAACAAAAGAGCTTCGGTGAGTGAACTACCGCCCGGAGAATAAGCCCGCAGTTCCCTCGCAACGCCGCTTGCGTGTGTGTGTGTGAGGGATGCCCGCTCGCGGGTTTTGGGAATGTAAAAAAAAAAGGAAAAAGAATTCGGAGGCCATTTTAGTCTCTCCAGTCCAGCTATGGCCTTCCTTTTGTGGAAGCGACGGCTAGCAACCGTCTGGCATTGTCTTCTACTATTGTTGTTTTGACGGAAATGGTGCTTCGGTATCGTTTGTCATTCCAGTTTTTCTCCGGCGAGAGTCTGCGTAAGCATATTGTTTACGGCGTTGTTGTTTTTCCCCCACTTCGTTCGAGTGTGGTTCGGGGCGGGGGGGGGGGGGGGGGGGGGGGGGTTAACTTAGGTGGGAAATATCGCAAATTTAGTCGCACGTAATTCAGCGGAATCCCTATCGCCGAAATTTATTCCTCTTTTTATTTTTAGCAACAGAGTTCTGTTCGTAACGGTTATTGTTCAGGGGGTGTTGGCGACGATAACGCGCTATAGGTGTAAATGTAAATGGTTGGCATTATCTTTGTTGTATTTTGCTTCTCTTTACTGTTTTTCCTATTAGTATATTAATTGAAACGCTTTGCTCGGTTTTATATTGCATTTAAATATATAAATATTATAATTTAGTTACTATTTTCTCACTTGCTGTTATCAAGCTGGTAATAATGATTGCATTTTTTCGGTATTGCATCTAATGAGGGAAAATAGTGCGGTTTGCAGTGTCTTTGACGTGAATTTTATGTACCTGCTCCATTCGAATGAGTTTTGCCAAGTTCCTGTTAACTTCTTTGCACATAATATATCGCTGAGGTTTAAAAATTTTTGATCGACTTAATGTATATTATGACGAAATTTCGAGATTCGCCATCCTGTGAACGAGTTTGCGAAGGGAAATCGGTCCGAAATCAGTGAAATAATGATGCAGCTACGGGAAAATAAAGGCTGACCTAGTTTAAGATAGGTCACCGGCAGATATAATGGCTACGCAAGAATTTTAGCGCTGAGCACACTACGGGTCGTCGGTTGTCGGGAAGCTTCTATCTAACCCCGTGCTAATTGGCCTTTCTGACAGGTGTAATTTTCGATCGCATCGTTCCCATTTAGGTTTTGGAAAATTTACGATAAACTAGCTGTACACTTTTTTACACAATGTATACGATTTATTATAATTTTCTTGCATTAAAGGCATTCATTGCGCGCATATATATTACGCAAATGTGGATTGAGAAAATAATGCGATCTCGTGGGTCGACTATGGCATGGTCGCTATGACAACCTCCAGAAACGAACTTAAGATTTCTCACAAATACTACGTAACTTATGTGTCAACATTCGAGCGATGTCGAGCCGAAGGCGAAAATCGATTATTACAATGAGAGCCTTATTCGCTTTTCTTCGAAACAGTTTAAATCCAAAGATAGTAGGTATTTTTTTTCTAACTTTAATTAATTAATTTATTAAACGGCTAAAATTCAGAAACAGCACAAGGCCAATTACATCGAATATCGTAAGAGCAATAACATGGACGAAACACACGACCATGCCCTCGACAGGATTCGAACCTCCGACTCTAGCATTGGGATCTAAACGCGCTAACCACCCCTCTACCAAGGCCGGCTAAAGAATGAAGGCGTTCGCGTCGAAAAATCGATCTTTACGTTTAATCTAATAGGAAACAAATCAACCTCTGGGATCGACCCCGTTTACCGCATCTCTTCGACAGACTGTTTTTTGAGATACAGTGGGGGACGGACGTTTCTAAAAGTTTTCGTGTTAAGGTCTGCATGATAAATTTGGGTACTTTTGAACCGTAATACATTTAAAATTTTGCTTATAGCATCGGTGATGGTTATAAAATTTGTCAGATTGTTATTAACAATCTCATTGATTTTTTTTATAAAGTCGAACATTTTGATAATATAACTCTTCGTGAATGTGTAATTTCGCAACACTTTTGTTAAATTTAATGTTAAAATTCCCGATTTTAGTGACTGATCTCGCTCTCCAATTCGTCGTTTTTTTCACAACCTCCCTTTTTACTTTCTCCATACGTAGTAATGGGAAAGTATTGTATTAATGAAAAAATCGACTTCGAGATTTCAACGGAAATACATGTTTTGAGGTCCCTAGAACACGTGTAGACTATTTTCGGAATGATGTCTGTGTGTGTGTGTATGTTATTGTGGGCGCTCTAACTCAAAAAGTACTTATCATATCGTTACCAAACTTCATATATAACACTTTAGCATGAGCACAAAGAACAGATTAGTTTTTGGACAATAACGGTTAACCGGAAGTCGAGATTTATTCGAAACCCGATTCGGTTTTTGCGATATTTCTTCGTTAGAACATCATTATTGTATATACAATTCTATACAAAAGTTATAGAGAATGTAATTTCCTACAGTTTTTATTTGAAACAATTTTCTATAGGAGTTATTGTTTAGGAGTTATTTATAAATAACTGGTTTTTCGGTTTCCATTAAATATCTCCTTAAAAACATCGTTATTGGTAATCTTCGTAAGGACCAAAGTTGTAGAGAATAATATTTCTTCCAAGTTTTGTTTGAAACTAATTTTCGTAGAACCATCCATTTCGGATATATTTCGCTTTATCTTAATACCAGTAAACAGCGCCAACACCATGTAGCGGAGAATTCTGTAAACATTCAAAATATACGTAATTTACGGCAACAAGGACGATGGTATTCTTTTACGATACGAAATAATAATTTTGCCTTATAATACTATTCATAATAATTTAAATATATGGAGAATATGGAGAAAGTCATGTGTTGGCCACATCAGATTTTTTGTTTATCAAATAATATCTAATGGCTTCATTATCTTTTTAGAGCAAATGCAACAAGAAATCTGTGGCACATATTTCAATTCGACATAAAATCACTTCTAAAAGGAGGCATTGGGGAACTAAAAAAATACAGCTAGATTTTATATTTTAATCAATACAATATTATTTAATTATAACTTTTAAAGGTTTTCGCCATGTCCTAACAAAATGCTCAGTGCTTCTTCTTGTTAATAAATTGTATCTGGCAGTTAAATGCCTTAAAACAGTCTTCCATTTGAATTAATGTGATTTCTATCAGTTTTATTTCACCTTCATTTGAACGCGACCGCAAAATTTTATCGATGAATCGCAAGGAAAAAAATTCACACCTAGGAAATTAGCGTGTCCTGACACTTTCAGCTTCTCTCGCGTCTTCTGAGAAAACAAAATTACCTCGACGAAATCCTTATTCGCGGAAAAGGACGTTAATTCGTTTGCACGCGGAATTGTTTAAAGAATTCAAAGGAGAGAGAAAGAGACGCAATACACCCTTCGACGTGACCCCAGCAACGCAGCCTGGAGATTTCATTTTTAAGCTTTTATTATTCTAGAGCGTAGGAGGTTTGAAATAAGCCTGACGAACTCGGAGAGTAAGTCGGGTTTCGAGGGGCTTAGCGCGTAGAACGTCGCCGCTTTCCACGTCGTTTAACCGTAATTCACCAAATCGAGCATTCCGGGCCGACTCGGGAGTTTTAGGGGATATGTGGGACGTAATGGCGAGAATAAGAAGAATCGAGGAATGAGGTGGTGGTGAGGAGCGGCACGCGGGTTCGGGATAAAACCACTGGCGTAGGCGTGCAGCCGCTGACGTTTCCTATACGACGGGGGTCTTTTGTTATGTACGATGTCTCCTTTTCCTATCTCAATTGGCCCTATTCTGTTCGGGCTTATATTTTTTAGCTGCATTACATATATTGAAGGAGGGGATTACGCCGGGAATGACTTTTTTTTTAAATTTTGGAATTTTCTGCGCTTACGAGGGAATTTTGCGACCACGGAAATCGGTAAAAGTTGTTGGATCGATCGAAAGTTCGTGATAAATTCAGTCAGTCGCACGAATTCGGTTTTTTATGGATCGAATAAGGCTCGCCCGTTTTTAGTAATTTAATTTATTTTTATTTAAGATAATAACGAAAGAGTTCTAAATTTAGCCTAGATATACACTATATATCACGACCGGCTACGCTCGTTACAGCATCTTCAGGAACTGTAGCCTCTATGTGATCTTCAGATTCTGCAGAAGCAGGAGGTTTATCTCATCCGTGCAAATATTTTGCTGTTCATCTAATCTTTGCTGGATATAGCTGGTTCTGTCTTTTAGGTTTTCGTAGGAGTTGCTCATGGACACCGGGCTGTTTAATAAATATCCTTTTTACAATAAAAAGTTAATCAATGGAGATTTTAATGTTAATTACCTCATCACTGGAGAGGGATTATCTGGGATTTTATATAAAGCATAGGTGTCATAGAGAAACTTTCTTATTGTCGATGATTTTAAAATTATTCAATTGATAATTAGTTGACCCACTTGTCACTTTAAAGAACGATGATCTAGTTTTATTATAAAATGTTCTCATTGGCTTATCTCACATGAACAATTATTCTCGCATTTTAATCTCTATCCATTTTGCGTTCTTTCACCGTAGAGAATTAACTTTTTCCACTAGGTTTTACATGTATACACATTAACATATATTAGGCGCTTCATTCCGCGTTGACATCGAAACTTCGCAGCACATATGAAAATTATCATGTTTGTACAGAGTCTCCATTAAGTTTTTATACGGGCATTGATTTTATTTCATTCTTAGCCTGTGTCTAGATCTTAATCCGACAAGGGAACATCGTATCCATGAGAAATATCTAGTTTCGCGAAACAAAAGCAGAAAAAAATTGTTCTCCCTTCGTTTTATGACTGTGAAAGGCGCTTCCATCTTTAACCCTCTCCTCGCCTTCGTGACCTCGAAAAACGCCTCGTTGTTTCCACTGCGCGGACGTGCCCCCCTCCACCCTTCTCTCTCCCCGCCCCTCGAGGCATTCCCAGTTTTCTTATTTCTTTCATATCCGATCTTGCGATACCCTCCATCCTTCTCTTGCGATATCCTCCCTCGAACATCTTTCGGTGACGTAGCTATGGAAACCATTACACCGCCTATACCGCCCCCCCCCTCCTCTCCTTCATTCCCTTCCGTTTGGTCGGAGGAGGAGAAGAATAGGGGAGAAACTTTTGACGTCCTTCGGTTGTTTTTACTGCTTTCCCACAAAAGAATTGGCTGTTTTCACTCCGTATTCTTCCGCTTTTTTATGAACATTTTTAACCGCTTATCTGTTTACCATCTCCTTCTCAGATACTCACTTAGCCTTTCTCTCTCTCTCTCTCTCTCTCTCTCTCTCTCTCTCTCTCTCTCTCTCTCTCTCCTGCCCCTCCGCGTGCTTAAGTAATTTAAGCCATTTCTATGCGGGAGTGTTGCGACTTTCATTTCCCGGGACTCGGAAATTATTGCTTTGTTTTCCTTTCATATTTCTCAAAAACCCTTTTCACATCTCCTCTTCTATCTTATTTTTTGAATGTCTTAAATGGGATTAAACTTCACGGCGGCGAAATTGCTATTTTTGGATTGATATTGATCTTGTTGGGATCGGGAGACGAAAGCGAAATAACATTAACGGAGTGAGAGGGCCGAAATCTTATCAGTATCCCTTTCGTCTTCTTTTGTAGTTTCTCTGTATCTCAGGCACTAACTCCTTAGCAGCGAATGTAGTTGTGAAGGAGCTAATTATAATTATCCATACACGTGAAAGTCGTAGTTTATTCAACGCGTATATTTCTGAAATGCATTATGGGATAATTTTTAATCGACCGTTCTGCAAAAGTTTCGAATCAGGGTGCTGTGAGAACTACCGTTTTCCAAAGAGAGGAAAATGCTATTTCTGCCTAGGTTCGTACGTAATTGCAATTTCTGCTGTACTGGATATCAAGAACTTAAGTTTTCAGTTCGCACTTTTTAAAAGTTCCAATTAATAGTTTCATGTTTGACTTAATAATGAGCTCGGCGAAACTTGGTTCTAACAATTCGTTTTAAGGTTCATTTCCGATTTTTCGATTGAAAGAGTACCTACTATATCAAGGTTTTGCCAATAGGTTCTCTTCTTGGAATCTCTTGTAATGGCGTAGTTTACTTTAGAAGTTTAACGAAGTACCGATTTTTATCTTCTGTTATCTTTCTGTTTGTCATAAAGCGCTTCTATTGCAGTGTAACCATTATATGCATCCGCGTGTTTGTAATTTCCGAAGTTTGGTTTAATTTTTAATATAAGAGATTTGCCGTTATTATGATGCTTCTGAAAAATATTAAAATAATTTTTACATTAGAGCTTCCCAGTTTTCCATGACTGCTCTCTCCCCCAACAAATTTTATGAAAATCCTGGCGTTAGTGTTTTTAACTATAGAGTCCCGTGTTTATTTAACCTGTGCAAACATTTTCTCCGACTAATTGCTTTTGAATCATGAGTAACAAAAGCAGGAAAAGGATCCATGGAAATATATTAGGCATACAAGCACTCGTAACCTACAAAGTAAACAATTTTCAGTAATGGAAATACTTTATTATATGCTATATCGAACTCAATTCGTATTTTATTGCATGCATTTTCACGATTTATTTTCTGAAAGCATCGATAGCGAACAAAAATACAAAATACGGGAGTTATCACTTAAACTCATGACGCTTTGTCTAATATATCTAATTCCTGTGAAAGATTTAAATGATTTGCCTTAATTTAAATCTCCATTACATTATATAAACATGTATACTGATTAGGCTGGAAAATATCAAAGTGGCGTTATGTCCCGTTAAGTTGTGACCGAGGAAATTTCTCACTTTTTAAATAATATGCAACGGATTTTTATTTGAATTGTTAGTTCGCTAATTTTAATTTATTCAGAAGGAAGAGTGATTTGTGGTGATGCATTGAGATTTATTATTTAATTTGTTGAACGGCTTTTATTTAACTAATATTTCTGTTTTGATTTCATTTTTCATTATTTATTTTTATGATTCGCGTAAATTTAATTTGTTCAATTAAACATTCACGTTGACGTCGAATTCTGTTTCGCTATACATTGATTATAACAGCAATTATACTTTTATGATGTTTGTGAAATGGCTGGAATGCATTGTGCTATGAGTCTTTTTTGTCGACTACTAACTTATCCGAAATGTGCCCGCTTTATTATAATTTTTCGCGTAAAACGAAATGAAATCGTTTTTGTGTATGTCATGCATTGCTACGTATGAGAGAACATTTATATACGTACGAATTAATACTGATTGGTAGCAAATAATACGTTAACTTTAACGATGGGGACGTAACTTCAGAAATACCTACGTGTTGACGAGTACTAAAAAAATAGATTATCACGATAATTCTTGGGGTTGATTTTTGTCGATATGAATCACGTTTCCCTCGTAGCTCCATGGAAAAAGACCTTCATTCTATTACATTTTTATTGATTGATTGATGGCGAATTTCATCTCCATCGACAGGATGCAATGTTTTACAAGTGAAATCCATCATCGTCGCTCATAATAACCATGTGACGGAATAATCAGTCCCTTCGAGAGGAAAGGGCGGATATCCTGGCTGAAAGGAACACCACATTTAAGTAACCGCAGTGTATTTTCTATGTTTTACCTTTTCGCTGAAAATGTTTTCTCCGAATGCAGCAGATATAAATAGAACATCTTTTAAATAGATTTATTATCAGAATACCTGCATCGATTACCATATGAATGTGTCAGTTGACATTTTTCACATAACTCGTAATTGCTCATCCTCATGGCTAATATTTTGGCGTAAAATTTAAAGCATTTTGTTTGAAATTACTCTTTTATCTATTTTTATCTAAATGCATGGGAAAATAACTATAATTAATTTCGTTTCAATATTGATTCATAATACGTTTTTTTGGCTTAACTGTTCTTATTTAATAACATGTGTTTACTCGATAGTAAAAACTTTCGCCTTGAAAACGGTCCTTTTTTTGTTTTATGGCATGTTCATACGATACGAATACTTTCATTATAAGAGTGCGTTGTGAAAGGTATAAATGTGTTTGTAATTGCGAAGAATCATATTTTTGTAAAAAAAAAGGGCGAGGAATATCCACACATAAATTATGAACGAAATGTTGTCTAATGCTTTCGTTCTCGCGCAAAGCATACGAGGAATTATTTGACATGACTTCCCATGCTGGTCATCAATCATTTTTTGGTAACATTAGCGAAGACGTAGCTTTTCAAGCTCATCATTTGAAGGCATTGTTATTGATCGAATCCGAATTGAAACAAACTTTCATGCTGGATTAATGATGCTAGAGTTGCGATAATACAAAAACACAAATCGAATGAAGAGACCGATCCATAAGCGTATTATTCTGATAAAAAACCGAGTCACTGCGCATTAAGAGTGAGATTCTTGTTCATATTTTTATCCAAGGCATGAAAAAGAATCAATTTATGCTGTGGAAAGTTATAGCGTGCAGGTGAATGAATGAATTCATTTCAGTCTTGCATATGGTATTCTTGACATGACACCTGTGTCAGTTTTAGTTAAATCTTTTTTTTTTGCGAGACAGTTTCAAGTTATAGGCTCCATTGCATACCTATTCATTTCTCATTCGTATTCAGCAGTCCGACCTCATTAATCGCGCGTAAGCGCCATTCATAACGAAATCTACGTTTAATTAGGTATTTAAAGTGCCTGGAACGGAATCGATAACTCGAAAGTTGTACGAATATCGAATTATTACAACGTTTTAATTATAAATTTCGCGTCAACGTCTTGATTGCCAATTTTCCGCGGAATTATGTTATATTCCAAATATTTTGGGATTCGAGCGGAATTAACGAAGGGAAATTAAGGGATTAAATCGTGAGATTATTGACGATTAATTTTGAACTTTGAATTCACGAGATTTAATGATCTTTTTAGACAGGCGGTTGTTTTCAATATTGACGAAATTGGCACAATGAGTATATACAATTTCTGTAATAAGGTTACGAAAACCAGATACACATTTGGCTACAAAGCTGCTGTCGTCAGTGGTATTCGAATAAGGTTTTTATAAATTTTTTTAGGACAGATGGCGGTATTTATCGAGATATTAAGATTTTTTATGCATGAGGCGGGCTCGATAATTCTCAATTGTCAAATGAACTGCGAGTAAAAATACTGTCATTTCTCAAAAAGTATACAGGGTTTACAATTCAAATCAATCTAGATCAAAGGCATCGTATTCAGTTTCCCTTTGAAATTTTCATATCCTAACCTTCTCTCTCACGGTTCCATCCCTTCCGTCTTTTTTCTCACACCTCCGCCTCCCTTCGCCTCTCCTTTAACCAGCTCCCGTTTCTTTATTTCCCTTTTCCTTCAATCTCTGCCACATAATTCCACGTCCGATCTCTTCGCCGCAAAAAAAGAAGAAGACGAAGAATCCATTCCGTCATGAAACCATCCGGTTTCCAACTCTCCCCACCACAGGCATCCGACTCCTGACTCGGCGAGGTCCATCATAATACAAGGGAGTTAACCACGGAATATGGCAGCATGACAGAGTGGGCAAAAAATAAGTAAATCGGCTGGGCGTGAGAGAGAGAGGGGAAGGAGTGAGAGTAGGGGAGATTAAATGGGTTGCGGAGGTTGAAAGGAGGGGGGCGTTTTTTTTTGGAGGGGAAGAAGCGGCGCTTCACCAGGATGATGGATTGCCCTCTACTGGCATATATATATATATATATATATATATATATATATATATATATATATATATATATATATATATATATATATATATGTATATGTGTGTGTGTGTACCGAAGGGATAGGCAAATACGCCACAATGACCTTTCACTCTCGATTCGATAATTCCACGCAGATTTTTCTTCTTTCATTACAGCGGAACTAGCCTTCTGTTTCAACATGCATCAGCGGGTTGTTTTTCTTGTGATTTTCTTTCGGTATTTTCTCCATTCTGTTAACACAGTTTAAACTCTAAACGAAGCTAAGCATTTTTAGCGGCTATAAAAAAATAACATTATATTCGACATATGATGTTTTATCGATGTGTTCTTATCAAACTGAATTCCAGTGCCATGTCTTCGAAGAATTTAAAGTATCTCCGGCCATTTCAAAGATTTTGGAGGAATTGATTTTAAATTTTCGGTTTCTCATGGCTATTTTTGGATAATGATTTGTTAATTTTTTGGAGAGTTTAAAATTTTGAGGAAGCCTTTCTTTATAAACGTAAGAGTTGTTTATGTTTCTTTGGGTTGACGTATTCTGAAATGAAAATGCCAATCTAGCTTTCTCGATTGCTTATTTCGTCTGGTTCGTTTTTTGTATGCTTATTATTTTTTATGATATTGATAAAAAATGTAATGACCTTAAATTTTGTTGAATATTTACGAGGCGTTGAGTTATTAGTTTTTACTATGCTTGATTTGTCAAATTAAATTAAAAGTGGGAGTTCCGATTATGTAAAATTCATAAATTAAACTGTTTACAATACTTTTGGTTGGAATATTTTGAATCGGATTTGGTAAGCAACTATCACTTAATGTTTTCTTCAATGCTTCTTGAGTATAATTTGTTTTATCGTATTCAAAAAGGTTGAGCTGTCTATTTTTAAAATCAGAAGAGGGACGAGGTAGAATAAAGATATCGAATTAACATCCAGAGCGATTTAGATCAGAGCCATTAAATTCTCCAAGTTTTCTCAGCATATTTAAAATGTTTGTCTTTGTTAGAAATTCCATGCACATGAAAGAATTGCGGAAATTTTTGATAAAATCTTACAACCAGTTTTTCTCTATCCGACATAGTACACTACTTACATTCGGCTTCGGTCGTCATTTGGGGCAACACATTTTACCTGGTAAGTGTACCAAAAGGTATCTAATTTTATCCTGTAGTATATTTTAAAATCGTAAATCCGGGCGAATAATTAATCGTCTTTTTCCGCAATTTGCCGTAAAACATTGGTAAGTCTCGCGTGACCCTTCGCTTTTGCATGTTTTCCCTTCTCCCTTCCACCCCCCTCACTCTTTCTCTTTCGCCTCGCTTAAAATGCGAAATTCCTCGGTCGCATGTGTATTTAATAACGCAGACGAAACGAATGAATTCATAGAAAATTTTATTGCGACGGCTGCACGGTCGGAGGGCGCTATCATCCTTTCACCATTGAGATACTGTTGGCTTTTCCTTGAATGTGAAGTGGTTTCCGTGCCGAGGATAACTTAGCGATTTTCTCGCCACTTCGCGGGTCCAACAAGAGAGAGAACCCCTTTGCCTCTCTCTCTCTACCTCTGTAAGAGGAGAGATTTATGACCTCCTTGGGTCCCAGCCCTATGAGAGGGAGCCTTCCTAGCTTGCTTACACGCTCCGCTAAAACAGTACCGGAGCCACGTCGCTTCTACCCATCCAATGTATCTACACTCCGCCACCCGCTCCGGAGAACACAGTGTTTTGTTGCTCCGATAAACACGCTCGAGGTGAACAAGAAACTTAACACACTTTTGCGCTCGCTCTCCGTTGGAAAAGCGGGGGTGAGGATGAGGAAGGGGGCTTGGATGAGTTAGTCCATATCGGTTAAGAGAACACATACCCGAACGCTTTTGGAGAATCGGTTATCGGTAGTGTGCGTTAAGTGGAATCTTACCACGCATGCTCTAGCTGGAGTTTATTACGATAAATATCTCTTACGAGCTATGCTCGAATTTTTATGATCAGTGTAATTTCGGTTTCTTCCTTCGGCGTTTTAAATAATTATTGCATGATTAAAGTTATTCTGCACTCTATATTGGTAATCAACTTCCTTTTGATTCGTTAGTCTAGTCGCGTATAAATTATCTTATAAAATCTTCTTTAATAATTAAACTTATAATATCATAAATACTTACCCTAAAATGTATTTTATCAGTATTCTAATATAGCGTGGCAGTTTTACATTAATTCAAATATATTATTCTGCCATCATCATACATTACTCTTCCATGGAAAATTTGAAATATTGAATATGAAAGTAAAATTTATAAGCCAGAAATAATATAGATATGCCAAAAAGATTCAGTTAAGTTTAACTTTTATTGTGATTCTGGATTAGTAATAAATTTGAGTGAACGTGAATTAAAACGCTCGATTTTTAATTTGAATTGCTTATCTTGCATTTCAAATATCTTTCGTATTATTGGGTAGAAAATAAAACCTAGAATGATATCTGAACTCTGAATCTCTGCGAAAGTCAAAAACTTTATTTCTATTCTCTTTATCGCTCATAATCGAATGACCTCATTGCTAAACGACGCGTGACACGGCGGAGGATTACGTTTCATCGCGCATAAAGACGGAGGTGACAAAGCCCTTTAAAATTCCGAATTCGGTCAGAAGTTAAATTCGGCCGAGCAAATTTGTTGCATCGTTAGCAGCAGCATTGAGCCGGTCAGGTCCATAATTTTGCCGGAATGGATGGGAACAATCCATCACAACATCCCGTAAAATCCATTCCATTATCCCCTCGAATAAAAAAGTCAGGATGAGAATTCAACCGCCGAAGAAAGTCATGCGATTGTAATATTTACGGCCACCGCTGGGTAAACACGACGAGTGCCCCAGAAATGAAGTAACAGAGAAATGAGTAACTCTTTTTCTCCCTGCCTCTCTCTCTCTCTCTCTCACTAGAAGCGAAGAGAATTCATTTGCTATCATCATCATCCGACCATGCACCACCCCTCTCATGCCCCTCACACGACCCCTCCCAAAAAGCAAAACCACGCGGAGGAACACAAGGGGTTGGTCAAATTATTACATCGCATCGTGACAAGGGTTAAGATAGCGGAGGAATCGGTGGGCAATGAATAGGGTGGCAAAATATTCCCAACCCAACCGCACACGCGCGATTAGGGGTCAACCCTTCCTTCTCTCTCCCCCCTCCTTTCTCTCTCTCTGCCCTAACTCTACTTATCTAACCCCGTCATCCTTCGGGGGAAAAAAACCTCCCTTTAGCGGACCTTATTTTACTGGTTTCCAAAAGCGACCGCCCTTCCTCACACTCTCTCCTCCTCCACCCAGCGACGAAATCTATCCAACCCTTACCTTCCTAGCTTTACCGTTTTAAGTCCTCCCATGAGCCTCCGTCCGCTCCTACACACTCGTTCGGCCCACCTCAGCATTCAAAACCTGCCCCCTCTCCCTCTTCCTCTCCTTCTCCCAAAGGGGTCGTTAATTTCAAAACGCCCACGACAAGATTAACCCCTCTTGAAAGGAGAGGCTGCGCTTTATTTATTAGCGGTCACATGGTATGCCTTAGCCGGATCGGTCGGGGAAGATGGGAGAAGTGAGGGAGAAGGGGAGGTTTCGGTCGGGGTGTCAAGGGATACATCGTCTCCCCCTCGAGCGGCGTTTGTCTCGTGATGTGCATTGCAAGCCAACCCTTTCCACCCTCACCTTAAAGGCCCGTGGGCAAGATTGATGTCGGTTAGGCTAAGTTGACGGGTAAACACGGATGAGCAAGTATTCCGGCGGTTTTTTGCGAATGCATTCGTGTCTCGTTAATACCGAATGTTCAGCAATCAATTATCCTTTAGCTGGAAGCGTTTTGGAAGCGGCCTGTAATGCTGTCAAAATGTGATTTTCTTTAGGATGCTTTAAAGTCTACCTTGTTTGCTAAAATGTATATTAATTATCGCGAGAGTTGTATTTTTTTGGGTGGATATTTTTTTTGTTTCGAAGATTTAATGTTATGCAACAAAGGATTTACTTGATGGAAATATAAAAGTTTCTTCTAGGTTCGATATCGCAATCGTCTACTTCGATTATCTTTGAAAAATGGAGTTTTAATTTAACAACTGATTTATTGAAAATATCTCTGCTCTGATGTTGAAGAATGAAAAAATTCCTCTCAACTGGCTTTCTTCCCGCTGGGTGATAGATAATTATTTTGAAGGAAAGGCCGAGTTATTCAATTACCAAGTCCTGCGTAACGGAGAAAATTATTTCTTTCTTACACAGAAATTCAGCAGAAGTTTGCGTTGTCTCGGTAGTGTATTTTTTGTTTTTAGCATTTTAAACATTCACTATGGCGATATTATTTATACCCGCAATTTTTTCCTTCTCATTATCATACGTTTAATGTCAGCTGGTACGTTCACTTTTCGTGAGAATAATTTTGGGTTGATGTCGCGCGCATTTTTTTAAATTCATCGAGTTAGCTTTATTTCGAGAATACGTTGAATTTAGTGGAGTAAACACATATTGGTAAATAAATATTTACCATATAAAAAGTAATTATAAAATAATGTTGGATATCAATCTTAATTTAATTTAGAATTTTGCTAGTAAATCAAGCCTTTCAAATGGCTATTATTTATCGAATACGTAAAATCTGACTTCGAACATATATATTACTTTTTAGATTGCAAGCTAAAGAGCGTAAGTTCATTTTGTAAAATAAAATTAATTACAGAAACATAGCACTAGAAAGTTTGGATTAATATCTCGTACGACTATTTTAAACTAACGTAACGTTGGATCGAGTAAATGGGTTCAGATGTGGATAATTAATTTCTTACAGAGGAAAGAGGGATTATAAAGTGCTGGCGTCGTTATTAAACGGAATCCCCTCGCTTTGAGCAATTTTGGGAATCTGAATGGCTCCATCAAAGACGCGGGCGCATAAAATGTTTCATCTCGCACACATTGCATAAATAACAGGTTCAAGTTTGCCCTTGAAACAGTTTTGATGTACTCGGTCGTAATGGGTTTGTTTGCGATTCAGATTGTGTCATCATTCGTCGTGATACCACGCGGAGCCTCAGATGAGACGTTTACTCGTCTATTCATAAAACTTATGAGTATGTAAAAAAGGCACATGAAAGAAATAATCGGTTATACTTCCAAAATAACAAAAAATTCCTACGTAAATTTATCGTTTTTTATGGAAAAATTTACTCCTCGTTGGTCCCAGTTTTAAAATTAAAATTATTATCTATTTCGATAATTTTAGTTCTCCTTACAAGTTGTTTCTCGCACAAATATCCTTTCGCCGGATTTTTCCTCAAAATATTCCCCCTTCTTTATCTCCCTCATGATGTAGGCTCATCTTTTGCGAAACAGAAAACTTTTCCGGGATTTCTTATTCTCCTCTATTCGACCTCTTTGCCACGTTTTCCCCTCTTATGCCCTCTCTAAACCCCTACTCTTCTTTACGTAGCGAAAGAAAAAAAACACACGACTCTCCCCTAACTTCCAACTCTGTGGTCCTGCTCATGTATAATTTAAGTTCGGGCCCAACTCAAGACGGCATGCGAACAGCCTCTCTCTTCTAGATTTCCCGTCCTATCTTCGTTTGAAAGCGTAATAAACTAGCGACAGAACTTATAAAAGTGCAATTTGTTTAATATTTACAAATCTCCGCGGGATTTCGCGTGTTTTTTCTCTCGGAAATTAATTGTGGAGAATGTTTTAAAACTACGGACGTGAGATAAATAATTAAAACGCAACTCGAGCCTGCGTCGCGTAATATTTAATGTCGATTGCATCACTTATTTATGGGAGCGTGATGACACATTTCTGCTGGAGTTGCAGCTCTGCACTCACAAAGTTATTTGATATTAACCGAGGAAATATTATTCTAATTCGCCGAAAACTTCCAGGATGTATGGATGAATAGATATTCATAATTTTTGTAAAAGTTATTTTAATTTTTTTAATCGTTGGATATGTAGCGACAGTTGACCTAACACAGCCATTGTGGATAATAATTTGACTTATGGCCATTCTATATTTCAGTCGGTTCAATATCTTTTCATTAGTGCCCGTTATTGTAAGTCATCATTCGTGCATGTAGCTGGTTTCCATACCGGCGGAAAAAACCCGAGTCACGTGACCGTAACGACCTTATAACATTTTTCTTTTTTCAACATTCAAAGTGCTTTTTTTATTCGATCCCTTAAAATTTATTTCTTACGTTTCCTCCTTTACGCTTCTCTCATCCTCAGCCAAAGTTTTAGCACGCTTTAACACATTCGGAATGAGGAAACGGAACTCGTTTCGTGCAATTTTCATGCCGCCGCGAAACTCTCGCCCAGAAAAGGCCGAGAGTCGCGCACGAAGATGAAGGAACGGTACCCTTGGGATCCACTGTGTCACAGCTGTATCAAAAAATCTTGACGCTATCGGTACACGCTGTACGTATCTTAGAGTTTCGTCATTTCCTCAGGACACGAAAACGTTACTCACTCGTTAAAGTGACTCTCAACACGGATAAAATGAAAAAAGTAACAAACCGTTTTTGCGTCGTAAATTTCTGCTGATCTTTTTCCTGGTTAGAGATTGTTATTGCCTGTACTCTTCTGAAATTGCACGAAGATTGCTTTAAAACGTGCTCCTTATCAACAAGACTCACGCAATAACTAATGGCGGCAAAAATATTTTGTTATTGAAGTAGTGTTTAGCTTGACATAAATTTTGTCGCAGTAATGTCGTTTATATTTTTTTATTCCATGTCATCTTTTAGATCTTGTTATATAAGTTTCGCGGATAAGTTTCCGTTTCGTTGAATTCGTTGTGCGTATTTTATCTTAGCATCTTATCTTTAATTATTTTGACTTATAGTTATCTAAAATGTAGTTCGTTTTTTAAAGAAAATTTATCCATCTGGGTTCTAAAACTTCAATTTAACCTTTTACTAAAACTTGGAAAAGTGAATTTTATCTTATAAAAAACTTTATAATCTTCATTTATTTATTTATATTGAATTAATTCTTCTTGTAGAGCAAGGGTGGGGAATCTTTACCACATTGCGGGTAAAATAAGTGGTGGCTAATCCTTCTGGAGGCCGTAGTGGTAGTTGCCAATGCTTTGGCGAGCCTGATTCGTTTAAATTGAAGTTACTGAGAGATTATAAGGTACCATATAAGTATTTAGGATTAACATTTCAGTATTAAATGCTTTATTATCATTATTTGGATTAAAAATGAGTTTGTCTTAAATGTTACGGATATCTTTGTCATCACTGCTTCGCGGGCCACACAAAATGCTCTCGATGGCCGCACGCGGCCCGCGGGCCGGGGGTTCCCCACCCATGTTTTAGGGAATTTACTTTTTTAATCGCTCAAATTTGATGAGCCCGGTTACACATTTTCATACCATATTAGATTTTATTTGACTTTAAATTGTGATATACGAGGACGACTGCGTTTTTACGGTACAAACAATCGAAATAAATATGAAAATGAACTAAACTGTGATATCTTAAATAATACGGCGTTCTATATGTTTTTTTGCAAAAAAAATATAATTTCCGATATAAAAAGCCATAGAACGAATCGGCTCAAATGTTTGCAGGTACGTTTTTTTTTTTTGCTAATTCGCAACATCTCGTTAATCACGAGGCGCCATTAAGGGGGGAAAGGACATTAGGAAAACACACGCTACTCACTAATGCCGTTCTCTGTCTACTACAAGAAGAAAAGAGAGAGAAGGAAGGACTGCCTTCAGTCTTTTAATTCTTTTCTCCCCCGAGGAAGAAAAAAAGTCCAAACTTTTTTAAACGACGAAAATTTCGGGAGATATAAGTGAGAAATCTAGATTTTTGAGCGGGTCGAGGGAGTGAGAAAGGAGTCGCGAGGGAGAGCACGGAATGGCTTTTGTTATGCAAGAGGACGGAGAGAGGGAGAGACAGAGAGAGGGGGGGGGGAGTGGGAAGGATTGGAGGGAAATTGGCGGGGAAGAACAGGGTAGAAATCGGCAGAGCATGAGTAGGTTTGAATAGACTTCGGATGATGAGGTGAAGGTAGAGGAATATAAATAGAGAGAGAGCCGGGAAGCGAACTGGGAACTCCTTCCTCCAAGCTCGCATTATTTTATTTTTTCATTCTTATCTTTTCTTAAAAATGATATTCCCTCCGCCCCTCTTCAGCTCCTTTCTCTCCTTCTTATCCGTTTTCTTCTACCTATTTTATAATGTAGACTTGGTCGTTAGGCAAACGGCTTTAGGCTCCCGGGGAAGTCCGTATAACCTCCTCCCTCGAAACAAAAGAACGCCGGGAAAGAAGTGAGAAACGCGCTTTAGCCTCGCACCTGGGGACTTGAACTCCAGCGTTCCCTACCCACTCTTCTCTCTTTCTTCCTCTCTGTATCTACCTCCGTCCTCCTCCTCTGCTCAACCATTCCCCAACTCTTTTCCCTCCTTATCTCCTTATGGCTCCCATAGGCCTACTCCTTTTCATCTGCTCCATCTCTACGCCTCAACTTCGATCTCTCTCGCTCTATCTCTGCCCTTCATTTCTTCTCTCTCCTCCAACCCTCCATTTCCTCCCCGTTCTCTCCTCGTTTCCTCTCTTTTTTTTGCGACGCTATCTCCGTTTTCGTTCCATTCCCTTCCCGTTCTCCACTCGCCGTTCCTTTCCCTTTTCTCTCACTCTCTCTCTCTCGCGTTCCTTTTCCGTTCCTCTCTCGTTCCTTCCCCGTTCATCTCCCGTTCATATCTCATTCCTTTCCCTCGTCTTCCGATTCATTCCCGTTCCATCCGTTCGCTTTGGATTCTCTCCCCGTTCCCATCCTCCTCGTATCATGCACCCTCAAACTTCTCTCATATAACTCCATTTCATCTTTTATCTCCAGCCCTTCCGGAATTCTCGGGTTATTTTCTCTCTCTCTCAATTTCGATGAAATCAGAAAAGGGGGTTTGGCGTGTAAGAGCGTTACCACTGCGTTCGTTTCTCCTCCTTTTCGCCGCCTTTGGTTTTTAACCTTCGTGGTATGCACGCCTTGGGTGCGATATTCCTCCGGCGGGCTGAATTCTTTCCCCCCGAGAAACGCAACAACCGCCTCTACCCACACCTTCTCCACCCCCACCATTCCTCTATAGCGGGGGAAAATGGTAGTGTATCAGGGAGTATATCTCCTTGGTCAATTTTTCTCTCTCCCTGACTGGTTTTGTGGTTTGTAGACGTGGTGTTTAAGCGAGAGGCAGTCTTAACCCCCTCTTAAGTGATTTCTGTTGCGGTAGTCGGGTGGTTTCCATGCTGCCAAAGTTGAAGGAGAACCGATGTGATGTATCTGGTAAGCGTATTCCACTTTCCCATCACTTTCTCGTCATCTTACTAGGGTCGCAGTGTTTAGGCGATGTTTAAGCCTGAGGATAGAACGAAGGGTGTTCGAAACTTTTAGGGATAAGAAAAGTTTGATTTTTTCCTTCTTCTCATCCGCTTCTTATTAAGTGGTGGTTGTGAAGGAGCGTAGTCACGAGTCAGTGTTTTTTGTGCGCCATGGGGAGCATTTTATTGGGCTTGCTGGTGTTCATTTTGAAAGTTAGCTTTCAAAAGAAGACAAATACATGTCAAAGGTTCGTTAAATATTGATATTTTGACAGTTTTGTGGATTATAAATCCTGTATGAAGTTTTCCTTTAAAGTACAGGGTGGTCCCTATGTCCCAATTGGTTAGATGAAGCAAAAATGAAAGAAAAACAAAGTAAATTTTTAAAGTGTCTAGAATTATGAACTAATCATTTAAAGTACAAAATACTTCCACCTCAGTAAATTTTCTAAACTTCTGTAAAAAATATGAGGTACTTTGAATTCTTTTCCATTTTTACTTTCTCCAAAGTATTGTGATCACGAAAAGAATCGACATCGAGATTTCAACGGAAATACACGTTTTTAGGTCTCTAGAACACGTTTAGACTATTTTCGTAATGATGTCTTTGTGTGTGTGTACGCGCGCGAGCGTGTGTGTGTATGTGATTGTGGGCGCTCTAACTCAAAAAGTACTTGCCATATCGTTACCAAACTTCATATATAACACTTTAGTGTGAGCACAAAGAACTGTTTAGTTTTTGGACAATAAAGGTTAACCTGAAGTCGAGGTTTATGCGAAACCCGATTCGGTTTTTGCGATATTTCTCCGTTGAAACATCATCATTGTATATACAATTCTATACAAAGGTTATAGAGAATGTTATTTCCTACAACTGTGATTTGAAACAATTTTCCATAGAAGTTATTGTTTAGGAATTATTTATAAATAATTGGTATTTTCGGTTTCCGTCAAATATCTCCTTAAAAACGTCGTAATTGGTCATCTTCATGAGGATCAAAGTTGTAGAGAATAATATTTTTTCCAAGTTTTGTTTGAAACAAATTTTCGTAGAGCCATCCATTTTGGAGATATTTTGCTATTTCTTAATTTCCAGTATACAGCGCCACCACCATGTAGCGGTGAATTCTGTAAACATATTCAAAATATACCTAAGCTATGACGACTGTATTCTTTTACGGTACGATACGAAATAGTACTTTTGCCTCATAATGCCATTCATAATAATTTAAATATCTACACCCCAAATATGGAGAAAGTCGTGTTGGCCACATCAGATTTTTACTTCATCATAACCAATTGGAACTTAATGGTTATACTGGGCTTACAATTATTTTAATTTATTTAATTTTACATGTGACATACAAAAGTATAACACGGATAGTTAAACCTTATCTTATTCGGTAGAAATCTAATCTGATATTCCAAATGAAATATTAGACTTTTTTTCTCTGTCTGGTAAAATATGTGTGCTTTTGCTGTTCGATATTTTTTAGGGCAGACAATGAAAATCATATTTCAATATAATTACTGAAATATTATTATTGAATAATTAATCAGAATATATAAACTTCATATTAAAATGCTTACAGAAAACAATGCGGTTGAATTTGCATGTTTTATCTCCTTTCGGCGGCGTAATTCCAACTCATTAAAATAATAGTCCGCCATAAAATTGTTAAACATTTCATTTTACGTACATTTGCAACATTAGTCCATTTCTGGCGATTATGCCGAAAATATCAAATCTGATAGCGAAATGGATATTCGTCATGTGCTGTGCCGGGCAAAAACTACTGTTTAGCTATTCCAAAAGACAAAATAAGTAATCAATGACATCATTAAAATTTGCTCCGATGCGATTCAACGTGTGGCAAAATATCTGTTGCGGAAAACAAAATTCTGTTTTTGACATGTCATTCCAGTGACCCGGCATACATGACATCGATTTTTTTGCGGTTAAAAAGCTCTCTATGAATTTGGGGCGCACATGTGCCGTCCTGCCTATTATGGCAGTTTATTTGGATAGCTCGTGCAACGGATACGACTAGACCTTACCCTCTTGCCGTGACATTTATTCTCTTGCTTTCGAGTTTTTACAACTGTCGAAGCCCAAAGAATTGTTCTTAGGGCGATATCTATGGATGTTGACGACGTTCGGACGTTTTTACTCGCGTGATGCACCATTTAGAGAAATTTCAATTTAATTATTAATGACTTAATTTTTGGTATTTTAAACGAATTTTTACCGATGAAAGGAATTATGTATTTGAAGAATACTTGTACATCATTATAATTTTATTTTATTCACGAAATTTCATTACGACATTAATAGATTAGGTGTTTAAACAAATTATTTGAGTTAATTCGTGGCATGTGTTGTTCTCGCAATTTAACTTGAACAGTCGATAATTATAAAAACATGTCAACGCAAAATATACAACTTGTAATGCTGCCAGTAAAAACTTACCGCTGTCTTCAATCATATTTAGTTAATTTTTAAGTTTCCAACAAAGCTGTTGCTGTTCATTAAGTATCTGTATTGACATAAATCTTCTAAATGCTAATTTTTGTATAGCTAATGATCAATTTGCTATATGTTTGCTACAGTTTTTGTAATGGCGAAAAACCGGATTCCATTGAAAGCAACTCTGATAGTGAAAATTGCTATAAAAACGCAAAGTCATTATGACTTTTGGGAATGATATGTACAGTTTTCTATAGCACCACTCTCGTCGGTTAATTAATAACTAATACGGAAGAGGATAATTTCCTAAGTTACCTTGATAATATATTTAACTAGTTATTGAGGAAATACTAAAAAGACTGACTTAGTGGCCGTCTGCTCGAATGTACCTATATGCTAGTCTAAGGATATGGTTTTCGCCCAGGGTGCTGGAGGCCTCGGATTCAAATTCCGTACCAGCCGATTTTTAATCGAAATATATGAAATATTTTTGTATCGCACAAAGTCCATGTTTTATTATTTAATCGTTAATTTTTGTTTCTTAATTCCGCAAGAACGTGGCAAACTCGAATTTTTAAACTCTCTATCTGGAGAAACTTTCATTTTCTGGCTTTAAAATTTATTTATGTTAATGTGCTCGTCTTTTGTTTGCCTTATATTATGCTCACGTGTGGTCTCTGACGTAACCTTTTCCACGTACCTCACACACGAGCACACACAATTTCGCTTCATCTGGGCGGAAATGAACATGATTCTTGCGTCTCAAATTTGCCGGCCGGGTTAGACTGGTTGGCAGTATGCCTGCCTTCTATCCCGAAGGTCGCGGGTTCGAATCCCGGAATCCCGCTTCGGGCATGGATGTTGTGTTATATGTTGATTTGTGTCTTTGTCTACTGTTAACATTTCACTGTAAAATGGCGGATACACTGTATGGGAAATTATGTATAAATAAAAAATACAGTAAAACCCCGCTATCCGTTGTTTCGCATATGCGTCGCCAATCAATTAATGAACACGTTTCGTTATAAGTTGTGTCGCTTCGCATATACGTTGTTTGTGAGATACTAAAAGCAAAATTTCAGAAATTCCAATTGCGGTGCATAAAATATAACTATAACAATAAAAACCTTCTATTCGGCTTTTAATTTCATGTTTATTATTATTTATATGAATTAATTTAATTTCATGTTTATTATTATTTATATGAATTAATTTAATTTCATGTTTATCAATTCGTGTAAAATCATAGAATAAACATTTGCTGGCCATGTGTTTGAGAGATCACGATGGGTTAGGTCAGGGGTCGGCAACCCGCGGCTCGTGAGCCGCATGCGGCTCTTAGAGGTATGACCTACGGCTCCCGACGCCTACTCTCCCGATTAAAGCGCACCAGACGACAATGACGGTCTCAATTGATAATAATATAATCGTTCTCAGTAGAAGGATCTAGTATGGACTGTTGAGTAAAAAATTCATTTTCAACTTTCTCATTTTCATCTATAGTCCTAGATTCGTTTTCTGAAAGTATCTCTTTATTCGTTTCATTTGTATGTTTACTTATATTTCCATAGAATAAAAACGTAAAATATTGTTTTGTTTCTAAAGTTCTTTTTACGAATTATCTCCAAAACATCATGGTATGGGTATGTGTGTGTGAAGCTTTTAAATAAATTGATGTCATAAAATATGGCGTGATGGTATTTATTACGTATTTTTTCATTATTCATGCTCTGTGCCTCATCTTATGTTGGATTCTATACAAATTTGGAAAAAATGGCTCTTCTTGCCAAAAAGGTTGCCGACCCCTGGGTTACGTGGTTCACAGGATACACGGGATAAAAGGGACTGTCCCAATTTTTATGACGATGTGTAAGAACCTATTTCTGAGCGACAGTCAGCTATAAGAGAGCTTTGTGAACAGTTGTGTCTGACATTTTGTGTGTTTACGTTTGCGTTGATATATCATGATATATTGGATATACTTTGGATTGCGAAATCTGCTTGAAAATTACCTACTCTAAAGTGCGTATCAGTGTACGTGTAAGTAAAGAAACAATTTTTGTGCTCCATCACACTATAGACAATTATTTTCGGTGATTTCTGAATTTATTATTGCAATTGGTTACTCGTTGTTACGATTAAATGTACGTATATTAAACCCTAGTAGCAATGAGTGGTGAACACATAGTGGTAACATAGTATGTCCAATGTACTGTATTGATATGTATTATTTGGGAAACAAATGTGTCACAAAATATCCGCCAGGACATTTATCATATTTCGTATGGTAATCTATGTTTCGATATACTTATATTGTTTCGTTATAAGTCGCATTTTTCAGGAACGCATCTCCGACGTATAGCGGGGTATTACTGTATACACAAAACAAAAGGGATCAAATAAATAATAATTTTCGCAGTATGAAACGCAGCGATCGGCAGTTGCCAAGTGAGCGTCTGACTCAAAAGCACTCACTGAAAATCCCTTTCCATGTCTCTTATTTTTATTTCTCTCTTCTCTCTCCATTTAACCTTTCCCTTCCAGTAACTCATTTTGTCCAAATTGCGCCGCATACTCGGGGCACAATGGCAGTTCCGACGTCATGATTCCGATATCCTAAGAAAAAGAAAGGTTTCTTTTCCACAAAACGATTTGGGCATAGGAGAAGGAAACAGGAAAACGGGGATGATATAAGGATGGAGACAGAGTGAATATTGGAGGAATAGAGGAGAGGGAATAGATACACGGGAAGGAAGAGTACATACGGAGACGTTTTGAGAAGTTTAATCGAGAAGGTGTTAAAGAAGTTACAATGAAGTACCTGTGTTAATTGCGGCGGACTAAGAAATGATTGTAAAATACTAGTGAAGTGCTGGGTTCCGATTATATTCACGAATGAATTCATTCCTTCCTATTAATCGGAAAGGTTGAATCGATTAACTTGTTACGATTAGTCATATGAATCGTTTCAAACAATTTTATTTAATTTATTTTGTTGTTTTTATAGGTTTTCCATGTAATAATTAAGAAAAAATTAATCAAATGTTATATACCTTCATTATTCCACACTATTCGATCAGTCTGTAAAGTTTTGGGCAGAATCTGTAATTTAGCTGGAAATACAGTTCTGAGGATGAAACGTCTTGAGGAGTGGGATAGCCGTTAAAATGGAATGCGGCCCGCGGGTTTCGTACGGAGCCTTAATACGGCTCGAGGATCTGGCGCAGCTCCCCCATGCGCCAATCTTATTGTTAGTTTGTGTCACTTGATATAGAATGACAAGAAAATCCCGTTTAGTAGATATCTCGTATGGATATTTCAAGCAGTATGGTGCTGAATAATGGATTCTAAGAGTATGACACGCCCGTGAATTTGCTGAAAATGTATATATGGTAGCATTCTGAATTAAAGAGAGGAAGCATTCCTGTATAAGCACGAGGGAGTTGATTAATGGCTCGAAATTTACTAAAGATTATTAACGAATGCTTAACCTTCGCATGCGTTGAAGTAGGTACCGTCAAGGGTCGACCGCGAAAAAGAAATGGAAATTAATTGAATAAATGGAGGGAATGCTAGGAATGCCGTCGGGTTGTTTCTCCAGGAAACATTTACTATGCGGGAGTAAACGGTCGCGCTATGCAAAGAGGCCCGGAGCGGATACTGCGATAACCGCGTATCGGATTTCGAGGCAGAAAACCTGGTCCGGAAGAAGAAGAAGAAGAAAAAAAAGTTCGATAAAACGGACCTCTCGCAAGGTCGTAATGCATCTCGTAAGAGGGCAAATAAAAATCGGTTCGGATTAGGGGCCGGAATGATAACCGGAAGGGACCGTTAGATTTTTCGCGGGGAAAGGGGACAGTTTTATGAGTCGAGAAATTTCTGGCATGTTGCGTAAGGAATTTTTGAAGAGGAAGCGTGGCTTAGAATGGGCGATTGGAAGATCTTTTAGATCGGGAGAAGTCGGAATGAGGATTTAAAAGGGGTAAAAGAGAATGTGTCGGGGGTTAGGCAGGGAGAGGAATGCCGTGGGAGGATGAGAAAACAGGGAGTGGGGGGGGGGAAGGTCAGCGGGGATAGGAGGTTGAGGGTTTCCCGGAAAAGGGTAGGTATACGCCAGCTCAGCCAGCAATCCCGTGTCCCTCCGGTCCATACCCAGCCATCACGGATTGCTCGCACGTCTCGGGTAAGAATTGGTGGTCCCTCCCAGCCTACGGAGCTAACCTCCCGGCACGCCCCCTCCTCCTAACCCCTTACCTCCCCAACCCCCATACCTCCCTCATCCTCATCCACCCAACCTCTTCCCTCCCCCATCCTCCTTCACCCCTTCCCCCACCCCCATTGTCCCTCTTAAAACTTCCCTCTCCGGCCTCCTAACTCTCTTATCTCCCTCTTTATCCTTCCTTCACCCGATTCCACTATTTCTCTCAAGTCTTTGGTGATTAAAAAAAAGGGACTTCTATTCTTTCCACTTTCTATCCTCTCTCTTTCCTTCCATTTGTCCTGTGCTCGTTCTCTTAACTCTTTTAGCAGTCTTTTTAATCATTAATTTTTTTCACCGGCCTCATCTCCAATTCCCTCTCTCTTCCAAATTAGGCCTGTTTTATTCCTGTTCTTAAACCTTTACGGGAATTCGGCAACCAATTTAACAGAAGAAATTCGACGTTTTATTCGCACTTCCTTTAAATATGTATCTTTGCTTCGTAATCAAAGTCAACGGTGCAAATAGATAAAAACTTAAAACGTAGATAGTAACAGAATGAGAACACCCCAGTCTTGTAACAATGTTATGCCCATATGCGCTACGGAATGGGATTTTCCAGTGAAACGAGGTTGTGATAATTATGTATATCACAGTTGAAAAATGTTTTAAAATTGAAATTTTGATTTGGTGTAATAACTCATACGTAATGTTTCGATTATTACGCTCGAAATAATACTATACTTAATCCTTCTAAAGCTAATAAATCACTGCAAGTGTGGTGTAAGCCAAAGCATCTTCACATTTAACAGATTAAATTTTATTTTTGTACTATCATCCATCTTATCTAAATGTGAGGAGATTCTTGTACGGGAGATATGATTCCGAGATTTCTGAGGTTTATCCGAAGAGCTTATTGTTGCTAATACTTCTGAATTATGTAAGAAGATAATCAACGGCATGGCGAAGTGAATTGGCCAGAGTGCGCAGTACTGTTAGCGTTGTATAACACTCCCTACATACATACATATATGTATACACATACATATGTAAGGAGAAATAACAAAATGGATACCGTCTTACGCTGATCTCGTAAATAACAAATAAACGAAAAGGCTCTTCTTTGGCGAATCCCTCCATTTGCTAGGAATCCATACTAAAAATCACACCAGCCATTCTCCTATTCTTTTCGTTCTCCTCTTCTGCTTTATCGAATATATTTTCCTCCCTTTCTCCTGAGCAAAGCTGGAACTTTCCCGAGCGCCTCCTTCAACTTGTTCTGTCTCCAGAATACAGGTCTTTATATGAGGGTGGTGGGTCCTCTCTCTCCCTTCTTCCTTTCCCTCCCACGCCTTATAACTCCCTCACTACACTCACGTCCTCTCTCTCCCTCTTCTTCCCCTCTCCCGTCCCTTCCGTATCGCACCTTAATTGCCCTACCGTTCTCCCATCCCCACTCGTAACTCTCACCTATTGTTCAACCTCCGCTCTGCTCTCATGAACTCATCTACTCTTTCTGACCAATCAACCTTTTATCTTCTTATACCATCATGGAGCGGAAAATAGAGATAGGGTCAGCTGCTGTGCTCGGTAAAGGTTTTTTTTTCGATCCCACCCACCCACTTCTAGCTCTGTCTCTCTCTCTTCCTCCTCCTTTATTTTTGGAATTTGCATCGAATTGCCAATTTCGCAATTTGCATACCTTTGGTGTAATTAAAATGCGGTCATTTCCTCGGCTCGCGAATTAAATGGATGAGTTTGCGATTATTTCTCGATTCATTATATGTATGAATTATGAATGCTGAGATTCCAGTTCATCACGCTTTCTGTCGCCAATTGGTATGACGTCACAGAATGAAGCTATTGCAGGTAATGAAATAAGGAGTATCACTTTTATATAAAGTCTCCGGCTGAATATTATTCAGTGGGAGAATTTCTGGATCGTGTGTTATTTGAAAAGTCAGCTAATCGAATAAATAACAAAATTTGACATTTACATAAGGCAATTATATTTAAATTAAAAATGTAGGGTCTCTTCTTCAAACTACAAATAAATACAATAAACTGAAGGTGTAGATCAATTCCATGAATACAAACATTTTGCGTTTCTAATACGCATATTGTTTACAGTCATGTATAATTCTTCGACAAATGTTATAGCGGTTTCTGAACGGTAGAAAACTATTTCGTAAGAATTTTCTTGCAAAATGCGCCCAGTCTTCCCAGTTTCTTCCTCGCTTAGGATCATCCTTAAACTTGCAACACAACCTTTTTATATTTCATCACATTTCCTCGTTTTTTCTCTCCCTTCACTTTATACTTTATCTCTCTCTCTCTACGTATCACCGTATTCTCTTTTTTCCCTTGCTCTTACACGGATTCCCTTTTACCAAGTTTCCTCCAATCCGCCGTAATTCCTCCCTTTAGCTTTTTCTCTCGCCTCATTCTCAACAACTTCTTCATTTCGCTTCGTCTTATGCATTGCTTTTTCTCCATCTTTTCATTTTATTTTGACTTTCCTTATTCGCGTACACACAGCTCCCGAATATTTATTAAATTCGACTTGTCATTACGTTTATATATTTTCTCTCTCTTGGTTCTTCCGAATTTCGTACATCTCGTGTCTCAAAATTTTCACTTTTAGTCCGTGCTCCTGCCAACCTTGGACGGCAATCATCTTTTCCTCTCTCTTTCAGCCATTCCGTTTCTCATCTCGACTTTCACGCTTCCTCTCACTTTCATTTCCCCTTCCATCCACGGCGAGTGTCTTTTGTGTTACTTACTCCATTTTCCTTCTACCCTCTCTAAACTTCGTTTATCCTCTCTCTCTCCATCTCCCCCGGCCACTTATTCTTCACCTCATTTCAATTCTTTTCTTTCCTACGTTTTATTTCGTCCCTTCGGAACCTCCATCATCTTATCTTCACCCTGCATGTCTCTTCTACCCTGTTTTTCGCCGCCTCAAGTCAGTCCCCTATCCTTCATTCCCTTTGGATTCTCGCCTGACTCATCACTCCATTGCGTTACCCTCTCTCACTCTGTTCATCTCACATTCGCAGCTCCTTTTATCTCCTTCCCTTATCCTTCCTTATCCTCTCACATCATCAGGAACACACTCCTACACCCCGATATCTCTCACTCTCTCTCTCTCTCTCTCTCTATCCACACCCTTCCTCTCTCTCTCCCACTCTCTCTTTTGCTCTCCTGGTCCTTTAGGATCAAACCTTTCCTCCTTCCACCCGTGGCCTCTATCTCTTTCCTTTGCCTTTTCCCTCCTTTTTAACCTCCCGGGTACTTCTTTTAAGCCTCTTTTCTTTTTCTCTCCCGTTTGTTCTCTCTCTCTCTTCCCCCTCCCTCGGGCCCTCTTCCGCCTCTGTATTTTCACCCTTTTTCTCTCCTCTTTATCGCCCAGCGCTGCTCTTCCACAGGACGCGAATTGCTGAGAGTAGCTCAGGGGCTATCATAATAAACCGTCTGACACGAAAACGAACGAAATCAGTGGTGACGGCTTCGGTAAACCGTGCCGTTTCGCGCCGTCGTGTTTTGTCAAGAGTTAAAAATATCTAAAATAGTGTATAGATGCTTCTTACATAGGATACTAGCAGACGGTGCTTTATTTCTGCATTTCAGCCTTTCTGGATAACTGGGTAAAAAACAAACCGCTAATTATAAAATTTTAATAATTAAATTTAATATTTTTGCGGTCGTGTCGGAAAAACCCATAATCTCGCGTCGATTTACGTGCTTTTCTTATGAGGCATTAATGGTGAAAAATGTGCTCCCAAAAATAGGAATTCTTACAATTTTGGATTTTTCACGTAAGTTATGACGATAACCCTATCATCGTGCCAAAGTCGCTAGCCCAATTAGAATTGTCTTATTATTTTTATCCTCGTATGGGGAATTAATGGGGCAAAACAGGACCTTATAAATGGTAAATTTTATAATATAGGATTTTATCCATCGGTTGTAACAGAAAACCTTTCATCGTGCAAATTTCAAGTCTGGCTCATATGGAACTGCCTCGTAATTTTTGTCCTCGTATGAGGCAATAATGGGGCAAAACAGCCCATAAAATTGGCTTTTAATTTATCGACTCGCGAAATCTCTCCTAGTGTGGAAGTTAAATGTTAAACGTGAACTTATCCGTAATGCGTTATTCGAGGAAAAATTGAGCTTATTTTAATGGAACAAAAGAAACTGGTTTAAACTCACGCTAAGAATGTTTTGCGTTTTTTTTCAATGAATCTATTCATTCCCATTTAATCGGCAACATTTGGAAGATGGAAAATTTAATACAATAAATATACCTAAATTGGTTATAATATCAACTGGAATTATTTTATTTCAGTGAAGTGTTTGTTTATCTTGTAAATATCGCTATATTTTCTTAATGAGGAGTTCACATTGTCAGATATGACTCAGTTTTAATTTCGGTAATTTCTGTATCTTTCTTGTTTAGGTTATTATTTTGTATAATTATTATCCTCAGTTAATATCACGCATTGAGTAGTTTCTCTTGCTAGTATTCTTCTGTATGTATGTTTTTTTATATAAATAAGAGTGCTTAATTTGTTCTTATACATATATTCAATCAGAGAACAAATGAATCAGTATTGTTTCCTAATTCGAATCCTTCTTCTCCTCAATCAAGTTCTCTTCCTCATTTGTCTTCGTATTTCTCCCTCTCAGCCTTTGTATTTTAACATTTCTCCTCCTTTCCCCTCCCTTTGTCTCACTCTTCTCCCCTCCGTTGCTCAGACGTTCTCACAAATGGGCGGTCAGCATTTCCTAGAAGGCTGACCTGACTTTCTCTCTCTCTCTCTTCTGTCCGTGGATGGAATTTCTGAGGACCATCCATCGATTCCCGGTCCAAACCTCACACCATCTTCCCCTTTCTCTCTACTAACTTCTTTTTCTTTCACCCCTAACCTTCCTTCTCATTCCCTCTCTCTTTCTCATTTACTTGCTTTGTATCCACCCTTCGTCGTCCTATCTTTTCCGAATCGTCTTTCTAAATCTCTCCCCATCTCTTAACTTCTTCCCCTTCTTTTTCTTTCGTCATAATATATTTTACGCCTCTCTCAGGATGTCTCTTTTCTTTAGTGATTCTGTTTCGCTTTGCATTTTGTTCAGGCACCCTTTCCTGTTCATTGCCGTGGTAGAATTATTCGGGTTATTTGCGTGACGTAATCCCTGTCGAGTCCGACGTTGTTTACTCTTTAATCTTTCTTTATTTAAGTTACATTTCCAAGAAAAAGTGCTTGCGTAGCTAATTCCATTTCACGAAATATTTGAATATGATGGTAAATTAAATTAAACCTGCTCGTCTTGTTGAGAATGTTTTACGTAACATATAATTTTGTTAGTTTACATTAATATTTAAGAATATTTTCTGAGGTAATATTTAACGGAACAATTCTAGTAATTCTAAATTATGATTAAATTATCCCAATCTTCCCGTTATTATTAATCAGCTGCGAATTTGGAAGATTTATTTATCATTTAGTAACTGAATGTCTAATTTGGCACTTTAAAATTCTTTTGATTTCTTACTTATGCATATTATGTTTTATAGAGTTGCTGTTGTTTATATTTATATGTTTGAGTAAGAAAACCGTAACTTTATGTCGGAAGGCACCGTCTTTCTGTCGTAATATGAAAGGACTGGAGGCTACTTATTTCTTATATCATCAACATTGCAAAGATTATTGACATTATTAGTAATTAATTTTTTTTCTATCTCTTTCGCGACATTTACGTTAAACATATATGATAGAATATTTAAAATCGACCTATAGCAAACTATTGAAACAAATGCCTCTCTTATGAAATTGCCCGAATCCAGATCTTTTATTACTGCTGACCAAGAGATGTTTTCCTCATTATATAGCTACGTGATTAATCTTCGCAAATATCCCCATTTTTTTATCACAAGATCTGCTCACTTTCCGTTTTATTCTCCCTTAAAAATACTGTCAGATTTCTTTTCCCGGTCTGAATTTTTATTTCCCGTTTCGTAGGCATTTTCCACCTAAACGTGCCCTACCTTTACCTACTTGGCGCTGTCCGACTCCGGAAGATCCTTCTTTCGCTGTTTGGGAAAACCTCTCTCTCCCTCCCGTTATCCCTTCTTACTCTCTAAAAAAAATGCTGATCGGGGCGAGTTATGTGCCTTTTTTACTCTTTCCTCCTCTCCCTCAATTTCCTTTTTGAGGCTTAATTCCAAAATTTCGGACTCCTTCGAAAAAGAAATGCCTTTCATTATTCTCTCGAATGAAGACTTCGGCATTGCAACTGAGATATTGCTCTCTCTTGAATTTGAGGAGAGGGGGTCGGTGTATATATAGTTACTTCACCTACGTTTAGGGGAGGTCAGTACAAGTGGAAAATAAAGAGTAATCATTTTGCGCATTCTCAATAATAATGAAGTAATGGACATTTGAAGTTGATGGAAATAAGAAGAAAAACAAGTTTGCTGTTTTACAATTTTTATTCAAGCAATTACTCATTACAATAATTACACAAAGTGGCCACCATCTTCTCTTAGGCAGGTTCTTGTTCTCTTTAAAAGAGAACTTGTTGCTGTGCGAAGCATAACGCCATCCATTTTGATCTGCACTGCAGCATCGTTGATGCGGTCTGACAGGTCTTCTACAGTTTGCACTTTCGTTTCACAAACAAGGCTTTTCATATGGCTCCAATAATAATCTAAAGAGATCAAATCTGGCGACCTTGGCGGCCAAGCTCGTGGCCCTCCCCGGTAGATCCAGCTACCTTCAAAACGTTTAAGAATAGTCTTACACATCTTGTGAAGTGTGTTGGTGCACCGTCAGACTGAAACCACATACCTTGTCTAACCTCAAGTGGCACATTTTCCAGAAGTTCTGGTAGGCGGTATAGGTTTAGGTATCTCTCTGCAGTTAAACAATATTTCAAAACGAGCGGTCCAATAAGTCTATTGTCAATAATCCCGCACCAAATGTTTACAGAAAATGTGTTGAAAATGAGTTTTGTTTGCTTCATTTGGATTCTACAAGGACCATGAATGGCAGTTTCTACAGTTTGTTATTCCGTCCCTAGTGACATCGCCTTATCGCTAAACAAAATTCGTGGAATCAGCTGGTCATTTTAAACGACCCAGTTGCAGAATTCCATACATGCAGGATAATCTTCAGGCTGAAGAGCTTGCACATCCTTATGGTGAAACGGATAATAACTGTGACGGTTAAAGAGTTCTCCATACACTCATTCGTGGCATGTGGGTCCGTTCAGATATTCTACGAACACCGGTGGTTGGACTATTGTTCAACATCTCGAGTATGACCTATTCCTCGTCCACTGTATACTGTATGAGTTGCTCACTCTTTGGCTTCGGAAATGCACCTTTTTCTCGTAAATACCTGTGCACGCAAGAAAACACTCGATAATCAGGTGTTCGCCGATTTGGGAATCGCCTCTCGTATTATCAGACAGCTGCTGCCGCGTTCCCATCGCAGAATCCATAAACAAAATGAATGTCGGCATACTCTTCATTAGTGTACATGGACATTGGTTGCTTTTCTTCTTTCTAGTTACTATCGCATGACCTTGTGTCGACCTGTGTGCTCAGCAGTGTTGTCAGTGGTTGCTTATCTTCTTTCTAGCTACTATCGCATGACCTTATGTATACCTCTGTGTTCGGCAATATTGCCAATGGTTTATTCTTATTTTCATCAACAACTTCAAATGTCCATTACTCCTTTATTTTTTAGAATAGGTCAAATGATTACTCTTTATTTTCCACTTGTAATGCCTTCCCCTAAACGTAGGTGAAGTATCGACCTCGCGTCGTGGGACACCCTATATATACAGGGTGTTTCAAAAAAATGTATACACATTTTAATAAAGAAAAATACCCATAACATAATTCATAAAAGGTCGATATTTGGTATGTGCAGAATCAATAGTTTGTGACAGATGACGAACTATCGCACATGTTCAAAATGACCACCGTTAACTTCTAGGAATTGTTGACAGCAGCGAACAACCGAGTGACAAACGTTCACCAAGATATCTGCTGGGATGGCTGCGCACGACTGTTCAATTTTATGCCTTAATTCTTGGAGTGTTACTGGTTTTGTGGTGTACACTGAATCCTTCAGGTAACTCCATAAGTAAAAGTCAAGTGGAATTAAAACAGGCGAACGTGGGGGGTACTCAACATTCCTCTTCCGCCTATCCACCGGTCTGGGAATTTGTCATCACATCAGTATGGAAATGTGGGGGTGCCTCATCTTTTTGGTAGTAAATTTCATCATCGACATGCAGCTGAAGAATGGCGAGAAAAATGGATACCTGAAATATGTTGAGGTACTCAGCACAAATAACTGTCCCTTCAAAGAAGTACGGTTCCACAATGCCCCTAGATGACAAACCATACCAGGCTGTAAATCCTGGTAAATCCATTGCCTTGACCACAGGAATTGTTGGATTTTCAGAAAATCAGTACACGCTATTATGCTTGAATTTTGCCTCATCAGACCAAACAGTCATGTCCACAAACTGTGCATCCTCATCCACCTTCCTTTGAAACCACTCACAAAACTCAGCTCTGCGATTAGGATCGTCTTCAACCATTGCATATTACAGCCTCGGCACATAACATTTCCACTCAGCAGCTTTCAGAATCCGGTGTACACTTGCCTTGCTGATTCCATCGCCTTACAGATTTTTTGGTGATCGTGTGAATTGCTGTAACACCATAGCAGAATTTTCTCCACACGATGACCGAGGTTACCAGATAGTGCTTGTACACCTCTTGCACAGCACCCTCAGTCTCAAATTTATCACTAATTCTTGAAATTGTTAGTCGTGCTGGAGACTCAGTTGCAAATGTCTTTTCACTTCACACCCATTCTCGAATTTCCAGTACGACTTTAAAATCAATTTGCATTGTTCGAATGTCACGTAACCTTCGAGATGTTGTATTACGCTCTGGATCATGGGTAAGGTATTTCAGTTTTTAATTGCGACTAAGGCCAACTTTTAAGTGCATACCCCATTACTTAGAGGCACACTAAATTTTGGTTCCACCATGAATACGTGAAGAGGAATTCTTTATTTAAATGTGTATACATTTTTTTGAAACACCCGTGTGTATATATGTGTATATATACATATATACCTATATACATATATATCCTTGGCGGCGAAGAAGGAAAAGAGGATCGTGTCCTAATTCGCCGTTTTTTTTTAAACGTTGGCTGTTTTTTTACGCTCCGTTTTTTTTCCGAGGTCTGTCTTTTTGGTACTACCTTCGAAGTAAAAAAAAAGATTTAGGCTTTCCTTGTAGAATGTTAAGTTCGGTTATTTTTTGTCGTTGTTTTAAAGTGGAGAATTACTACTATGTTCCTTTGTTGTTCAAATCCCTACTATCTATTTGTATAATCGTTTGACTTTTGCTTTTTTATTATTGAAATGTTATTTATGAAGGTAACTTTGCAGCGGTTAGAGTAAATAGGCCAAGATAGGTATTATGTCGCAAAAAATCGTTGTAATCAGAAGTAATTATTCAATTAATACAAACTCCAGCAAAAATTAAATTCATTAATTTTAGTAACAAAACTACCTAGTCCTTACTTGCTTAACGCTTTACATTAACTGTATAATGCTGTTCTTGTTAATTTAAACTCTCTCAATCTACCTTACAGACATAAAATACTTCAGAAAATTATCCTTTATGAATACCATAGTTTCTGGCGTAACTTAGGAATTGTTTCATGATAAAGACGGTGTATTTTTCATTACTTTATCCTATATGAAAATTATTTCTCTTGTCATTGCAAAACTAACAAAAGTATCTTCGAGTGTGGAATAAAAGATATTTCAAAACCCGAGAATTCATCACGTGGAAATCGATCCTTAAATTTAATTTAGGAACCATCCTACGGACCTATTCGAATTGATCCAGTAACCACTTTAAAAAAGTAAAGAAACCTTCGTCCGAATGGAAATATCTTGGACTCCTATCAAATCAGTGGAATCAAAACGATATACTCAAATTCTTGTTGAATCTCAATCCGGCCCTCGTCCCGTTCGCCCTACGTTTCCCATTATAGGACCGCTGTCCTCTAATACTCGTGGAATTCACTTCCTCCATTAATTAAAGCGACCTTCCCTTAATCTCCCCGCCTTCCTGCTACCTTCACTTTCCTCCTCCCGCCCTTCCTCCCTTTTGCCCAGCTCAAAATTCTCCCATCTGTTATTCCCTCCCTCCCTCATCCCAACTCTCTCTCTCTCTCTAACTCCCTCCTCCTCTCTCCCGGCGCAGTCAGACTCGAAATGTCCCAAATTTGTTCAATCTCCGTCGGCCACCTCACTCTCTCTCCCCCTCAATCCCTACCTTTCGCTTCCACAAGTTCCGCGCTATTTTGTTTCTTTTTTTTAAATTAAAACGTCAATCATTCAAGCGAATCAATTCACGTTTCCCGCCCACTCATCGATCATCTTTCTCTCTCTCACTCCACTTTATTCCGTCGGATCTTTTCCCCGACGCTCAATCGGTTTTCACTCCGCCGTTTCCAATCGATATCAATTTGTTTTTTTCTCCATCGGCGAGATTTTTGTGTTTGCGGATAAAATGTTTTTTTTGTTACTTGTCGTAGGACGGAGTGTTTTTTTTTTTGGATCGTGGGTGGTTATGTGGAGGGAAGACCCGATTCTGTTGTTTCTTTTTTTTTATGGGAACGCTTTTTCCGCGTCCGATTTGATTCAAGAGAGAAATTCGTTTAAAAAAGTATGCCTTTCGATTTAAACGAATATGTTTACATTTCGATGTGCATGCTCTTAGGAACTTTTTTTGTGCGATCGCGTTATTATTGCATCCAAGGAATCCTAAAAATGTTATGTTTTTATTTGTCAGACGCGGGATGTTTTTATAGAGGAAGTGTTAGCTTTTGTTGTATAGATTCGGATTTAACTAAATCTTGAAAAACCGTTTTTACCGTGTTGTTCTATATTTCCACGATCCCTTTTTCCTCGCCCGACGTGTATTCGATTGCGGAACAGTACAACACGGAACGCTTTTGTGAAGCTTAAAGCGGAGACTCGTTGACATCACCTCTGACGGGATTTGAATGACACATAAAATCAAAATTGTACGGAATACCTTATAAAATTCTCTTTGGCTTGTTTTTAATCGACAAAAATATTTAATCAACATTCATTCAGGACATTTTTTTCAGAAGTTTAGAGCAATACATAATAAATTTGGAATTGGATTGAATTTTTGGGGAATTAATTGGGTGCCTGGTTATTTTTTCGTTTGATAATTATCCGATTTGTGGCAATGATTTATGTTAAATTTTTAGAAAGTCGCGCATAAATTTTATTGGAGAGTGGAATTACCTTTTCATATATATATATTTTTTAAATCATAATTTAAAATTGCGGTAATGTTGTTTATTATGATTATAAAACAGTCGTGCATTTTAATTCTTACCCAGCTGTTATTTAATTTCATGATAGGAATAATGCGTTTTTTAATTATTTATTACCGCTGTTCGGGTAATTCTTACGCTGCAAGTTTGGCCTTTGCAATTTTTGAGTAATATGTATAAAGTTCTCCGAAATAGTTTTACTGTGCTGTAAGTTTGAGAGTATTTTGAAAACTGTTTTTGTAATAATAAGTTAGATTAAGCATAATTAAAACCATGTTTTATATTCCCACCTTAACTTCCCTCGACGTAAACGAGAGCGCGCTATCAATTCTTTTCGGATAATGGTACATGTTCATCAACGTATTCATCAAAATCATTCCTTATGACAGTTCCTTCTCCATTTCATTTTAGAAGATGCTGATTTTACCTCTTCCTCTGCTCTTATATCCTGTCACATATCTTATTTTCCACTCCTAATGATACAAAACAGTATGTATTTCATTAATATCTCATAAGTTACGCAAATTTATATATTCCGTAAAATTTCAAAGAAAATAAATACCAGATCAATAATGCAAAGCTCCTCTAACATACACGAAACTGTTCAGGAAAAGACGATTCACCGAAGGGTGCCAAGCGTTTGGACGAACCGAAGCAACTGTTGAAAAAAAGGCTATTTCTTTTGATAATATTAAAACATATTATTTATATTATCGTTGAATTCTCCTAGAAATATGCTAATGCCTTTTGCCGAAATGAAAAACATTCGCCCTTTCATTTACGGTACGAGTGTTTGGATTTTGATGTTTCTGTAGAAGCTTACGGTGAAATTCTCCTAGACGTACTCCTGTAAAATCGTAGAAGTGCAGGGATAGAGTAGGTACTTCCCTCTCCTAAACCACCAATCCACTGGCCACTTTCTGCTTCAATATTTTTACGTACCATTTGAAAAGATCTCGAGTATTCCCAAGAGTACGCGTACCTACAGTTGAACACCACTGGTATGAATAATAGAAGACGCTCATGGAAATGCGTTCAGCAAAAGGGCATTGCACCAAAGAAATTTTAAAACCAAGAATTAATTCAGACGAGAATTATCGATCTCACATTACATCGAAAATCAAAATGGCAATCTAGTCATTGAAATATTTGTAAAACGATTTTACCTCGCACTAACCTACTGTCGTTTGAGAGAAGTAGTTCGTTATTTCCAAACAAAAAGTAATTTAAAAGCCCTTTTTTAAATTAATCAAACAAGAATATAAGTATTTTTTTTATGTAAAGAATGATGCTTATTTAACGTTCATTCACGTCGCTGTTTGGCTAGTAAATATTTTGTGCATATAACATCATTTCGGTGCGTAATAGAGAAAAGAATGGTCCGCACATTCGTTACAATATTTGATTGTGAGAATCCCTATCGTTAATAACCGTGCATTACTCCAGTTTCGCATTAACCTTAACCTAATTCCATCTTCCTTTACCACACTCATCTCCTTAATCGCTGTCATTATTTCCTACCCATTCCCTCAGGACCTTCCATCTTCTGCTTTCTTATCACATATCTTCCCTCAATTCCCGAAATTCCACTCTCTCTCTCTCCCTCTCACTGCCCCGCCTCCTTTGGTCCCTTTCTACCCGTTTCAATACTTACCTTTGATGCCTGATCGAATCTCTCTTCACCCCCCCTCCCCCCCTCCTCCCCTTTCCCCTCCTTAAAAGGATAGAGCCCTCTGGACTTCCACTCTTGATCTCGTTACGGTGAAAGGAGCATTCAACTCGAAGCGACGTAGCCTTGTGGGTTTCCGAACGCGGTGCCACCGCTGCGACGTGCACCACGATTGTCCAGAGGAATAAGGGCGATGGCACAGGGAAAAGAGGATTGGCACCGAGTTTGGAAAATGGATAAAGGATACAGTGAAAGAGAGATAGAGATGGAAGGGAATGTGACGGAGGAGAAGGAAAGAGAGAGGTGGGGGAGAGATAGATAGGGAGAGGAGGGGGGAGTGGAGAGGTGAAAAATTGGGGTAGAGGAAAGCGAGAAGGAAAAAGAAGGGTAAAGAAAGGAAGCGAGTGGGTGAGAGTTGAAGGTAGTGGAATAGAGAGAGAGAGCGAAATAGAAAGGGAGAGAGGGAGGGAGGAAGTGAGAGAGAGAGAGAGAGAGAGAGAGAGAGTGAGATGGATAGATCGCCTTTATTAAGGTGAGGTTAGGACTAGAAAGACTATTTCTACTTATACCCTAGAGAGGATGAGAGGCGGTGAAGGAAGTGGTGAGAGAGATAAAGAGGAAGATATACGGAAATAAATACGTGTGAGAGAAATAAATAGGAGGTATAAATAAATAGGAGAGAGAAATGGAAGAGATCGAAGAGAAGGAGAAGAGGAAGAGTGATAGGAAGTAGAGTGAGGGGGAGGACAAAGGGAGTGGAAGAGGGCAAAGAGACTGGGAAAAAGGACAAATTAGTTATCCAAATAAGATGACAGAGGGTTAATTTGAAAAGAGTGAAATAGTGAAGGATAGATATACGGAGAAAGAGATGAAAATGTTAAAATAGAAGAGAGTGTTTGAGGAAAATGAGGAGGATAGAAGCATATATAGGTGGGTAGGGAGGCACGTGTATAGTGAATAACGGGAAATAAATGGCGAGGATAAATAGAGGTGGAGGGCAGATAAAAATAGCTATTGGAGAAAGATAAGGATGGAAAGAGTTACAGAATGATACAGAGAGGGTTGGACGGATACACACGAAGAGAAAGATAGAAAAGGAAGGGGAAGGTAATGTAACAGGAGTCGAGGTCCGTTTCGGCATGGCGTAGTGGGAACGACGGTGTGAGGAGGTTGAGGTTAAACAGTAATGCCGCAGGCTTTTTCGGCGGGAACGGAGGCAAAGAGAGGTAGAGAGAGAGGGAGATGGCAAAGGTGTGGGAAAATCTCATTCGACTGATGTAGGTAGGTGGGTGAGGGAGGAAGGAAGGAGGAAGGGGGGGGAAGAGAATAAGTGAGGTAAAAGAGGGGAGTTGGGGGAGGGGCCTTCTGCTTCCACGGTCTTTACTTCCGGCGGCAGTTGCGTCGTCGTAGAGCGCGGACGTGTTCCATCATGATTACTCTCGGACAGAAGGGGACCGCTGCCTCGCAAATTGCGGAAAACCTGGGAAAGGGAAGGATGAATGCGAGGTTAGGGAAAGAGGGAGGGGGAGGGAGGGAGGGGTGGGTGGGGTGTCGGTTTAGGGATGAAATAAAGGATTATTTTTTTCCTGTATTTTCCCGAGCGGCGGGTCTCTTTTTCTGCTCGACGTTTCGAGAGCAATTAATTCGTCGATTGCTATTCTTCTTTTTCCAAAGGGGTGCTTTTGTGCGTGTTTTGGTAGGTATTGTTACGTTTTTTTGATTGTTTGACAGCCGAACTATTTAATACGATACGACTTTAATTGGATCGTGATGTTCCACGTTGACCTCCTTGGTGTTGAAAAGGTATCATTATTAGGTTTATTGGTGGTTTAATGCGTTGTAGCGCGGTCGGTCTGAATGCTTATATTTCCTTAAATACATTTTTTGGTGTAAACGTTACTGTGGGCTGTATCTGATTTTCGATATCCTCAGAATTGCTAATGATTTTGGCTTTTCCGTTTTGTTTTAATCGTTTTAATTTTGGTGGATTTGATCAAATAGAATCATCAGCAATTTGTCCTTCATATTCCCATTCGTACGATTATTGCTGGCTCTAATGGAATTATAACCACCAAGAACACAATATACTAATCATATATTGGTTTAACAATATCTGTAGTAACAAATCATCAACCGATGATGTCTTATGTTAGTAAAACTAAGAACTTGGGCTCGTCCGGAAGATGAACGTATCACACCAAAGGTCGGAATCATACTGCTAGTTCAAGAGGTAATGGATTTAACATCTTCAAAAAGTAAAAGAAAACATCGGTACAACATACATTGTACAGACTTTATCATATACTTATGCGTCGTTTAGTTATCTTTAGAAAATGAAAATCGTATCAGCCGGTTTTTAGAAAATCCAATTTTTGTTGAAGTTGCCCAAGAAAAAACTAGCCTTATATTCATTCATTGAGAAATATGAACTATGTAGTATTATTGAAGACGTAAACTCAAGTAACTGCGAAATTTGATCAAAATCGTTAGAGCCTTTTTGAGAAAATCAAATTGTTGTTAAAAATGCGTAGAATAAACTTCCCTTAATTATTCAGCAATGTCAACCATTTCTTCATAGCCTCTGGTCTGTGTGATGAAATGCCTAAGTACGGGATTTCATTCATTATCGCTATACCGTTTAGGCTCTAGAGCCAGTAACAGACAGACGGCATTGCGAGAACCATTTTTCCGGATTCAGCGACACCTAAAACGTATATTTCCGTAAAAATCTCGAGGTCGAATTTCTTCGCGATTACAATACTTTCTCAATATACTTGTACTTCGTATTTGAGAAAAAATCAAGGAGAATATATCTATCCCGTGTTATTTATTTTCTGTCATGTACTTCTAGAATGAATTTCGCCAATTCGATAGACGGGATTTGTGGAAATAGTGTTCTGCATTTCATTATATGAAATTGATTTATTACGTCAAAATTTATATTTGGCATCAATGCGTTAGCTTTCTTCTTGGTTATTTGTGGTTTGTTAGTTATGTTATTGCTTGGATGGATATTGTAAACTCGTGGTTAGTGGTTTTACTGTCTTAAATGTGGTTAAATAATGTGAAAATTCTCCTACCTTTATCATTCTAGAAAAATGATATACTATGTTGACATAGTAAAATAAAAGGCTCTCCAGGGTTTTAACTTTTTTACCCTTTTGTTTTTATTCTAATTTTATGTAAATGTAAAATAAATTTACTATCATAAAGATTCTTTCTCCGAAGTATGCTGCTTTTTAAATCGTAATTATTGGTTTACTAAGGGGCTCCAGCTGCTGCTCACCAACCCGCATTTCGCTCGGTATAGAGAGATTAATATTTTGCAATGAATTTTCATGCATTTGTCGTTAATTATCCAAAAGTACTATACAAAAAAATTATTGTGTAATTATGCCCTTTCTTACTTTTCCTCGTCTGTAGTTCCCTGAAATATTGACTTTGATGTCTTGTAAGGAAAATGTCTTGAAAAGCCAACGTATAGTTGTCCATGAATGAACATTGACTGGTGGGCCTATTTGCGTTAATAAACATTAAAAGTGTAGAATATAATCATTTTACTTACAAAAAAGGTATGATTTCAGTATTCAATAGGCGAAGGAAGATTAAATTGCTTTGGTCAATCGTTTTAAATGCCTCCCACACGCAGTTTTCTCAATAATTATCAGTAACTATGTACCAATAAATATGTATTAAGATTGACTTTATCTACTTGAAGGCTTAATTGACGCTAATTGAATCGGAGGCAACAACCGTCGAATAAAGTAAAATCGAAGAAAAGAAAGAATTAAGGTATTTTGATGAATGAAGGAAAAAATCCTTACGCTCTGAAAAATCGATAGCACTAGCATCACGCATAGTGCATTTATAATATAGAGAGAGACAAAACAGGCTTAAAAACTTTTGCGTACATAGGTCAAATACTTTTAATAGTTGCTTTGGTTCATCCGAAATTTCATGCACAATTTTTTAACAAACCAGTTGGTATAACCATTTTATTCATTAATATATGTCGTAATAGTGGAATTTCTCTTAGTTTAATTTTGTTGAGTGGCGTTCAGTGTGTTCATGTATCATTGATGTTTATTTTTCATATTTACCACCTCATATCATGTACCTTATCGTAAATATATTTCCTATAGGAATTTTCCGTTACTACAGGACGTTATATTTCGTTAAGGTAGTGTAAAAAAATTCTAGTTTTCGGAATTGGCGACATGGCAACTAGTGTCTGGCCAGTGCAGAAAAATATATTTATTATCTAAGTTAAAAAAAGCTGGGCTCGTCCGGGATTTGAACCCGGGACCTCTCGCACCCTAAGCGAGAATCATACCCCTAGACCAACGAGCCACTTGAACGATGAAGATAATTTGTTTTTAGTGGATGAAAAGAAGGCCATGCCAGCTGTGAGAGCGACTTTCATCGCCGGGAGGATAATGCCGTTTCGTCTTCCTTCGCGGTTGAGGCTCTAAAATAAAACCTGTTTCGGACCGGCGCGCACCTGACGCACTTCACCTTTAAGTAGCTTTCGTACAATCGACATTTTATTGTAACAAGTTGCCAACCTTATCTTATTGCCCATTTTTGGGCACGTTTCGCCTCCAATGTGAGCGCCCATTGTCGTCGGTCTGTCCGTCCGTCCGTCCGCATGTTCGTTCTCGGTTTCTACCGAACGGATTTTCATGAAATTTGATATTAATGGCTTACGATTAAAGGTAATAAGAAAATCGCAAAAATGTATCACATAAGCCAGTCAGGGGTACCACTTTACTGGTGACAAAAAATGAACTTTCCGTCATATCTCGTAAAGCATTGGTTGTATCGAAATATTTTTCAAATAAAACTGGTAAAACTGGTGAATTAGAGTATTTCTTTTCCTATACATTTTTATCGTAGGAGTAGCCATTATTAAGATAATCAAACAAGAATGTCTTCATTCGAGTTGAACTTTGAAATTTTCTTATATGGTTACTTCTTCATTGTCTCTAACATAAACAATCTCACAAACAAACGTTTCATTTCCTTACGCGTGCGTGCAATATTTTTAAATAGGAAGAGAATGGATTATTTATGATGAAGAAAAGGACTTTAAAACCCTTACGTACGGGTATATCCTTTCTTTCTAATACTCCATTGCACGAAACGCGCCCATTTGTGATGCGCTGTACACTTTTCTAACTTGTTTAAAATTCTACCTGACAACTATGAAATCCGTTGGAAGCTAAAATGTCTGGATTTGTCAGTTGAACATTGGGTGACCATTCTGTCCATTCCTTTTGTTATCTTTTGTTTTATTTGTCTCTCTTAACATGTGTTTCTGAATACACAAATGGTGTATGCATTCATAATGAGTAGAAAAAAACATGCGTAGCATACTCGGAAATAAGCGTATGCTGGTGAACAAATAAAAGACGGAGCCATTCGTATTTGATCCGCCTACCTTTATGTCAGCAACGAAGTAATCTTGAATTTTCGCAAGGTACATTCAAATGACACTTCCACTTACACAGATATTTTACATTCTATAGTTAAAAAGATTCCGATTACCATTATTAAAATTTTAGTATTTTTAGTTCTGTATTTGCTGCGTATCTTAACTTCAGTAACGACGATTTTAATGACAAATACGTCACGGCATAAATTGAGCCAGCCCAAAAATATAATCTTTTAAGTGAATTTCTTACACAACGCGCTGGGTTGTCCTTAAGGATCCACGCAAGATTTAATAAATAATTGGACCGTTAGTTTGCGTAATTATCTCCGACTGGGTTAATTTCAGAAATCCCGGTATGTACGGAATGATCATTGCTATTTTGGGATACTCTCGACCGCGATGCGGATGCCCTCGATGTGCCTCTTCATCACTCATCGCCTCTCCAGATATATATCGAAAATGATTCGAAGCCGAAACGGCCGATCAATCACACTACGTGCGGAAAATGCTCGTGTCACCGATTAGGCCTGGGGTTTCGCCCGGGCGTGCAGTGGAGGGAGGGAAGAGGGAGGAAATTAATGAGAAAATCGCCCGCTATACCTTCTTTTGTTTCCTTTTACGTCCGTCCTACTTAATCCTCTCTCCCATCTCTTCCTCCGCTCAATCTACTGTTATTTCTCCTTCCCCCCCAACGCTCTTTTCTCTTTATTTCCTCCCTGCGTCAACCGTTTCTCTCGCTAGACTCCATCGTTTCCTTTTGCTCTCCATCAATCCTCTCTCTCACTCACTGTCTCTCCCAGGCCTCTTTCGCCCCAATTTGCTCGACAAATTTTCCTCGTCCCCTTTTACCCCGCCCCCACTCTTAAAATCCCCCATCACCTATGTCAATCTCTCCCCCCGTATCCCTCGTCTTCTCAATCCTCTTTACTTTCCGTTACTCTTCCCCGTCCTGCCGAAAACTCTCGTACCTTGGCCGGTTGCCTGTTTCCGAGCTTTCTCTCGTAACGAAAACCCAGCAGAACAACGTCTTCCTCCTACTCACTTTACCTTCAACGCCTTCTAACCTTGTATTCATGCCAGGCTCCTGTTTCATAGCTGCCCTTATCAGAGAGTTTGCCTCTTCTACGCGGGGGGTCTTGAGGTATTTCAGCCGCACGTTCGGACGTGTCAAGTGTAGGTCCCGTGCACGCTTAAGATTATTCCTCGCTCGCAGAGCTAGGTTTATTAAATTAAGGCGAGCGTAGATGCACCGCGGAGAGTAGAGATTGTAATTTTCGGAGAATTTGTCTGAAATTGGTGCGTCTGATGCGCATTTATTGTGGACGAATTCTTTTTTTTTTTGGCACGGATAAAAATACAGCAAATGTACGATATCAATTCTTGTTATTAAATTTATTCTGACGTATTTATTTTTATTTTCATTATCTCTTAAACATACATTTCTAGGCTGTTATACAAGGAGCTTTTAATTGGTAACGAAGACAATCACGGACATTCATTATCGTCGCAGCATTCGAAACTGCGATCTTGGTATTGGGCGATAGGCACGTTACCCGTTCCATCACTAATGCGGTGTTAGACTAAAATTACCACCATATGAGTTGGCAAAAATGATCACGATACAAAGAATGGCAAAATACTATACATGCGATAGATATTTTTATGATTAAACCACATTTGTCCATTGCCGTTCTCCTTTTCTAAATCATTTTTAAATGCCTTAAATGATTTTCAGGACCCGTATCGACAATTATTACAACAGTTTTACTCGGGTGATTTTTTTTAAAGCTGAAATTACTTTTCCGCGATTATTAAAGCACTGTAAATTAACCCTCACCCTCATTTCTTTATCCGTGTTTGACTTTATCTTCATCAACAACCATCGCGGCCTTTTATCTCTTCTCACGCACGGCCTAACGGTTTCCCTTACCTTCTTTCATCTCGCTAAGAATTTTCCTCCTCCATCCATTCCACCCTCCGCCTAATCAAACAAAGTCTCCTTGTAATCTCTCTCCGTCCTCAAGTTTTTCCACGGCGTTTCATTTTCCTCTCTCTATTCTCCTTCGGAAAGCCTTAAAACCCTTAAGACTTCATCTCTTTTCGTTCTCAACATTTACCCTATCTCCCTTATTCTCTTGCCACTTCACATTCGCCTCTTTCCGAACTCCTCCGCCCCCGCTATCAGCTCCCTTAAAAACCTTCCCTTGTTTTAAGCAACCCCCAAGGAAAGTGACGACCCGAAATACCCGCGAAAGGTTAGCTTGAGCGAGAGTGACTCTGTTCCTCTTGTAAATGATGTTGACGTTTAACGGTTGGAAGGAGAAGAGGAAAGAATGAAGGGGTTTTGATGGAGAGAGGAAGGGGTAAGGGGTGGAGAGGGAGAAGGAGGTGTGATATAGGGGGGGCGGGGCATTGTGTAAACGAGTGTGGAGAGGAGGGCTTTTAGAGAGGTAATCGGCGATGGGTGAGTCTTTTAAAGTGCGAAGATAATTAAGGAGTTTAGAAGAGAGATGGGGAGTTATGAGGACGGGGTGGGCTATAAAGTACGATAATTACGTGGGATAGAGGTCGATCTTAAGTTTATTGTCGCGTTATGGCCGTGTGTTAAGCGTTCGAGGGGATCATAATGTTTTGTGTCGCCAGGGTTTTTCGTTGTTACAGATGGAGCTGTTACGCTGATGGGTAAAAAAAAAAACAACCCCGTTCCGAAACTGATCGGTTATCGACGGTTTATGTCATTCCATACGTATAGAGCAAGAGTCTCAATCTGGAGCTCGCGGTGCTCTTGAGACATCTCACACTTCTAAGAAACATAAAATTGCGCCAGCGAGCACCAGGTATTTAATTTGGTACGTTTTTTCGCCCTAAACATTGTGTAAACACAGTGATTGCTTTGGATTTGGTTGGTTATTATTTTTGATTATTCCTAATTTTTGAAAAAATACAGTGATATTCTTTTGGTGTCATAGAAATTAGCTTACTACTCGTCCGTTGAAAAGGTTGGCAACTCCTGGTACGAGTTTAGAATGAAGAATTACTAAAGCTTAAGTTTTTCTTTCTTCTATGAATGGATTGATGAAATGTTGGGGAGGTTTGGGTAAATTCGGATTTAAACCATGCGATCATTAAAAGTTCAAATTTTAGCATAGATGCTATGCAGAAGTTTTCAATGACATAAACAATAAAATAACTTTAAGAAATATATGGAAGAAAATAGGATAGAGCTTGTCCTAAGTAAAGTTTCAATTCAGGAGACAACAGTTTGAGACAACTCTATAATGATATATTTTCAGGACATACGATAAGTAATATTTAGATATAAAGACAATTGAATTTGTCCTATATAAGAAGTTACGTGGAAGCGGTTTAGTTTGGATTAGGAAAGGCGATTAGAAAGAATCCAAATCAAAATCGAAATAAATAAATAAAAATAAAATAAATTCACCATCGTGTTTTCAGTAGAAACGGTTCGTTTATTCATCTCCTTTCATCATTAGTATATTGTTTAACCTGTTGCGATGACTTTCACAGTAATGATCAGGTGAAAACAAGGCATAAGCAATAGGAGGAAAATGTATTTTAAACGAAAGAAGTCGATAATTTCGGAGGCCGCAATAATTATGCGAACTTTGGTGTAATTACACGCGATGGCGTATCTTCCCCTTTATCTGTACGTTATATACAAACGAGTTTCCTCCCGAAAAATATGTTTTTCTTCGGCCCTTTTTCCCCCTAGCGTTGACTAACACTGATGTATCCTTCCCGGCCATTCTTGTCCGCCCAGTCATTAAAACATCGATAAAAGGGCAGAAAAAAAACCGGTCAACCTAGAAAAAAGAAATACGCGCCGGAGCGCAAAAATTTTAGTTTCAAACAACCCTTCTCTTTCATTCCCTTGTTTTTTTTTAACCTTAGCCGATAAGCATTACCTCTCTCTCCACTTCCCTCTCGCTAAACTCCCCTTTTCCAGTTTCCCCAGTTTTTGAACACGGAATGATTTGTTTCCCGTACCAGGTGGCGCCCCAGCTCATAGCGACCTTTTGATGTCGAACCACGGTACCCTCGCGACGAAGTCCGTAAGAGCTAGAGGGGTGTGGGTCTAGTCGCATTGTTTTGGTCTCTGTATTTCCGTTTGGAGTTTTTTTTTTTTTTTTTAACCTCTCCCGACCTCGGTAAACGAGGGGAGACAGATGCCCCGAGCTCCCGATCTGACAAGTAATCAATTAGTCTACAGCGGGTTTCGGAACGGAGTTTGGAAGGAAAAAATTAAAAATGTTGTAAAAAAAGGCATAGATCTTTCTTTTTTTATACTCTTACTGTACAAGTGCATGTTTCGCTTGACAAATGCTAAGTCAATACGCCTAATCCGGACGGGCCATTTGTCAGTCATTTTTGCAACGGCGTGGGCGGATGATTAGGTGGGCGGATGTTGACGTATGGAAGCAAAAATGGATGTTTGGAAAAGCTTGAGCTAAAAGCGATGTTCTTCATTGCAAAGAGGCAAATGTGAATTTGATGTATGTAAGTATATATTACTCGGATATGTATGTAGAAAAACGTCCGCAAAGAAAATTCACATAACCGTCATCCACTCTTCTAATGATTCATTTAGAAATATTTGTGAGATCTGTAGGCAGATACTATGTCAAAATGTAACTTAGCTCTCATTTGCATCCTGTTCCACATCTTTAACGATATTTGAAAATGGATCCAAAGCTCAACTATATAATTTTTTCAACTATAATGAACGGTTAAGTACATTTGCTTGAAAAATTCCACAATGTAACAGGAGATATGTTTTAGGTTTATTTTAGTTTCTTATCAAACTAATCCCAAAATGGCGAATTTACTTGAGAAGTTCAGTTCTAAAAATCATGCGTCTCGTAAGAGTTAATTGTTTATCGTATTAGGGATTACAACACAAATATTGCATCCAACTTACGTCAAAATCTCACTAGTTATGTATCTGACCGTATTTTTTCTGCATCCGGTAATCATCTTTGGTGAGAGATACAATAAGATTGAAATTTAACTTTAATTTAATAACTTGCGAGGGATTTTTTTTAATAAGAAGAAACTATTGCAGGGTTAATATAAATCGGTAAACGTGTATGCCGATGTGATATAATCGTCGACACACGTTTATGGATTTGCACCATTAAAAGCTGCAGTGAGGTGGTGTGATGGATGAGAAAATGATGAGAGTGGGTAGAGATATCTCTAGTTTTGCAACGTTACTGCGCGTCATTTGTCCCGGCGAACTACTGGCTACAGAGTTTGAAAATGGGGGAAAAATCCGGTTTCCGAAGAGGGCGATGAATGAGCTTCCACACGGATCGTACGATTCAGAGAACACCGTGCCAAGTTGACCGATACTGCGATTTGAAACATACGAGTTCAGCGCGATCGTTAAAATGGCCACGATGACAGCTACATACAAATGTTTAATGATCGAGAATCGCTCTAATAACTGCGACAAGTGATTGCAATCGTACGTTATTGCTTAGATCGATATATTTAACGACTTCATGCGTACACTTCAACCCAGAATGCGCGATAAAAATGCTCACTTATTTAAACGTAGTACTGAGCAGACTTAAATATTCTTTAAATGGCCTGTATCGGCGGTTTTTAAAACTATATCACTAATAAACGGTAAAATTGTGAATGTAAATTATTTATATTATTATATTCCGATAATTGAGTACAATGTGGTGTTGACGAAATAATTGCGATATCGGTAAATATTTTTGGATAGATTTTTCCTTAGTTTCAGTTTTAATTGAAACATTTAATGGAACGATATCACTGTAGTCCTAATATTTTAATTGGGGTATTATTTTGTATTTAGTCAGCCAAGTATTAATTTATTCTATACCAGTTATGGCGAACCTTATATTTCCCGCGTGCCAATATTACTGAAATTGTCGAATCTTTTCCGCCTCGCGTGCCACAAAAAAGACAAGACATAATAGATTGAAGTTTTTAACCATTAAACTAATGTTTACAATAGCTAACTAAATAGCACAAATGTTTTTGCGGCACTAACTCAGTACAATATATGCTTTGATTGGTTTTCGCCTTTCGTTGTTGTGTCAACAAAAATCCTCTCGCGTGCCACTTATGGCACGCGTGCCATAGGTTCGCCATCACTTCTATACAATGAAATTGGTATTTTTCGTGCCAAACTTATGGAATCAGATTTGTATTATGTCGACGAAATTTCAACATGTTTTAAATAATGCAATTGATCTATAAAATCATTAAATATCGTCATGGCAGTATTCAGTATTGATATATAAATGTAGATCAATTGCCATCTATACTATGACCAGCAAATAGTAGCTTTCAGGCTCGTTAATTCACATGTACATATATTATAATCATTTAAGCCGACGAAATGTTTCGATTAATTTTTAGATCATTGTATGATTTAAAAAAGGAAATAATGGAAGATAATCGGCGGTACTATTTCTAAATTGATGGCATGGTCGAGTTTCTGGGCGACACGCCACCGAACTCACCGCTCCTTTCTCCTCGAGAATCGTAAACAGACGTTTGCGGGACTTGTTAAGTTAAAATAAATAGGGAAGGAGCTACTGGAGATACGAAACGTCCCTAAAGATTACTCGTCGTGGAAGAGAGAGGGAGACACTTTCGGATGAAGCGGGAGTTACGACGAAACATTAACCGGCGATTACCCGCGAATTTTGCGAGCCTCTTTATCCGCCTCCTTCCGTCTTTCGCAAATTTTACTTTCGCGTGGAAAATTTAACTTCTCGTGGTAGAGGAGGGTGCGGGATTGGGAAGAGGTAAGGTAATACCTCGAGTCGAATGGGACACTCAAAAACGGATCTCAATCAGCCACGTTTAAGACCTTCTTCCTCTCTCAGCTCGCTGCGTTCGCATTTTACCTCGCTTCTCCGGCTCATCCTCCGAACGAAAGTCATCCCTTACACTCAGCCAACTTCCCTCTCTCTCGCTCACACACGCTCGTTCTCATCCCTTATCTCCCGTTTACTTCCCTCCCCTGCATCCGTCCCGAGTCATCTCCCGAAAAAACTCCCCAAACACACCCTCCTCAACGATAAAAAAAGGTGCTCTCCGCTTCCTACGTTCCCCTCTCCTTATTCTCTCTCTATCCGAGGAAAAGCTGAGCGGAAGACGCCGCGCTCCTCTTTAGGATGTGGATATGATGGGAGGAAAGAGGGTGAGAGGGAGGAAGAAAGAGGGAGGGAGGGACAGGTAGGAAGAAGTAGGAAGAGGGATTAAGGTAGAGAAGGATAGAAGAGGAATGGGTGGAGAATTCCAAGGTTTGAAGGGAGGAAAAGATCCCCACTTCCTTTTTTTCCGAAGGCACTCCAGGAAAAGGAGGAAAGAGGTTAAAAGAGAGAGAGATAAGAGGAGAGGAAGAGTAGTAGACCTCAAACATAAGGTCCCATCGTTTCCTTCCTCTTCTTCTCTTAGCTCCAATATCGCAGCGACATACCCTTCTCAGCTAACCCATGTGGAATGGAAGACCTCAATTTCACTTCTCTCTCTCTCTATCCCCACCCATCTCGTTTCCGTCTTCTTCCAGTTCTAAAACTCTTCAAAATAATAATAAAAGCGTTTGTGGAGTGGGATGTTAGGGGGGGTAGATCTAACTTCCTACACCTCACCTCTCAATCTCCCTTAGTGTTAGAAGCCAAGTCCCGTGCTGTGTTGAATGGTATGGGGATGGGTTTTGTAGGGGGGGTTGAAAGAGAGGGGTTTTTTTTTTGGGAGGGATGAATTCCGAGGAGGTGAACGAGTTTGATGGTTGGAGGGTGAAATTTTTGGAAATGTGGAAAGTTAAGCGAAGCATAGGGAGGGTAAGCGGTGCGGACGAAATGCGAGGCAGCACGTAAAAGCGGGGGAGTGACGCTCTCAACCGCTTATTGCCGCCCTTCGTGATCCGATCGTGGATTTCGGATTCTTTTTCATTTTATTTATTCTACGTCTCACTCGAAGGGAAAATGATCGATACTCTTACTGTGTGCGAATGTGCTCAATGTCAAAACTACCGTGGACAAAGTAAGAATGGTTAGGTTGGATGTATTTTACGACATGAATCGTGAGGAATTTCATATCCTGTTGTCATATGGCTAACATCAAGTAACAAAACTTTAGAAAACATATTAATTAAGTACAGTAAAAGGCAGTATATGGTGACGAGAGGAAATTGCGCCACATTCTGGCGGGGATTGGAAACACGATAGTCAGTTTGCAAATTTCCAATTACGCTACGTAACGATCGTTTCCACTCCACATGAAGAGGGAAAGGTTAACGGAAAGAATAGGAAAATTCCCATATGAACCTAAAAAAATATTTGCTATGATCCCGAGCGGTTAAGCAATCATTGCCATAATTTTTATAATCTGAATTTAAGAGCGGAAACGTATTTTTATAAAAAGTGTATCCTCAAACTTGAATAATTTATATTTCAGATATATTGTAAAGATTTTGTTTTGGATTATTATGCGTCCAAGTTTTTAATTTAGTTTATCTAAACGGCACTTAGCGCAAATATTATTATCAGGGATACATGATAATTATTTATAAATTATCATTTGCGCTAATAACGATGACATAGATTAACAGAAAGGTATTTATGTAATATAAAACAATTACGTAATTTACGACTCGTGACTTAGAATTTGAAACCAAAGAAACGTGATAAAATATTTGTACATTGATTTTTGGTAGCTGGAGATATGTGGGAAGGATGGCTACGAAAGAATTGCGAGATCTGAGAGTCGGAAAGTAAAAAATTATGGACGACGCATGTGAGTTATGTGTATTACCAAATTATGGCAGTAAGCTGATATTCAAATTTGAATAACTTGTAGAGAGAAAAAGAGAGAGCAGAAAAGGTCCTTAGATACAGATCTTACTTTAAGTCGAACGTCAGATTTTTCAAATCGGCCGCTCAATTCCCCTGGTAGAGATATATGGATAGGCGAAAATAATTCTTTTTCTTTTACGCATGCGTTTATTTTGGGGAATGCGCTCAGATCGTATCACGAATGGTAATAGTATCATTTACGGTTTTCCTGCTTCCTTCGACGCTGTTTTCCACGTTTATGATTCATGATAACATTTTTTTAATTATATACTTGATGCAAAAATTATATTCAGGGTACTCTTGCGTTGGATTAGCATCGCCCCTGTTTGATTCCATGTTTATTCAAGGACCCGACCCATAAAAGCAAAGAATTCTCGGTCTGTTTCATGATTTCAAAGTACTGCCATGATGCCAGTAATAGGAGTCAATGCGTTGAATTTGAACGACGTTAAACTCCGAGATGAATTGGCATCACTTACGCTTCGCTCGCTTCACTCGAGGACTCAAACCCGCGTCTCAGAATGGAGGGAAAAATGTTTTGTTTGCCGTCAAATAAAGACGCTGCATGATTCAAGTTAATCTGTCCCAATTTATCACGCCGAGGTTGTTGTGAAAACTCGTTTTCCATCTTACGTCACCTGACTCCTTCATCCTCTACTGTAGGTACTCCTTACCTCGAATTTTTTTCCCCGTTCCGAAATTCCTCTCGCCTCCTTTATTTCTCCTACTTTGTTTCTCCCTCCCCTTCGTCCCTTTTTCCATCTCTTTTGTATTCTGCGAAAATATTCTCCGTCTTCATCTCATGTGTCTTATCATTTTTTCTTTAAAACTTATTCCACAGTCCTCCTGTCTCGTTTCATACGGTTTTATTTTTACTCTAATATATTTCTTCATTTTCAGCGTTATTTTTACACGTTTCCCCCATTATTAATTTTCTCCTTTTTTCATTTTCGTAGCAGTCATCCTATTCTCGTTTTGCTGTATTTAAATCGTTATTCATCCAAAATGAATGGCGTTAGCTTTCTAGGTCTGTACAATGGATTTGAAATTTAAGGGCGCTTACAGTTAAAGACGTATAAGGATTTCTATTTTAAATCGGTATTATTCTATTTATGGCGATAAAAAGCCTTTAATTTTATTTTACAATATTTTTTAAAATTACTTTTTCGATGACATAACCTTTAGTTTGTTTACACACAATAGTTTACCCATATTATTTTAAAAATCTAGTTTGAAATTTCATCCTATGAATCGCATATTTGTCTTTTTTATTTTCGTTGCCAAGAGAAATACTTTAATCGTCATAGATAAAATTAAAATTCGATTAAATATGTGCGACATTTGTAAGGGATCAATATTTCGTTTATTTGCCGTTAGTCCATTATAAGTTCACAGGCAACTTAAATGCGAGCTTATTAACCGCGGCGACAACATCCACCTACGACTCTTCCGGATAATAATGCTTGAATTATAACTCGAAGGTGATTTTACGGAAGGATACCGAGCTACGCGTCATCGAATATTCCGACGGAGTGAATTATTCATTTTTGCGACTCTTCAGTTCACTCGGCGTGAACGCTTACCCGAGCCTAATACCTCTCCGTTCGTGGAATTTTCAGGGACGCATGGAGTATAAACGACGACATCAGACGTTTTACTGAGCCGAAAATTAGCCGGCTTCCAACGATCCGTGCGTCCTTTTTACGCAAGTACGCTTTTTTAACGAACGCACTAGCGTGACTCGCCCCGTTTCCCTTGCCTCTCTCTCTCTCTCCCTTGCAATCTTAATGATCTCCACCCCGTCCATACCTTCCAAAACCTCCTCCTCTTCCATTTTTCTCCCTCCTCTCTCTTTTTAATCGCCCACATTTACCCATATTCACTCCCTCCCTCCTTTTCCGTACCATTGTCTCAATTTTTATGCGTCCTAGTCTCCCGTAAGGTCCATTTTTTTCGTAAAAGTGCTCCTTTCTCCTTTGGAGGGGGATTTTTAGAGGGTGGAATAGAGGAAGACTGGCGGCGAGCGTAGGGAGAGCCGAAAACGGCCGTACGAAACCCACCCGGCTTTGTCTTAACGTAAAAATAACAGTACATGATAGGTGGCGTAACTTGTCACGATATTAGCATGGCCGGAGGCAATAACTCTCTTCCAGGCTCCTCCTCCTCCCTTACCGATTCCACATCACTCTCCTCCTCCCTCCCACCTCCCTCTCTCACCCAGTTCAAACTCTCCTAGCACCTAGAGTACGAACTCGTGCTACAACTCATCCTACAAATGTTCCTAAAGCAAGTATCCTAGTTCTCTCCCGCCCACTCACCCGCTTTACGGAATGTGAGGAAAAAAAACTTTAATGAGGACTTAGGAACAAGTTATGGACGTCGAATTCGGGGTTAGGGTGTAGTGGTAAATAGTGGAACGCGCGTCGGGGAAAGAGGTTTTTATCGTCCAAGTAGTCGATGGTATCCTTTTTAGCTTCGGTCAACAACTTTTTAGCCTCTTGGCCGCTCGCAAATAATTTTTGCTGTGCCCCTCTCTCTTCTTCCTCCTTTTTCTCGCTAGTTATAAAAAAATCTTTCCTTTTTTTCCTCTCTTCCTCCCTCTTTCTTTTTGGATGGGATTAATTTAAGACTTATCTCGAGTCATCTTTTCTTTTGACACATTCCCTTTAATTTCTAATTATCCTATTTTTTACGCGTCGGAGTAGTAGTAATTAGGTTTTTAAGTGCGTCAACAGCTAAGGTTATTTTGCACCGTCAGATTCTCTAAGAGAAAATCAACATACATCACAACATCCATGCCCGAAGCGGGATTCGAACCCGCGATCTTTGGGTTAGAAGGCAGTCTAACCCGGGCGGCTTTACGCGTCGGAGTAGTATATTTCCGAGTTTTTCCCCCCACTATTTGCCGTTCGAATTTGTTTGCTATTGTATTTATTGCAAGTTTGAGATCACCTGAACGCAGCGTAATTCGGATTTGGCATCAATTTTTTTATGGTTGTAAGGTTTGTGGTTATTCGGTTGTTGATATACGTAGCTGTCACTTGCTTTAGGAAGTGAGGAAATAATATCCTTGTCAATAAAACATAAATGCATTTGAATTCTCCATTCGCTTTTTCCCTTTTCGATTAAACGTCACGGTACCTTTTAAAAAATTTTTATTCGCATTTTCTAAAGGGTCCAAGAAGAATTCATTTTTATATTCATTTTCTATGCTCATAATAATGTTTTCTTTTTTACGGTTTTCGTAGTAAAATCCAGCATTTCAGATTTCCGCCATTTTTTCCTAGCTTCTTTTTGATCCGGAGTATTATATAAATATAGAAACAGTTCCAAGAGATGTATAATTGATTTGTATAAATAAATCGTGGCATGTCGTACATAAAGTATCCATCGCTTTAAATCCCGAAAGTTGATTTTTTGCGATGGGTCGCTCGAGTTTTTTTTGTCGTTTTTCGCACATCCTTTTAGCTCTCGAAATATCTGAGCTGACTTTGAAATACCTATCGGTTTTTTTTATTTCGGCGCCAAATCGGTCTCTCTCTCATGTCGCCTGATATTTCGTCAATCTCGCTTTATTTTTTGGTCTTCGTCGATATCATTATCTCTCTCATCCTCTATAAAACGATCGTTGATTAAGTTTGTTAGTCGGTGCGTTTTTACGGCGGAAACATTATTTAGAAATGGATTTCTTAAAATGACGCTTCCTTTGTCATTATTATCACATTGAAAATAATCTAGAAAATATTCAATAGAGAATAATCGAAACAGTGCTGAATGTAGTTCAAAATAAATTCCAGAAAAAAATAGAAAAATAGAATCATTAAATATTAACGTTTCACCAATGTAACCTTTATGGCTATTGTAGACACCTAAGATAAATACTTGGTTTTTAATTTTTGTTACTTAAGTGCTTATTGTGGACTGGAGTCCTATAGTAGTTTTGTATTCAAGCTGGTGGTTCTAATGATGTTTTATTATGTTTATATTATTTTTAGCATAATTACGAAAAAACTTTCACACCTCATTGTTCTTTTTTAGTTTAAACGAGTATGCCATTTGTTCCTATTACAATGTCAAAACTCTTCAACTAATGCAAGCTGGTAAAGATGGCTGACTGTCACTAAAAAATCTAGAATATCTCGTAAATGCTGCCAATCTCCAGATCAGATGACGTTTTTATTTTTGATGCCACCGATTGCATTTTATTATCACAAAAGATAAGACTGCGTTATCTTGTCAGGTAATCGTTTTGTTATCTCTCCATTCAACATTAGAATGGATTCCTGTTAATCCATCCATTTCGTAAGAAATCTTTTCGAGGTTTTAAAATCATACGGCATCAATTAATTGCTGAAGCCAATTAGGTCGCGTTTGTGTCTGGTGTTTTAAGAGCACATGAAAACGAACTAATATCCACTGTAACGATAGGTTCTTTTTTAGATGCCCTCAGAATTTTACAGCTTATAACGGGCAGTTGGATTGAGAATCGCGTCGACACTGTAATCTTTGTGTAAATTCAATTCGCTTTCCTTTTTATTTTTTAAACAGATTTTCATTCCTTGCACGAAGAGAAAATTTTCGCTCGATAAAAAAACTCTATTCGAATGCCAACGAAAGTGTTTTTATTTTGGATTTAATTTGATATTTCACCTGGTTCGCTACCTTTTCACGCGTGGCCATTGAAGCAGAAGGAGAGAAGCAGGGAGGAAAAAAACATGTCCTTTTTAGACCACCGCCGTGAAATATTAGCCGCGGTTTTGTTCAGTGTGGCGTACAACAGTTTATTCATAAGTCTCGGGGTACGGTTTGGAGGGGAGATGGAGGGGGGAGAGGAGGAAGTGGGTAAGTGAGGTATAATAGGAGGAAGGGTAGAGGGAGAAGACAAAAAAAACTGCCCTTCCAGTTTATTCATAAGTCTTGGGAAAATTCCTGCCTTTTTAAATGTTCCGCTCTTAAGGTCCCAACCTTCTGCCTGCAGACACGACGTCAGTTATATCACTCCAGCCAATTAATCCTATCTCAATCCTGCCTTTGCATTATTTCCCTAGCATTTGTTTTTTTTATCTCGCCCGGCGTTGCTGCCATGTCTTATCCGCCCAGTGGCCTATCCTCTACTCCACCTTCTTCCTACCCATTCTTCCCCTTCTCTCGACCCCTTTTCTCGCCCGACACCACCCTCGCCTTTTATACTTACCCACTCTCCTCGAACCTCTTCTTCTTCATCCCTCTCTCTCTCTCTCCTTTAATTTCCCTTTTCCCTCCATCTCCACGATGTTTTTGCACCCACCCGTTTATCATTCTTTATATTTTTTTATATTTATATATCTCGTAGAGCTTCTTTTGAATGATACGGGGGGGGGGGGGGGAGAAAGAACAAACAAAAGGTACTTTTTTAAGGAGCGTGTTGTGTTGCTTTTTTTTTTATCGAGTTTGACTTTATATAGAAAAGGCTCGTTTACAAATAAATTTCGGTAGATATATAGAGATATATTGGTACTAGTTTGGTTTTAGTTGAGTGTGAAGGATTTGGAAAAAATTAAAATGTTATTGAGTTCTTTATTCTGAGAATGCTATCAAAGAATATATCTACAGTAATACCTCGTTATTCGCGGTTTCGGAATTCGCGGTTTCGGTTATTCGCGAGCTCCTCCCACCCCCTCCCCCACTCTCTTGAAATTCTTCTAAACGCATGCGCGTACGTAACCATGGCTGCAAAAAGAAAACCGTCTGGCGATGGAAATGAGAATGATCCGAAAAGACAGGACACAGTGCAGAAAATTCAAGTCCTTGACAAACTCGCAAGTGTTGTGCATCTGCCGTGGGGAGGCTTTTCAGTATTAACGTATCGACAGTGCGTTCGATCAAAATGAAAGGGAAATCGTTATTCCACCTTCAAGGTTACATACTGTACACTGATTTGAATTATAGTGTTAGTTGTTATTTTTTAATTTTTCCTTTATTAATTTTTTTTGTTTGGCTTAAATACATAGTCAAGTATTATTTTATTACTCAGCGTATTTATTAATAATAAATTATAGGGTTGACGCCATGAAAAATACCCCCATGACTAAATGTATCGATCCTCGGGGATTATTTGCGGATTTAGTTATTCGCGACCCCGCGAGGAACCTATCCCTCGCGAATAACGAGGTACGTATTTGATTGTACACGTGTGCGTGAGTAAACTTAAACGGCGTAATTTTATGAGGTACATTGGAGATATTTTACCTTGTTTCATTTGAGAATGCTTTATTATCTGTTTTAATCAGGCTAAATGAGGCTGCTAAGTTTAAAACCACACCATTCCTATTAACGTCCATAAAACCAGTACATTATTCGCATGTATGTGATCAGTTATTAGTATATTTTCCTATTCATCTTCAAATATTGTATGTATTGGAACGTTTAATATTTAATTTAGCATAAGAACAATGCTACACCTGACATTTATGTGTGCTTTTTTCCAGAACGGCCTTTTGCAAATTAGGTGATAGCCAGCACATTATTCAAAGGCATGATTTATAGACTGCATTTTTATTGTATTGTATTCTATTTCATTTTTACCATTCTTCTGTTTAACAGCGTAAATATAAAAATATAAAGGAGCTGCTGTTTTTAAACTATATATTCTTCGTTAAAATTAGACGATCCCTTGCTTCCAATGCACCTATTTCCTTAAGTCCCATATAATATAATTTATTACAGCCGCCCTAACTTCTATCAACACCTGGTCTGCGTACATAACATTTATTTAATTTAAACTTTGCATATTATGAAATACAGTTACTGTAGATTTGGATTTTTTTTAATTTTCGACAATGATTCAAGTGATATGAACTTCATTCCATTATCCGACTTATTGTTAGATAAGGTTCTATACAGTTTCAATGGGAAGACCTTTATTGTAACTCTACGAAAGGCAATGAACTATTGGCGTCCTTGACTTCTCTGTCGCATTTATTGCCACTTATTTCTTTGGAAATAACGGTTACGATAATCGCGAGGTATTAATAAACATCGAAGAAATTTTAAAACTTTACCACGAAAGTAACAGAGCATTTAGCAACATACGTTATGCAAGTCGATACCACACGTATGGACAATTCTCTCTTAAGCGTCCGCTTGCAACCCCGGAGCGATACGAAAGTTGGCGAATTACCGCGATCTTTATCGTTTTCGGCCAATTAAGCAGGTTTTCCGTATCGAAACCGACGGAATTTCCACGCAACGAAAACCTATTAAACGTAACCTTTGAGGAAATAAAAAAACCGATGGTTATAGGAGTGATCTCACGAAGATCAAAATAAGCGCCCTAAACATGGGGAAATTACCGAGACGACGAACGACGCCGCTTTGTCCGGCACGAGAGAGATAGAGAGGGAAGAACGTGACGAAACGAAAAGTCAATTGTGTCAGGTCGCTTTTGCCGCGGCGCGCGTAAAACGGAACTTAAAACGACCTTTTTTTTTCCTCCATCGCACGATTACTCGGCTCGCGAGCAGTTTCGCAACCGCTTAAATGACGTGTTTTGTTTTGCTTTTTTTGTTTTTTTTTTCGTCGCCGGGCACATTCGCCTATCTTGAAACGTTTTAGGTCACGTGGTTTGTTCGGTGAGTGGTGGGAGGGAAAGAGTGGGATTTCTTCTCCCCCTTCCCTCTTTCCTATTAGTACAAAGCAGGCCTCTCTTCTTCCTCTTCTTTCCTCCCCCCATCCCTTCCTCGCGCCCTTCCACTCCCCCCACCACCCTCCACGCCTTCCATTTCCCCCACTTCTCGTTGCGAAGTTCCTCGATTAGATAAAAGCGTCGAACGACGCCCATGTCACTTGCGGCCTTCCTTCCTCTATTTTTTTTTTTTAAATCCTCGTCCTGTAATACTCCAAACCGTCGCGGTTCCGCTCGTGGTGGACGGTATTATTGCACGCGTTGGATTGCAGATTCGGTTGTTCTTTTGCTTTATTTATGCGGGAATCAGTCGGTGTCCAGAGTAGGAGGTGTCGAAGATTCTTTTTTATTTATCTTTTTTTTAGCGGGAATGTTGGTGTGAGTGGAGTGCGTAGATAATCCCCAAGCGGTTGGTTTCGTAAGACGAGTCTGGGCCTTTTTAGCAGTGCGTCCTCGTGTGTGTTAGGACGGGGAGCCTCTGTTGTTATAAACCGCTCTCTTGGCGTTCGAAAGGGAAGAAATACACGCCCTTGGATTGAAGGAGTTCCTCCTCCTTCACGGGAAATTTTTCTTTTTCTTTTTTAAATTACGAAAAACTCGAATGTGTACTAGTCTGACTTCAGTTCTGTCATGAATCGGTGTTGTGACGTTGCCAAAATCGTGCGCAAGAAGGGACCGAAATGAAACTCAAGGGGCAGTTATTGTGCAAGTTGTGGCAACGTGGATGTCCAGTGATTGTGTGGCGCCCTTTTTTTGAGATCTCCTCTATCCTAATTTTGCAGAGCTCAAGTTATACTTAGTGAACTATAATATCCTTTCGTGGCGATTCTCCGCTCTTCCCATACCAAGACACCGTGGAATATTTCTGCGCGAGTCGGTGTTCCGCTCGTTCTCTCTCTCTCTCAACCGGCGTTTTCCGGCTCTTTGCGTTTCTTACCCATTGAGTGCCTCCTGCAAGGTGGAAAATTTTCTCGTTCCCTCTCTTTCTCTTTTTCTCCTTTTCCGTCTGTCTATCGCACTGACTCGCTCACTCGCATCGAATCGGTATGGCGCTTTCACGTGATTCTCCACGCCGAATGCTTTTTCCTTGAAGCGAGGTGGTTTTTTCATTTTTTTCCGTCGTCGTCTCGAACAATCGTCGATTGCGAAGAAGAAGAAGAGCATTCTCGTTGTTCGTTCGCCGTCTGTCGTACCGCGTTGTAGGATTCCTTACTCTCTCGGCTTGTTTCTATGCTTTCTGTGCTATGATTTTGTGGGATGCGAAGATTTTGAACAGCTGTGTTATTAGTGAATGCAGAAGGACGGCGCTTTAACACCGGACATTCGGTTGTGCTTTGTGGTTTGAATTTTCCATATACTTCCTCACGCTATCGCTTCCAAGGAGTTTTTTTTACCTTTTATGTAGCCCACGCGTCAGATTAAAAACTCGTCGAATTGAAGGAATCGGAACGTTTTCTTGTGCGCGCGTTACCAGTGTTCGACGAGGAAGAGAGCCTTCGAATAATTCCACTGTGCGCCGTAAAACATCTTGGTCGGTGACGGGTGAACCTCTCGAGAGTTTCGTTGGATATATAACGGAATCGATGGAGAGAGGATACAGAAGGAGCTTCGTGGCGACGCACGGCGTCTCTAGGAGGACGTCATGGAGACGCCCGACGAATTCAGTTATACAACTTTTGACCGCCGGGCACTTTATACTCGGTAAGATATATAGAGCGGAGTAAATTACCCATGTACGGTCGAATGTAGCGCGTAGCCTAATTTTCGAAGGTCGAATTCAAGAAAAAAGAACGCGTAAAAATTATATTAATAATGTTTGGAAAATAGTTTTACAAAATTTATAGAAATGTTTCTGGGTAAGCTAGTAGTTCACTTTCGCATAAATATTCACTTTTATGATCAGATCTGCTTCCTTGATTTTCCGCTTCTTGGTCATCTGAATCACCTCACTGTTATGAAGCCTATAACATTTTTACGGCAACCACGCTATGTAAGAATTAGGCAGTTAAAAGTTGGAATGAAGATTACGGCGAAGCAGAGAAATGGAAGAGCCGTAATTCACGTTTCTTAAATTACGGTATAAGAAATAAATTTCTTCCATTGTAGAGGTGCAGATATGTGAAATTGAATGCGCGCGAATATAATGCGCAGTAGATTTTTGGGAAAGTCATTGTAGGTAAAAGAAGAGAGCATTATACTCAGGAAAATACGTTATTTTTAAGGTAACGAAAATGTCGTAGCATTATTTTTTTCTGAAAACTTTGTAGAACATTTCGTTTACATGTCTGTTGTAATGTGCCGTTTAGTGTTTGTGACCGCCGATTGCATTCATGTAGTGAATATTGAATTTCATCTTTCCAAAACAGATTTTTTGAAAGTTATCAGAAAGTTGTCGATGTTTATTTTTTAAAACAATTTTTATAATATATACGATATTTCGTACTGAAGATCTTTTAATTCCTCAGATCGTCCTAAATTTTACCAAGCATGTTGTTTTTGGTTATTACATAACTGAGAAAGGTGGATAATGGAATCTTCTCCTATTAAAATCCACGGTTATCGTTTGATAGAGTAATACTCTTTCTCACATTTCATATTAGAGCAATATAAATAAAACAACATGTGGAATCTAACTCAAATTCTAGTATCGCTTCATAATTGTAGAGTAGTTTTGCACCATTAGACTCTAACGCTGAATTGGGCGGTTTTGGTATCAACCTCGCGGTGTTCCATTGCAAAATAAAAAGGAAGCATCGTTCTTTTCCTTTTTCATATTAAGTTATTAAGGGTTATGTAAGAGAGGATTTAAATGTATTCCAGTATATGCGAAAGCTGAACTTTATAATCGCTTTCGTTGCAGCTGTAAAATGTTATTTATTTCAGGTACAAGTCATAAATTCAACTCTTCTAAATTCCGAATTATATAGTACCGTAGTGAAATAATCGGTTTATCGAATCTTGTTTACCAAAACAACTCGTGAGGAAATCGCATTTTAAGCTAATATTCTTTAGCTAGCGCTTAGTATATCTGGCTTGTCGCTAGTTTATCTAGTCTCGCTTTCAAAGACTTGCACTTTGCAGCACTGGCTGTGTCGTTATTTTAATCGATTTTCTAAAAAAAAAAAAAAACCCTCTCGTCGTCGGACATCGTGTACAGCATGTTGTGCCAAAGCCTTCCTCACAACATTCGTAGAGTAAACATCCGAGTAAAACTCGGAAAAAAATCGCATTTTTCCAGTAGTACCGCGGCGTTTTCCCTTACTATCTGAAGTGGGACAGCGTCAGGGAAGCGAAGGAGAGCCGCCACAAACACGTATAATCTCTAATACCGATTTGATGGAAGCGCTAACCTTCAAACGAAATAGCACACACGGGGGTTTGTTTTTTTTTCTCCTCTCATTCTCTCTATCCCGTAACGAGTTTCTTCCAAAAAAAAATAAATAAAAAAGGTATCGATCGTTGCTTTTTGACGTGGAGCCTCGATATAATATTCCACTGAAAAACTCTTCCTCTCACTCATACTCTCTCTCTCTCTCTCGGTGCCTATTTCAATAGCGTGTTGTTATAAAAGCCTCGGTAGTATGTGTGTGTATATATGGCGTTGGAGAGTTCTGAATGGCGAGATGCGAGGCCGCGGTCTGGTAGGCTGCGTTAGCCGCCGCCGGGTTCGGCGTTGGGAGGGGAGGGGCGGAGGTTGGGGAAATGTGGGAGAGGCAGGAAGGGAAGAGGAGAAATGAGCGGTCGGGAGGGAGGGAGAGAGGGAGGGGAGAAAGTAGGGGGATGGAGAGGAGGGACCGGAAGGGATAGACAGACTCGGCGGAAGTTGCTGTTCTCGCTTATGATGGATTCGTTTTCTCGCTGCCGGCCGTGAAGGTCATGCTTATATATCGCCGTAATAGCTTTGGAAATCCTTGCAATGCTTTTCCATTCCCATTGTGTCGATGTCGGATCACGAGAGAAAAAAAAAACTTAAAAGAGGGAAGGTCGCCTTAATTCGAGAAAGGAATCTCTAAATCCCTGGATTGTGTTGAATTATTTATTTTCCTCCTGTAAATGTTCCGGGAATTGTTTATTAATTTAAGGTATTTTTGTCGTTGCTAAGGCAGGTAACCTAGATTGTGTTTTTTTTGTAACATTGGAGACTGTTTGTCGAAATAGCGGGAGAGCGATTTTTGTCTGTATGCTACAGGGCTATAGTAGTAGCTACTTCGTTTATGATATTAGTTTTTTTTGTTAAACAAATTGAATCGAAGATTTTTATCATACGAATATTCATATTAACTGCATTCCGCTTGGTTTTATGAGTCTGGGAGATTAAAAAACATTTGTAATGAGCCAGAACTGTAATGATAGTTCAGAAATTATTTTCTGACGCTTGGACATTATGCTGTCGTACGCCTAAAATTAGGCGTAATGTTAGTCGAATTGAGTGGAAATATGGCCTACCAATACCGGTAATTTATCAGCCACCTGTCATGTTAAAGTACCCAGTACTTGTCTCAAAATGGATTTGATAGGGAGAGTGCTAGTTATTGATTTTTCGCGATTGATTATGCTTGAATTCTCACAAAATTTGACGTGGTTTAAATTAAAATTTTCATATTTATTGCGATGTTTTTGGCTCATATTTTCCTTGTTATATATTTTAGATGCGGATGTGTCCGACAGAGAAACAAAGAGCTCGTTTCACTGTTAAAATAACGTTGACAAATTGCCCTTCCAATAGCCATGAAAAGGGTGAACATTTGATATTTTTTTAGATTATACTGTCGGCGAATCACCACTGATGACGGCCACTTTGTGGCCAAAATGTTTACTCAACTTTTTGCATGGCTTCTAGAGATATACTACAACTTTTTAACGCTGAAATTCGATACATTTCGTGCTACTTTCTTTTGTAGGAATAATGGCTTTTCATTCGCAAAAACTTTGCCTCCGTTTTTATAACTGTCCTCTTTCAGAACATCCGTGATACTATAATGGAAATTCCATTTTAATGAGCTAAAAAATAATCTACCAGGTATATTTAGCTGGTACTCCCGACACATTTGCGATAGAATCAACGTTTTTATCTCACAATCCTTTTGCCGGAAACTTGACTTCACAATCATGAAAACAGTCGGTATTAAGCCTTGGACGATTTCAAGTCTTTTTAAAAGTATTTTACATTTTCATATTACTCTTCCGCCAATGAATTCATCTGTTCGTTCACTTTCATTTATCATGGTGACTTGGTAATTTAGATAATTCTTTATTCTGTCAGTTTGAGTGTGTTCTATTTATTTCAGTTTATATTGGATTCTTTAATTGTTCGCTAAAGGAATATTCGCTATCCTCTCGTCGTTATATTTAATTTCTCTCGTTTTTATTGTTCCCTTACATTGTTCATTTCTGTTACATTATACATAGATATTTTTTGACAATCATAACACTTTCATGAATTTTATAATGTTGCTCAATTTTTCGTAGTTTAAATCCGCGTTTTTATACATCGTTTAAAATTCACGGACAAGAATTTTGCTCACACGCAATATTAGTTTATTTTTATAACGTAAAAAATTTATTTCGAGCATGAATTTCCGTGTAAAAACACTTTGTTATCTGTATATAGCACCCCGTTACGTAAGAATGGTTGTAGCAGAATAGTTTTCCTGTGTCCGCGAGATTGCGTGCACAGGCACTTTTATTCATGGCAGACACCGTGTGTTATCGCTATAAATTACGATCCTCCGTGCGCCTGAAATAGGCAAAGTCTCATGTGAAATGATGAGTACAAACAGTTTTTAATCTTCTACGAATCGTGACATCTAAATCATCGTTCAAAATGGTGGTTTCCGTCGTACTTTATGCTAAATAAGAGTTCTGATTCAAAAGTGAGTCGTCGGCCTCACCTAGTGCCTTAAATCCAGTTGCTGGTCATAAAAAAGTGACGTAAATGATATATGTACAAGTTAAAACTTCGAACCAGTTCTCGCTAAAGAAGGTTTATTTAAAAGCCAACTATGAATTAATTAATTAAAGAAGGTCGGAGACTACGGCGAGATGAATTAATTAAAACATAAATACTCCTTAGCCGTACAAAGTGTACTTTGTACGGTTAAGGAGTATTTATGTTTTAATTAATGAATGAATTACTACTGAGAGTGGTAGTTTTACTGAGGAAATGCACACATGGTATACTCAACTATTTCGTGATTACCAGAGATAGTCTGATCATTGTGAGTTAACATAATTTTGAAAAAAACTATAGCTTATTATTCTGTTCCATACTTGTGATTTTGTTGTAATTGTATAATTCATTTTTCTTTATCCTGAAATGATCTCAAATTACACAATCGCTTGGAACATTTTATGTAACAGCTGTAAATATTTATACAATATAAATCAACTAAGAAATTATGCGTATAGTCGAAAGTAACAACCTGACCAATTTATTGATGGGTTGTGGAATTGCTTCTTAAACGTAAGTTTTCCTTGTAATTTACATTATTTTATCATACATTAACATTTAAATTTAACTAATATTCAGCGTAACAGAAAATGACAGCAAACACGGTGTCTAAAAGCTCTCTTTAAGTATCGAAAGAAAACGCGATTCCTTTTCCGAGTGGTATATGTGTACAACGACACTCAACAGAAAATATTTCATCCGACTTTATCGTACATTAAACACGATAAGGTGCGTTGTCGAGTCACAGCGTCGAACGTAGATTCGCTCCGCGGTCGGCTAATGTTTTCCCGTCGCCAGCCAATCCGCGATATTTCCACCCTCGCGTCTACCTTCTTTCTCCCTTCCCTTCCTTCCGACGCAATCTTTTCCCCTCGAATTACTCCTCCTCCTTGTTCCACCTCCACTCACTCCCTTACCGTTTTCCGGCTCAGCGATGTTCACTTCCAGCCACGCCACAATCACTTCTCCCTCTTCTTTCTCATTCCCCCTCTTTTCTCATCCGCCCTCACCCCTTCGTTCCTCCTCTCCCACCCTTTTTTCCTTCCTTAATCCCTCCTCCCTCTCATCCCCCGGCGCCGCCTCGCTCTCATTGTCAATCTGGGACCCCATCAGTTCAACCCTCGTAGTTTCGCTCCTATTCCATCCATCCACCCCCCTCACTCCATCGTTCATCCTTCCGCAATCCCCCTGGGGAGCATTCATTCTCCTTTCTCTCTCTTGTTTTTTTTTTTAAAGAGGTCCTTCAACCCTTCTTCGGTAACTTCCCAAATCAAGGACTCTGGTTATTTTTTTAAAAAATGCACGTGTAAGTACCGATTAAGTACGGCTCGTTGAGGTCTCGTAGTGTCGGAATGTAAGGGTATTCCCCATGTCATGGATGATTTTTTTTTTAATGCTACGGTGTTTCTGTTTTTACGCGGTAGGAATTCGGTTCGGTCGTGGATCCATACGTTGAGGATGTTTTAAAGGGTGGTGAAGTAGACGTGATGATGTTGAGGGGAAATCTGACTTTGTGGGAATTCTTTCATGTGTAGTGAAGGGAAGAAAACTTGCGTCATCTCCGTTGTCTCCATTGACGTTGGATCAAAGTCGGGGCTTAAAAATATAGTGATGGTGGAATTTATCTCTGTTCAGGTTTATAAGTAGTCTTTTGTACAAATGTTTATGATAACCGTATACCCATACACACGCGCACGAATTTAAGTAAAAGACTTTTTCTTTTTAATTTAGGTGTCCTTATTAAAAGTTTTATAGTATTGAATTTGGTATTATAGTTTATGAAGATTATTCAACTATTAATATAAAGAGAAAATCTTCCTCCAGGTAATCTGGTCACATTCTCTGTAATTGTTATGTCAGTTGGAAAGTGGATAATTTTCTGCGATTTTGATAGTCGTCGAATGCATATTTTACTTGAGAGTATCGATAATCGATACTCACAGCTCTCCGCTCTTACGTAAACGTTATTCAGGAGTTTTATATGCTTAGTTCGAAGAAAAGAAAGACCAATTTTCCGAGTATACAGCGTTATTAAATGGGTTTACCGTTTCGAATCGAGGTTATATCGAAGGAATTATCCGAGCGTAAATTTTTCGAATTAAAATTTCATCGTCTTTTTAAAAAAAAAAAAAGACGATGAGATTCAATTCGCAACGCATGGCGGACGCGAGAATTTCATTTCGTTTCGAGTTTGCCAATTGTTAGGTTCGACTCAACTGTAAGCCCACTTAACGGGTTTGGGCCATATCGATCCTCGGGGACTTTATCAAAAGTGGACGGAGGATAAATTGTTATTACAATAAAGGGTCTCCTCTCATCCTGGGTAGCTCTACGAAATTATATGGCTCCGAGCTAAGAGAGGCGAGAGAGGGAGAGAGAGAAAGAGAGGGGAAATAAAAGGAATAATCCATTTTGTAACACTGGATACAACTGCTTTTAAGTCCCGAAATTTCTGAGCACTTCTATTTTTTTTATCAAGAACTTTGTTTTGTGTTCCTTGTTCGAAAAGAGAGAGCGAGAGAGAAGGAGAAAGAGAGAGTTAGAATGAATAGTGTGCCAAGTTGAGAAGACGAAAAAGTTTTTAACTGTTAGAAGGGTTTTCATGAATTATGACCCTCATATTTCTCCTTCATCAGAGCCTAAAAGATAATGGGATATATTTCATTGATCTAGAATTCTCTTTAACGCATTAAAAATCTTGTCATAAAGAAAGAAAGAGAAACGGATTCGGAAGTCTTGGTCGCGCTGGATTTCTTTTAACCGAAATTGATGGCCGGTTATTAATTAATGCGTTTCGCGCGGTGGCGACGAAAAGCGCTGCCCGTGACCGAATTGTTTTCACTCTGTAGAATGTAACCGAATGATTGTTCTCTCAATGGAATCGATTTAGGGTCACATAGTAGTTGACCTTCAAGAGTATTAATTGTAGGTGTGTGTTGCAGAGGGCGCAAAATACGTCTTTTCATATGTTTTTAAAATTCGATTATCTACACCACGGATGTGTCTGCATCAACATCTGAATTTGAAAGCGTGATTTGATTATTTAAGCGTTGGTAGTTAATTATCTCTTCTTAGACGCAAATTATTTGTATTTTTCTAAATTTTCACCGTTGATTATCATTTCAGGTGTCATTTACCTTGTGGAAAGTCATTGAAGGTCGATATAAATTAATAACAACAATTAACTGAGCGAAAATTTAACCTACTGTCAATCAGAGCTTCGTTTCCAGAAAGAATTATCGATCCCGTCTTACGGATGAAATAAAAATTGACAAATTGTCTCTCCAGTGGTCAGTTTAGAAACCTAGGTGAACCACCACCGACGGCGGCCGCTTTGTAGACAAAATAATCGGATTTTAGCGAACCTTTTGACGGTTTATGGATAGACGTACCTATATTGCCAATGCGTTTCTGTTACTATAAATATCTCTCGTGATTTTCGAAACAATTCTACGTTAGAAAGAATCCCACTTGGTTGCGAAACGTTCATCTTTGCTCTGATTATACTTCTACCGTTTCTCGGAAATAATAATAAGAACCGGTAAATTTGCCTTATTATTTGTTATGAGAGCCATAGCAAACTTGCACGCCATCGCCTGCGGTGATTTCCGTTCTTGTTTTTTTTCCTCTCTCCTAAAACACCATTCTCCCTCTGTATTCCGATTGCTGACCAATTACCGATCGCTTCAAACTGGAGTGTATCAAAACCTCCAATCAACAAACTTATAGCATCCTTTAACAGTGGATCAACGAGGCGGATTCATTTTCCGAGAACCTCGCCTCGGTTTCGCCCCCGGAACACACACGGGAGGGAAAAGGGAACGAGGAAAAATCGAATCGTGGAAATCGGAGAGGAATAAGGGGATTTAAGATGGAGCGCGCGTGTTTGCGCGGAACGGAAGAGGGAAAAGAAAAAGAACGAGGGGGAGGAATGGCAGAGAAATCGTTGAAGGAAGATTGGTTTGTTTGATTTTCTTAAGAACGGAGTGTGGGGGTTAGAAGGAGGAGGAGGAGAGCGAGTGGGCTTAAAGCGTGGTGGAAAATAAATGAGAGACGGATTGTTTGCGAGGTGAGTGGGTGCGGTAAGGAGAGTCAAATAAAAGCTGAGAGATGGAGAAAGGGATATAGAAAAGGGGAAGTTTTTAGTGAAGGTTTTTGTGTAAAAGAAGAGAAAGCGGAGTGAGTGAGGGAGGGAAGATGGGAAGAGAGATGAGAAGGTAAGGGAAATGCCTTTAGGTGGTGTGAGAAATGGCGCGGTTAAAAAAATAAAAGCGGGGTGGGAGAGTGGTGGTTCTCTTTTTTTTTCGTGAAGGGTGTGAGAGAGAGAGGTTTTTGGGAGGAATGGGTGGTATAGGAGGGTGGTAGGGAGAGGGAGTGAAGATATGGGAGGTGTGGGAAGTTGGGGCAGGTGTGGGAAACTGCCCAGGCAATCGTAAAACCCCGGCGACCATGCTGCATCTCGCTTTTCCCTCCCCTCCCTTCCTCCCACCCTCCCTTCCTTCCTCACTCCCTTCCCCTATATCCCCACTCTTTCTCTCCCTCCCTGCTTCCTACTTTGCTTCCTTCTCTCCCCCCTCCCCCCCCTCTTACCTTCTTCCTTCCCTTTTCTCCCATTCTGTTATTCCTACCCCTCTTCTCTACACGCCCTCTCCACTGCCTACCTGACTACCTGTGCCTCCTTTTCCCTCTCTGCGGTTCTCTCTCTTACATTTCCCATTCCATACCCTACCTATTTCGCCTCGAGATCCTCCAACCCCTTTTTCCTCGCTCCTGCTGCCTTCTCATACTTCTTCTGTCATCGCAAGACCTTCTTCCATTCTTCTCCAATATGCTCCATCCAATCATTTCCACAAATGCCATTTCCGTTATTGCTTCTTGCCGGATTTTATAAGAATTTTTTTGCTCCGCTCTGCTCTTTCTCTCCCTCTCTCCGCCTCTTCCTCCTCTCCTTAAAACGCGGGCACAGCGCGGCATACAAAACACGTCTCTCGATGGAGTAACTTTTGTCGTTGTACATTTTTGGTTTACGCGGTTTATTTTCGTGTTTTCGCCGCGCGGAAATGGGATAGTGGGGCGTTTTTCAATCGCAATCGCCCTTTATTGGTTTTGTCTCTATCGGAGAAGCGGTGAACTTCTGGAGAGCTGGAATGTTTGATCACTAATATGTGGAGTCGCTAGGTTTCTTAGGGCTTTTTTTTTATGTTTTCAATTTTCTTCCTCCATTTAGCGGTAGTCAGGTGTCTTTAAATGGTAGAATTTTTGTTTTTACGCTCTTGCGATTTTTCCCCTTCATATTTCAACAAACATTTATTAGTTCTGGCGAGATTTTTCTGCAGGGGTTCTGCTCGCTAAATTGATTTTACTGCCTCAGGAAACTGTAAAGGTGGTTAATTTTCAAAAATTCGTAGTTATGTATCCTGTTAGATACGTATTCGAAATATGTAGTCAAAATATGATAAATCATGAGTTGTTGAATTTTATTTAGAATTTTCAAGATTCTATAATTCGTTTTGTTGGCGATATTTCATCGCAGTGGAATATTTTCAGACCAGATTAAAATGCAAATGCGAGAAATTCGTTTCGTTTTACTGTGGAAATAATTTACATTTTATTGTCTTGCCTTCCCTGTTTGATTATAAATTCCGGAATATTCTTCGGCGTTCGTTGGAATGAAAAATCGACGGAATTTCGCTCCAACTTATCTTTTCTTTAATTATTTATCATTGAATCCGAGAGTATTTAATGTAAATTTGAATTGGTCAAGTTCTCTTAAAAATTTTCATGGCTTCGAAGAAACAGCCGGATAACAAATTTTCCTTAAAACTTTGGTCTTTACATTTCCTGTGTCGATATTTTCTGGAAGCTCGATGTTTTTTGCGTAGTTCGTTCGATTCGCACGCGTTTCAACGATATAGCAATTGGAAGCACGGAATGAATAGCATTTAAAAACTTTAATAACGTTAAATTTTTAATGATCTTCCCAAAACGTTGCAAGCCCGCTCCCTTCGTCCGCTTCCATCGCTGTTTTTCCATCAGTTTTCGTAGAATATCGTTACGTTTTCTGTTACTAAGGCTCTCTCAAATCACGCCGAGGAAGGCGTTAATCCTGAGATTCTCAGCTCTCTTTTCCATTAACTTCGTATCTCTCTCTCTTCCTCTCCCCCATCCCTTCCTCTCACTTATTCCCTCTTCCGTCCTCCTTCCTTCTCCCCTCATCCTACCCTCTCCCTCCCTCCATCTTTCTCCCTCTCTATTTTTCTCCTTCTGCCTCCTTCCCTATATCTCTCTTTTTTCCTCTCAGGCCGCGTGCCGAAGCGACGGTTTCCCTAAGCATCAAGAAGAGCGTAAATCTGAAATTCTTTTAGTCACTAGATTCGCGTTTCTGCCTTTCTTCCTTTCCCCGGACGATTCCGTTTTTCTGCGTAGCTGGTTCCTGTTCTCTCCCTACTCCCTCCCCTCCTCTTCGCTTCCTTAAAAAAATTCTTTCTCATAAACTTCCAAACCGATGCTCCCCTTCTCAAAACCCTTCTTGACTTCATCTCTTCTCCAATCCCACCCACTTCCCCTCAAAAAAAAAAAAATCTCTTCTCCTCCTCCTCCTCCCCTCTCTTATACCCGTCGCTCTTTAGACACTCCCAACCCACCTCCTTGTGCACGTGGCCTCATCTGTTGGTGGAAAGCCCGCCGGGAGATGGCACTGCCGTCGTCATAAAGGGAGGCGAGGACTCCTCAGGACCAATGGGGAAGTAGGAGAATCGGAGCTAGGGAGAAGAAGAAAAAATTCGCTGCCCGGAGGGTTGGTTTTTGTGGAATAAAAGAAAATCGTTTTTTTTATCATCCCGCGCATTTTTTCTCTCCTCGGAAAATAAGTAGTCCACGAGATCGATATTGTTTCGTTATTCGTCGGAGAAGAAGTATGGGTTAATTTTTTTTTCTCGAGAATGCGTCAGAAGCGATGATGGGGGAAGAAACGAGCGGGAAGGAGGAAAATATATCGGTAAACGTATGTTTTAGTCTGTTGTGTGTGTGTCAAAAAAATATTTTTCTCTGATGTAAAGGAAGAAAAATGAATAAGGAGGGATCTTCATCTCGTGAATTACTTGAAATCCTCAAGAACGGCGGGTAAACGTTTTTAAGCCGTGTCGGCACAACCATTTTTTATTTATTATTAGCAAGACGAGAAACATGCTTTGTATGCAGTTTCTTCCGTCCTTGCTTTATGTATTGGGCACCGATATCCTTAGGGTTATTAAAACTCCGGCACATCTGCTTTAAATTATAAAGCGGTCTCTACTTCCGGGAAAAAAGTTAAGGCTTTATATATTTTTTAGATTCATTTGTATTTTTAACGGATTATCTACTCCAACGCAAGCAATGAAATTAAAATGTATTTTAGGGCTCACAAAGTTGATATTGGATACATTACATTTCACCGCAAACGGAATCGACTCCGCTTATGTTTATAGACGTATTTTATACTGATACTTGTGTAATTCCCGTTGAAATATCAACGGAAGAATTATAGGTAGGTTATTATTATTTTCACACTTTTACATATGAAATATTTCGTCATATACAACATTTCTAATGAATATTTTGTTGTTGACCGGCTATCTTTAGTTAAACTTAAAATAGTTGCCTCTCTATCCCTCCCTCTCACACCCTCTCTCCCCCTACCCCCCTCTCTCCCCCTACCCCCCTCTCTCCCCCTACCCCCCTCTCTCTCTCTACTTCCCTCTCTCTACCTCCCTTTCGCTCCCGCCTCTACCTTCCCTCCCTCTGTCTCGTATTGAAAGCATTCAAAGCACGTTTATACCCATAAGGATTGAAATAACAATATGATATAGAGGTCTACCAATGGAATTGGTGGGCAAGGCAACATCCCCTTAAAATGGCAAGATTTCCTCAAACTTTGTGAATTAAACGTTTACATTGAGAAATTTCGAACGGTAGGCGGGAAAAGATGAACAGAATAAGAAATTTTATAATGTTTTCTTAAAAATGGTTCCTATCCGAAGATTGTAGGCCAATTCTTTCTAATTTTAATCTCAAAAAGTTCATTTTTACGTGAAATTGCGTTATTTTATCGGAAATGGAAATTATCCCCTGGAGTCGAACCTGGGTCTTTGATATTGAGTTAGATACATTAAAACGTTTTGTTATTATATCATAATGCTATCCTGAAAATTTCATGAAATTCGGTTGAGTCGTTTGCGAGATATTAAGCTTCAAAAAGCATTACACACAAAGTGACACTGTCTTTTATATATATTTGGATTGTATTTCATAAGTTATTAATCTGTTTTATATTTTCACATTCCAAAAGTAGTTGTTTATCTCGCTTTGGTTAAGTATTTTTGTAAAAAGTAAACCTACAATGATTAACAGAAACATTATGAAAGGACTCAGTTTGATAGCGTCTTATGAACAAAAATTTGTAGCATGAAGTTTATTTAGAATTCATCCATAAGTCTTAATTTCCATAGAAAAGAAATTTTTCTTCGTAGAAGAATTCAGTCAAATTTCATTTTTGTTTTTAATCTTCCAATAATGGTTGAAAAATATTGTTTTGTTACTTTGATTGCCTCTGAATTTATTGTATTGTACATTTTATCCCTTGTAAATTGTCCTTACTTTTCTCGTTTCTAATTGATTTAAGTTTAGTTTTTTTGTCCTTAAATAAATGCTTCGTAATCGCTGTCCTTCGCATCCAAAGCACGATGCCTTTTCTGTGGTTAGAACCTTTCAGTTTTGGTACCACAATCTGCCGTCGCGACGTAAAATTTACTGAAAATTTATTTTCTAAATAGGCTGTAGGGGTGATAAATAATTCTTGAGCAATCTTGCGCCACTCTTATAGTTTACATTTAACCTTGCAGACGAAATAAAACAAACAAAAAATTTTTTTTTAGGGAATACACTTTTATGTGAATTAAAATGCACTCAAAAGCAAAAAATAATTTTTTTTCTAGATAAATATTGTTATTGAAAAATTTGTATGCTTCGTAAAAGTGGATGGCTTATTGTGGGAAATGATACTGGTATAATATAAGAAATTAGTTGGTTGATAAAAAAAGCCATCCACTTTTATGAAGCATACAAATTTTTCAATAACAATATTTATCTAGAAAAAAATAATTTTTTGCTTTTGAGTGCATTTTAATTCACATAAAAGTGTATTCCCTAAAATTTTTTTTTAATTTGTTTTATTTTATACTTTTTAGTCTTTTTATTAAAATGATCTAATACATATATAGCCAAAATTCGATTTGTTTTAAAAAATTTCAATTTAGAAAGAAGTGAGTTGGCAACCCTAAATGTTGGCAACAAACAAGATCCAAGTGAAAATCAATAAAAGTGTATAAAAAGAGTTTGAAATATAATCTTAAGACTTTCAATTTTTGTAAGCAGAAAATTAATTTTTATTTGTGATGTTTGTTATTATTAATATGAGAAAATTTTAAATCGATGCCCATTTTAAAGTCTTTATTTATCGTCACTTAAGTCATACCATCTTAATTTCTTCTGTTCATCCGTCTCTTCCCTCCATCGCATTCTTCTCTACGCCATTTCTCTCTCATTGCCTTTCCTCCTTTTTCTCCCTTCACGCTCATCCAAAGAAGCCATGGCGGACAAATTACTACATTACAAGAAATCGTTCCATCTCACCCTCTCCCCCTCTTTATTTTAAATCTCCTTCCCCCCCCCCTCCAGTTCAGTGCAAACCTACGGTTTTTTTCACCTCAGCTTTAATCTCCATTGCTCAACTTGTTAAGAGAACCACGAAGGAGGTGGAAAGAGACAGAGAGGGAAAGGAATTCGACTTGATAAGGTCGGATAAGATAGAGTGGGGGAGATGGATAGATAAGGGGAGAGCGGTTCTTACGGGAGGACATTAGTGACTGTCTCATAAGTGGCCGGATTTGATTGCTTTGGGTCCTCAAGGGCGAAGAAACGACGGCGATTCCGCGTGTGTAAAGAAATACGAGGATTCTGAAGGGTGAAAGGTTTCCGGCTATTATTCTTAATGACTCCCATCGTAAAACTTTAATCTATCGAGAGATTTAACGAGATCGAGTGTACTATTTTATGTGGATGATCCGGTGACTACATGTGAGGAGAATTACGGAAACACACCATTTTTATTCTTGTCTTTCTCTCTCTCTCCCTGAGGATCATAAATGCGGGCTTATTTTCCGCTTTGAAAAGTTCCTCATATGATAGTAGTGATAAAAATTATTAATGAAAATATGCCATGCCATTACTTGTATAGAAAAACCTTTAATTAGCGATTTCGGGTTTAAAAATAAAGAATTTTCCAGTAAAGTTATTTTAAATCTTTATTCGCCGAAGTGTTTTTATGCTATTTATTGCCTTAAATATGTATGTAGTGTTTCTATAAGTTTCCCGGGGGAATCTCTGTGTAAAGTTCAAAAAGGGGCGATAGTGAAGATTTACGTTGTCTGCATATTCCACATCCAGTGAAAAAGGTTGTCAGAAGAGGCTCTTTTTTATGTGAAATACGCGAGTTCATTTGCTCATCGCGGGCATTTTCTATTTTTCTTTGATTGCTCCAAGTTGCTCGAATCGAAAAAATAAAAATAAAAAAAATACGTCCCCCTTAGAAATTCCTGCGCCGAAAACTATGATCTCATTGTTTGGAGGCATTATAAATACACCCTCTTTCCCCTCTTAGCCTCGAGCTAGGACGTGATTCCCGTCCTTTGTACCGCTCCGAAACAAATTACCTTTTGATTTTTTCATCTTGGCCGAATTTAAATATTTTCGTCCGCGAAAAGAAGCATCTCCACTCAGCTGAGAGAGAGAGAGGAAATACGAAAATAAAAGGTATATTTGGACGAAAGAGGGAAGAAAAAAAAGTAATCAAACGGTTCTCTAAGCATTACGCTTTTTTGCGCGTCTAACTCAAAAACAATAATTTTTTTTAAATCTAGACTTTGACTGGGTTGTTACCTTTGCGGCATTCGTATCTGTGAGAGAAAGGGAACGGGTAAAAAAAATGGTGATTGTCCGGAATGAATGGATGCTTTCATTCATGCGTCCTCTTTTCCAAAGCAGTGATGTTTCCTCCTCTTTCCCGGAATCATTCTTTTTTTTTTTTTTTAAGGGCCTTCGCTTCTCACGAAAGTAGGTTCATAAATTTTGGCTGCGATAGTAAACCGTACTGTGGAGCCATAAAGGCAGTTTACAAGAAAAGTTTTTCTCTGGAGAGGGTAGAAAAAATAAGGCCATAAAGTGGTGGAGTTATTTTGGGGGAGGTAAAACATACATGGGTGGATGAATGCATGGAGACTATTTTGTTTAGTTTTTTTTATAGTTAGAAATACGAGGAAATCTGTGAATTATTGGATTACTATCGCTTTCATCTTTCGTTATTAAGTTGCGCCCGATTCATCTACGTTTTGTTTGAAAGCTCTCATCAATACATTCAAATTCATCGGAACGAAATAGGGTTCTCAAATCGCTCACGTTGTGAGTATTTCTTTCTCGCCTTTATTTCAATAGTTTGGAAACATTCCCCTCTATAGATTGATGTGTGTGCTAGTTTTTATATTTTTTTGGTCGTAACAAAATTATATATATTTAAATAATATATAATTTTATGTATTTAACTGTATGTTGCGTCAAAGTCGAAGAGGTGTCAGGGCCGCATAACGCAATGGATTTTAGGCTGCATTATAATTGCAGCTGTTTGATGAGGGCCAGATTCGGGCAAAAAATTGATTGTATCTTGAAGATTAAAAACAATTTAAAATACTTTCTTTGGAGCTCAGTAAGAATTCCAAAATACTGCCTCTCTTTCATAAAAATAAAACTTATACATAAAATCTCCAGCACTGTAGTTGAGAGAGAAATGAGTATTCGGACCGCAGGCTGCCAGTTCGACATGCCTGTATTAAAGGGGCCGTGTCAGGGGCGGATCCACGGGGGGGCGATGGGAGCAATCGCCCCCTCCTTAGATAACCCCATTGCACTCCACTGGGTGCTTTCTTAAATTCATTCCGCGCAAAAATCCTCAATTATACGCCGCAGATTAGGTCTGTATAGCAAGGGAAAGAAGGATTCTGATAGGGGTAGGGGTTTTCAAAATATAGGGCAGTTAGCAGAGGCGGATTCGCTAGGTGGAGGAGCGATCGCCCCCCCCCCCCTCCCCTCTCCCTTGAGAAGTTTCTGGATCCGCCCCTGGGCCGTGTCCTCTATTAAATCCCGAGTGTTCTTATAACGCCGGTCGCCACACCTATCTCCTAAAAAACGGGAAACACTGTATAGCTTAGCGTTCGACGAACAAATTAGCAAGAAGAGCCATTTTTATCAAATTAAGGATGAAATTCAACATTCGACGAGTCATGTTACAGAATTATGAGAGGGTACTTATTAAAAAATTCAATTCATACTTAATTAGGCTCTTATTCGTAGTTAATCGTGCACATTTTGCATGTTTAGATCGCAAGTGTTTGATGTCGTTCCTGTTCTTTATCCGATAGAAAAAAGTGGCAAAACTCTGGTATGATTAAATCAATCAATCAGTCATGTAAATGATAAATTTTACGTCCTCAGATATTTTAAAATATTAACCTAGAGACTTACTATGATGGAATCATTGACTCATTAAAACTAGAGAAAGGTTATCAAATTTATCTTCTCACATTTAATGCACACCTGTAGTTTTTAATTGATCGCACATTATTTTTATTTTTGACGTTTTTGCATGCACGAATCAATCAATTGTCGCATGACATTTATAATAAGAAAATAAGTTGTGATCGTCCAACATAGTCCGGATTTAAATTACCACATTAACAATTATATAGGCTTGTCGATGTATACTGCGTTAAGTTTAAGGTGTTATAGTTATGAAGTCGTTCTTAATAAAATTATGCAATTATCGCATTCTGTGTGATCCGATGCGTGGAATCCAATCAACATTATTGTGTTTCGCGCACGTCAATAGTATGAAAAACCCACAAACACAAACAGTTTTGATCCGTTGATCTCTCCGGTCCCCAAAATTAATTTCGGCCCGGCGGCGGAACGGACGATTAAACGCCGTTATTTACATTCACGAGAACCAATTCCGTAATTTGTTAAATGCGCGGCGAGGCGAAACGGCATCCGATCATTCCACAACTATATTGGCTTATCAGATGATCCCCGTCGGTCCGCGCTGCACATCCCATTCCTATGTGCCTCTCTCCACTCCCCTCCTTCCTCTAGGTAACCAATATGGGCTAGCTAGTCCAGGTCGTCGTTCGTTTCACGGTGTTCCTAATAATGGAAATGTTAGCGAAAGAGCCGCGTAGGATGAGAACTTACTGCCAAGTGTGTTTGCGAAAGGAAGGGTTCTGTAGAGTGGGTGGGGGAGAGAGAGAGAGATGGGAGGTGGGGGAAGAGGGGAAAATGTTTGAGGTGTTGAGTGGGACGGGTGTTCCGGCTTTTATAGCTGCGTCTGAACACACAACTGCCATTAGCGGAGGCAGCAGCCCCATTCCCCCCGCGCGTGCCTAACCAACTTGCCTCCGGATCTTCCCGCCCACGTTAGAGAGACCGTCGACCAATCAGCGTCGTCCTCTTTTCAGAGATGCTGCTGCTCTCCGCAATTAGTTTGCTCAAAAGGGCAGGACTTATTTTTTTTCTCCCTTTCTGCGTTCTGGGGGGGAGAGGAGGAGGGGCGTGGAGGACGACCCAGCGTATCAATTTCACGTACTTGGGCGGTCTTCTATGGCTCCGTCCACGTGTGTCTTTTTCGCATTTTTTCCTCTCACGAAAGGGACTTTTCTTTCTAATTATTTTCGATCACGTTCGCGCTATACCTCGAGAATAAAATTCAATTTTCTCCGCCCCCGTAATTCAGGCGTGGGATTCTAGCTTATATCTATATATACGATACATACTGCTATATATATATACGTTTTGGCGCGCGCGTTTCGTGAATGGATGAATCGCGAGAGACACGCTCTTAACGATATTGGAATTGGCAAACGTTCCCCTCCCCTAAAAAGGTCGTGTTTTTTTTTAATTTCTCCATTTCTGTTTGGATTTTGAAATTCACGTTTTCTCTTACGTTTGTCGGAACTTATTGGCTTGCAGAACGATAAACGCGTTTTCGCTCGGAGCGAAACGTTTCACTTTGTGACCTGAACTTGAATTCGTTTGCCGGTTGTGCTGCGCTATTTTAATGGAACGGCATTATGTTCCTGTGTCTTTGTGAATCGGTGCCATTTATTACGCTACGTAAATTCGAAAATGAATTATCGAGATCACCCCATGGGTAGAGTCCGATGGTTGATCAAGGTAACTGCTGAAGCCATAAAGCAATTGAATGAACCAGATGCGCATTTCATCTAAAAAGTGACTGCCCTCGATGATGATTCACCAATCGTTGACCTTTGAAAAAGAACGATTGTAGCCTGTATGAGTGATATTGGTTAGCTATTAGGTTATCCATTTCCTCATTCATAGTCGACCGTTATATTGCCACTGTTCATTCAGTCGTATGTTGTTGCATTTAACAAATCGTGTTATCTGGGTTGCATAAGATACGAGATAAGATAAATTGTGAATGGAACATTGCTTTTATGCCATTTTTCTCATTATCATTAAGTGTTGCTTCAAATCAATTTTCATGGCGCCATTATTATTAATATATCAATACAAATCAGTGTAAGGCTAAAATGAAGTAATCGTCATTTACTTCATATTGGCAATCGTCAGCAAAAGTTGTGAAATCTTGATGCACATTTTGCATCCTCATTATTGGTGAATAATCTATAGCAGATTTTAAAACATGGTTATTTTGAGAGACATACTTTGTCAGTTTGTTTTCAGCCATATGGTGAGCTCGATAATTCTTTTTCGAATCACTTACTTCATAGCCAAACATTTATTGGTAATATTATTAACTGAGATTCTGATAATGAAGACTTATGGTAGCATAAAACAACCCTTCTTGGAATGGAAAACTTTAATTAATGCAGACAGGGAAAATCTCAAGATTGCGGCTTATTCGAACGTCTTTCCTCTATCACACAGTGCGGCAAATTTACTTCCTTTTGGATCACCATCGTTAATTTTTCGCCATCTCTCATTCATCATTTTTCTCTTCCTCTCTTCTCAGAATATGTATCGCATGTTACGACATCCTCTCTCCTCTCTCTTCTTCTCTCCGTTACGTTTTTTTGCGTCTTTACATCGTGAACCTTCATGAAACATCCCTTTACCCCTTAGTTTTCTCTTCCTATCCTCTCACCTAGCTTCACTTCAGCTCCCACTTCATTAGAAGACTTAACCAACTTCCACTTTCTTGGCCCACGTCCACCGCGCCGAAGGGATAATTACTCTTTCCTTATTCTGCGGTGTTACCCCGGCGGTTCATGCTCTCCGCTTCGGTGTCATTAATCGGGCTTGCGGCTACTTTTTTCAGAGGCGTTAAGTTTTCACCCTGGTTATTACGTCGTCTTCGCTGAGCATGAATAATGTTTCCGTCGTCAGATACTTTCTTCGCCTATTTATTTTTTTCTTGGCATCGATGCAGTCTCTCATTCGCACGACTCGCGAAGGCGGCGCCTCGAAATTACGGTGGATCCCTAGCATCGTGTAACGGCATTAGGTGTGTCGGTAGAGTTTTCATAAGCTGTAAAAATGATTAAAGATATAATAGCTAACTGTAAGTCTATTTCAACCGTTAGCCAAATATATTACAGGGATTTATCTACTATACTAAATCTTCTCAACACCCTTCAGAACTGTACAAGGTACCTGTATTCGACTATTAAATCTCTTTCCGTTACTCCGCGGAGGATGGAAAAATTAATATCTGGAGCACTTTTGAAAATTTAAAAACTTTTCAGGGCTTGGAAAATTAAACTAAAAATGCCAAGGTGCGGATAAATCCCGTCAACTTAGAGTCGAACAGATAGCAAGCAAAACTAGATAAAGTGCGGTAAATTAGTTATTATGAAAGATTTTTCGCGTACGTGCACACTATAAATAAAATAATCATCCTAGCGACATTTCCAAGTTAGAGTTCATTCAAAAATAATTCGAGGATAGTTTGATAATTATTTAAAAACAATCAATATAATCTTTTTGCTGTTTTTATAATGTTAGAAACCAAATCCACCCAGAATTTCTCTAACATATGGAGTTTGAGATGTTATATCATGCGTAGCATATCCGATATCTCGGTTCACTGTGACTTACTGGACTAACACGTTGTCTGATTCATTATCCGATGCCCAATATATAGTTAAACTCGTGTGATTATTTTGTGAACGCCTTGTAATGTTTTATTTGAAAAAAGTGCAATCCGTATTTCAGAGTAATTAAAATTGTTTAGCTTCAACATTGATGATAAAATGTCAACGTCTTATCGGAAGTTTAACCGACGAGTAGGTTAAGTTTCCATCTGTCATTGTGATATATCAGATGCCGAAATATTAATTATATAAGAAACGTATACGTATCTTTTTTATATCAATTGGCACGGAGTTATAACCTGTAATGGTATATTGTTTTGTATTAATTTCATTGAAACTTCAAAAACATCGGAAAACATTTTGAGATACGGATGAGGTAGGGTTTTGCTTGATCGTATACTTATAAGGCGGATCCCTTCAATCGGACGTTATTTGGCTTCATTACTGTTCCTTATCTTTTCCTTTTTGTTCGAAAAACGTCTATTCGTAAATGATTCCTTATTATTCACTCAACCTCAGTTTTTAATAATATCTTTGAATTATGCCTTTGAGTAAAACTTTTCTCCAATTTTTATTGAGAATACAGGCTCATCTTTATCCTGCATGGATCGAAGGTCCCTTGCAATTCAGAATCTATTTTTTTTTATTTAAAATACCCAAAAGCGCATAACATTGTTCACTCTATCTCATCTCGTCAATCACAGTGTTACAGAAGAACAAAAAAATAACTTCGATCGAAATCAAAGCCCCCTCTATCCTTATCGCTTCCGATAACGCCAATCTAGCCATCATCGGGTTACTCCACCGATATCACCGAATCATAAAAAAAATCAGTTTCTTTTATCCCTCTCTCCGTCTCACCTCCTCTCCCTTCTTCTATCCCTCTCCTCTCCCCCCCTCTCTCTCTCTCTTATACCTCATGGTCGTTCCATGAGGATCCACTTTGCGGGTTACCAAATTGGTCCAGCCGCCTCACGTGGACCTGCGGTCTCGAGGTTTTGTTCGTTCGCTGCTAACGCCAGATTACGAAACCGCCCTCCCTTCTCGTGCGCCCCTCCCCCCCTCCCCCATACAATCCCCCCGCCCCCTCCCACCACACACACATAAACGCCCCACCCACACTCCGAGCTCGCCCACCCAGGACGATTTTCGACTCTGGATAACTCTTTCAAAACGCGGAAGATCTCTTCTTTTTGCGATATTTTTTCCCCTCTCTCTGCCCAGCGGTTCGGGAGACTTTAATGCCCTTTCGGTGCTTGATGGCTATTGCAGGAGGTGATCCTGTTGGATAGTAGGTGGATAAGTGTTTATGGGACTACGCTTGATGGGGGTCACTCCCGGATGGTTTTTTTATGTAGTTTTTTTTAATTCTTTTTTTTAGGGTGAAATTCTCAATCCGCGAAAAAGCTCGGGGAGGTGTGAGAGGGGAGGGTGGTCGTTGGTGAGGTGTTGGAGAGAGGAGAGGGAAGGGAGGGATACGAGGTTTCTACTTTAGGGAAGGCACTTATATTTCGACTCTGTAATCCACTCGGTTGCGGCTTTTGAAATGGTCCCCGGACGATTTTCTGCCGCGTTATTTATGCATAGAGTTTAACCTTAGCGATGAGGGGAAATCCTGACCGGAATTTGACTTAAAACCGCAATGAGGTCCATTCGTTCCCATTTTTTTTGTAATTGACGAGTTCGCTTCGTCGGGGTCGCTATTTTTAACTTTAGGATCCGAGGTTGATGTTGACGTTCCAGCTTGTATGTTTATCGGGTCGTTTTACGGTTCATCGTACTTTTATGGACGCGATACTCACCTACGTCCCTCTTATTTACTGCCGGAATCTAAATTATTCCTTTATTACTTCACATTTTTCTCTAACTTTATACGTATAGTTAAAGGAATGGGAGAGGTTATAAGTTATATTTCATATCAAGAGTATAGTAATATATCGACTTAAATATTAAATATTCACACATTTTTCTTTTAGCCACAATTCGTCCTCTGAATCAGGATAAATAAATGATCCGCGAATTATATCCTTTTTATTTATACATCAAAAACATAGGAACAGCAATTTGTTCAAATTTTATACAGAATCCATGTATTCATTCTCGGGATAGCAGATATTTTTCCTGTGCATGTGTGAAATAATTTCTACTATTATTGTATTACATTACACTGAAAACGACACATTTAAATAGTTGTTTTTAATATATGTAGTTTGTTATTGAGAAACCTATCCGGCTCCATTACATAACTGTTTGCTGTTACTAACGTGTATAATGCCTAATAGATATTTATTGTTGAGAGCAACATGGATTAACATGATAATTAAAAATTTTATTAGAAATTTACTTATATAAGATGCTGCATCAGTGCGTGAAAATAATCATTATTTGTATGAATCAATTCAGTATTCACCAAAACCGTGACGTCTGTCTTATTTTTACTAAACCAAATAAGATAATTTGAAGCTATTTTCGATTATTGATTAGATTACAAAATTCTGACATGTGCCCAAGCATTTGACGTTCATGCGATTAGTTATTTTGTTATCGTTCCTACTTTTGTCGATAATAAACTCAAAAGATTCAACATCTGCGATCCGCGGGAAGAACAGTCGTTTATTTCGCTCCGTCTAAAAAAAAAAGAATGCCCTAAATAACGTAAGGAGAGCTCTCTCGCGAAAATTGCAGTATGGTTGCCGCTAGGTGCCAGGGTAATCGGCAGAAGCGCCCTCTCTCTCCCTTCCTCCCCTCTTACACCGCTTGTGCAAATAATCCCTTTTCGATTCTGAGGCGAAATCCTCTTACCGGTGTTTCAAGTTCCTGCCGAACTACAGAGAAACAAAACCGCTCCGAACCCCCTCCCCTCATCCTCCCCATCTTTATGGCGGAGTGGTTTCCGCGGCATTTTTTTCTTCCGTTTCGAAATAAAATTGTGGAGTTGGTGTAAAAAATCGGGATTAAGAGAGCACACAAATCTATTTCGGGATCGAGTGAATTACATATTTAAGGCTTCATGAATTCCATTATGAATGCAGTTGTGTATGCTTTTAATTTATTCTAACACTATATGTAAAGTTGTGGATGTAAGTATGTTCAAACAGGATAAATAGAAATTTTCCTGAAAGCGGGACGCGTATTACTTTTATGATAATCAAATTGATGAATGAACTGTGCAAAGTATTACGCCAAATTAATGCCGATGGGATGAATATTATACACACACACACACACACACACACACACAACCACACACATGCACACACACCCTTAAATACGTTGCTTATGCTTCCGTTTAAAATTTCCAAGGATTTGATTAGTGAAAGCAAATGTTTCCATCGATTTTTAATGATAGATTGCAATCACGAAACCTTTGTTTTTGACACTTGCAGAGATTAACGTTGAAATATTTTCATTTTTCATTCAATTCACCACGCACAGCTTTCGGACGCCAAATTGTGAATTAAATTAATTCCGTACTAAATTGGTGAATTTAACTAAAAAAAAGCCATTTTATGGCCGGAGGGGAATGCATTTACGTTTTAGTAAATTAATTTAATTTCTTTAGAATAGTTTTTAAGTTTATACGAGAGTGTTTTTGTCGTTTAGAGGGAGTTATTAAACTCCACTTTAACAAGCTATAAAAATAAAAGTCATAAGCTCTTGAGGTATTGGATGCAAATAAAATAACGATTGATTCGCTGTGTTTGCGTTGCCGTACATTTTAATAATATCCAGGCCCTTTAATAAGAGACGCATAAAACTTTTTCGAGAGCCAAAAACTTTCGAAAAGTATCATTATTTTACCTAGCCCACCGAATAAAACAATAAATTAGTTTTTTCATCAGAGTTTATGCATCTATTTTAAAATCCCGCTCCCAAAATTCGCACCGATTTAAAGGCCTTTAACGATCCCATTAAGGGATTTTACACTCAACCTCTTACTAACCAACAGAGAAACTTTCTCCCATTCCTTAAGCGGCAGGAAGCGAAATGAGTAACGAAGGAAGAATTCCCATTACGCGCTAGCTCTCTTACAAAAACCACTTGATGAAGATAGGAAGCGGAAGGAAAGTGTGTGTGAGAGAGAGAGAGGGAGGGAGAGAAGAGGTTGGGAGCAAAAATGAGAGAATGTCGAGACAGAGGAAGATACTATAGCTGGAGAAAGTAGGAAAGAAAGAGGTAAAGGGGAAGATAGAGAAGAAGAGTGGAAATGGGAGAAGAAATGAGCGAAAGTGAGAGGGGAAAGGGGAGAGGAGAGAAAGTTAAGGATGAAGGAAGAGGAAGAGGGTAGATATTGGCGATGTTGTTGCTAGGCAGCCTCTTCTTCCGTTTGACACATCATCGGTAACAAACGAGAAGAAAAAAAATACATAAATAGGAAAAAAACGCACGAAAGAAAATGACATACAAGTGAAGTGCCTAGTTAACGTTTTTGGAGAATAGCTGAGGTTAATGAAGTTACGCCAAACGTAGAGAAAAAGATTGGAGAGAAGGGGGTGGAAGGAAAATGGGGAGAGGCAGAGAGGCTTGAGAAAAGAAAGGGGTGAGAAATGGAAGAAGAGGAAGGAATGGAAGAGAGTGGGAGGGAAGAGAGAAAGAGGAAGACGGAGATAGGGTAGAGGTAGGTAGAGGGGAGAGAATAAGGACGTAAAAATGGACGGAGATGGAAGGAAAGAGGAGGAAGAAAGAGATGTGGGAGATGAAGGAAGGAATAGATGGAGGGAAATGGAGGCTGACGGGACGTGGGAGGGTATTGTGAGAGTGAGAAATCGAAAGGAGAGGGGGAGAGAAAGAGAAACAGAGGAAGAAAGAAAGGAGAAAGCGAGGGAGAAACGACGAGGGAAGGATATATATAAAAATAGAAAATTTTATCCCCTCCATTCGTGTCTTCGCAGGAGGAAAATTGTTGTCGTTTTTCATCCCCTTCACTTGTCTCCCTCTCCCAGACCTCTCTCTCTTTACCTTATCCCCTTCACCGGCATTAACCTTTTTTTCTCCCGTTTTAACCATCTTTTTTTCCCTCATAAGGAGAAGACGTTACCCTCCTCCGCCTCAAATTATTATCTCCGTATAAAAAGAAGTGCGTGAGTGGGGGCCGGAGGCACGCTGCCTCTTAAGATTCCGAAAGGTGTGGAGGATATGTAGAGAGTGAGTGTGTGTGTGCGTGTTCTCCTTAAAGAGTGGAGTGGAGTCGGCCGAGGCCGGGAGAGATATAGAGAGGTGTCGGTCGAGCAAAAGAGTGAGGTGTATTACGAGAGAGGTGGTTTATTCAAGGGAAAGACGAGTGAGCGGAAGGAGTTTTTTTTTTTTTTTGCTTCTCCGAGAGGGGAGTTGGTCGGGAGATTTCGCGCCTCTCTGTCCGCAGACGTTTATGGTGGCGTTGAATCTCTTCTTCCTCGAGATCCGCGTTACCGCAGGCGAGGACGCGCAGTTTGACGCGTCCCTCTCTCATCTGGGGCATTTTTTTTCCTCCCAGGGAAAAGATAAGGTGAATGTTTTTCCGCTCCTGTCTCTCTCTCTCTCTCTCGTGTCCTTTCCGTTTTCTCTCTCGTTTGATTCTCCTCGGGGAATTCGTCGCTAGGGTTTTCTTAAACACTTTTTGCGTGAAATAAAACAATTTTTTTTGTTAGCTTTCTTCCTAAAACTCTTGCTTTCTTTGAAATATTTTTCGCGCCTATTGCTAAAATAAAGTTGTTTGAGTTTTGTTTTTTGGAAACGGAAGTCTCGAAATCGCGTTCCTCTCTCTCTCTCTCTCTCCGAGAAAGTCGTAATACGGGGAAAGCTTCTCGTCATCGTTTTTGAATTATTAAATTTTGAGCGGCTTATAATATGAGTTAAGTCTTGGTTTTGTCAGTTTCGTTTGTATCTCTCATCTGTTAAAGCAGGGATTTCCTTTATGAACTCGCTTTAGTGAAGTTTATATTCTGGATTGTAAATGAAATTGAAATGATGTTCGTTAACAAAAGCCGTCGTTACGGATTTAATGGATTCATTATAAGTACTAAAGTTGATTTCAATCATTCGCCAAAGAAAATATTTAGCATGCGTCAGTGCCGTAACTATGGTATGGCGGAGGTAGAATTTGCCTAATGACGCCAAACGTTCCGTCAAAAATGCCGAAACTTTATTTGCCTATAAATGAATATTAATTTAATGCTCAAAAGTTAAAGTTATAGTTAGTATAAACGATATTATCCTTCATAACAACGCAATAGAAATCGTATACTATACATAAACAAGGTTTTACATTACAAATTTGCCATAGGCGCCATTTTTCCCATTTACGCCTCTGGCATGTGTGCTTGGTTGAACAGAAGTCATTTTATATCGGATACTTATGATGGAGGCTATTTCTTCTTAGCGAATGGAGACCAACTTGTACGATGGCATAAAGTTACTCCTTTTATATTTATATTCATTAGCATCGCTACGATTCTTATTTTCCAAAGTTTTGCCAATAATTTGTATTTAATTTTTCGGGAATGTAAAGATTGAAATTTCTTCATTTGTTAAATTGCAAGACGCTGCAGTTTTAACTTGTTTTTCTTTTTTAGTCTTGTTCCTTAGGTGATTTATTCACGTATGAACGATTTCAAAAACAGGAATAGCGTGCTTGATGTTTAATGAGTACTTTAAGATAAGTACTCAGTTTTTCATCTGAAACAATTTTAATCAAAAGATGCGCAAATTTGCATATAATTGCTGTTCATAATGGTGGTAGATAAATTGAAAAATTCTTTGTTGATTCAATTTATTTTTCAACATTATCGGCTATCCCTTTTTAACTTCCATTAAGTTCAAATTTGGGAAACAGATTTAAATTCGCATGGATTTTTTATTTCGAAGGTAAAATGTCTAAGAAAACCTAACGTCGAAATAAACTTAATGGATATTGGGCTAAAAAACCAAAAGTTATATAAAAAATCCATGGTTTTCCGGCAATGGTTTTATTATCAGCATGAGTAAATTTAGTGAAACTCTCTGAACCGGTTTTGTTTTTTACATCGAAAACAATTTTCGACATAGATTCGACATTTTTTCAGCGCCCTTTATTTGTGCGACACGAATATTTTCGCAGATGAAATCTTTCGTTTCATTCGAGAGAAATATAAATATAAACAAAGTTTTCGCAAAGCGTCGAATGTTTTTTTTTGTGCAGGAGGACACGGTCCACGTGTTGTAGTGAAAGCCCATTTCGCCGCCCTTGCACCTATCCCGCGAAACGCCATCCTTCCGAAGTGTGTTCGCTGCGAATGGTTTAAATTCCGGCGCGTTTGGCGAAAAAAAAAACACCCCTTCCTCGGTTGATTTGCGAGTCATGTTTGCGCTGCTTATTTCGGCCTCCGTGCGTCCTCCTCGCTCCTCCAAAACTCGCGACCCGCCATAATGCATCTTTTAACTTCGCCGCCCGTGGCGTGTATTTTACATAATATATATATATCGATCGATGTGGCACGCTGTAATCTAGCCGGTCACATTCGCCGCACGCCTCTCCCTGTTACAATTGCGTCTAAATTTTGAATTCGCCTCGCATGCCACAGGGAGAAAGATGAAAAGTAGATGTAACGAAGATGCGCGTTGCCTCACTTTTATTTTATTTATCCTCGCCGTATTCCTTTTTTTTTTTTTGAATTACTCGCTTTCCGAACGGTTCGCTGACTATATAGTTTGAGTGGTCGCGTTTTGAATCTTTTGGGATAAAAGTCGAAATGGGTAAATATATACAAGGAATGAGGTATACAAAATATGAAGGTTAATGAGAGAATTTTCTGAAATGTTTGGTTTCGTTTATCTTCCGAAACGGTCTATTCTTACAAATATTTGAAGAGATTCGAAAAAAATGAAGAAAACTGAGTTTATGTGCGTGACCTATATGTGACAATTGAAGAACGTGAGAAACAAAGAAATAAGTTTATTTTTCCTCCGTCGTGTAGTTAATGAATGGACTCGTTGGTGGTTGAGTGTGCAGAAAGTCGCTCTCCGTAGAATTTGTGATAAGGCTACGTAGTATATAAAGGCTCAGGTGTGTAACGCGGATTTCTTTATTATACCATATATATGAGAATGTTTCTCGATGTGTGTTCCGATAAAAATTCGTATCGTGCTGCAGTTGAAATTCATTCTGTGAGGAATATTACCAGGAAAGATTTAATTTTAAGCATCCTATAACAGTCGTGTACTTTATCCTGTTTCTTTTATATTTTTAGGACATACATCATGTGTACTAGTTGTGTTTATGTTAAAGAATTATACGATAGGCTTTCACAAGCTTTCCTGCAAATGTTATCCGTTTCTGATGAATACACATGAGATTAACATTTCTGGTGATTTTCAGGCTAGTTATTTGGTAATAATTACTCTCTGTATTGAGGCTTTTTAGCGGTTTTTATTGCATGTTGTTGCCATCCAGTTCATCGAAGTCTATTTGTAGTTCTAAGTTTAAAATTGGTTTTATTTACCACTTTTATTTCATAGTGCTACTGAAATGGAGACTTTTATTTTTTGTGATTTTCGGATTAAAATCATTTGTTTTCAAGCTCTCGACGATTATTATACAAAACGACACTAATCGTAAAAAATTTCATATTTAAATAATTCTCAGAAAGCCGGTGTCTTCGTCATCGTCTCTAACTTTTTAGAAACCTCGTCATTTAAACTCCACACGTCCCCTTACTTCTCAACTCATCGATCACTTAAATACCAAACAAGGTTCGCTTCAATCTAGTACTTTTTCTTCTTCCCTGTGGCCTGAAAAAAAGGAACCTCTTCCATCTCTTTTTCCCTGCTACTATAGCAACCTCTTCAGTCGACTTCAACTTTCTTTGCACCCTCCATCCACTTTTTACATTTTCCATCTCCTTTCATTCTCTCCTCTCCAGACTAGAGTTCCCTCTCTTCATCTCTCTCTCTCTCTCTCTTCTTCTCTTCACCCTATCTCTTCTGTCACTTTCCATTCTCGTCAAACTTTGGAACATTCGGGAACCTCCTTAAACTTTACTTTCCACACTTGTAAACGCCTCTGTTGCTTGAAAGACGGGTGGCATTTCATCTTTCGCTAAATATAGGAGAAAAAATTGAGCAACCCGGGTAATATATATATTTTTTTAACCGCCGTCGCGTACACAAGAGTTCCGTGTCTCCGGTCATTCTTCGATATCGATGTCTTGCAAGGTAACAAAAATAAAACGAAACGCAAGGGGTGCATTATTAAGGGTAAAAATAACTCGCCCAAACCCTCTCACATTTCTCTCACCGTTAAACTTCGCCTCTCGTTCGTTTCCATTCCTTCCTTCATTCTTCGCGCGTCCTATATTCTTTTTTTCTCTTCGGTTCTTTCTCCCTCTGTTATCTCGCTTCCCCATCTTGTTCCATTCTCCTCCTCCTCTTGCCCCCGTGGACTCGCGGCATGACGTGGGTCATTGAAAACTTGCTTTTCCAGAACCCCGCTCCGTCCGCTTTTTTCCTCTCCTCCGCCGTCCAACTCTCCTACACATATTTTTATTTCGCTTTCATTTTGCTTTCTCCTCACACATGCCGTCCTTTTCTCCTGTATAGAAACAGTTTCTGTTGCAATACTTTTCGAATGTACGTAATTATTTTCTAAATGTTTGTACACTGCACTAACTACGTGTAATCACCCTCTGTGATTCTAATGTGTGTGTGTCAGTATGTTTTTTCCTCGGTTAAACTGTTAATTCTAAACAAATATTTCGTTCTATTTAGCCTATATTGATTACTTTCCATTTTTATCATATTTTAAGTCGTATTTCTTTAAAATACATGCCTATACTTTAATGTGAGTGTAATGCTCTCGATGAACACCGTTATATTTTTTAAATGCCGTTTAATCGAAATGTTTTTTAATTTTTTAATTACTTCGGAAACCAGTGTATTTATTGTAAAATTAATTTTGTAATCATATTACCAAAACGTATATAATCTTTACTATCTAAATGCAAGCAAATCGTAAAAAGGTTAGATGAAAGAAGAGACTATGTAGTCTCAACCTCTCCAATAAACGAATTTTCCTTTCTCTTTGTCCGCGTTATCGGTGTACGGCATGGCACCATTCTCCGTATAACGACTTCTCATATCCACTTCGTAATGCGTGCATGTTTGTGAATTTGTACTCTTCTCTTGATTATTTCAATCATTTCTCTTTTCGATGCCGTTTTTCCTCCACAAAATTTTCTTGGTTGTTACCTTCGTCTTTTCATTTGTATAACTCTCTTGTATCTCAAGCTTAGTTGATGGCTTCCTGTGCATTTTCCTCTAATTATACATGCTTTACTCTGCAGGCGCTTTCATTAATGGATACATTTGGAATTTTTTTCTTCCTTTCTTCGCTCGCCTTTTATCCTTATCCTTATATCAGTTAATTGATCTCTTTATTCTGCCACTTATACTTTCTTCTACAGTTATAGTCACCATTTTTCCACGCACCTTTGAGTTCCCATGTCATTTATAATTTTTTTTTAAATTTCTCATCAAGCTAAACGTTAACATATCTTTCTTTTATCCTCAATGTATTCCTTTAATCGTTTTCTTGATCCTTCGATCACTAAAATACCTTTATAAGCATTATTGTGTTAATTTCATATTTCTTTTGCGCGTTTTAAGCAGTCGGCCGTAGCTGGTCTTATTGGGTAATCTTTTCTCGCATGGAGAGAGTAATTTTATACGTTATAAAACGGACGTTTTTAATATATTTGCGAAAACCTTTGAGCAGTTTATACGAGACTTCTATTTCATTCGTTTATTGCCTTTTTTTAAATAATAAATTTGTATTTATTGTTGTTCTAGAGGTGCAGCAGAATACACTTTCACAACTTAACCTTTTATTGTGCTAAATGCATAATTTGGTCAGAAAATGCTCTTTTTTCTTGGTTTAGTTATTTTACATTACCATGAATCTCTGAAAACACTTTATTTTAATTAATGATGCATTATTTCGTATTAATTAATTATTAATGAATAATTGCAAACGATTATTAAATATTAAGAAAAGCGATCTCTTAGCATCGTAAGGATATCGACCACAATTATTCCACTTTTTAGGGTTTAACGTGAGACATTTGCATTCTAAATATTGTTTAACGACTTTCTGCATTTAAGGCAACTTTCAAAATAGATTTAATTCCTCATTTTCGCCTCAAAATTTTGAGAGCACACTCGCAGTGGCGCTAGTAAAAATGTAGTAATCGTCTGCCCTCTTTCGAGGGCATGGAACCTTTTTTAGTGGAATAGTTTTATTGGCTCGCGAGGCGAGAGAGGGTAACAGAGGGAGGGTAAGGGGGGTAACGTGAGGGGCATAAGAGTTAGATGGAGGAGGAGCGGCGTCCGCGTGATACTTGGCAGGGACGTAGCGGGTGTTTTGAGTCGAAAGGGTTGAGGCAACTGCTCTTCCACGTTCTCTCTCCGCAAGAGGCGTGGGAAGAGGGAGGTGCCAAATGGGAGGGAGAGGGGTGGGAGGGGGTGGGAGGGGACAGGCGGGAGGGTTGCGAACATTGGGCAGTTTTAACGAGCGAGTTCCTCTAACCACTTTCATCTCGTCGTCCCACCCACTTTCCTGCCCCCTCCTCTCTCTCTCTTTTTCCCTCTCTCTTTCCTTTCCCTTGTCTCTCATCCTCTCTACCCTTAAACTTCCCTCTTTTCAGCTCCGCCTCCCACTTAAATTTTCGCTATCCCTTTCCTCTGAGTTTCTCTCTTCTCCTTTCGTCGCCTTCATCCGGCCTTCTCTGTTCTCTTTCTCCCGGTTCGAGTCGTGGCGGAAAATTGGTTTCTTTTTCCAGGAACGCCTTTTCGGAAATATTAAATCGTATCTAAACTTCTTTGCGAAGTGTTGTTTTTTGTCCGTGCAAATCCTTTTATCGTAATGAATTTTGAGTCACGGTCTTAAGCGTGCATTTTTTTGTTTTCGCGTGGCAAAAATTAATTTATAGCGAAAACCGATTATAATTATAGTCTTAGTTAATCTTGGAGCAATTTGAGTTTATTGAAATCTTTTCGAAATTGGAGATGAAATTGTCGATGGCGTAATTATTTTTAAAAGTTTAGATTTAATTATCTTTCATTTTCGTCCTATTTATTCTAATTTTCTTCGCTTCCCTACTAACATTGGTTTCTGTTTCTCTCTATATCTCTCATTTTGTTATCATCCTCTCCAAGCTTTAATTTTCGTCCTTCGAGTATATTCGAAAGAAATGTCACGTATTACTCTCATATCAAAGTTTGATAAAGCCTCAGTTTTTGTCGTCAGATCTAAATTTTGCCTTTCCTCTGATATCAAGTAAAATTTTATTATTTGTTGTGTTTGCGCGTGCGTACATTCTCGTTTTTCCTTTTTTTCCTTTCATCTTTTCGAAATTTTAGAGATATTTTTGGATTTGTTTGTATTGTGGGAAAAACCTGATCGGAATCTGTTAATTTTTTATTCAGAGTAGTTTTCCGTCTTACAGTGAGATTGGGATCATTCCGATTTTTCGCACGCATGGTAATTTTTGTCTCTCGCGATCTTCAGATTACTGTCTACTTATTATCGTGTTTGTGTCGTAAAATCGAAGTCTTTGAACGTAAAAGGTCTGGGTTACTTATGCTTTTAGGATTTAGATAAATAAACTGCTTTAACAAAATAACGATATTACAACTTTTTCCGTTTTTAATAACTGTGAAATGCTATATTCTGCGTCGCGTCTAGGTATTTTATTTTTCGGAATGTGACGAAAGTTGGTCGACATGGAAGAAATGCTTTCGGAATTTTATGACACGGAACTTTGTGGAAAATTAATTATATATATAAGAAAATCCTGTACTGTCGGGAATATGAATCTACCCTGGACAAGTTTTTGCCGCTCAAGGTGACATAGTTTCTGAAACTTGGCTTTAGAAATTTTTATTAAAACGTTGAATGGATAGCATCCTTCCCGCACACTTATTTTTACATTAGCATAATATACCGGATTCTTTGATGAAAAAAGTGCATGTTGTATCATAAAAAATGATCAAACGCCGATGGGAATATCAAATATGCTTCGCTACGTGTACCGCCTTTCCGTAAATATTATTCTTAAAGCCGCTATCTTTCTTTTTGTCCTCTTTTAAGTTCCCTTTTCCTTATCTTTTTCACCCTAAACAGGCATCTCTTAGCGCAGAATGAGGGATACGCCTTCCATACCTCACCAGTTTATCTCACCTTTGGCCCCCTCGAGTTTATTCCAACATTGCTTCATCTTGATTATTACTTTTTCATCCTCTTCTATTTTATGTTTTATTCGAATATCATTTTTATGTATCTATATCCTCTTTTATATTCTTATCTCCTTGTCTTCCTTCCTTCTGTGCCTTAACTCCACTCCATTTTATTTGACTTTTCTTTTATTCTTTCCGTCTTACTTATTTTACGCTATTCTTCTGTTCTGATGTCCTCTTTCCCATTTTCCACGCTTACGTTTTTGCCTTTTTAGCGCGTTTTCTTTTAAAAAAACAACAAAAACGTTCTTATATCTGTCAACTTTTTTCGTTTAAAGAAATATTTGGAGAATTGATTTTGAATTAGATAGCTCTTATGAATATATGAATTTTCCACCGATTGGGCATCCAGAGCAGTTAACGGATTTTCCGCAAGGTTGCTTCAAAGTCGGAAAATTCAAAATTTTGAAACGGTATTAGTAGTATAGCCAAACTTCCGAAGCTGGACGAGTGAGATTTTTATGCGTGGGAGTGTCTATTGACAACGGTGCGGGTTCACCCCCTTCCAAAAAAAAGTGCTAAGATATTAAGAATACGTGGGGAAAATACGAAAAAAAGGTGCTTACCCCCTTCTTGCTTGAGCAAGGGTATCTTACTTGTTCCATTTTTTCTCAATTCCCCGCCGTACATTCCCTTCATCTTTCGCCGTTTCCACGTTTCTTTTGCTTTTTTAAAATTCCTTGGGCCCACTAAACTATCGCATGATGTACGCAGGTCCCTCTCTCTCTCTCTCTCACTCTTCCAGACCTCCTTTTCCCCTTAACATCTTACATTCTCCTTCCCCCTTCTCCCTTTTGGGGGCGGAACTCCAGCCTTCGTGCGTTATCTCGCCGGTATACCGTTAAGTGTTGCCGAAAGAGGAAGGAGAGGGCGTTATGCGATGACGTTAGGAAGCCGTTTAAGAAAAGCCCTCTTTCCCCCGCTCTCTTTCTTCGCCTCTTCTTTTCTTTCGTCGTCTCCATTCCTCTTTAACCTCTCTCTCTCCGGCTGCTTTTATTTTTCCCGCCTCGTCTCACCCTCTCTACTGTTCCACCCCCCCCCTCTCTCTCCGCCCCTCCCTTCCCATCCTCCCGACCTCTTCCTAATTCAGCACGAGTGAGTGGAATTATCCGTCGCGAAACTGATATTCGAAGGGGGATATGTTCTCAAGTATTTATCTGCGCGTTTTTACTGTTACGGCCGGAGATCCGTTGTTTCGGCTACGTTGTTATTTTTATAAATAATGCGTTTATAGTTGTAAAATGAAGGAATGTCTGCTACGCTCTTGCGGGGACTAATATCGGAGAGGATCGTCGTTCAATTATTCAACCGTTGCGGTTCGGCGTTATCGCTCGAGATTCGTTATTTTTAATTGATATTTTTCACATCCCATGAAAATTATCAAGATGCGCTCATGTCATGGGAATGTATTTTTCTTTATTGTTTTGCGGAATCTTTCCAACGATTACGTTATCGAATCATCATTCCGAAATTTAGATCTGGATTTCGATTAAAGCTCCATTAACCATTTAAGTATAATTGTAGCTCAGATGTTATGGGTGCATGAAGATTATATTTTGTGAAATCGAATGAAAATTGCTATCGTACGGTACATTCTTTAGGAAATTTCATGCCTTTATAGTTTTATTTATAAATGTCTGTTAATTATCTATAGTTCATTGAATGATTACCATATAATGTATAGTATTTTTTATTTTTCGGTGTAGTAATTTTATTCACCACGAGATAGACTTTAACTAAAAATCCACTTTTCAAGAATACAGTGAACATATTTATCCTAGTACCTCACTCTCTAGTTACGCTGCGCGATTGCTAAAATTTATTGCCAATATAAAAAACTAACGGTGTTACTAATTTATTGCAATGGAGCTGAAAACATTGATCGAAACATCCTTTTTATATCGCGGTATCAGTTTTATTTTTATCCTATGCAGTAACTGCCGATATATTTTAAACGTCTCTTATTAAGATGAAGAATCTTATTTCTCCGCTTTGACCATTTTTATAAGAAAGACTTCGATCTAGCCAACTGCCTATCAACCATTGCTATCCGCTTTCCCGCCACCTTCTCTTCCTCTTCTCCAGGGTTATTCCCTCAGCCGCCTCCTTTTTTCCCTGCCGATTCAAATCCCCCTCTCCCTTCCTTTTTCTCCTTGTCAACCGCCTCCCTGACTTCCCTCCGCCTCTCTTAGTTAAACAGACCTCTCTCTTCCACACCTTTCTACTCCATCTGGAGCGTACGCCTCCTTATCTCTGACTAAAATGCCCGTTTCTTTTTCTTCCTTTTTTCCCTCCCTAACGTCCTTATCTCTCTCCCTTTCTTGTTCTCCTCCTCCGACCGTCTTAAAAACTCCTTCCCCGGAAAGTCGCTTTGAAAATTTATTTTTGCTTATTTTTGTTTTCTACAAAAAAATTTTAATTTAGTTTATGTAAGTTTATACGCGGAGTTAGTGCTTTCCACGAAGTATTTTTTCCTGTGGCGATGGAAGAAGGCGAAAGTAAGTTAATTATTTTTTGCAGCTCTTATCGGATTTTGATATACGTTAATTCCGTTTGTTTAATTAATTGGATCTGTCTTTCAACTTTTACGACGTGTTATTTTATAAAATGTATGGCTGGAAAATTAACAGTGTATAAAAGTTATTTAGTTGTTTAGTACGTAATCTTTTAATGAGACTCATTTTGAAATTTGTGTAACACCAGCGAGTGACCACTTATCGCTGTAATTCCCCGTCTAAAACCGTGGAGAATTATGGGAATCGTTCCTTTTAAAATGATAAGATAACCGATGTCCCTTAAATATGAAAAAATCACGGCGTTAAATATCCCATTCGTCTCGTGGTCACATTTTTTTAATCTGAGGAAATTATTCAAATATCTCGATACATTTTTATCGCTAAAAGTTGTATTTTTTCAGTGAATATGGCAAACATACAGAGTTTCCCAATTCCCGCAGAGTGTGTACTGGAGCATCGCCTATATTATTACTAAAGTTTTATCTTTCTAGGTGAAATGGTTTTCCCGAAATTGCGCGTGTAGTCGAACGCACGAGTCAAGTATATACGGTGGCCAATCGTTATGAGTTATATTATTAAAATAATACTCAAATTAAAACAATTTTTATATTGCATAACAAAAATTTTATGCGATATAAATGTATCTTATAATAACGAGAGCAAATCTCCTTATTCTTATGCATGGATAATTAACTTTCTAGGTGTTTTTCAATTAATAGTATTTTAATGCCGTCCATGTTATAAATGTTTAAGGAATATTTTTCTTTCAACTTAAATCCGGTCAGGTAGTGTTATTATGAATTAAATTATGACAGTAATGGCACAGTAAATTAGTTGACGATTCAATACGCGGAAAATCTTGGCGATTCTGTCTTGGCAATTTAAATTTCTCGTAGTAAGTGAATTGAATCAGTGAATTTTTGGGAATATTCGAAGCTTTTTAAAACAACAGAAAAACATTTGTTTGTTTTGAACTGTACGCTCAAATTTGTGAGAGAGGAAATTCTTATCGCTATTGTCAGAGATAAGGCGTTATCTCATAGTCATTTTAGTTATATTAAATGTAATTTCATTTATAAATTTACTAGATTTCATTTATAAATTTACTAGATGAACGTAAAATATAGATAGCTCTCGACAAGCGATCATTTGGCGGACTACTTTACATAGGTTACTGAAGACGTCCTTCTCAAGGCTTGGCGTACACATTGAAAGGCAAATCGCTTATGAATCAAAGAAGAAAAGACTTCATCTGCGTCAGATTTCGGCTTTATCCACTCCGCTTCCTCTTTTCCTCAAACCTTAACCACCTCGGCAGCGATTTTTCCACAAAGAAACCTTTCTTCTTTCTATAATGTAATCTCGGCACAAACCCCCTCCCACCCATCGCTTTTGCAAACACACACACACAAACACGCACGCATACACGATTCAGTTGTTTATCTTTATCTCCCAACCCATCCTGTTATTCCTTCCGCCTTCCATCCCATCCGCCCATTCAGAAGTGAACGTGATCCATAATCTAGTCCACCAACCTCCTTTTTTTAAAGTATCCATTCATTTTCTCCTTCCTCGTATGACCATAACGCCTTTGCCCTAGCGCCACCCCCCCCCTCCCCCCTCTTCCACTCCCCTTCTTCCACCCAGTCTCCCCCCTACCCTCCTTTCTCTCCCACCCTTTTCGCGCGATAACTTCCTCTGATGGCTCCCATGCTGTGTGCTGGGCTGCACAGTTCTCTCTCCTCCTTTGTTGCGGGGTCGTTCGGAGTGATGGCGCCATTACGCGCCTTCCCCACCCAAGAGTTCTTTATTCTCTTCGCGCGGCACTATTTAAAAAAAAAAAGAAGAGGAGCGTAGAGCGACGCCTTTAAGTCGGTATGCGGGGATGACGGGATTGATGAGCGGTTTCCCGTAAATCGCGAGGGTGGAGTCGTTTTTATGGTCTTTGATTACCCATCCTCTCTCTCTCTCTCGCTTTCTATTCTTTCTCGTCATACTTTCTCGCTCATTCTCTCTCCTTCCCCTGTCTATCTCTCTCATCCTCTTCTCACCTCACACTCCCTCTCGTTTTTTGGGAGTTTAGATATTTTCGGGTTTCCTTTTGTCCGCCGAACTTTTTCGCCGTTTTTCTTTTGTTTTGGTTTTTTTTAATCGGCCACTCGCGGAGAGGTTGGGAAGTACTTTTGTTTCGCGATCGTCGTCTGGCTTTTGATGTCATTTCTCTTGTTCGTGCCCTTTTATCACCGTAACCTCTTCTCTTTTGTTTTTTGTTGTTTGTTTACGTCGAGGGAGTGGCTCTATTTTTTTAGCGTTTGAAAAAATAAGGTTTTTAAAACGCCTCCCTTTCTCCTTAGCTTTTCATCTTCTCCTTTCTTTTTCACTCTCCCCCTATGTTTTTTCGTGGATTCAAGGGGTCGTTTTGTTTTCGTTTCACATGGATATACACATAACGAGGGCGAAATTCGCATAGCTTTTCAAGTATTTTACGGCTAATTGCATTTTTGTGACTATTGTGGTTTTATTTTTTTTTAAGACGATCGGATTTAACCTCATTCCTGCTTATAAAAGGGCTATTTGTTTTTACACTTATTTTGTGAGAAATGATGTCGAGGCTATTGAAGGGTTATTTCATCGACGATTGATTTCACGATATGGGAGTGGAGATGTATTTTTGATTAACGCATAACATTTCTTGCAGTGGAGTTCTCCTCCTTTCGTAGATTTTATTCTAGTACAGCTTACAAACGAGGGATGATGAAATGTAATTCACATGAAATAAAATCCGGAACTAGTTCCAAATCACCCCTTTTTATGGAAGCCTTTATGTGCTATCTCGTATAAATTTTTTTTTTAAGCGTTCTTTTGTCATGAAGTTAGTTAATTTTTCTCTCACTCTAATGAACACATGACATCTAGCAATTTCCTTTATGAGTAATATGTTTTGCTGTTTTTTTCGGCTAAGCTATATGATACGTTTTGCTGACTAAACTCTTAATATTTTATGAAAGTTACTTTTTATTTATTGGCGAAAATATGATTCGCTGTCTTTTTACATCTATTGATAATTATGTAAAATTATGTGTAGTTGAATATGATAATATATATTTATATTTCTGTCACTCTCCCTTCTTGCAATGTATTCGTTTTTGGTAAAGACCGGTAGATATAAAAAATTTTCAGTTATTTTTAACATTGTAATATTTTTTATCCTTGCCCAGTCATGATATGATAACAATAAATTATTAAAATTGAAATACTAAATTAAAACTAGCATAAGTATTTCTCTAGATTTATCGGTGTTGCAAATATCCATGATTTGAAATCTGGTGAATTTTGTGACAGAATATATGAATTATGGTCCATATAGGTTTCTCAAACATGAATTAACATCGTTGAAGTTTTCTTATACTATGGAATCCACAGGAAAATACAATGCAAAGGTTCTTTTTTATATCATCCAACCATTTAGGAGTTACCCAGCAAAAGGTTGCATTTCAATTTATTTGGTAGTTTCTTGTGAACGGTTTCGGAGTACAGAGAAAAACTAAAGATTTGGATGTTGTTCATGCATTAGAGCACCATAAGTAACCAGTTTTGCCAGCATCAGTCTTCCCTTGCGGTTTGCATCGAAAGGCTTTACGATAGCTTCCGAAGTGCTTGCGTAGCCCTCTAACTACACGCAAGTGGGAGAATAGGCATGCTCAGGTCGAAAATCCTTCACAGCCAGGATTAGAGCCAGGGTCGGCTGGAAGAGTGAATCCCATTACTCCATAGTCATTTCCCCTCATCTTCATTCCTTCGCGAGTGGATATTTCCGATGGAATTTACGTCGAAATGCAAAAACATTTGGGTGCTATTAACGGTGTCATATCATTCCGCCTTGTAAATATTTTTCATTAAATTTTATTATTAAGGCTAGTGCCGCGTTCAAATATGAACAAGAGTAATTCGGTTAATTGTAAATGTTAAAATTAAAATTTTACCCGGTATGAAGCCTCTTGTCGAATTGGCGGAACGATATTTTTAAGTGTAGTTCAGTATTGAGCGAGTAAGAATTTCCTAGACGTAGGAGAGTTTTCGCTCTCAGTTGAAACCAGTTATGAAGCTACGTGCGTATGTAGCCCTGTTCAGAATGTGTCTATTTCAATCTATACGAAGAAAAATACATTCCAGAGCCAACATACAGCCGTCATCAAACTCACAAAATTCTGCACCCTTATTCCCTTGCTTCGAGTGGTCTCGGGGACGTTTTAACACTTTTGCGTGGGATGTGGGTAATATTGGGAATCATGAGGGCTCGAATAATGCCCCCTCGGATGGATAATGGAGAGAGAGAGAGGGAGAGAGTGATGGAGGGAGTGGGCGGATTGAAGGGAGCGGGTCAAATGGGGGTTGCCGTGTCGACGCTCTTCCATAGTGTGTGCCATTCAATACACCCCCACACCTCTCCTTCTACCCCATCCTAGCAGCTAGCACCTCAATCATTCGGGGCCACGGCCTCCCGTAACAGTCTCTAACCAATCTGCATCATTCAACCTCTCCTCCCACGTGGCAATCTCTCGCACCTCTCCCCTCTACCTCGCGCACACACTCTCCTCAAAACTCGGTAATGGAGATCCCGCTTTATTCGCCCCCTGTTCTCTCTCCCTCTCTCTCCCTCTCCTCCATTCTGTACCATCTGATGCGTCACCGTGTGCCGCTTGCCTCCAAGCACTGCCGCCATGAAACAGATTGGGTATAAGCCCCCGTTACGCCCAAGTCGAGTACTATCGTTGTTACGGTAACTATGATGGGAGATTCTTGTTTGTTCCTTATCTGCCGGTGAGGTATGTCGGTGATTTTCTTTGCCCAGTCATAGACGCTTTGGCCTGCTCGAATTTCTACGTTCGACTGTGGATTTTCTTATGTCTTAAGTGTTGTTGTTTATTTATTTTATGGACAGATAGTCTGTAAATGAATCCAGAGTCAGGGTATGAATTCAGTTTATCATTGATGAGAGAGATACGAGCATAGTTCGTTCTTAAGTACATCATATAAAGTAAAAGTTGTTACTTAGGGAATTGTCTTCGTGTCGTTAGATTTGACTGCCTTCTGAATGTCTCTTGTCTTTTATTATGCCGAATAATTGTTTTCGAGTAAAATATATTTTTTGACAAAATAGGACGTGCATGACGTATGCGATGGGGTACTGGATATTTTTAGTCTCCTGACGTTTCATCAACTCCGCCTCATGGTGCTGTAATTGGGACAGGACGAGAGGCCTCTCGATACTCTGTTCCGCTCCCCCTTTCAAAGTGCGCTCGAGACAGCTGCTCCACAGTAGCCACAATACAAGTAGTGGGTACTAAAGTTTTATCATAGGACATCATAGGATCGGGTTTAACTAAAAGATTATTAATGATAAATTTTAATACATTTTTATAATATTAGTTGATTTAAAAATGCCTATGTAACCAATAGAAAGATAGCAAAATAAGCTTCCCTTAAATACTTCTATTAACAGTCGCAACTCTGTTTAATTCAATCCAGGATCAACTAAGCGGTTTTTCTATGAGGGATTGTACTTGGCTAGAAATCACACATTTTACCGCTTTATGTTAAAATTTACTTTTATGTATAACCTAAATCTTATGATTACAGACGAAGGTAATATATTGTATTTTACGAATTCGCATAGGTTCGAAAATATTGAATAGGTATATACATAAATAATACGCTCTGATGATCCGTACTTGGTTGTAAATGGCTCTTATAGAATTGATTAGGAAGCACCTTGAGGCTGTTCAATTAGGGGGGAGGGGGGAGGAGGGGGGGTGGAGAGAATAGTTTGGGGATCTGTGTGAGAGCTCCCTGAAATTCTGACGGATAATACTCCGTAGGCATGCCGCATTGAGTGATTTGCAACCCCACGTTAATGGAACAGGGTCATCTGTTAGGGCCCCGCATGCACATTCTCTTTGCACCCAACCCTCTTGATTCACTTTGACGTCGGTTATTAAGAAGTACGCGGTGTGTAGTTTGCTGCGTTTTAATCTATGCTATTGTACCTTTCGCTGATTAATGAACAAGAACGTCGTTTATTTGGAGTAGTAATGATAGATAAATAGAGATGTGTTATTTATATAATTATGTACAAATTAGGGTCATGAAACGACTATTGAGAGCTAGACCAGGTGTACGATATTTTTAAGCAATGGAAATAATAGAAATTGTTCCGAGGCAGGGAGTAGTCTGGTAAATATTTAAGTTAATTTGTTGCAACAAATGATAATTATTATGGCACACTCCATTTTTTATCGTTTTAACCCGGTTTCAAATTTTAGTTTAATTTTTAGGACAACTTTCCCAGTGACTGTTTTGTAAATTTCTAATTTGCCAATTGCAATATGCGAGAGAATGGTATGTTGTGTTCGGCAGTCTCCTGATAATTGTTATTAGGTAATGCATTTTAAAGATTTATTTACCTTACTAAATCTCATTTATTTATGACAAATTTACTAAAATTGGTATTTGAGAAATAAATTAAATCTGCGTAGCGATGAATTTAAAACAGTTCTTCCAATTTGCATTTTTCTCTCTGTCAAAATCGAATTAAAGTGGAATCTTTCTTAATCCAACTGCATATAACTCGCGGCTTCTCCGAAAAATCACTATAATTTAATTCCTTTCCTAATTAGGGAAAGTGAATCTTATTCTGATATATATATATATATTCTAATTATCCACTTTCTTTTTAAAAAGAAGTTTCGCGGAATAATTTCAAGGCTGTTCTTGCCAAAATCGCTTTCGCAGATCCCGCCACCCTAGGGGATGCGAAGGGGGACTATACACTCAAGGCTATTCATTTTAAGAGCCCTCCCATTCGGAGCCGACGTCGTCCTCTCCCCAGCGAAATTATATTTCCTAATTATCTCGACGGCATCCTGAATATCTAGGAGTGAATGTCGGCTGACATAGCCATTTCCTTCTCGCGATGTTATTTTTCCAAAAATTTTATCTCAGCCGTGGCGCTCGCAAATAAAAAATAAAAAGTTTTTATTATTTTTCGCCGATCTCGCACGCGCGATCGTTCCGCAAATGATTTTTTTATCGCGGAATAATTTGGTTTTTAATTATAAATTCGCAAACTAAAAAAGTGGCGTGAGAAAGAGGGTTTTTGGAGTGGCATAGCGGCCGCAATTTGTCGTACGTGTGTGAATGTATGTACTAGGGGGCAATCCCCCTGCTCGCTGACGTTCTCCAACCCCCTTTGCTCGCTGTTACTTCGTTCCTACCATGTACCTATTGGATTTAGATTAGTTTAACGGGAATATGTTTTGAATATGACTTTAATGAATATATTTTACAAAGTATGTATGTTTGGTTTTTAATAACAAATTAAGAAAATTAGTTGAATAACTCGATAGAAAATAAACTTAGATGGCTGAAATTCCCGGAGATTAAAAAGTGTTAAAGAGAGAGACAACCAGAAATAGGATTTTAGTGATATAGATAAAAAATAAATAACATGAATACTGCGTTCGATTTATTTGCATTAAGTTCATATCTTCGGTCATTTCGAGCAAGTTTTAATCTTATTTTCGATCTGTAAGCCTTTTTTAAAGTTCGTATTCACGGAAATTACCGAGGACAACAATACCAGTAACAATGGAATCTTATTATTGAAATGTTAAAAAATTTGCCAAAACTCGAATATAAATTCAAAATGTGAGCGAATTCGAATGAGATTGAGTATTCGACGGTAAAAATAAGAATCCTCATTCATTTTGGGGTGTTTTATAGCAAATTTATTGTCGATAACTTAATTTTAAGATATTTTAAAAAGTGAAAGAATGAAAGCCTTCGAACCAAAGAGGTGATTTTTACGTGTTATCTTATGGGAAACAACATTTATCCTCTGGAGTCGAACTCGTGACCTTTTTGGAATTTTCTTTAGTTATAACGTAAAGATTCATCAACACTGAAATCCTGAGAAATTTCAGGCTTCTAAGTTTATTTCTAATCGAGTTATTCAGAAAATTAGAGCGTTACGCGTCATGACCATTACGATTTTTTAATATAGAGAGACTAGCAGAATTTCAACGGATTTAGTGAGTCTAAAACATCGACCGTGTAACATGTAAACATCACAAGAATAATATAGTACACAGTTTTAACCATCGAATAAAGCAAAAAATGAAGAAAACCGCTCCGCATTTACCTATCAAGATGAACGAAGGAAATTAACCGTGCATTGTGAAAAATCGAGAATTACGTGTAAACTTTTGGGAAAATAATTACTGAATTAAGCTCTCCCTCCCTCCAAATTTTTTTATCGCCATATAGCCTATGTTACTCGCTGGTTAAAATGATATACCTATGCGAAGTATCGTGACGATATCTTCAAAACTAAAACTGTAAGTAAAAGCAACAGGAACAATAATCAACAGAAAATGGATTAACAGAGGAACAAACGAAATTAATTAATTTAACGAAAGACAAAAAGTAAATAGAGTACGTTTAAGAATCACATAGTGAATATAATCCTCCGACAATTAGCTCCATTCTCTCAATGAGTTCTGTTACGAGAAAGTTGTTTATATCAACAATACTTTGGAAACAATGAAACGATTATTCAATCACAATTTGTGGAAAATCTACGTCTAATTATTTAAGTTACTTAAGTAGTTTTAAAAACATCTTGCTTTGGAGTAGTTGTCATGGTAGCTTATAATTGGTATTGTCATAAAACTGATTAAATCACGCATTTTTCTGAATCTAAACGCATTTTTACGCTAATTCGATCAGGATTCGGATTCTGTATTCAATAAAAAGAAACTTTGTTCTTTCCTGCACAGAACCATCCAAGTCTGAAGTTCGTATCATGTTTCTAAGTAATTTTAAAATTCAAATGAAAAATAAGCTGCACTCATCTCTATGTTATTCAAATGGAGAAAATGGAAAAAGGAAATATTTTTTAAAATTAGAAAGGTCAATCAAATCGGTATAAAAATCTGACTGCACCACTTAACTCTTTATTCCGGTTAAAATGACACTTTCCTCTTGTTTCTACGTGATGTAGTTGGTGAGTTATAAAAAAACATACATACATATATACATACATTCATACAAACACTTTAAAGATATGTACAGATATATAGACGCTTCTTACATAAGATATAAGAAGAGGATACGAATTATGAGGCACTTCCCGATGTGCTAGAAACTTGAAATTTGGCACGATTATAGGTTTTTTGGCCGCAACCGAAGGAAAAAATTGTCGAAATTCCAATTTTAAGGGGCTATCTTTGCCTCATATGAAAACACGTAACTCGGCGTATAGGTTTTTATATTTGCTTTTTAAAATTATTTCCCGTCAAAATTCTAACTCGGTACTTGAACTGTGGAAATTTAAAAAATTGCAGTATCTTATTTTTGAAGACTTAATTCCATTCTGTGTAGAATTAAATTTACAGTTTTTATCGGAAAGAAAGTGGTAATTTTTCGGGGTTCCAACAATCGACTGTCATAGCAATGAGCTTTTAAAAGGAATCAGAGGCTTGTATTAGAATGCCATTATTTTAAACTACGTCCAATGAAGGAAATTCGAAATTTTAGGGGAAGTTTTGACCCATTTTTGCCCTATACGAGGATAAAAATTATAAGGCACATTTAGATGTGCTAGAGACTTGAAATTTGGCACAGTTATATGATTTTGGACAAAATCGATGGGAAAAATTCGAAATTGTAAACATTCTAAAATTAAAAAGTGCTTGGAGAATGCAAGCACCGTCTACTAATGTGTGTGTGTGTGCATGCGTATATGTGTATATATATACAGGTAACCTCCGATTTACGTCGGGGATGTGTTCCTAGAACCAGCGACGTATATCGGAACGACGTAAATCGGACATGTTTTTCCCATATATTTATCTCTTATATATTTATGAAAGTTTGTTTGTTTGTTTGTTTATTTGTTTATTTGTGCCTTTCGAACTGTCCTGATGCCTAAACTGTTCAATAAAATAACTGTTATCATAAACTACGCGTATTTTCCCAAGTCCTACTATTGATTTTAATCAAATTTGGTACGATTGTGGAGGGCTTCCAGAAATAATTCATACGTGGTTTTTGCTTCTCTCTGCCCTTTTTATTCAACACGGCGGCCGAGTGGATTCTTAAATACCATCTAGAATTCCGATCGGATTTGAACCAAGTTTCCCCGGGCAACGCCGGGCATTTCTGCTAGTATGTTATAAAGGGATTAACTATTTAAATGATTAACTCGAATTCTCCATCTGCCTAGCGATTGAAAGGAGAAGCATTCGATACATTGCAGCGGTTCGCTGGACGTTATATCGGACATAAAAACGACGAACGACGTAAAACGGGGAAACTCCCCTATTTGTAAAGGACGTTATATCGAAACAACGTAAATCGGAACGACGTAAATCGGAGATTACCTGTGTGTGTGTGTGTGTTTGTGTGTGTATATATATATATATTTCATTCATTCATGGTTTTTCAATCCTAAGATAGGTTTGAAATGACTAGGGAATAAACACATATGATGTGATGGTTTCCTTCCACATCAAACACACACACATGATTGATGAAATATGAAATTATGAAAACGACGCAACGTCCATGCCCTTGGCGGGATTCTAACCCGCGACCTTAGGAATGGTAGGCCAATGCAGTAGCCCTTCCGCCACCGGGGCCGGCATGTGTATGTATATATATGTGTATATATTCTTTTTTCGAATTTCTTTCGCGTCCGGTTTGCTCTTCCTACTCGGTAGTCGTAAATCGTTGGTTTTTACGCTGAAACGAAGAGGCCAGCGAAAATAATATCCCTTCCTATTACACTGCCGCTCCACCCTTCGCTTAGCCGTCATTACTGTCCCATGCCCTCTCCCGAGAGTATGGGCCACTCCCACTTCCTTTCCTTTTTAGTCTCTCTCTCTTCCTGAGCGGTTTTTTTTCCAAAACACGCGCCTTGCGATCGATTTTCGCTCTACCTCTTATAATTGCCGGTTACACGGAACGTTATTTTCCTTAAACGCTCCTTAGACCGGCTATTCCGGTAATTATCGGTTTGTGCGCACGGTATGTATGTCTTCGCTTCAAGGTTTTCATTTTAAGTTCGTTTATGTCGAAATAATGAAGGATGCGTTACCTGGTTTTTGAAGAGTTTGTGCCAGTGTGTATCTTTCTTTTCTATTGGTTTATTTTTTGTCATTTCGCGATAGAATATTTTTAACTTTTTTCCGACTATTTGCGCTTACTTTAGAAGGATTTTTTTGGTGCGGTTGCACGAATAAACGGCAGTTTTCATACTTGTCTTGGACCGTAAACGGAGTCAATTTTTTATGAGTACATTTTATAAGGAAGGAAATCAGTTTCAATCAAAAATTATTATTTTTTAAATAAATTCTGCTGCATTGATGTAATCTCTTAAAAGACTGCAATTTGTGCTTTGGATGTTTTTGGTTGGTAAATATCTCTCTTTGTTCTAGGTAGCCTACGCTCATAGTAAGACGTTTGTATAGTTAGAGACATATAATCTCCTTCATTCATTTTTAACTAGGTCTAATCTAGATAATGGTGAGACGGCATTTAATTTAAGGAGATCGTTTCTTGTAGTTATCAGTTGCCGCAGAGAAAACTGATTTTATATTCGTCGAGGTCGTCTTAAATTTTGAATTTTTAACGACTTTGTTTATTGGCCTTACTCAGTTTAAAATTCCGTGCGGAGTATTGCTTAATTTGGATAATTTTTAATCATTCATGAGTAATTCAGAGATAGATACTGGGTAAAACATCTTTATTGCCTTCATAAATCGGGTCCTGTAATTACGTCACTTTCAGAATATCCGCGATTTTCTATTTACCCCAATGTTGTCTTAAACCGTGCGTTACCAAGGTGTTCTATAGTGAAATAGTATATAAGCAGAATTTCTGTGTAAATTCGGATTTATATTCAATAAATTTTAAAACATAAACCCACCAAACTAAACGGAAGTTTCTGGCTCTATATCTTGAGATTACCTTTAATATTAAACTTATTAAATCAGAATTGTTCGTATATAAAACCAATCAGTTTAAATGTTTCATTATGCTATGATGCCTGTCTGGGTTATAGAATTGGTTATAGTGTGACTATTTATGAGCCGTATTGTCAAAAAGTATATTCTCAAAAATGAATTTCCGTTAATTTCACGTGTAAATATATTGTTTCTGCGAAGCGGATAAAAAGTTAAAGATGGCAGATTGAATTAGACATGAAGTTCAGTAAGCTTAATCTATAGCTTTAAATTAGATTAGCTATCACTAAAACGGAAACCGCACAGTCTATTAATGGATTTTCACACCGTTACCGGTCCTTACTCGACGAAAAAATATTTTGAATATCCTTTAAAATATAACGCAAAAAAGGCTCACAGAATTATTTAAGGACGACTTATTTTATCCCAGGAATAAAAACTCCCTCAGAGTGAATTTCTTGGAAATTAAAGCAGTCGCCTGAAATTAACAGTCTGCCCCTTGCGCTTCGGGAAACTTTTTCAAAACTCCAATACACAGTTCTTAAGAGAGAGAGAGTTGGCGCGCTGCAAAGAACTCCGGCTTTTTTTTCCTCATCCTCCTCCCAACAGCATCTCTGCACATTCGGAATGCTTTAAAGAAAAATTAAATCGGGCCCTCTAGCTCCATACCAAACTGGGTTGTGGGTTCGCATCCCCTCTCCACCCTTTATACCACGAAGCTTTCCTAAGGCGATAATATAAATGCATCCGTCGCGTCTAAACCGTTCTTAACTCGACCGTCTTCTCCCCCCCAACACGCTCGTCCGGTTGCCATGTTCACCTCCCCCTTCCCCCGTGTATCTTCATCTGCCCTCCTTTCTCCACATAAAAAGCTAGAGAGAGAGAGAGGTCTTCGCTCCCAACCTCTCTCGTCCTCCTCCTCCTCCCTCCCCCTCCCTATCTTCTACTCCCTTTTCGGAACCCTTTCCCTTTCTTCAACCAGTGAGACCTCCATTGGCCTTTAAGAATTCAGAGCGCCCGCGCACTTAATATTCCGCGCCCCGAGAAACCTCCTCCTCCTCCTCCTTTCCACCCTTCGATTCCCAATGGGTAGCATATTCTCGGAGAAATTTTTGAGGGAAAAGGATGGCCGTTAAGAAATTTTCCTTCAAAGCCACGTATGGAATTTCCAACGAATGGGGTGGAGGGAGGAGGAGGAGGGGTGAAGGGGGAGGGAAAAAAATAAAGACTATAAACCGACATCGCATCCATTAATAACATCTATATCGCGATTATGGTTACTGTTAGGGGACTCCGGGATCCGGAGAGATGAGGTTTTATTGCTCCGGGGTCTTCTTGCTCCCCCGGGAATCACCGTAAAACGCCAAGTTAAGTACGACGGATGTCTTATTTACGCGGGGCTGTAATTTTTTTCGAGTTCGTGTTTTTTTTCTTCGTGCCGAATTCCGGTGGGCAGTAAAAATTAAGTTTTAAAAATTTCGATACGAATTGGTCGAGATTTGCTTTTCCGTCGGAGTTTTTACGTTCGGTGGTAAATTCCATGACTCGTTCTTATTCCGCCGCGATTGCTTTCTGGAAGATGTTATTGGGAATGTGAATTCGATGAAAAATTTTCGGAAGAGTATGTTAGCCATTTCAAAATATAAAAATAGCGTAAATGTGTATAAGGCCGTTTTTTTCTACATATTATATGCAACATAACTTTAATCTGGTTTTCTGTTTAGTTTTAACGCGGAATTTTTATGCCACCTGACTACTTTTCCTCTAAGATATTCCGGAACATACATGCTAAAACTTAGTATGATCGAAATTTTTATGCATTTAGGATGATAGATGTTAAAACCCCTCAGATTGTTATTTAAAAATTACAATGTTAATTTGATCGTTTATTTTTACAAAAGAAACGTATTACGTTATTAGAAGCTTAAAAAAAACTTGCCAGTTCAAGGCGTGAATGTGCTTTTGCCTTTTGATGAATCATAGAGCAGTAAGCTCCCATCCTGTTTGTAGATAGCTTCAGAGCATGTCATAAAAGACTTTTAGATGCATAAAATCGTGCTTTATATTTTTCCTCATAAGAAGCCATCTCCATAACGAATACACAAAGAACGAAAGCAGAAATTTGCTTAAAAAGTTTGTTACAGAGTTTTTGTTTCTTTGTGTATACATTATGAACGAAATTTACAAAGTAATGGATAATAAAGTCCTTTCTCCACAAAATACTTTCGTTCTAATTATTTTGTATTAAATTAAATTTCAAATAAAGCGCTATTTCATTCCCGGTGGATAGCTAAGAGTAACTTTGCGGTCAGAATCATCAAAATATATATATATATATTCGTCTTATCGAGAAAATTTCAAAAATCTCTTACAACTCAAGAAACGACGGAACAAATTCGGACTGGAACGAGGAAGAAGGAAGGCAAATAGGACAAGTAAATCGCGCTCATCTTTAAAACAGCCTTCGGTAATCTCCCACGGTTGCACACATACATACGTAAATGCTCATAGTTGACCGGCTCCTTATCGCATTAAAGGAACCGCCGCAGTTTCTAAAAACTTTACGTTTTTATCGTCTCCAGGATTGAACTGTCGGCCGCCCTCTTAACCACACACACAGTGGCTCTTTTCTTGCTGTTTTTACCCTCTTCACCACGTCGTCCCCGAGTCGCACTGGATGGGTCAAGAAAAAGGTCGCACTCGCCGGAGCGCAAGCTATTCAATCGGGCCGACCAACGGAGCGTTTTGATTGGCTTAAACGGTCGTCGTAGTTGTCTCCTTGTTGGAGGACGTTTGCGTTCCGTGTTGGCAGGCGAATATGGTCTCCTCTATTTTTTTTATTTTCTTCCTTTGGTTCTGAGGTTGTAAAGGTCGGTCGTTCGGCCAATCTCTCTCTCTTTCTTTCTCTCTTTCTCTGGTCGGATTCACCTCTCTTATCTTTTTTATCGCATCTCTCCGCTTACGGTTTGTTAAAGCGAAGTCGTGGATTTGAAACCGTTTTCACGCTATATTCGGTTCGATGAAAGAATGGCCCACGAGTTTTTTTTATTTTCGTCGTGAAGAGAGCGGTTGACGGAATACTGCGTTGCCAATTTTCGTCGGGGCTAAAGAGGTTTAGGAGTGTACTTCTGAGTAAGAACAGCGCCGTTTTAAGGAAATTGAACTGACTAGATAGCCTCGCAGCGGGTCCGTGTAAGCCCTCTCAATCGGCGTTGCAGGACAAACATTGGCCTTTATTTTATGGGCGGGGTATATATACAAGGAGACGGAGTTATTCGCTTAGATCGTTTCTTTAGAGGAATTGCTTATAAAATAGGAGAATTTTAGTACGACTCAAGACTCGACTAATGCCGGTTTGAACTCTGTTAACTCGCGTTTCTTCGAGAATATTATTCATCCTAAAATTGTAGAAATTTTTTAAAATTAAGTATTTCGTTTATTTTGATCGTAGTTTTCTCTCTAAAATGGTTTTAATGTATTTAAATTTGTATGTATTTGGTTGTAAAATTTGTGAGGATGTCTTGTTCAAATTTCATCTTAGCGGTAATTATTTAGTGTTTCTAACTAGTCAATATTTGTCGGTTTTCTTTTTTTTTTAATTACCCACAACACACAAACTTCACCCAAAATGCCTTTAAACAAGAAAATAAGCTCTAGCTTTTTTATGCAAATTTGTTTTTTATCGGGTTATTTTTTACTGTCGACGAAGATGAATAAGGAACATTTGCTGATGCAATAAGATAAGCGGCATCGAACCATGCCGCCGTAATTTAAAAATTTGTATGTAGATTATACAAAAATACCCCCGACCCTACTTTCCCAAGTTTTGACAACGTTTCAAGCAAGATTAATCCGTCTCCTTCCGTAGTATTTTGCGAGGCGATCGTAAAAATTTCTGGATCGTATCAATTTCCGGATTCACTTTCGGTTCGTTCTTTTTTTTCTCCTTCTCCCGATCCGAGAGCAACCGTTAAAATCCGTGACGTCACCCATTGCCTCCTCCACTTTCGAAAACTTCATTTGGTTTCGTTTCCGGCAGCTTTCAGCAGGAAGCAACCCATACTGTCCTTTCCTACATCACCACCTAAGAAGTCGGATCATGAGAGAACGCGGCCTTAATATGTATCTCGGCGCGAGACGGAGTATCTGGAAATCTTAATATTTTTTAATATTTCGAGAAGGCATGCGTATTACATAAGGGACCGACTTTTTCGCCGCCTTGGCCGACGACATTTTCGTCTCATTTGCATGCGTTTCTCGGCTCCGGTTTCAATATTCATTCGATCCGACGGAGAGAAAGTTTTTCTTCTCGCGAAAATAAGGTTTACGTGCTCAAAAGGATCCTTGGCATCGATCTGTCGCGACCCTGTTGTTAGGCGGAGAGGCAGTATATTTTGCAGATTGGGAGAAATGTAATCGGCCGCATTAAGGAACGTTTCTTCGTATTTGTTTCTCCAATCTCGTTGTTTGATCGGTCTGCGGAGGGATATATTTTCTCTCCTTCTGCTCTCCGTCTCATTATAACTTTTCGTGTTTCGGGAGAATTTCCTGAGTTCGGGTCTCCTTCAGACCGAGTGACATATTCAACGAAAATAATGGCAGCTTTTTAAAAAACAGTTTAACGTTTTATATACATATACATGCATATATATACATACATACATACATACATATATATATATATCATAGGTAGTCTGTCCGTAGACAGGTCCGTGATTATTCATGGTTAAACTTGGTTTTCCATGTACTCCTATTTTCCGCAGTCTTCTTCGTGTCTTTATAGCTTTCTTTCCCTTTCAAGTCGTCTACCAGCTGGAACCTTTTCCTACCACTTTATCTTTTTCCATCCAGTTTTCCTTCTAGCACTTCTTTAATCATGCACTCTCTCCTCAGGTAATGTCAAATCCAGTTCGTCTTACTCTTTCTGGTAGTCTGTGTAATCGTTCGCTTCTCTCCTATTCTTCGTAGTACTTCCTCGTTTTTCACCATATAGGGGGGAGAGAGAGAAAACCAGAAATATGATTTTACTAATATAGATAAAAGATATAAATAACATGAATACTGCGTTCGATTTATTTGCATTAAATTCATATCTTCGGTCATTTCGAGCAAGTTTTAATCTTATTTTGTATCATTAAGCTTTTATTTAAATGCGTATGCACGGAAATTACCGAGGACGACAGTACCGGTAGCAATGGAATCTTATTATTGAAATGTTAAAACATTTGCCAAAACTCGAGTATAAATTCAAAATATGAGCGAATTCGAATGAGATTGAATATTTACGATAAGAATACGAATCCTTATTTATTTCGGTATGTTTTAGAGCAAATTTCTTGTCGATAACTTAACTTTAAGATACTCGTATTTTAAAAAGTGAAAGTATGAAAGCTTTCAAACCAAAGAGGTGATTTTTACGTGTTAACTTATGGGAAACATCATTCATCCTCTGGAGTCGAACCCTTGATCTTTTTCGAAATGTTTTAGTCATAACGTAAATATTCATTGACACTGAAATCCTGAGAAATTTCAGGCTTCTAAGTTTATTTCTAATCGAGTTATTCGCAAAATTAGAGCATTACGCATCATGAGACCATTACGGTTTTATAATATAGAGAGATATATGCGCAATCTGGATGAGATTGGTTTGAATATTGAAGCTTTTGGGCCGAGGTTCGTTTCGAAGCAACTTTCTTCTTTTGGATTTATACTTTGCTCTACGAGAAATCAATGTGAAGTATTATTTATTTTTATGTATATAGTAAATCATGTGCCATATTTAGAAGTTCGGTTATAACTACCCATAACATTCAAGTGCTATAGAGTTCAAAGAATCACTAAGCTCTCTTTATGGTTAGGATAAAACTGATAAATCAGAATCCTCCAAAAGCCAAAAAATGATCGTGCGCATTTCGGATACAAGGCAGACATCATCAGTAGTACTTAACCGATAGTAGATTATAAAGAAAACATAGGGGTTATTGAGTGAGTGAATGTGAATTTCAATCAATCATCCTTATCTTTAGCCTTTCACCTGATTTTCCTGACGCAGACAGGTTTTTTCCCCATAAATTGATTTAGCCGTGTGTGACACAAGTGACATGTATTCGTCTAAATATTTCTTTATATACCTTAGAACAGTGATGGCGAATCTTCTCTTGTCCGCGTGCCAATATTACTAAAATTGTCAAATCTTTTCCTCCTCGCGTGCCACAAAAAGTCCTTTATTTTTTCTGCGTGCCAACTAAATTAAATTCTTGATGAAGATATACGATTGTAACCGTAAAACTAACGTCTGTAATAGTTGAGTAAATAACACAAATGTTTTCGCGGCGTCAAATCAGTACGATGAATGCTTTGATTGGTTTTCGCCTTTCGTTGGCGTGCAAACCAAAATCGTCTTGTGTGCCACTTAGGGCATAGGTTCGCCATCACCGCTTTAGAATAAAATATTATGCACAGGAAACATCCTCAGAATCAGTGTCAGCCGTAAAAAGAATTAAACGAAATTTCTTAGCATAATAACATGGCATGCGTTCACACGCTCGCATAAGAAAATAATCAGTTTGAGTTACGAATAAGTAATTCATTTAAGAAATTTGATAGATGCAAAGTGGTGTGTAAGAAGGGCGCATATCGGCATATGTCTTTTCATTAAGTCTAGTATTTTCGTGTTTCCTGTCTATTTAGTACGTTAAAAATTGTCCAATCGAGTTGTGATTGTGCAATTAGTTCGAAGTACAAAGGTAAAATATCGCAAGAAGAACGATCAAACCTCGGTCGCCAAAACGGTTTCTGATGAAGATAATTTTCTCGCCAGTAAAATAGAATCGCGTTTTGATGTGAAACAAAATTTCTGATTTATTTTTAGCCCATGGCCCACATAGCGTATCCAGCCTTGATTTAAAATCTTATTTGTATCTTCGTGTGAGATATTGGGATTTTGGATTCGCAAACGGTGCCAAAGCAAAGAAGACGATACTTTTTCGCCAGAGAATTATCGAGCTCGTCTTATGGCTGAAAAGAAATTCAAGAAAAAGCACTCAAGTATCGAAAGTAGAAAAATATGTAATCCTTATAACCTTGCTATCTGAGTGATTATTTTTTCGATTTTTGGTAGGTGCTTATTCTTGATTACGAAATATATTTTCTAAAATGCTTTGTTAAAGGGCATCGGTTTTATTTGAGCATTGCAAGATGCCGAGTTATATGATTGGCGGGTATCGTCACGCAGTTAAATTGTTTAGCTTTCGTTTTCGCAGATGAAATTAGAATAGAATATTATCCCAGCAATCAGGCGTTGATTATATTTTACCTCACTCTTCGTCCACGGATTATAATGGCTGTTTGGGAAGGGGGTTCCGCTCCTAAGTTGAAATTGCTGAGAAATTGCTTTCCTACTTAATACCAGCTTAAGAGAGAGAAGGAAAACGAGGGAGTGAGATTGGATTGTAGCGGGCGAGAGAACAAGACCTGGAGAGAAAGGGAGAATTTGTCCAGGGTTTTTTTTTTACCTTGATGTTCGTGGATTACGTTAGATCCCTTCCAGCGTTTTATTTCTCCGGATCCCGGGAGAAGAAAAGAGTTACTCCATTGGAAGAATATTCATATTATAAAAAAAAAACGGAGAGAGGCATTAGGCGAGGAAAGGTAGATTGAGGTTTTGTTGGGAAATGGGTCGGTTTTCTTGAAGGATGGGGTTAAGCTAGGAAGGGGTTCCTTTTTTTTCTCCTTATTTCTGACGAAAGGGGCGGTGGAAGGGGGGCTGGCGGGAGTGGAGGGGACGGAGGTGCTGCCTCGCGACAGGCACGCCTCTTCGGTTTCCTTCCCAGACGCCCCCGGTGTTCGATCGGACGAGGAGAGGTGGGAGGGGGATAAAGGCTGTAGGAATGGGGAAGGGGATGGGGTGGGGGAAGAAGTTGCCTCGATTAGCGTCGCTGACCGTGGCCTTCCCCTTTTTTTGCTTTCTACACATCTCCAATCTTTTTTTTTGCTTCGTTTTCTTACTCTATGCTTCTTTTTCCCAAGAAAAAGAATAATAGTGTGGAGGGGAGTGAAGAAGGAGAGAGAGAGAGAGAGAGAGAGACAGACAGACAGACAGAGATAGGCGCTGACAAGGTCACACCGTTCCCACGCAACTGTGATGAGGATAATGGTATTAGTTTTCTTATTTCTGCGAGACGGATTCGATTTTCTCGCTAGCTTTTCGTCTCTTTTGTGCTTTTTCGTGCGTTTCTAGTATCAGTTGTCTGCGGCGATACCGGAGAATTATTTTCTCTCCGCTGAAATTAAGGATTTTTGTTCGAGCAAATGATTGTTTTCGCTTATTCTCGTCTTTATTGACGTTTGAATAATTTTTACTTAGTTTAAATCTTAAATGAAAAATCTTTACAGATTAAATAATATATTTTTTGAAATTTACATATGTACACGCTATTTTTAGACATTTTTTTTGCTGGAATCCGATGAACTGTATGCAGAGTAGTTGATGCCCGAAACTTATATTTATGTAGTTGCTTGTGTAATCATGAATAGTAAAATTCATAATTTTATGCTATTTATATCCTATTTTATAATTAAAACTTTTCTTATAGAGGAATTTGATTTGGAAATTAATTAGGTTTATTTTCATTTAAATTCGGAAAAATGCAAAAATAACTACCTTTCCAAAGTGCCGAGAAAATGGATACCAGGTATAATCCTTTCAATATTTCGCCTTTAATGATCATTACCTTTATAGTTATCAAGTCAAACGAATACATGTCGAGGATTTTTTTTCTAATTAGATAACTGCTGGAACTATTTATCTCTGTAATAATTTCCCTATTAGTTTTCGTTTTGCACGCGAGAAAACTCTGTTGGTCGAAATAAAAAATCCTCGCGGACGACTAGATTCTAAGAAAACAGAGGGTGAGAAAAAATGTTTAACAGAGGAGAAATCGTTAATTTCGACATCGTGAAAACATCTTCGATTTTTCACTCCTTTTATAGAATTATGACTCATCCACGTCTGACCAAAAATAATCGCCCTTATGCGCGACTTTAACGGGGAAAAAAATTCTATTTCGCCTTAAAACTCGCGTGTTTTCTCACGATTATGATTCCCTATTATGATAACGGGCCGATATTTTCTCATTCCGTCCAATTTTCCGCGAGGTTTTTATTCATAAAGATTAATTTCGTTACTACCTTACAGCATGTAAACTCCGGAGAAATTTTCAACAACTTTTTTCTTTGCGGAGGGGAGGGGGGGGATTTATTCAAATGTAATCAGCCGCCTTTGTTACGTGAATTTCCAGCGTTTATGTCGTTCGTGGAAACTGTCCTCGAATATATACTAAAAAAAATTCTTATTTAGGAATGAAAGGATAAATAAGCGCGGCAGACGAAAAATCGCGTCTCGAGTTTTATTTTTTTTAATTATTTTCAAAAGAGGCGTGAATTCGGGGTAGCCTTAAACCCTCCAAAAATTGATTCAATTTATACTTAATGTATGAGTGCAGTGAAATATGAGTTTCCGTTTCGGAAAAAAACCATTATTTTACCCCGCATGAAGATAAGAGCAAAAGTTATTGAACTTAAGAGCGGGCGACACAGAACGATTTGCTAATTTCGGGCGCCATAATTCTGAGTAAATTTTTTTCCGGAGGTATAAATAATGTCATGGCTTCGTTCTAGATTCCAAAAATTTCAAGGTTGAGTGCGGGTTGCGTTGAATTAAAATAAAATCACGCGATCAATTTTATTAAATTAAGCAGATTTAATTGGGACGCCTATTGTTTTGCGCTCTAAATTCTACATATAATTAAATAAAGTCGCCATTACGAATTCCTTATTCATTGCCTTTATGTTTTTCTTAGCATGTCTGTGCTCACTTGATTTAGGGTTTAGGGTTTCAGGCAAGCTTTTCGAGAAATTAGTTAAAGCGGAATAAGCGGTCTCTAGCTTTTTAAGAAGCCGTGTCTCCGCATGTTTATGTGGATATTGTTATCAAGCAAGCTAATAGGCTTTGATTTTTACGGATTAGAATTTGTTTTAAGTAGATACTCGAATAACCTTCTGCGAATTTACCCTTAAGTATATGCAACCAGCGGTGCACTTTTTTGTTAGTTGGCTCGAAATGTTACGCACAAGAGTTCGTGAAGTAATAGCCATTGCCACCTCGGAGAACCTGGTCTGTATCCATTTTGATATTAATAAAACAGATAACATGAATTTTCAGTTACACCCATCTCTAGCTTTGCACAGTATATGTGTTCAGGATAATACCTTGTTATGGTAAACCGCGCAAAGTTAGATGGTTTTTCTCTGAAAGGTTATTCTGAGATCAAAATGCAACGACTCAGTGGCATATAATGAAGAATGGCTTCCTTTTAACCTTTCTTGCATCCTTTGTATGGAACTGAAACATTTTTTGAATTTTTATGCTCGAAGGGCGTTTCAAAGTCGTGCTAAAGCGTAATTTATTCGAGGAACGAGTGTATTTTCATGTTATCCAACATTTATACGGAATACAGGAGATGGCCGGTGTTATTTTAGAGTGACGACAGAGCTAACTTCGTTTTATTTAATTCCGCTTTTATTAAGCATTGGCATAGTAAAGTGCTATCAGAGCTTGATATTTGAATCATTGTAAGTAATTATCGGCCATTCTGAACGGTAGCACATGAGAGCAATTTTTGGAATAATTTTATAACGCACGAGCCAAGCTAATGTTACAGTGAAAATATTCGCAAAGAAACATTCACGAAAAGTTTATTAATGTAAATTTAAATTATGCCAACTTTAAAAATTGTATTGTAAATGAATTTATCGCAGAAAATCAATTTTTTTTGTAGATTCCGCAGGAGTTTTAATCGGATGGCGTAGCGCATATTTTTCAGTATTTTCTATTCCGAAGAGCAGCGAGCTCGATGCAGTAAATGAGCGAAGCTGAAGTTTGAACAAAGTTTAACGCTCGATGCTTGGTATAAATAAAAAAAAGATGCTCGCGAAGCGCGAGGAATGTGCTTCCGATCCGTGTATCCACTTCCGGCTTCGAGCCGTGGAATTTTTATATTGTTCCTTAGAAGAGAACGTACATTTTTATCCTATAGATCAGTTATATTTTTTTAAAGTTCAGATTTTTTTTATCCCGTTTCCTTCGCAATCCCAGCTTCTCGCGCGGCGTGCGTTTCGCCTCTGTTTTATTATTTTATTTTATTTTTCAAGAAAACAAAAGACGACGTCCGAGCATTACACGCTCATTGATCGCATGCGAGAAAGGGAAAAGATATATAAACATGCAGGGACACAAAGAGAGAACTCGCGGTCTCCTCTTATCACGCGGCCACCGGAGGCGTTATAGGGAGGGAGAGGAGAGAGAGGGAGGGAGGGAGAGAGAGAGAGAGAGTAGGATATCGGGGGAGGAAGGAAACTCAGACGATGACCGTCCTTCTCTTTCGTCCGGCGGAAGAAAAGTACCACCACCGTTCTCTTATTTTATGCCTTCGCAACTCACATCTCTTTTGTTTCATATATATCTTTCCCTTCTGTTAGGAAACGGAGGGATGATACGGAGTGGTTGGTCGGAGGAATAAGGGGGAGAGGGGATTGGAAAGAGGGATGATGTGGGGGGAGGGAGGAGTTGGGTAAGAGAGGCGGCTATGGAGAACTTCGCTGAACGCCATAATGGCGTGACGCAGATGATTAAGAGGCGACCTACTTGGCCGCTCGGTTTTTACTGCCTTGGCCTCCGACTACTCTTCGCCCTACTCCGTGAGATTCTCCACCCCCTCCTCAAAGATCCCACCCCCGCCGCCCCTCCCTCTTGTGTATTAATCACGGCTAAATTCCTTCGCGATCCAACCCACGAAATGATATTTATCCCTTATGCCGCTATTTTCTATACGCCTCTCTTTGCGGGATCCTTGAAGAGAGACGCTCTCATTTTTGATTCATTGTTTCAATAGCCTTCCGACCTTCCCAAAAGTCTCATTCTCCGAATTCTCCGGTGCATCCCATTGACTCTGTTCCTATCTTTCCCAAGTCGTTCTTTTGTTAATTTTTGAGAAAGGGAGGATCATTTTTGTAGACGGAAGCCTCCGCGTGAAGCGTCGCTTGAATTTTCTAATTAATTCGGCACCTTATATAAATGTTAGCTTCATAGTATAGGTGGATTTATTAATGATGTGTTGGTTATTTGGGTTTTATCTCCTCACTCGCTTATTTAATATGTGGCAGTGTATGATTCATTTAAGTATGAAACGTGTATATACACTCGAACACTATTTAAAGATTATCCTGAAAATCCTTCGATAGTTACTGTATAACGCTTTAAAATTTTAATTTAATTTATTTCAACGTTTAAAATTGTATTTCTCAAATAAAAGCTTCGTAATTATTTAAAACATTTTGGCGCAATTTTCTTTGCCGATTGGCTATTTTATCTGATAAAATTTAAAGCAATTTACCGTAATTGTAATGGTGGGGTCGAATATGCGATTATGAAATTGTTTTGCGTTCCTCTAGAAATTTTATCGTTTTAAAATTATCCCTTAGAAGAGATGGTTTAGAGCGAAACAGAGCCATTGTATATTTTAGATATCAAGTAAAATAAACTTTTTTAATACCACTTCTCTGCTAATCTGCCGACCTCTTACTCTCTCTGTCCCTGAGAAATCTTCTTTTCTGTCGTAATTGCTATAATAGGACATTTTAATTGCTAGCCATAATTAATTCCACTTTCAAATGAAATTTTTAAAAAGCCATTATGTAAATCAAAGTTAGTCGGACAAATATCAGTTTGATTACTTCCATCACGAGTTGTCTTCATTTAATGATGAAAATTTCTTTCATGGTTATTAACATAAAATACTTGTTTGCTCGCTCCGCGATACTTCAAAAATGGAGTTATTCATTACATGTATTAAAATAAGACATTATTTTGTGTAAAAAATGTACCTTAGCCTAAAATAATCTTTTGGAATGAGTTATTTTTCTGTCGAGACATGGTTACAAATCTTTTGCTATTTTACTTAAAAGTACTTCTGCCCCGCCCTAAAATGGTACGCCTCATCCGTCATATTACTCTAAAACTTTCCTTCCTGTTGTGGGGTTACGAACTGACGTCATGTTGAATAATCGCCATTAATTTGCCTTATTAGTTGAAAATGCATCGTATTTACAGAAGGACCTTAAGTCATCAGTCATTGTTAAAATTTTTACCTTTTCATCACTATTTCATCACTCCGTCAGTAAATCAAAATGGAAACACTGTACTTAGGTTTCTGGATCACATCTAAGTCCACAATAAAATTGTGATTCTACCGTTGTTAAGCTAAAAAGATGAAAAACTCATTCCGTAACTAGGATTTTCCACTAGGCATAGGTTCCGCTCGTCTACTCCAAAAACTCCAAAAGTACTATATCTTTCCTTATCTATATATTTATTTCATATTCAGATGTTAAATCAATTAACATTAGGGCTGAAATTATTATAGACACATAAGAAAAATAAATACTACTTAAAATTTGCCATAAGAGCCGATTCTTAGCCACGACTTAGGAAGAACAATACTATCAGTAAATGCTTAGTACTGTATAACTTATTCTTTCTACGCTTTAATTGACGATAGAATGGTGGTCTATCTTTTAATACATAGCTAAAAACTTAAACTTTTGCTTAAAATACGGAATTCGACTTCGATTTTTCTTTTGTTTTTCTTAACAAGTAGAGGAATTACCGAGTTCAGCTCTCGCTTTTCGATAAGAGGATTACGACGGATTGACGACGATCGTTAATGAAATCATAATCATTACCATCTCCGGATTCGATAAATTTCGCCCGACCGCGCGTCATCGTGCACCTCCAAGTTAACCCCTCATCTGGGAGCTCTGCGCCGGGATAATAGCGGCTGTTTCAGGAGTGGCGATAGACGCGAGGGAGGATAGCGGCGAGATGGAGTGGGAGGAGAGAGAGAGAGGGAGGGATTTTAGGAGTTGGAGCCGGTAAGGTGGGGAGGGAGGAGTTAAAATTCCGTCGATATTAAGTTTTCGTCGATTTGGTTGTCTCTGCTCGTTGCAGGGAAAATATTCTCCTCTCGGGGCTTTGTCTTCCAAATAGAATGACTTTTCCAAACTTTTCTCTCCCACACCCACGCCTTTTCCCGACCATCTCCGAAGATTCGTCGTATTATATACTATATATACATACATACACACACACACCTTTCACCATTTCCTATCAAAGTCGCGCAAGTTTTTAATTTTCTTTCCTTATTTGTTTCGTCGATTCTTTATTTCTTTTGAAGAGAAAGAGAGAGACAGACAGACAAACGACTTTATTTAGGGCGAAATTGAGACTACATAGTCCCTTCTTGCATTTAACCCTGCGTTATGAATTACAAATGACAATAAAAATGATAACATATAAACATAGAAACAGAAGAAAAATACCTGAAACTAAACAAATGAAAAAAGAACTAAAAACACAAGAGATTGAATTACAAATTCGGAAGAGAGAGAGAGAAAAGGGAACTTTTCGCTATTTTCCTCAAGTCTTTTTATTTTTCCTGAAAGGAGAAAACGCCCCCTTCTGTTCCGTTTAGCTCATGTAGGTATGCTTATTTTAATCGAGATTATTTTTTTTACTTTTACGTATTACTGTTTTGCCGTCGCGTTATCGGCACTCATCGGCGGATATTTATTGGGGCTTTATTTTTCACGCAGTTAAACACTCTGATAAAAGTAATAATCCTCTCTCTGGGAACAGGGTTGAAATTGTATACTTTCGTGTTGTCACCGATACGCTCACATCGTTTTTTTCTATCTCGGGGGAAAAATACATGTGAAATTAATACTGTTTTTCATATTTTCTGCTATTTTTTTCGGTCGCAGTCTTCACGTAAATACTTGATACAATTCTTCGCAAAAAACTACAAAATTCTTTCTTATTTTTTATATCTTAGGGAATTAAATTTTAATAATATTAATATTATACTCTCTCATATTCAGGAAATAGCTGGGCGTTTTATGTGAACATAATTCTCGTACCTAATGTTGGTCTGTATATTTTACGCGTAAATGTATGTAGTCTATTTTAAATTTATTTGAACAATCTGATGTTCTATTACTTTATTATGTAGGAAAAATCGTCTGTCGCTTGTTAGATAAATTGAAAAATAAGGTCACAAATACAATTTATTTAATCCCTTTGAGGTTTCCGTTGAAAACATACTTGAATTGACACAATATATATCCCCATCACCCATAAAAATAATATCAGTGTAATAAGTGGTAATTTAGCTTTGGTAGACTAATGTCACTGCATACTTTTCAAATTTTCTATCAGTGAACGATGCTAATGACAGCTGATCTGTAGTCAAAATAAGCATCTGGTTTTCATAATCTTTTTAAAACTAACGGAGACACGTTTTTATGAAAGTGTGGTTTTTATTTACAAGGAGGAATTCGTTGGTTTTCTGTTAAACATAGTCGTAATTGTTTAATATTCATAGCAAATGTTTTCTGTGGAAGAATAGGTTACATTTTACGAAGGAGATTACTGTTCTAGAATAGTTATTTATATCGATACATTAAAATCCTGGTTATTTGTCATATTTACAATCTGAATGCTAATCCGTTAAGTGAAAATGATTATCTAGTAAAAACAAACCTTGAGTATCCCCAAAATATATCCGCCCTGGGCTAATAAGGTCAAATCTAAACATTTAACATAAATAAAAACAAAAATATTAATGATATCGAATGGATTTCCTCATTTTTTTGGGCTCAGTGAGATTTGTTTTTGATTTATTCTTTATTTACACCCGAAGAATTGATCGTTACAAGTTGATATCACGGACTCTAGGCGAAAATTTACGATTATCAATAATTTATGGCCATCAAACCTAGCTAAAGAAAAATAATCAATCAGTAAATTAAGAATTTATGTATATTTTCCGAAAACGACGTTTTTAAGAAATTGCCTTTAGATTTTCTCCATTCAGTGTTGTTGTTACGTATTTCTTCTTACACAGCAGTTTTTCACAAAGATAAGAAAAGAATGGCGGCGGTAATGTAGGCTCTGCGAACGATTTAATGTTCTTATTTGAATTATTTAAACACTGCGCAATTCAAATGTTAATATAGTACTCCGCGAACTTGCTCTCTCGTGTTCTTATATAATGCGTTCTTCCGGCGATTAAGGTACGCTTTTAAGGAACTCTAAAGGTAACATGAAAACCTCCAAACTTTTTTTTCGCGTGTGACAAGAATCTCGCTTTTTATGTGTGTGCGACTTTATTCTGATTCGATCCACGCAAGATATGTCGGGCTGAGTCAAATGCGAGACCGAAAATTTGAATCATTTTTTAAACTTTTTTTTTTTTGGCCTTCGCAAAATATAAAGACATCAAGTTAATGGATGGATTGATAGAATTTTCCCCTAGTGAAATAGTGGTGATGCGTTGAACGTATAATCCCGTTTATGTAGTTTATGGGCTTTTTAACTCTCGATGCTGCTGGTGCCTTTTTCAGATTTATTCTTCGTTAATTTTCTAGTTTTCTCAAAGTTTTAGTTAATTAATTAATTTAAGTTTAATTTTGAAATGACCGCCTTGAATCTTGATCATAGATTATTTAATATAGTATTTGCCAAGAGACTCGTGCTATTTGGGCAAAAACGCTGTAGTGAAGAAATGAATTTAAAATGATAACATATTTTTTTTGTTTTTACGAGATTTTGTACAAGTTTACTTATAATTTTCCAAAGTTGTGTATGTTTTCACTGAAAGTAATCTTGAATTCCTCCGTCGCCATTTTCAAAATTCATACAATCACATATGGAAAAAGTAATTCCTGCGGAAACCATATAAAGATATTTTGTTATACTTTAATGTGATCAGGTTAGCGGCGTAGAAAGGACTGTGCAAACCCCGTAAAATATTTATCAAGGTCTTAAAATTCAATGTCTATAAAGCGCCGTGTTTTCTGGTGGAATTTCTCGTTAATTTAAAATACATAAAACATAAATTTTTTCATTCGCAAGATAAATATAAATATGCTCGTCCCACGGTCCTTCGCTTGAATACCGTCAAATGAAGACTTAAATGGTATAGATAGATATTTCCTGTATGAAATTTTTATCCGCGAACAATTTTTTTGACAGCTTATACGCCGGGGAAATCTATCGAAACTAAACGGTTTCGTTAAATTTTTACGTACATATAATTCAAACTGACCATCGCTTTCAAATTATAGTGCAAGTTATTCATCTCTGATAATCGTATAGTGAATGATGTATTCCTTTAAGCAAAAGTAAGCGCATTTTTACTTTCTCCACATACATGAAAAAATTGGAATTCGAGATTTCAACAGAAATACGCGTTTTGAGGTCCCTTGAACACGTTTTGACCGTTTTCTCGAAGTTGTCTGTGTCCGTGTGTCTGTATGTCCGTATGTGTGTGACAGAAATTTTGTGGGCGCTCTAACTCGAAAACTATTCATCAGATCATCATGATATTTTATATTTGTCATTTTATATATATATTCTTAAGATTTGAAAAGCATTTGATAACAATTGGTCAGCCGGAAGTAGCGGTTTACTCCAGTAAAATTTTCGTTTTTCGTACATATTTCGCTTAAACTGAATTTTTATTACTCATACTCTTGTCACTGAAATTCTACACAGCGTATCCGTAGCTTTTAGGATAGAACGAGTTTTTTCGGGGCATTTATCGCATCGCAATCCAATAGTAAAGTCATGTTTTATTCATAAGTCATTTAAACACGTATTTTTTGGACATGAAATCAACTCCGTTTGTTGCGTACCATTCAGGTGTCGGCTCCAACCAGCAGAGGGTCGGCACGGACAACGCCCGAGTCGAGTCCGCAGACTCGAACAACAACAGTAACAACATCCAGGGAGGAGGAACCATACGCACCCAGGAGGGCGGCACCATCGTCGCCCTAGCCGGCGATGGAGTCACCGTGACGGGGGCCCGCGAAATATCGGGTCCGTCCACCTCTCGCGCGGAAGAAGCGTCGAAATCCAACGCGGCAGAAGGCAAAGCTCCCGGCGGCGGATCTCCTACTTCTGGAGGCGTCGCGGGGACTTCGACGGGAGGCGGGAAAGCCCAGATCGGAGGAGGCGCCATGGACAGGGCGAAGGGAAAGTTGGCGGATGAAGAGAAGCAGAATGGTGAGCGGATTTCACATTTTGTTTTTGTCCTCTTATTCGACAGTCGTTCATTTTTGTTTTATATGTCATTGTTCTCGAACATTTCACATTCGCAATAGATTTTGTGATAGGTTTGGTATTTTTTTTACGGAAATAACCGCTATAGGCCGGAACCTATTCGCGCACGTTCTTAATTTCAGGGGCAGTCCTTTGTATCCCGTAGCACAGCTTCTATAGTTCTTCAAAAAAATCGCCAAATAATTGTGCATAGGACAGAACCCAAGAAAATATTTCTTTAATACGTACGTTTAGATGGAAGAAGGGGCTGCGCAGCCTCAACCTCGTCGTTCAAAATGCAAATAAATAAATAATCTTAAGTATGGCGAAGTTTTTTTTGCGAGAAGATACCTTTTTGACCAATAATTTCTCAAAGTTCAATCAAGGCTTCTTTACTGTTTTGTTGAAATAGGGATGGATACAATGATCGGACAAAATGCAACGCAATCGCGGAATTGGGCATTTATTTGAAGAGGTCGGCGTACTATGCAGTTAGCCATCAATACAACGGAGGCAGTAAAAAATGCGATGGGTGTAAAATATAAGAGGAGTTAATAAGAAATCATTCAGTCGCCCAGCCAGTATATATAAAAATTTTCAGCGCAAAAAAGTAGGCTAATCCATCAACCATTCTGTTAGTTGGCCAAGGTTGCAACCCCCCCCCCCCCCCCCCCCCACGACTGCTTCTATAGTTACGTAAAAGTAGTTTAGTAAAAGCTATCTCTCCCGTGTCCTAGCTTATACGCCAACGTGTCGGCTAACGCGTGTGAACTGAAGCGTATTTTTAGCAGTCGCTGGTCGAGGCCCGTGGGGAGATATCTAGCTAGGTACGCCAATTTCCCAAAACTTCCCGCAACCCTAAACCGTCCACGCCGCGAATCCAGATGGCAGCATAGTAGCCAAGTGACGTGCCATTATACCGACTTCTCCGCTTGATTGATTCGCGTGCGGTCGTGTGTGCATGTGTGTGTGTGGTCAGGATGGGAGCGAAAAGGGGTAATAGGGCGTAGGAAAGGGTGCGATAGGAGTGAGAAGAGAGAAGGGGACTTGGTATCAATCGTGCCCACTTAACTCGTTTGCGATTCACCGCGCCGGTAGAAATGGAGTTGTAATTGGCGGACGGGAAAGGCTTTCGGTGGAAAATCTCCACAAAATGATTGCTTCCATTAGTAGAGAGAGCGAGTCGGGAGGCGAAAATTGGTCCTTCAGTTGTGTTGGCGTCGGTTTGGTGTTGGGAAGGTGGGAGGTGGTTTTTTTTATTGCGGTCGCGTTGTTGTTTTGTTTACGTGTTTGTGTATGGAGTGCCGAGCTCCCGTTTATGTTATGGTAGATAAAAGCTGTAGATGCGTTGTGAGTTAACCTACAAAAGCGGTCGTTTTGTTTATTTATTTTTGTCTTTTCGGAAGATGACGGAAGTGAATCTTCCGGAAACTGCATTTTCGACGGTTTTTTCGGGCGAATTTTCGAATATCCAGTGGCTGCCCGGATCACTTTCCCCGGAGCGGGTGGAATTTTCTGGCCTCGTACCAATTGACGTTGCGTCCGAAGACGACCGGACGAGTTGATTTCGACCTTGATTGTTACTCATTCGCTAGGTTTACTTTATCGTGCGGATATTAGAAGCCTTATTTCATTCTGGGATTTATCTAAATCTTTATGACTTTATCTTCAACAGTGCCATATTCTCAGTTTAAAGTTAGGCTAGATATTTTAGGGTTATTTCCTTTTAGGACTACATTGAGGTCAACGCATTTACTTTTATTTGGCCACTTTCTTAATTTTTTAAAAGTTGTTGCTTCATTACTTAAGTAGTGGAATAATTATTTAACACTATCCCGACCATATTTTAGTCAATTCTAGTCAAACGAGTCCTTTTTATCGTAGCAAAAAATAAATAGTAATGAATCTTCATGAATGACGTTTTATGTTTTGTAATCACCTAGGATTTAGTTTAAATACAGTGATCCATAACAGACAAGTCAAGGTTGTGGGACGAAGTAGTTATAAATGGGGTTAATCAGGCTCGATGTGCTGTGAGTATACATACTCGATATTACGTAACCGGGATATGACCAAGAAAAGATTATTTCCTAACCATCGCGGAAAGTGTGGTATCTTACGGTGGTGAGAGTTGTGCATTGAACGAGAGACGGAGCAAACGAATTCAAACCGTATAAGTGGATTTTTATAGAGGTTGCATTAAGGTCACGTGTCGCCATCACCTCAGAAATTAATTTATTGTAACGGAAATGAACAGTCCTACATAGGATGGAAGGAAAGGTTTTGAGATGGTATGGTCACGCGCAAAGAATGTCAGAGGAGAAGTGGCAAAAAAGAGCGGTACAATTGTAATCCCGTGGGAGACGACGAAAGGCGCATTTCCCATATTACATGGGGAGTAGGAATCGCTAGAGCCGTGGGTAGAAGACGAACAGATGATCGACAATGGAATGGAGTTATCTCTAGTGACCGAGAGCAGAAAGCCACTGACAAGGGGAAATGCCTCTTGAAACGAATGCTATGTAATGCGTGCTAGAAATTTAAAATCTGTAAATGTACCCAAATGAACTAACAAGAAAATGTTTTAATATATTCGACATATATTACGACTTTATAGAAAAAGAAAGCACCGTAATGAAAATTACAAGGTTTACTAAAACGTTACATATAATTCAGTCATGTGAGGTAGATTTATAGGAGAAACACTCGGATAAATCGAGAAAAAGTCAAACTCGCAACGTGTTTGCCATAATAATTTGCACCGCGATTAAAATACCGAGCGGTTTTTTCCAAGATCCTAAATATATCAGGTAGGCGGTAGCTCCCAAATGTGAGAACTATATTGCTCAATAGATCTAAGATGTTAACAATTTTGCTGAAATTGTGATACTCGATAAACGAAGGCCGGGGTAAATGCTTAAATTCGAGTTTGATTCAAGAAAACTTTTATTTGCTGGAGTCGCTTGTTATGAAACACGTATGGAAATTTCACTGGATTTCATTCATGCTATGCTTTTGTTTTGCTTAGAAGTCATTATTTAAAAATTATTTTGTGTAGAATTATACGTTTTATCCACACCCACTACTTGCCTTGCAAGGTCCACGCGTTCCGTAGAGCGAAACCGTTCCCATACTTTCCAATAGGAATACACAAGGTTACATATGAGCGTCGTCTTGAGTTTAACATGCAATGATTTAGATATATGGCATTCAGCATCACTTCCTTTATCGTATCTTATAATCTAGATTCGAACTGAAATATTAACTGAATTTTAATGCTTTGAGGCTGTTTCAACACGATGCCATTGTGAAATCAATAGCAGTGCGATTCTAGATAGTTCTCTTTGAAAAGGAAACCGCGATAAACCGGAAACGTTTAGAGTGAAACCGCGCAGTTCGAGATGCAATGGCGTCTTAGAAGTCCAAATAATGAGAATGAGGGTATCGGAACAATTACTTTTTGAAATCGAAATATTTAAACTTTAAATTGCGACACGATGGCGCGCATAATTTTACTTTCCCGTTCTAAAAATAAAAGCACCCTCTCTCTCTCTCTCGTTCGTCTCAGCGTTGATGATGAAGCGCGACGGTATTATAACGTCGTTCCGTCTCACCAAATCCTCATCCCGAAGTCGTCAGAAAATTAACTCTATGAATCAGATTTGCGCGCGCGGAAAGGAAAAAAAAAATTGATCGTAATTGCAAGAGTCGCTTGTGCATTCGCTAAATTAACGTTGCAGCGTTCGTGAAGCGCCCTCGTTATTCCGGTTTCTATTTCGGTAATTACCTCAGCGCACTCACGTCGCTCGTTTTTTCTCCCTTTCCACCCTTGACTTTTCCCCTCCCCTGTTACCTCTCTCCCCTTCCACTCCTCCCCTGTCATCTCCCTTTCGTAACTTGGGACTGCTTCCGTAACACGAATGTTTTTGGAACCGTTAATAAATGAGATGCGCAAAAGTTTGGTATTAATGACTCCTCGGGAACTCCCTCGGAGAGGATAGTTGGTGTGGGGAATTGGTTAAAGAGTTAAGAGACGTGTGTATTCTGCGAGGCAAAAGGTCGTGTGCGATAATGCGGTGGTTTTGTTTTCGCTTGCATTGACAAATCCAAATTATTTTCTTCTTCTTCTTCGTCTTTTCTTTCTGCGTTTGGAGTCGTTTTTGATCGATTGGAAGGTTTCTTTTTCGATTTGCATGTTTTTTCCCCTTCCAGACCGATGTAAATGATAATTTTTTTTTGTTATTCAAGGATCGGTTTTTCCGTCATGTTTCTGCTTTTTCCGTCTCGTTGGCCTTTTTAATCGAGTTAGTGATGTGTCTCGTTTCACGATGAAACGGCGTTATTTTTTTTTGGTAACAGTCTACTAATGGTACAAAACTGTTACAAAGTAAATTGAGGTGAAAATAGCTTCGCTGTCGTCGACCTTGGTGCCTATTCTTTATTTCCCTTGGGAGCATGTACGTATCTTTAAAAAGAAATATTCATTACTCGATTTTTATTTTATGAAAATATTAGTTTTTCGTATTTTGTACGCCAAAACCTTTATTAATTGATTATTGAAGCATTTCATTTTTATTCGATTGTTTTTTATTCGTGTAAATTTAATTCGTTTTTTATTTAATTTTTATCAATTTATTTTTTCGTATACTCATTTTTATTTTGACACATTCTCCGCTAGAAATCGATTGTCATTTTATTCTTTCTGAACTGAAAATTTATATATTTATAAAAGAACGTTTCTTTCGTACCCGCAATGACAAAATTCTCTATTACGCTGATTACAAAGTTAGAGAAATTCAAATTGTTTCCGGAAATCGATCCTATTTTGTTTATTTTCGAAGACAAACAGTTACTTCTTGAGAATTCCATCGGAATTCGTGTCTTAGGTATAAAGTTCATTCATTAATCCCAATCGTTAAAGTGTTATCCACTTCAAGTTCGAAAATATTTGTTCGCGAAAGTACTCCAACAACGACGGCGAAGTAGAGAATTTATCCACGTCTCATCCGAAACGCTAAGATTCCGACATAAGAAGCGTTCGAATTTCTTCCTTATTCTTTTAATATTTTTCTCTCTATCTCTTTCTTTCGCCCATCTTCGGAATGGGTAATTTCCCTCGCAATTAACCTGATTGTTTCCGTATTCTGCCTCTTGGAACCCGTGCTTGGCTGGTTGGCTCCTCCTCCGAACAAACTTAGCAGGTTTTAACGAATGCGACAGTTTCTCGAGCTGAATAACGACTCACAAGAGAGCGGATTTTTCGTCGCTTCGCGTTAATATATATATATATATATATATATATATATATATATATATATATATATATATATATATATATATATATATAACATCCCTGCCAAGAAGCTTTTTACCCGGTTAAAACCTCTTCGCTCCTTCCCTCGGATAACTTAAGTCCTGTCGACAACTTAAGTATCGTCTTCTTTCACGTTTTTCTTTTTTTGTTATGTTGCGTAAGAGCGTCCGGGACTTGGTATTGCCCGGAAAACTTAAAAGTCTTGCGTTTCTGAGAATTGCGTGCTTGCGATAAAATGCGCGTACGAGCTGAATGTAAGAAGGATCGAAGCTTTTTGCAAATACGACTCGTGGAGGGTTGAGATTTAGGAAGGCCTCTGTAATGTGCGTACTACTTACTTCCTATTATTTTTTAGGCTGCCTAACCGGTTTCGCGAATTTATTCTGTCGGATTTAGGTCAAATTTATGGTTGCGTTTTTACCTTGCTTCAGATACGACTTCGACAATATTTTATCTAATATAATCAGTTAACTGCCCAATAATTATATTGTTTGTGAATTTATTATCAGAATGCAATTTTATCGGTTCAACTACTATTGCAAACAAGGTCAATATCCATTATATCGTTCATTTTCTACATTCTTCCATAGCCATCCATTACAGTAAATTACGTGTAATCTAGCAGTTTTTGGATTTCACATAGTTTAATAAATACTTTACGGCACTCAATAACAGGGAGAAGAAAAGCGTGATAAGTAAGACGCTTGCGAATAAGTCTTGTTGCACTTATTTCCACATAAAATTGATACATTACAGGTATTTATGATTGATCCGTTGTTGACGGTTAACGTTTATGCAATGTTCATTTGTTTTATGTACTACTCATTTTACTTCTAATTTTTTATTCTTTTATGTTGAGATATATCTTTCTCCACTCGTAACGCTATCTGGAATTTTTTCTACAACAGGGAAATCATAGAACTTTCTTCCTGGCATAAAATAATAAGACATTTCTATTTGTCATGTATCGTTCGAAATTGTTTGATTTTAGGATTAAAATAGTGCTTAATATTCATATTTTTAATATGCTACAAAAAGGCAATTTTATCAAACTATACATTTTCTTATTGTATTGATACGATAGAAATTAGCCCAAATTTGCGTATGAAAGCATTAACATATCTTCGCACCTACGTTTTATTCTCTTGTTTTATTTATTCATACGTCGTTCTCTCCTTTTTCCAATCCATCCTCGCCTCCCTATTTCATCCTTCACGCGTCGGTTTCCTTCTCTTCGGTTCTTCTTTTTTTTTCTCTCCCCCTTCATCCATCTAATCCCTTTCTCGTCATTCTCATTCTCCTATTCTCCGACCAGATTCCATCAATCACCTTCCGCCGCCTTTTTCGTGCGGGCTGCACTTGAAATTGACCCCCCAATCGCCCAGGATACGCGCCCCCAATCGGAATACTATGGAGAATTGGCGGGATGGTGGGAGAGGAGGAGGGGACGGGGTCAGGGTAGAGGGGGAGAGTGGGGGGAATAAGAGGAGACTCGGGTCTCTGGGACCGGCTTTTTGACTCGTCTGCGGGTGAGTGAATGGGTTTGGGGAGAAATGCGGAGCGGGGTTGAAGGGACGATAAAGGGACATAAGGGTTGCTGGAAAACCCGTCGAAAACTGGAGAGGGTGGTTTGGCGAAAGGGTTTTTTTTTAGTACTAGGGAGAATTTTCGGTCGGTAGGTGGGCGTAGATAGATAGGAGGGTAGGGAGGAGATGGAGGAGTAGGGGGGTAGGGAGAGGTGGGGGTGGCCAGACTGGCCCTCTATTCCGCTTCCCTTCCTTTTTCCATTTTCGTGATATCCATTCTGGGAGCTGATGCCTTGCATGTTCCGCTCCACTCCATTCCTCACTCTCTCCCTTCTTTCTCTCCCCTCCCTCCCCCCTCCCTCGAGTTGTGGGAGCGGAAAAGAGAATCGGTCATCGGAGCGAGAGGGAGAAATAAATGAAGAACGAAAATGCGCTTCCATCCGACGGAATGGGAATAATCTCATATGCCACGTTGATAAGCATAATTTCCCGCTTGATTTGTGGGGTCGCGATGAAATGTTTCCAAAAGAGGGTTTTAGTAAAAAAATATATAGATGTTCCCATGAATAGCAACAAACTATTTTGAGTGGGATGGTGAGAATGATGGGAAATGATTCGAAGTGCATTTTTTTATGTTTGTTTGCGTAATGTCATTCGATTCCCTAGTCTCTCTTATTGAAGTTTTTTTTATTCTATGAATCTGGGGGTGTTATAAATTTAAAAGTGTGACAAATTCGCAGTATTTTAATGGCAACCCACCGATAGTTATTAATCCAATGGGGAATTACATTTTAAGCCGACCTCGTTCGCTGTATGAATATTTATAATCCATGTTTTCGTCGGAATAATTGATACATCGGTCGCGATACATTTTTATTGATAAAGAATCCGCAAAAGCGACTCATCGAAAAAATTTTGGCGCTGGGAAAGAAAGCAAAGCATAGTTTATGAGTTACCTCTGTGAGGTTGAGGGTGATTATTATTGTATCACTAGTATAGGTGCCCGTCAAAAATGACGGGGATGATCGATTATTCTGAAATAAAATTGAGGCAGTTTTCTTTGACCTGAAATCATACCTCCTGCTGAGATGGTTGCCTTCGATCCGAGCGGAAGTTCGAAACCCTCGCCCCGAGTATCTATTGTGCTTCAAAAACTGACCTTTCCCCTCTTGCAGGTATATTTCTGTTTTTTTTCGGAGCGTGACAGAGGGAGTGACAAAAGTACAAAGGGACAGAATAAGGTTTTTATATATTACCGATACATTAAAACGTTTTTTATTATATCATAATGCTATCCTGAAAATTTTATCAAATTGGGTTCAGTCGTTTGCGAGATATTAAGCTTCAAAAAGCATTACACACAACGTTTGCTAAGACTTTTATTTATATGTTAAATTAAACAAAAATAACACGGTAACATGTTCCCTCGATTTGGAATACGTTATGGCGTTTTTTCTCGCGAAGATGACAAGGATGACCTGAGGCGAGCGGAGTATTTTTAATTTTTTTTAACCTCTAGAATTACTTAATATAGCCTAAAAACAATGCGTTAATCGGCTTTAATATGTATTTGTTTGCCCCTTCGACGTTTTATTCAGGTTCGCGCCACTATGCTATAAATTTACCATAATAATCAGCCCGTAAGTGATTAAACGGATTTAACTCGTCCAGCGATCGCCTGTGTGTATTTCCAGCTTAGCTCGTTCTTCCCCCTTTGTTTAACAATAATCTCAGTCCTAGGCGCGACCTTGGCAAACACTTTGCATCGCTCTTGTTTATATCTCATTCATGGAAATCCTATGCGGCGCGATACTATGGCGAAATGGGTCGCAGGGGACAAAATTATGACGGGATGTTTGTGCGGGAGAACGTAGTTTACAGTGGACTCCTGAGGGGATTACTAAGCTTTAACGTCAGTTTATGGAGGGTCAGAACGATGATGTTTTATCACAGTCTTACGGTGAGTGATTTAATGCTTGCTAACAACTATATCCTCATGTGTCCGGTCCCATTGTATGTGTCTATTTTATCGAGGCTCTCTCGATGTCAGCGAACTATGGTACGTGAGTTATATTCCATACTATTCACGTTTTCCTAACATTTTTGATTCGGAATAATCTCGTTTGTTGTGAAACTTACTTAATGTACATATCTTGTACAAATTCTCTTACCCGGGAAACAAAATACTTTTTCTTCTATTCCATGAAAAGAAGATGGTTACGAGAAGTATATCAGTAGAGTAAGAATGGGATGTATTGATGTATTTGAACTATAGCATAACGATTGGGATGAAACCAGAAATAAAATATGCTCATTTGACGCCGGTTATAAAAAGTCTTGTAAATAAGACAGACATTCATAAGTGTAACTTTTAGAATTATACTCTTTGAACTTTGTTCCATGTAGTAGCGACGCATTTTGTTGACAGAAATGGTGTTTTAAGTAGATAACTAGAGCAGTAATGCAGTGGAATATCGATTTAAAATGTCTAATTTCATTTTCAGAAAAAATTTGCTGACCTGATAATTTTTTAAGTCGACAAGAATTTAATTCTTATTTTTAGAATTAGAAAACGTATTCATTGCAATAAATTGAGCTTTAACTATTCCATTGTGTGATATTGGTTGAGTTTTATTTGAAAAGCAGACTCGAAAATGCAAAATCTTTTAAATGAAAGTATTTAAAATGCCTGTAAATTGGCCAGTTTAAGAAAATAAGTTCTGTACATGGCTGTTTACGGTACAGTTTTATCGTGAAATTTAATTTCCTTTTGATTTATGGAAAATATATAACCTCACCTTGGAGAAATAATAAAAGTTTTTCAGTTTATATTGATTAAAAAGCTACCTTTGAAGTCGCATGAAATATTCTGTTGACCTTTCTTTTAATTATTTCGTTCTTATCGGGAATTTTGTATTTGAGAATTAATTGCTAATTTATCACTTATTTTGATAACTTCAGGGATTCAATTTATGCTTCGAGGCGTTATTTTTTTTGTTTACGCAGTTGAAATTTCGTCCGCTTGAAAATGATGAATGTACAGAAAATTTATTGTTTCAGCTGTTTACCAATGCGCACTATTTTGTTTGGTCAGTTATCTGTCTTCATTTGTTTTGTTACGAGCTCAAAGTCGCATAATTAAGATAAAATATTTTAAAAATAATACTCTTTCGCCGATGTGAACGTACACGCGTCCCGAATTCATGTTTAATCGAGGCCACAATAGTTTTCGTGTAATTAATTGGAAAATGAATCATTTTATATAATTCGCTCTTTTTTTTTGAGGCCTTAGTTTATCAGCTCCGAAAATAAAACAGCGGCGCGATTAATATCAATTTAAGGAACATAAACCGACCTTCATTTTGTCTCTCTATGGAGGTTGGCTCGTTTTAATTGCTAGGATTTTCATTTTCTGCGCCCATACTTTCTCATTCTTCCGTCTTCTTAATATATCTGACCGATCCGTAAACGTGGTAACGGCCATATTTTGAGAGTGACTTACGGTTCGTTCTATCGCCTTATACATACTGCCGATCCGTCCCTTCCCCCCCCCCCCCACCCGCCCCCGCCCCCGCTTCAGCTCCACGCCGCCGTCGCTCTAGTAATATTTCCTCCCTTTAAATTTCTCAGCCTTTTCTTCCTCCCCCACCTTTCCGTATCCTTCCGGTTCTTTCCTCTTCTTTCTCTCCCTTCGGAGTGCCTCGACGTTTCTCTCCGCCTTCGCAACCGATCCGCTTTTTTCCTTATGGGCCATGTTCCTCTAAATAAACAATTGATTGCCTTAATTAATAATACTTATATTTTGTAATTACCGTGTACACGTTTATAATGGAGTCGGGTTGGGCTTAATAAGCGAGTTTGATTTTTATCGTTTTCCTCGGCACAAATCCGATAAACCATCCGTTGAACACTGTTAGTCATCATCTCTCCGGAAATATTTTTGTTTATTCTGTTTTCTCTTTAAAAAAAATTCCCTTGGTTTTTATTTCTCGCCCACGTTTCTGTCTCATGTTGAAATGCTTTCCGTTATTATGTTTCCATCTTCTTGCACGTATTTCCTTTTTCTTGCTCTCTTTTCGTTCCTCATTCGCCTCTTTTCGGTTCTGGATTTTTCCATCGATCTTTTATAAATTATTTTTCATCTAGTTCGCTCTTTCTTACTCTCGTTGGGCGCGTTTCCTTCATCACAGTTTCACTTTAATTGTATTTATTTTCCTTTTCTGTTACACCTTTATATTTATCTTTAAAAGGTTTTTTCTTTTGTAAGTGATTGTGTTCCAATATATATATATATATATATATATATATATATATATATATATATATATATATATATATATGTGCGTACATGTTATGAAGATAGATTAACATTTGGATTCTCCATCCATTTATTCCACGTTGTTATTTATCAATATTATTCGCTCTTTCCTCGTTCTCTTCGTTTCCTCCATTATATTTTCTCTTCGTTTATCTTTCTATCTTTTTCTTCATTTTCCTATATTTTTCTAAATAATCGTTTACACTTTTTCTGAAATCTCATTCTTCAATACGTTTTTGTTTACTTCTCTTCCTCCCTATCCCACTGTTTTCTTCCATCTGGATCATTCCTCTCTCTCTCTCTGTGTCTTCCCCTCTCTCTTTATCTCATATCGTCCTTTCCTGCTCTCCTCTTTCCGCTCACCTCCTGCTTTATTTGTCTCTTCCTCCGGTCGCTTTATTTCCTTTCGAACGGAAGTCAGAAGTCAGTGCGTCACCCGGGGGGCCGTAGTGTGGGAGTGTGTTTGAAAAGCCGTCCTACTTTCATACTCCCATCTCCTTTCCTTCCCCTCCTCCCCTTCTTCTCCCCCCCCTCTCCTCCCCCCTCCTCCCCCCCCCACACGCCGCCTCGTGCGCTTCCTTCTCCCCTCCTTCTCCTTCCCTACTATATACAAAAGAGGCGAAGGCAAAATGTCCCCAGAGGAAATGCGAGGACGTGCAATATGTCTCCGGAATTGAAGGAGGAGGAACTAAAAATGTGGCACAATTGAAAGAAGGTAAATATCGCAAGGGTGTTGTGCTCGGATTTTTTATTTTGGCTGTCGCGATGGGGGAGGAGGAGAGGCGTTGAGTTATATATTATTTTTTTAACTTGTGAGCTCGTTTATTTAATATTCGCTTTTTTTTATTGTGTCATTATATGATGTGTGTCCTTTTTATATACCCCGAGAGGAAAGGGGTGCTGCCGTTCTAAATTAAAATTTTGGAATTTCTCTAGATCAGGTTCTTATTGGTTTAAATTATTTTTGGATTATGGAGGTAAAATGTACGTAATTCCGAAAGATAGTATGGATGCTTCATAATGAGAGAATATGGATATATATATATATATATATATCGATATGTTTGTATGATTCGCCTGTAATAGATATTTCACAATATAAATGCATGGCCATTGTTTTGTTAAAGTGTTATGCATAATGCAGTATCATACTTTTTAATGAACTGCAAATTTATAATCAAGAAAAAAATGCAAGAATATTTAATCGCCCGTCTTCAAATGAAATGTTTACAAATAATTGAGCATTTAAATTAACGTAAATGTATTCTTCGTTGTCATAATAGCTATGAAAATAATATTATCCGCAATCGCTCCCAGTCCCAGTAATTTTCTGTTGAATTATTCTCACGTTCGATGTCTTGAATCTTTTGGCCTTTCATCGAGGTAATTAATTATATTTTTTATATTCTGAAATTACAGCTAAAATACAATTTTAATCGAAAAATTTACTGAATTTTACATTTTCTTTGTCTTAAGAAAATTAACAAATTTGTTTTCTGAAAATCTTATGGTCGTTGTGTGATCTGGGTCTATTTGTTTTAAATACACAGCAAAAAATTATCGAGCGTGATATTTAAGAATTTAAGTTTTTCGCTACGTTTCTTCATTACGTCATTTTTACAAATCGGAATATTTTTTCTCATTTAGTTCCGTCCGGTTATTAAACCATCGGTTCAACAATTTTCGGTTTTACTCACTAAAATCTGTCTCATTTACTCCAAGTTCATGGATACTTATGTCTATTGAAATGACGTGTATTCTGTAATAAGGGATTGAAACTAGAGGTGAAAAGGCTATTCTTCAATCTCTACACCAGAAAAACGAAGGAACCTGTTCTCCAAGGAATTTCTTCGTCAACGACTTTATTGAAGACTGATATTTATTAACTCAGGGAAAAGTGTGTTTTTGTAGGAGAATTGATTGATTAAGTTCGACGATGAAAAATGCACAAAACAGAAATTAATTTTCCTCGGAAGAACCACCTACGCGATCACGTCCGATTTTTAAAACCTTCGTAGAAAAATTTACATGAAATTCTTGCACTAAATATATTCATGTGGAACTGGTGCGAGCTTTAACTAATGAAGTTATCCCTTGCGCAAAGCGGGAGTTACGTTCTTGGAAAAGGTTTCGTCGGACAAAATCGTGATGCGCACACATTTAACACGGTATGGAAAAATTCACGTGTTCATATAGGGTACGTACATAACGTAAGCTACATGCCCGATTAAGAACAGCGTATCATGAAATTTTATTCGTGTTGGTAAAATTAGTGTCACGTTTATTTAACAGTGTTTATAACGATTTTCGTTTAAGGTTCTATTGAACATATTTCCATCGAGTATCTCATAAATTATTTCTTTGAATTAAAAATGCTCTGATCTTCTTTTAGCATAATTAATTATACAATGAATACATAGAATTTAGGGTGAAGGTAAGTAAAAAAGAGGTAAATCTATGCCGTATATTAGATTTGGACTTATTTTGACATCGTCATATTAAATGATCGCCCCAATATTATCTGTTCCAAGTGCCTTTTTCTGATTAATTCCTTCTCCAGATGTGACGTAAACGTCTAGATTCCTTTTCCAACGATATCGGTCTTTCCTAAAAAAAAAGAGGGATTTTTTTATCTTCTCCATTTCCTATTTAGCCCACTCTAAAACACTTGTCCTGATTTTTTTAAGTCGCCGTCTGCATTTCTCCTTGACCCTTCACAACATATAAGCCTCTTTCTCTCCAACTTTTCCTCCTCTCTCTCTCTCTGTTCTTGTACCCTTCATTTCCTCGTGAAAAGAACCGTAGCCACGCGCGTGCTCACTTCAGTACACACGGAATATAGAAAGGGGTTACGCTTTCCGTTCGGTAATCCGTCTTTGAAGAGTTTTAGAAAAAAGGAGATGCAGTTAAAAAGTGTGTTTACCTTATCTTGTCGTGGCGGAATAAAAACTCTGAGGAAGGTCTCTTTTTGAAAAAAAAGCGTAGCGATCAAACGAGCGTTGGCTAAGAAAGAACAGCTTTGAGTTCCTTCCGCGTTTTTCTTGTGTGCATCGCCATCGATCCGTTTTTGCTATAAATACGCGGCATGGAGTGAATTAATTTCTATTCCCTATCGCAAGTTAATATTGTTTATCGTCGATTATCGTATTTTCATAAAATAAATTACTTCGGCTGTCTTTATGTCGCATATGAAATTGTAATAGGGACGATATCTTAGGTGGTAGAAATCGAGTAAGCGTTTTTTTTTGGCTCTTTCGTTAATTTTGAATAAATATGTTATTTATTGATTTTAATATTCTAAGTAATCTAATTTTGAAACGAGGTAAATATTATTAAATGCCTTGCCATGAGTACTGGAAGATATCTGAGATAGCCATGGTAATCATCAAAGACCTAGTTTTGTAGAGAGGCTGTTTTGTGAGGGAATATTATTTCGACTGATTCGATATTTGTGCAAAACTCACAAGAATATTCGAATATTATAAAATAAAGTGCTTTATTCCGTAACTAATTAGAATTTACTGCCGCATCTGATCAGTGACTTATTAATTGAGTTATGACAAATTACATTATCCACTCCATGGTAAAAACTACTCCCGTTGGGTTAATAATACTGCTAATATCATTCTCATATTAAGGCTGCTAATTGGCCACCTTCTGCTTTACTGTAGATAAAAAGGAGTATATTTACGCCAATTCGACTAGCATATTCCACTGTTTTTTGTATACATTTGGCAGTTTATGCCTTACTTTATGTACAGTCCATCTTGTTCTTATTTGTACTTGCAAACGTTGTTTGCATTATTTAGTATTTCTACGAAAAGAATATCTTTCATTACTTTTTATAAAAAAATAGACGAAGGAAACGATGGAATTCGTTATCATTCAAACATCATTCATGATGGCACAAGTCTTAGGCGACTTACAGGCAGTGAATGTAAGATTTATGACCTTCCAAATTTGTTTTATTTTCTACTTTGCTTGTTTTACGCGTGATTTGTCGGGTCGATTCGTTGTTATGCGTTACGTATTTTTTACTTTTATTTAGATCACGATTTTTGTAGAGCTCCGGTCTTATTACTCGCACGATTTCTACGGTCTTCTTCCACTGAATATATTTGCAACATAGTTTTTCCAACAATACTTCCTCTTTTCGTCTCCTTTCCTAAATTATTCAGTTGGAAATAGCAGTTGTAGTAAACCTCTCCAGCTGAAGGTAAGCTGTCGCTGTCTTCCATACAGATGTCCACACCACTGAAAGTGTCCACTTATTACATCCAATGTCATTCTACTTACAACATTTCTCATTTTAAATATTTTAAATGATTAAGTATGTTTTTAGGTTGGATAGTATGGAGAAATGATCAAAATAATATAAAAAAATACGATAGAGGTTACTCGATTTATATCTATACCCTTTACTATTCGTTTCAGAAATATACCCCTAACCTAATATGTAGAATAATCATAACAGACACCTAACCGAATATGCATAACTTCGAGAATATTAAAGTACTTTTAAGACGATCAAAAACCTGACTAAGCAAAGATAAAGCTGCTCACACATTTTAAGAGCGAGTGAGAAATTACGGCTTTCGCAACCGCATATGAAAGAGCGAGGCACGCCAGTTATGAGGCTTGGCTAAATCTGAAAATCAGAAATCCCTCATCCGGGTCTTCTTCGTCATGGTGGGACACGTGGCATAAATTGACATTTATACGAGCTTTTTGTGGCAGTTTCATACCCATTGTTTAGATTTCTGATTATTTAAGTGAACGGGTTAGGCGTCGGAGTAAGACGCTTTGCGTACTGCTCCCCTAGTTGTAAACATCTCATGCTGCTTTTCTATATATACTGAAAGAAGACCGCATTTTTAAGCTTGCAGTGTGGCTCAATATCTTCCTAGGCGTTTCCATTATTTTCTGTTATGATTACGACATACAATGTCATTCTCGAAAGTAATCTTGGTGAGTTTAAATCTTCCACAATATTACATTTGCCAAACTAAAACGTAACATATATTGCATCGCTTATATATTGGGACTAACCTCTTATCTTTGTTTGGTTTTCTGCATGAATTATTTTCTACATGCTTATTAATTGCGCGCTTGTAATTTAATAGCCATGCTATGAAAATACCACGGTTGAATGTAGAAACCCATTTGTTCTATTATTGTATCATAATTATTTATAAATAATTATATCTATCAAATGAGTTATAGTAATATTTTAAAGCTAATGTTTTTTATTGTGAGAAATGCAGTAATTATCTGAAGTAATTAGGCCGATACTATTTTGAAATGTAACATAACTTATATATGTATATAGTCTTTCATTTCGGTATATGTAATATATTTGATTCGTAATTACCGTTACGTTAAGAGTAGTAATTAAAGCACTTGTTTCGTGGCGACTAAATATTCGACTGTAAGCGAGATAATTTATTTAAGATTTAATTACTTGTAATATTTTGGATTTGGTTTTTGGAATTACGATCCTGGAACGGTATTTATTTGTTAAGTCACTTGCAGAAAAATAATGAGTGATCTTGGTTACTCCTAGACCAGTGGTTCTCAGATTTTAAACTGTCGCGGCCTCCTTGAATGTTATGCGGCCCCCTTTGAATTGAAAATAGTAAAAACTAATAAACTTTAATGCAAATTCATTTATTTTGTATAACTGTTAATAATTTTTATCACATCACACATCACCTATTTCCTAAAATTTCCTGATGAAATTTTATTATTCGTGAATATTTTATATTTTGGCATTTCACCTAACATCTAAAATAATTTTGCGGCCCACAGTTTGAGAAACACTGTCCTAGACCACGAAACTGTTGGGTAAACCAGATGCATATTTGAGATAGAAAGTAGCAGCTCTAGGTGACATTTCACTTTATGTTTCATTATAGCAAACTGTTATCATATTCTGTATGTATGCGCTTAGTTGATTTCGCTAAATTATTTTTAATAAAATAAATTATGTTTTTCCTCTAGTTGAAATTTAATTAGGGAGAGAAAGACTTTCAAGACTGAGATTTTTATTTTCACTTATTCGTATCATGTCGTGTATCTCCTATCTATCCACGCATAAATTACCTTAACGTTTACATATATTAATGCTTAGCACAGGTGCAAGTGATCTTTAACCGTTAGCAGTTTATCTCAAATAGTCTGATCCGTTCTCAAACTAGCTAAAAGCCGGGCGATTAAATATCGATGAATCTCAAGGGAACTTTTAGAAGGCTTGTCACATATTCAGTAAATAAAAAAAAATCAACGACCTCCAGATTTGGTGTGACACAAATGATATTTACGAAACTACTGAGGACTGAGAAAAGGAGAACAAAATTAAAAGTCGGGAGGAAAACGAGCGTCGTTTCCCGTCACAGGAACATTTTTGATCACAAGGAAGCGGAAGATAAGGTTCGGATAGAGGCTTAAATAGACCCGCGCCTTGCATATGGCCGCATTTAAGTGTATCAATTTATCTCTTGTCAACGCACGTTTCACGCCGTTGCATCCGCATCTTCCGTCCTTGAAATACTCTCTGCTGGTATCTGTCGGCTAGTTTGCCAGTCACCCTTCATTTTGAGAGGACCAAGATATACGATTAACAGTGAAAACTGTTAAATTGCAAATATGATTTGATTAATGTCACGGAGAGCCTTTATATGTTGCTTAAGGGGTTATTATTTATGCCTACAATGAATCTCGACGGAAATTATCAATAGACTAGCAAAAAAACTCGTTTAAAAGTGCTGGAATGTATCTAAAGTAAAACGGTGTTTTAAATCAGTAAATTTATTTCTATTAATTAAATAATGATATTGTAAATATGTATAATCAATCAGTTACAATCCAATTAGGATTACGCAGTTTTGTGAAAAATCTTCTAATGTTGGTTTCCATGATGGCAAACGATTTTTCCTTTGAAAAAGTGAAATTTTGGAGTTATAAACAAATTTGTGGAGAAATACGCAACGGAATTAAAATAAAAACATGTCTTTCTTTTAGGTATTTTTTGGTTTAATCCCCGAGTTTGTACGATGATTATAAATAATTTGAAAATGGTAACGAAAAAATTCTTGCACGCTAAGATTCAGCTTTTCCTATGTTATTCAGACGAAGAGAAGAAACTATCCTGGATTCGAATCCGGGCCTTTTTCTGTTTTTTTTGTCATCGACTTGTAATGCATGATAGAAGTATTTCTGCCGAATATCAATCTTCTGTCTAGTCGGGAAGTTTGTTATTACACGTTAATATAAGCGTCATATACAAAAGGATTAATTTTTTTACATTTGTACAGTTTCTCGGTGTAAGATCGAATAAGTGATGAAAATTTTTATTTTACGTACATTAAAAACGATTTTATGTTTAATATTTTGTATTTACCTTTGCGGGGAGATATATTTTTATTTTATATCGCAATCTAATACGAATTTCATAACTTCTGAAGGTGGAATTTTTAGACGCATCGTTATTTCGACGTTTCCACTACACTAATTATAAAATTTCTCCGTGACTATCACATTATTAATATCTTAAGGGAGGAGCTATTCGCTCGCGCAGACATTAAATTCGGTTCGTAAATAGTATTTTAGGATCCTGGAATTTTACACCTCGTTTTTCATTGCCGAGGAAGAGTACTGTGCGTAATTTTTCATGCAGTTGTATTTTACTGCCGCGCGTGTTCAGCCGCGTTTGGGTCAAGATCGTTCGAAAGTTATGCTCATCTTGGAATTTGTTGATGTGCGCTATGCAATGTGAGCGCGAATTTTACCATGAACTGCTTCCATGAATTCTCCATGTGAGTTTACATTCGCCCAAATAAAGCCATTTTCTTTTCGTTCCATTCGCGTAAAATCTATTCATTTATCATACTAAAAACAAATGGGATGAAGTGGATTAAGGGAAAATAGAGTGGAGAATCAGGCTGGATCGATTGATTAGTTAGTTCAAGCACATACTCGGAAAGTGAAAGACCCAGGTTCGATCCCCGGGTACGTTTATAATTTTTCTCCTTCTCCAATTTGGAAGTTATAAATGAGGTATTTCAGCAGTACTCACATAAATTAAGTTACATTATCCCTGTATCACATAAAAACACTCTCAAGTTAAAGAAATATGTGGAAATTACCACAAATGATTTATGTTTTTAATAATATTTTAAAAAACACCTTAAGTTCCGACATAGCGTACAATGAGGGTACGTGGCCATGGGGAACTCTACTACTTATGCTGTGATTACATTTTTAACACGCGAAATTTATTTTTTCGATTTTAATCACATGCACGTTAATAAATGTGTCATGATCTTAATTGTCGAATACTCATCATTGTCATCATACCAAAGGATTCATTTTGTGCAATTGATGAGTCATTGAACAAGTGCAAGGGCATCCGAACACGAGATCCTTATTTCATTCCCTGCCCTATTCCCATTCGCCTACCTACTGTGCAATTCCAGCATTTCTAAGTGGGACGTATTTACAGCACTTTACAGCCTTGCTTTGAGAACAAGCCCTCTCATTTGAAATGCCTCAGCCACCCAGGAAAGACGGTTTTATGAATCGTAAAACGAAGCTGGGAACGATTCTACATCAATGCCAAAATGTTCATCTGGCTTTTATGGACAAATCCCCGTTTTTATAACACCATGTACCGCCGCGGATATATCTGCTTTAATATTCTCGGCAGCACCAAACTAGCGACATGTTTATTAGCTCCAACTCTCAGCGACTCGGTCTTGTACCTGCGATAGTAGTTAAAAAATGTATTTAATTTTAATAAATCTCCTGAAATATCAGCTGAATTTCAGACACAAGTATCGAATTATTCACTTTGGTTGGTCTTGAATTTGTAATGTTTGCTAGTTAAGAAATTGAAACTTACTAACCAAAGTTTTTCTATCACGAAAATGTAAAATTGAATTGAATCTCCCCGCAAAAAGTAATCCGAGAAGTTATAATCACAAGATTTATTTTTCGCTGACATAACTCTCGCAATGTTACTCGTATTCGTTTTTAACATCTTCGAGTAAAGAGAGCGAGATACTTTTTTAACATCTAGCAGTAAACATCCCGTTATATTTCTCACAACAGATATATACGGAATTTACGATAGTATTTCCCGTCGTTAATTTCGCTCAGGTGACTTCTAAAGGAGATAACCGTCGTACGACCCCCTTTTCCCCCCTTATATGCGCATTGCCTTTAAAGGATATCAATCTATCCGTAAAGATTTCCTCGAAGTTGAATCTATTACATTCAGAAATACGGCCATGAAAACAACATCGTCCTCTTATCCCTTAGAGAGGATGGCGGCGTATCTCCTGTGAGGAACTCGGTACTTATCCAGACCAAAAATGCACCGAGCGCCTTCCTTGAACGGACATACTTAAGTCCAAAGAGCCGCTGTCCCTTAACATCGATATAAGATGTGGACGGCTTGAAAGAGTTGTGGTGTTTTGCTCTCCGTCCGAGTATTCGAACTTTGCCCTGTTTTTTTACCTCTCTTCCTATACGCTATGATGCATCTCCTAATGTCTTTCCGTATCCTCTTTTGCAGGAAAGTACTTCAGAGGATATTTTTTTAAATGGTTTAAAGGAGCGTCGTCCATTCCCCGTTCAGTAATTTATATTCAGAAGATTTTTTTCTTATTTTCTCTTTGATTTTTTCAATTTATTTAAGATTCGCGTGAGTGTAGTTTAGGCGTACGAGTTGAAGAATAAAGACTTTTTTTATATAAGTATAAACGTACACCATTAAATTATAATACTTGCGTTTATTTTATTTGTAATGGTTAATTTAATGTTTTTAGTTAGTTCAGAATTAAGTCATTTAATTTGTGTTATTTTTGCCGATACAAACTTAGTTATTAAATATATTTGGTAATTAAACGTAATTGTTATTGTCCAGTTTTGACATTTAACGCTGCTTCACGATGTATTTTCTTTATGTCCGTATATTTCGAGCACATGTTGTCAAACCCAATATTCCTTTTTATCATGGAATGAAAGAGCACATCAGATTTTCCTATCAAATCTAATCAGAGTTTGGAATTAAATTTATTGCATACCTTACAGATGTTGGCTTTCACTCTACGTGTATATTTTGAGATAATTGATTACGTCTGAATTTAAGTTATATTTATTATTATATATTTTCAAATCTAAATTATAGCACCAGAGAACATAAAGGATAAATAGACACGGCAATTTGAATTTTTTGTCACACTCCATTTTCTTACCGTTTACATTATTTGTTGGAATTTCCGGATTCCTTTTGACCTCTTATATCTCCGTAGTTGTTTTATATTTAGTATACCTCGGCAACCTGACTTCAGTTGGACTTCATAGATCGTTCCTATCTTTTCATAGTTGGATATCGAAAGGAATTTGATGCTTATTCGAGCTAAATAAGAAAGATTGAGGTATTTAAAAATACTTCATTGATTTGAAGGTTGATTTTATCTGAGATGTGTATGTAAAATAATATGATGAAAGCCAGTGTAACGATATTCTAGTAATGTTAGTATCTTGAACAGAAAATTAGTACTCACGTTTTTGTTTAGTTAATTTGAATTAACAAACGGCCAAAGGTAGTCTTCTAGTAGCTTAGGCGAAATTCATTTACATTGAAATGACATTTTTGTGCGTCTAAAAGTCATTCCTTGAAATCTTCGTACGAATAACATTTTATAATAATTATTTCATTATATAATTTTTGAATGTGATCAGAAATCTCGTGGGATAAATCTCTTGAAGAAACTTCTTAATCAGAAGTAAGATATTTAAAAAAAATATATTTGTATAAGGGCACAATGTAAGTTTCCGATCGAAAAAACTTATTTATAAAGATCCATTTCAGACATTATCTTCAAAGATATGTGGAGAATGTAGATTACACATGAAAAAATCATGTTTTATCTTTCGCGGAAGCATGTCTTTCATCTTTTTTCTTTCGGTGGAATGTACAAAAAATTTCGTCAAGCCACACTTGCGTTCACGTCGCATAATGCTCGCGCACGCAACTCGCCAATTCCGCCTCGTGAAAGGAACTCGGGGTCAGAGGTTGTAGCGGGGTTAGAGGGTATAATTCTCGTCCATTTCGTCACCGCCTACGCCCACGATCTTCTCACAAAACGCACGCACGTCCTCTCTCTGGACATTCCGCAAGGAAAGAAACGGCGTTTTATCGCGACTCGCTTACCGTTACTCTTTTGTTTTACATCAGTTTTTTCCCTCAACGTACGTCCTCGGCGTCACCTCCTTCTCTTTTTTTTAAGCCCTCCCCCGTCATCCCTTTTCCTCTAAACCCTTCACTTTTTCCCACCCCGCCTCAAGCCGCCTGAGGGCCGACTGTATATACACGCACGCACATGTACACTCTTACTCCCACGCCTTTCTCCTTTCTTTCAACTCGCCCGTTCGCTCACTCCTTCCAGGTGAAATTTACGCTTCTTTCCGCGGCGAAAAGGTTTGCGGAGGTGGGGGGGGGGGGGGGGGGGCGAAGGAGCTCGAGGTTATCCTCTTGAGTTGCAAGTCTCCGGGTCTTTTTTGGACTCGTGTCGTTGACGGTGTGGAGTTGGGTGTTGGGAGAGAAAGGAGGGAATCGGAGTGAGAGAGAGAGAACGAGGTGAAACCGGGGAAGGAAAAAGGAAGGGGAGAGTTTTCTCTTGTGGAAGGTGAGGAACCATTTTCAAGTTATGAGTGGTAGTTTTCTAGGGGTGTAATTTATGCGGTCGCGACAATGCATATCCTGCCATCTTACAACCTCCCCTCCCCTTTATCCTTTTAACCTCCGGGTGGAGGATAGAGGTCGTTGGGGGAGGAGTGGGATGGGGAGTTTTGAAGCGAAGCTATTTTACCTTCGCCTGTTTCTGCCCTTTCCATTCCTTATCTTTTTCTCTCTCTCTCTCGCGTTCTTTACGGTATCAAAAGAAGGACGGAGGGGTTGGTGTCTTCATAAGGCCTCTTTCTCTTTCTTTCTCTCCCCCACACCTCACGCTCTCGCCGCGTTTTTGTCCCGTCGACGGGATGGAATTTTTTGCTTTTATTTTTCCTCCAGTTTTTGCGACCCGCTTTTTACTTGTTAAATATCGCGCTTTCGTGTAAAAGAGGTAACTATTACATAATTTCTCCTGTCTCTCGAGGAAAAAAGAGGGCCGTCAAACTGAATTAGGCGATTCATCTTTCTTATTTTTAATCTTCATCTGTCGAAATGGATAGTTGGTTTTACTCTTAGTGAGGTACCGATTTAAATTTTTAATCGCACTACCCGTGTGTGGACGGAAGTATAATGATTCAAGCGGTACGGTCAATTTTGCAGTATTATTTCCCTTTGGAGAGTTGTTTCAGTCGTCAGCGAAACACGGAACCTTATGTACTTATGATGGGCGCAGGAAAATAAGAAAGTAAAATAAATGGCTGAAATAGATTTTTTCCTCTATTTGCTAGGCAATCTATTTTTGGCCTTACCATAAACAGTTTTTCACGGACTTTTGCAGTCATAATATCAATAGGAACAAAAGCGATCACATACCAACAAGCCCACGGTAGGGATCAAACCTACGATTGCGAGTCAGGCACGCTAAACAACAGCGAACACGAGCAGTGTATCATAATCACTATACAACGCTGGATTCTACAGTTTTTGTAAGGAACTCCACATGAACTGCAAGTTATAATTACCTTTCGTGGAAATGCTTCAAATTTAGTCTGATTTGGAATTTTAATGCCTTCAGAAAATAAATAAACGAATGCGTCGCTAGACTTTTAGGCATTTCTCTTTTTCCTTCTGTCGAAACATGCGAGCATCTGGAATAGTGAAAACAAATTGCTTTCGATTACGCACATACCTTTTCGCACTAACTCAATCCTATTTCTCATTCATTAAGTGCTTCTTTTAATTTAGAAGCTGACGGTTGACCTTCGTTAAGTAGTCTCACACAACCCAAGAAAGGCGACCACATCGAGTGCCACGAAAAGGCCGAATAAGCTTTCCTCTTCCATTGTTGATTATTCCACCTTCTTCATTTCCACCGCTCTGTCTCTTGAACTTAATTTCTCTCGCAGAATGGAAGTTTTAAATCCTTCGATCCAATAATACCCTAGCCTCGTTTTTCTTTTTGTCTTGGGTGGGTTAGAAGATAAAGAAGTTTTTACTTCAAGCTTTATTCCGCCATTTGGCAGTTTCGCTACACAAGTCTGGAGATAAAAACGCGGCGTAATGAGGAAATATTCGGATCCTGGGATATTGCTATGCGTCGCTTTACTCGGTTGCCATCTTTCGGTTACATTGCTCGTCTTATTCTTCCCGCCGCACCCGTGGCGATTACGTCGAACTGTTACCGCCAGCCATTGGCGGTATTAAGTCTCGGCCCCACGATGTTTGTTCGCCGAGCACTCCCGTTATTCCGAGGAGCGTGCTATGTGTGGCTCTCTTTTTTATAATGCGACGGCGTGTGTATTTATATATGTCCGTGAGTATGGCGCTCCCTTTAAATGGCTTGCTCTCAACGGGCCTGTTATATTTTTACTGCTCCTTCCCGTTTTTGTTCGTTGACCGACTCGGAAGTTCCGACTCCGGCTGGATTTTTCTGGTCGAATATTTAATTAACTTTTCCCCGGTGGAAGGACTTTCTCGACGGTTTCACGAGAAGCTGAATAAATCGATGTTATGTTAAAGCTTTTTTTACTTCCTTCATTTTTTTATTCTCTTGATAAGTTATGTAAAAGAACTCGTTGTTTAGTTTTAACCTAAATCAGAAAGAAAATTTCGAAGCTATTTAAAGTGCGTTTTGTATATTCATATCGGGCGGCTTATTTTCATCGCTTATTCGGTATTTTTAGATGGTGAATACTTTCATTGTTTGGCTGCTGTTTAGGTATTCCATGCGATATGTTTAGAAGCTTGTTCTCTACGTAATCACTCATACTTTTTCATATTCATTTCGTTTTATCTACAAGAAGTGAATTCAAATGCAGCTTTCTTTACATCAAACATTTCCATGACTTAATAGCATTCTCGGTTGGGCATTAAATGGCTACTGCAAGAAAAATTATCCTTTATAATTAGCTTTACAACGTCTGGTAAAGAAATTTTCTGCCTACAAAGCGAGATAAGTATTAAATAAATTTATGTATCTCACAATACGCTCTATTTAGTCAAAGAGTGTTTGAATTTGCTTATACAGGACTCCTATAGAAGACTACTTTAATGTGTCGTTTTCACATTTTAAAAAATTTCTTTTTCAGATTTTACTGAAAATTGCAAATATATTGATAACTTTTGGTTCCTCTACATAATAATAACATTCAAAGATCAATTTTCGTCTAATCCCGACTCAAGCATATCTTCACTCTCAACCTCCACACAGTTAACACGCACCGAGTGTTTTATATCGATTTTTTTATCGCCGGGATCATTTTAATTGAAGAACTTCAGCTTAATATCTCGACGTGTTTATCACGAGGAAGAAAAAAAAAGAAAACCCTTTTTTGTCCATGCCTTCGCTCTTATTATGACCTTTTCCCCGCCAAACTGAGAAGTTATAACTTCAGCTCCTTATCTCCGTCTACATTCTTTGGATTTACATTTTCATTCCGTCATTCGAGATCGTCGTCACTCTTCTCGTGCACCCCTTTCAGGCTCATCTCCTCCGAGCCGCTCCTTTTCTTAATTACATCACCTTAAGCTCGGGGAATTTTTCTCCTTCCCTCGCTCTCAACCCCGCCCTTCGTTTTCATTGAGGCAGGAGAGAAGAATTACGGGTTACGTTTCGCCTTTCTCGCCCTCTCGTTATTTTTTTCATCCACTCCTTATCTTTCGGCTCTCTTCGACGGGAACGTTTTATTATTTTTATTTTTAAACCTCTATCCCTTATTCCTGCTCCATACTCTGCGTCGACGTAATTCTCGTTATATATATATTTACACACACACACACACACATATATATATATATATATATATATATATATATATATATATATATATATATTTAGGGCAACTAAGTGTTGTGTCTCTCTTGTGCTGACGAAGGGATCATCCCGAAAGCTCTAACCCAGTGGTCTTCAACCTTTTTTGAGTCACCGCCCAATTTTACCATATGTTGTCCTTTGAAATAAGTTCACCGCCCAACCAGTGGCGTAGTGAGGGTTTCTGGCGCCCGGGGCAAAGAATAATTTTGCGCCCCCAGTAGCAAAGTGATTTACGGAGGTATGGTAACCCTAATACTAGTGGGATTGACGTTAGATGAGATTACCGAATACGGTCTCAGTGGTAATAACAGTGTTTAAAAATTTATTATTTTATATATTTGATAAAATTAAACTTAAACGCTTCGCTGCTTCTGCGAGAGACTCCGACCACCCTCATGGGTCGCTAGTATAGTATGATATGATATTATAGTTAACGACAAACGAACTGTATAGTTGTACAGAATATGTATAATTTTTTATAGAATTTTATTTTTCGGTGTAAAAATTAGAATAGCATTTGGTGAATTCTTTAACGCCCACCAAAAATCCAAAAACGCCCACTGGTGGGCGCTATCGCCCACCTTGAAGACCACTGCTCTAACCTCTACAAATGTGTCTCTCCAGCACCCCAGCGGCTCTACTTCCGGTAAGTGTTCACTGGGTTTCCTTCAACACCTAGTTGCCCTAAATATCCTTACTTACCTTTCCTCTTCCGTAGTATATATATATATATCAGTCATTCCTTCGTAATATTTTCTTATCGTCTAAGAACTTTGTTTATTGCTAATTTCTTCTACCTAAGGATATTCTAGTGTCTATGCCTCCTCTAAGTAGTTTTTTCTATTTATTTCGTAGTTATGGTAAACCAGTCGAGCTATACTTGCTCGAGTAGTCATTTCATGCACTCATTACCTTAGTTCATTGATGATCAAACAGTGAAAGTTTGACCGAAATTGGATTGGTTGTTCATGAGTTGTGAGAGAGTTTTCACATGAACTACGTGTTTGTTTGTGGGCAAGGGAAAAGTAAGGAAAAGGTTTCAGCCGGTAGAAAATATGAAAAATGAATTACTAAGAAATGGAAAGGAAAGAAGAATGCGGAGAGCTCTGCTTAACCAATAATCACTGCCGTTTCTGCAGACAGGTTACTAATGGTGATGGATAACTGCGTGTAGTGTTTACACAAATACACGTCATTGATTTCTGTCTAGAATAGTTTTTTCTTCGTAGACCTCGGCTCGTGCGTATCATTTTTGGAAAATGTGATGTGACAAGCTCTAGAATGTCAGCTGGATAGAATTAACGTTAGACGAGATGAATACATGGCAACTTTCCGCAAACAAGATATGAAATGGATATGTTATAAATTTAAGTATATACGTATTTCTCACTATTAATATGTAAGAAACTGCTTTCATCATGCTATTCATTCTTTTGTTTTCCGTTTCCGTTGCGTTTTATATCTTGTTACCCAAGATAGTTATGGGCAATTTCGCCGATGTGTTCGATGTGTAAAGCAATTCTTTTTTTCATCGATATTGCCTCCGACCTTTTCGTTATCCCCACTTTCCTCTAAAAGTATCCTCCAGTTCTTCCCGGAATGCATCGCTCCAAAGTTCTTTGTGTCGTTTGCGATATTTCCGACGTCTTCGGGAAGATAAATCCATTCGTAATTTCGTTGGTCAACCTCTTTCCTCTTACCGTCTGATGGAGATTTGATATTTTTGCAGAATTCGATGCTTCATTTCGTATTTCGTTACAAATTGCGAATGGGTTTTCAAGATTGTTCGTCATATCCTTTCCGGATTCATTTCGGAGCTTCTACCGAAACACGCCGACATCTCCTGGCATTCTGCCCCTTTTCCTTGCACTTGATTGCGTAGGTCACTTCTTTTGGGACCTTGTCTGGTTTGGGCGTTTTTTACTTCATCCATCCAATCCTTTTCCGACATCGCTTGCATTCAATTCTCTGTAGAGCCCTTCTGCTCTCTCCTTAGATTAGATTCTTGTCCTTAATTTTTTCTCGCTTCATTGTCGCGATTTACCCTTTCTGGATAATGAGATGATATTTTGTTTTTTTTTCTCTATAGAGGGCCTCTCCGACGTCTCAAATGAACTTTCTTTCATCGGTTGGCGATGCTCTTACAGTCTTCCATTAAACAAATGCAGACGAACGTCTATATATGCATAGGATCCTAAATCCACAAAACTTGTCATTAGGGTACATTGTTATGGAAATAAAATACGTTGTCGTGAAACAAAAGCTGATCAGATTCATTCATTTTATTTAGCTTGTTAGGAATTTTGATTTTCGGTATTCCTGTAATAATTTTTAGCATATATTGCCTCCACAACCTTTGAAATTTGCTAAATTATCGTTTTTTTGCAGATTTTTACCGCATATAAATTCCAAATATATAGATAAGTGGTTCTCAACCTTTTTTTTTGTCTGCCTCACCCTATGTTCATTTCATTCAGTTATGCGTCATCGCGTTTACAGTTCCATTGCCTTCAAGTTACCTTTAAAAATAGATTGGGCTTTCCATACCACCTAAAGATAAAATTCTGGCATTTAAATAATAACGATTGTTTATTCTTCTGGTTTTATTTAGTTTATAAGTCAGAATGTGTGAATGTATAAAATATTCGCTTCACCCCTCAATAATCTTCGCGTCACCTTGGGGTGTCATGTCACCTCGGCTGAGAACCACTGATTCCATCTTTTTTCTACTAAATCGTGTTTTCCTAATTCCCTATTTTTATGTAGTGGATCAAAGGGATCCTTGAAGTTAGAGACTATCTATTCAGTGTCTAAATTGTGTGAATCGAAAAGCTTCAGTTTGAAAGTTGATCCGTTGAAAATTTGAAAAGTGCTGTTGAAAACTGATAATTTTAGCGCTTTATTATTCCGAGTCAAACAAAATACGCACACACAGTTGTAAATAATCGAAGTGATAATAGCCGCTGCAATTGATTGCTTGTTAATTTAGCTTTTTAGAAAAAACTAAAGCCATTGAATGATACCTCGTCGGAAATAATCCTTTTCGCCAAATTTGACATTTGATGAAAATTTAGGATGTTTTCGAAATGATTTTTTGAATTAAAATGTGAAACCTTATGTATGAATCTTTGTGATTAGTTAAACTTTATGAACTGACGTTAGCGTACACGTTTATCCTTATCGCTTTTGTGATATTTATTTCTCGTTTTTATCCATTTTTGGGATTATTAATCAAATTTATGCTTCAGTGTTCCTTTATTTTCGTTATTTTTGTGAAATTGCGCTTGTTGAGTCGTTAGTTCTCAATGGCATGTTAATTTTCGCTTCGAATCCTATTGTGAGAATATAAATAAATCGTTATAAATGATAAAGTTTGAGCATGGTCATATAGGAAAAAGTGGCGTTATAATAACTTCCCTCCATAAATTAAACCGATTCTTTATTCTTCTCTTTTTAAGAATTCTTTGAACTTTAATAAATTTAAATAGTTTACCTGCTCTGCATTAAAATCGAACTGTTTTGAATTGGTCTAGAATTGTTTTTGTCGCCCGTTTTCATATTTTTGACACATCATGTTCATCAAACCTTTTAGGAGTAATTCATACCTGCCTAAGGTAACTTTTTGCGATCTTTGCAATGTAATCACTAAGTTAATACGAGAAATCGCAGTTTTCTCCATTTTCACTTGTTTATCTTCAGAGTTTTTGCGAATTTGCCCATTGTCCGCGAATTTCTTTTAAAATCTGCCAACTCTATTCTCCTCGTCTATCGAGCGTATAAAATTCATTTGTCACCTTTTATGTTTCCGTAAAAATTGGAACCTCGCAAGAGGAGAATTTTTTTCCGCGTCATGCGGACTGTGACAAGTCCTAAATCAATTTTTTTTACCACTTTAACCTTTCAGTTCCAGCGTTTCATTCTTCAGTCTTTTGTTTTTACGTCGAATTTGCTCGCCGTGATTTTTTTTACTCTCTCGCCCGTTTCCAACTCCTGCATCGTTCTGCGATCGTTATTAAATTAGGTTTAAAAAAAAATTCCATAAAAGTGGACGGGAAAGCCCTCATAAATTGATCTTATTCTGCTTTCACTTTCTTTTTCGAATTTATTGGTCCCTAGTTTTATTTTTACGACGCACTTCGACAGTTTTTACACGCGTTTAATATTTTCTCGTCGAATCCTATCTCTCTGCGCCGAAAAAGAAAAAATTCTCTATCGGAGAAAAAAAAGAATGAACACGAGATTAGCGAATTTTTTGTTTCCAATTTACTCTTTTTTCCGAGAACCTCGTCATTGTCTTATTTATATCTCGAGTTTGTATATACATTATAATTCCCCGAAGGCTTCTTCTTTTTTTTTTTGTAATTCCAAGTCCCTCTTAATCTATTTAGAACAAAGATCTCCTCTTCGGCGACCTCTCTTTCCTCTTTTTTTCTCATCGGAGGCTTCCTTCTCCATGGCTCAATCCCCTCAATTCTTCTCTTGTTTCGAAAAGACCTTTTCCTTCTTTACGCCCCCTTCCCTCTCGCCCCCGGGCGAAGTTATCTACCCCGCAATCTTTGTCACACTTGACTTACTATTCATTAGGGCCAAAAGTTCCCATTGGAGAAGAGAGAGAGAGGCGCGGGAAGCAGGGAATTGAGAGTCTGGAGGGAGGAATCGGGGAGGAGGAGAGGATGGAAGTTTTTAGGAGGAGGGAGAGGGAGTGTTATTAGAAGGCGTGGACTGCTCCTGCAGGAGGGTCGGAGAATTCCCTGAAAAATTCAAATGTAGGTGATAACTCGGTGCCTTATTCCCTCGTCGAGCCCGCTTTGAGTTCGGGAGCGTACCGTTGGGAGAATGTTTGAAGGGGTTGAAGAATTTCAAAATGAAAGGACGGTGTCTGATCTCCATCCTCCACCCTCGCAAACCTTCCATTCTCTCCCCCAACCATACTCCCGTCTAGATATCTAAAAAAAAAAAAACAACTCCCTCTCCCTTACCCTCGGATCTCTCGTATTCTTTCATCTACTCTTTCGTTCGTATTCTCTCCCTTCTTTTTGCTTTCCTCTCTTCTTCTTCTATTCCTTTGTCTTCGTTTCTCTCCCCAATATCTATCGTTTTGCGCCCCTTCCCCCTTCAATGTTTGATAGAATTACGAAGAAAAGGACTCGTTCCCATCTTTATGGGTTACGTGTACGTAAAAATGCTTATACACACAACTTTTACTTTTTAGCAGTAAGTTATGGTGATTATAATGAAAACATATTACGCCCACCTATTGTTTTCTTCGATTTGAATTCAATAGGATAGTATTTAATTTACGAAGAGTGGGGAAGTTTAGCGATTAATTTAATGCATTCGATAAAGAGAGAATGATATTATATGTCATTTTAAACCGGAATGATCTTTTAAGTTATTTTTTAAAAAATCTATTTTAAAACTATCGACAACAGTTTCTTTAAAAGATACACTCGAGCAAACGTTTTCATTACTCGTTTAATATATTTGTCTGCTATCATGTATCTCATAGTATACTTTTATAAAAATCATTTTCAATCTCTTTTTTTCCTTTTTCTAAGAAATGATTGTCGGTATGTTTTTAACTGCCACAGGTTGGGTCTGTTGTTTTGTCCTTTTATTATTCCACACAACAAAAATATCATCACGTCAGCATATCTGGTTCTCTCTCTCATCCTCTGCATTCGAGCAACTGCGAAAATGACGAGTGGTGAAATTTCTCTCTTAACTTCTTCTCATTGATACAAATATTTGCATTGAATATATCTAACATTTTAATTTCATATATGGCTCCAAAAAATGTTTGTGTTTCAGACGACTGTTCTTGTTAAACAAATCTATCGTTTGACATACTGTAACAGAAAGCATTGGCATAAAATGAAGCTTATTTATCATACATGGGTGAACTTTGTTTTGCGATAGAGCTAATTTAAAAAAATCTTTTTACCGCACTACACCCTAACGTCCGAGTCATTCTGCAGCAACTTGGACCGATGTTCTCCTGTTTTTATGAAAACTCGCTGCAAAAAGATTTTTTCTCGAGGAATTTTGAACAATGGTTTCTTAAAAATGTTGCCTTATGGAATACCTTCTGTCCTACACCTCTCCCATCGGATTCGCCTTCTTTTCTTCATTTCTGAAGATTTAACCCTGGAATGGTATCGTTCGTAATTTTTACGACGCAATAATGCTGTCAAGGGTGGGGGTGAAAGTGGGAGCAGCTCAAGGTCACGTGCTCTTCAGTACCTTCCTAGCAATCGCCGGGGATGCTTCGGATCGTGATATCCTGTATATAGCTGCCTTCTGTGCCTGTAAATCACAATCTTCGTCGTAATTTTTACGATCAATACCATCTACGTATGTGGAACCGTCAGTACTCATTTTTCTTTCGTATCATTCTAGCTCTTTCTTTCAATTTTCTTCTACCGGCTTGCTTAGACTTTACAAATGCACTTTCTAATTAATTTTTAGAGCATTCTAAGTGATCGTAATTTTTTTGCAGATGGCGGAATTTTCCGTAAATGATCCCGAATTCGGGGAGAAAGTTGGAAGTTATCTCCGACTGCTAAGTGAAGAAAGTGAGGAGTGTGATTCTGGTCAGGAAGACCTACATCCAGATAGTGATTTGGAAGAAGATAGTGTTGAAGTTGACGTCGTTTTTGATACTGATAGTGAAAACGACTTCGAGTTACCAGTGCAACCTCTGCAGGCACCAAGTTCATCAGATGACGAAGGTGATGTCATACGATGTCTAAGAAAGAGGCGTCGTCCCCTAACTTCATCTTCCTCAGAAGCAGAACGTGAGGAGTCTGTAGAAAGTGATGTAACTAGACGGTATGTGGTTTTACCTAAAAAAAGATCGTTGAAGGGAAAAAACGGACATCGTTGGTCAGCTAATCCCCCACAAAAAAAACGACGTCGTACTCCGCAAAGAAACATAATTCATCATGTTCAGGCAACGCTAGGGCAGGCTAAAAATGCACTTAGCCCATTGGAAACTTTCTATCAGATATTTACTGAAGACATGATGCAGCTTATTCTAATCCACACAAATGAAGAGATCACGCGCGCACAATCCAAATATAGCCCTGTATCTGGTACGCACGGACATACGTTCATGAAAGAATTGAAAGCTTTTTTAGGAATTTTAGTTCTCACAGCTGCTTTGAAAGACAGCAATTTATCTACCATGGAGATGTTCGATTCCACATTATGTGGGAGTAGATATAAATCAGCAATGAGTCAGAAACGTTTCGAATTCTTGATTACATGCCTACGTTTTGACGATAGAGCGACACGTGATGAAAGGAAAAAAAGCGATCCATTTGCACCTATCAGAGAGCTGTGGGATAATTTCATCTTTAGATGTAGATCCTGTTACAGACCTGGCTCATTTACAACTATCGATGAGCAACTTCTGGGATTTCGCGGTAGGTGTCCCTTTCGGATGTATATACCGAATAAGCCCGCCAAGTATGGAATTAAACTCGTTATGGCCTGTGACAGTGGAACCAAATATATGTTTGATGCCTCACCATATCTTGGTAGGGGTACACATACAAATGGACTGCCTCTAGGATATTTCTACGTAAAAGAACTCTCTAAAACATTGAAAAAATCTAATCGCAACATCACGATCGATAACTGGTTCATGTCCATTCCACTAGCTGAAGACTTATTGAAGGATAAGCTGACTGTAGTTGGTACATTAAGAAAAGATAAAAAAGAAATACCTCCTGAATTGAAATCAATAAAAGATAGGCCGGTCGGTACATCCATGTATGCTTTTGACAAGGAAATGACTTTAGTTTCTTACAAGGCTAAGTCAAATAAAAATGTATTGTTACTATCCACGACACATGAGAAGCCTAGAATAGATAACAAAACAAAAAAACCGGACATTATAGAGTTTTATAACTCTACGAAATACGGAGTGGACACGCTTGACCAAATGTGCAGCAACAATTCGTGCAGTCGGAAAACCAGACGTTGGCCATTATGTGTATTCTACGGGATCCTCAATATTGCTTGTTTAAATTCATTCGTTATACACGTACTGAACTCATGCCGTGAGAAGAAAACTCAACTGAACAGGAAGTGTTACCTTATAAAACTCAGCGAAGAACTAATAAAGCCATGGATGAAGAAGAGGCTCGAGATACCACGTTTGTCCAGTGATCTACGTTCCGACATTTTAAGAAATTTAGGTGAAGAGGAAGCCAAAGAAGACTCAACACCCGTACCTGACAAGTATAAAAGGACAGTATGCTACATATGCCCGTCAAAAAAGCGCCGTATGACGACGACCCACTGCGCCAATTGTCAAAAACCGTTTTGCAAAGAACATCGCGCAAAACTGTGTACTAATTGCGTAAAATGAGCAAATTTTTTAAGTGTTTTGATGTAATCCATAAAATTTGTGTTTCTTTTTTATAAATATACAGTTGCATTGAAGTTGGTCTCTTTTCTTTAGCTTTTTAAGTCATATATAGCAAGCGTCGTAAAAATTACGAACGATACCATTAAGAGCATACAGAAAAACGATACCATTCCAGGGTTAATTCGACCCTTAAGTCCTATTACCATGACGACCAAATATTACGTGGAATTTTTCCCCAACTTCTGCTGTTCGCCTTCTTTTTTCAACCTATTCTTGTTTTGACAAATTATTCTTTCTCTTCAATATCCTCAACGTCTTACTTATTCATTTGCTCTCATCTTTTTCCTGTTTTCATCTGAAATCTCGTCTTTCCTGCATAGTCTTTTATTGCCTGCTTTTCAAACGAAATTACTACTAATTTCTCAAATCGTCGCTCTTAAGATGAATTATCTACAAAAAGCATCCCTGAATTTTAAAAGCATGATTTTTATAAAGATCAATATTTATTTGTTCATTTTAAATTTAACATAAATGGCCTTTACTGTTTTATCGAATTACACCTGTCAATTTGTTCAAATAATTGAACAGGTATTATTCATGAAGCCTAGAAAAAGACGCCCAAAAGGTAGAATTAGAACCAAGTACATGTATGTTCATAATAGTGATTCTGTTTTCTGTATCTTTATTTTTTTATTTATATTTATGTGTAAAACATACCACTTGAAGCACTTGGGTTAAGAAGGAGCTGCCGCGTTATATTTTTAATAATCGAGCAAGATATAATCAATCGCTTTCAATCTAATTGAATAGCATCACGTAGTTTCCTTTCCAATTCAATTCACAACGTGTTCTCTTCAAAAAGGCGGTATACATATACACATCTCCCTCGAGCACCTTTCTTATTTTTTTCTCATAAAATGTTGATTTTCTCTCGACATCCTTCTCGTCGAGTGAACACCGAACTCCTAATTTGTTCATATTCTGTTCCCTCGTCTTTTCTCTCTCTCTCTCTCTCCTTGTCCCTCTCCCCCTCCTACCAATATAATAACAGCGGGGTTTCTTCCACTCTCCTCAACACATTTTCCACATCCCTTTCTCCCCTTCTCTTCCCTTTTGCCTCGGAAGTAATAAGGCCCTTCTTCATAATGCCTTTCTCGCTTTCTCTTTCCTCAACCGAGCACTCGCCTCTTTAGCGAATTTTTCCCCTTTTCCTCCGCACTTTCCTCTTGTTTTCAGGGTTCCTTATAAAGGCTCTGCGTCGACGTTTTTTCCGGAGATTTTTGATTCGGAGCAGAGTTAACGTCTTATCTCTTTCGACGTCGCGACCTTTTTTTTCGTTTCGTTTCGAGGTTTTTCGCACGTTTTTTTTTTTTAAAGTAGTGCGCAATGTAATTTTGAAGGAGGACCTCTTAATGAGTTCGGTGCTGCTGTGAGTAGAAGGATCATGTTTTCATCTCTTCACTGTAACTGCTTTCTGTGCATACAAAGTTATAAGAGTAAGCGAGATTATTTTCGCTCTGCTAGTTCTAGTATAAACATTTGTATTTTCCTTATGTAACTATTTTTGCCTTTAAAAAGGTAATTCTTCACGCATATAAATATATAACATTAAGGAAGACTGCGATATTTCATTTCATGAAATCCTATTTAAAGTGACTCCATAGTAGCTGATGAAGGAATCTGTGATACAATGGCTAGAGAATTACTCATTATTCATATGATTATAAGCTAAAATTTTGTATAAAATATTTAAAGACATCAGTGATATTAAATAATAGTTAAACTCGACTCAAAAAATACTCGATTTTTTTTTCGGAAGAAAAGGCGCGGATAAAATGTTTCGCAACGTCGTACTTGGTAACCGTGCGGAAAAAAGCTCGCCGAAAAAAGAAATAAAAGCGAAACAAGACAATCCCCGAAACTTTGCAAGGATCGTTTCAATAATCCCTTCAACTATTTAACCGATTTATTTTCCCCTCGTCCCTCGTTCCGTCTCCTCGTCCTTTTCTTAACCTCACCCACGGTCCAACGCACCTTGTCCAATCCCGACTCCCTAGACGATTCTCACCCTTCCTTTCCTTCGTCCCAACTTCCCAAAGACTTGACTCCTTTTCCTCTCTTTCTCTCGGACTTTCCTCCGCCTTCCTCTTTCTCACCTTTCCCTTCTTCTCCATCCGTCTTGCTTCCTTCTCTTCCTCTCCTTTTTTCCTCTCTCAGAGGCACCCTTTCTCCCTCCATTTTTCTACCCCTTCTCCTTGCGTCTTCTTTTTCCACCTTTCCTTTTCGTGCCCCGCCTAGCCCTTGAGATACGTCCTCGTTTACGCCCGTAATAACATTTTCTGCTTTTTCCCTTCTCAAACTTAACCTTTCCCTCCTCCCTCCCACATAAGTGTCGGTGGCGGAAGGTGGAGAGTGGAAAGGGATGAGAAAGAAAGGTTTGGTGAAGGGAGGGAGGACACAGGAGCGGTGGAGGGAGAGGAGAAGTACGGGAGACGCAGTGAGAGGGAGGGGGGATTATTTTTTCGAGGGGCCGTGAACAGGAGATGCCCCTTGGGTGGGGCAACCTGGAAAACTGCCCTTCCCCCTTTGCCTCCGAGGTCGGAATTGAAACGACGTAGTCAACTCCCGAGCTGAAGCGACTATAAAGGAGGGAGGAAGAGACTGCTTATGGTTGGCTGGGAGGAGGAGGGAGTAAAGGTTCCTTTACTTTGACCCTAACCCCCTTTGTCCATCTGATACTAACGTGGCGTTTCCTCCTTTCCAATTCCATGCTTCTTTCTCGCCCTTTTTCCTATTATTTTCCCCAACCCATCCACCACATCTGCCACCCTTCCCTACTTCTCTCTTTCCCGAACACTTTTACTCAGCTCCTCCCTGCCATTCTCTTTGTGCTCTCTCTCTCTCCTACTCTTTTTGGTGCGTTTCCAAGGGAAAAATCACCAGGAATTCCACGATACTGTTGGTGGGATTTTTTTTTCAAGTTTGATATCCTTCGCTTAGATCGCCCTTCCGACGGTGTTTTAAGGATTTTCATCGAGTTCGTCGCGTGAAATTAGCTGAATACGTTATTTTTTCCTTGCATTAATTCAGACTCTGGGTCATTATGGCACCATAATGTAATTTTCCACCTCATGAGCTTGTGTTGCTTTAATTTTTGTCTTATCTATCGGTTAAATGAGAAGGTCAATTCTTTTACAAATGAGAGTTTTCGCACGAGGCGGAAGCGTTTTTAAAATTCTAAATTATGTTCGAACATATTTAGTCATCAAGTTCTGTTTCCTATTGCATGAGAGAACCCTCAGCTTAAGTTTTTTTTCGTTTATCCATAATTGGGGGCAAATGTTTTTGGCACAATAATGCATGTCAATTACGGAGGAATTTTGAAATATTTCATTTTAATCTTAATTTTTCAATTAAAATTTCAAGGTGTTTTACTAAGGCATTTTGATAATATTGTCGGTTTTATATTACGTGCCATTAAAAGGTTTGAATGACTTGTAGGGAATTTTGATGTAATCAAACATGTTCTTTTATTTCTTTGAAATTCTTAAAACAAAACTGTACATATTTCGATAATAATTTATTAATATATTTTTACTTTTGTTTGATTTAAACGAATCGCTTTAATTATGAACTTCCAATTCGTTGATGTGTATTTTTTAACTTTTAAGCCTTAGTAAAAGCTTCTGAAACTGCATATAAAGGATTTATTAAGGTTTTTTGTATTTCAAGGCTCAAACTTAATTGTTCATTACGTTAAATGAATTTCTTAAATAATCATATTTTACATGCGCCACTATCCCTTAAAAATTTTACATTTCAATACTCTAATCTACGTGCGCAAAATCAAATGTTGAAACATATTTACAATTATTTTCTCTGATTAACAATATGTAACCATGAGAACATCAGAAAATGTGTTTTGTTTAATTAGTGTCGAATTTCTCACGCTTAATTAATCTACAAATATCCTTCCCGACCATCGTTATAAACCACAAGTAAATTTATTAATTATGACAAAATTGTAAAATTGTCAACTCCAAATATCGTGTTTAAATATGAATCTTTACCAAAAATATCAAAATATGTAATTCCAAATATTTCTACGAAAATTTGCAAATATATTTTCAATATAAAAGACAAGTTGATAACCTTATTACGCTGTACATTTACTGTAAAAATTCCTAGTGAAATCTTTTCGAGAAAAATCTTTGCTGTTCTCTGTATCAAAGACTAGAATATTTGTGGCGCAACACAAAGATATCTAGGGAAATTTTAGTGTTCGGATTTTTATTTTATTCTCATGCTCGAAATTTCTACATTAAATTGCAGTTGCACTAGTTTCTTTATTAATAATAAAGAAATCCGCACCCACGACGGTAATAATTTAACAGCAACGCCACTTAAATAATAAATTCAGCTGAAATCTCTTTTATACGATTGTACATTTCTTTCTGATTTCTTTTAAAAAAATTTGTCGTTCATACTTGTTAACTGATGTCTTCGCTTCCTTTATGATACAATAAAAATCAATTTTTAATTCCTTAAGACTGTTGAATTAATCGCGTTTTTAAAGATTTACATCAACAGAAATTGTTCTGTAATATGAATGATGTCATCATAAGATCATCCTGAATTTCTGGCTGATCATATGCGAATTCGGACAAAATTATTCTGTTGACTGAAACGCTCGAATATTAGGACCTCCCAGATTTTATCCGAAATAATTTGACGTTCGCTCTAATCCGAGTCGTAAGACTACTCATAATAGCCAAAATCCTCGTTTATTTAATAGTTGGCAGTAGTGGTTATGTGTCTAGACTGTACTTTGGCTTTGGGATCACGAGCATTTTGAGTGGCCCTTTTTACAAGGCGAGAGTAAGGAAGAGAAAGAGAATGGAAGAGATTGAGGAGAAAGAAGAAGGAGAGAGAGAGAGAATGGACGCGGAAAGACACGCATATAAAGAGAAAAAGGAGAGAATGACTCGTTTATTTTTGGATTCTCTTTCGGTCTCCGCAAGTCACAAGCTTTGATTTTAACACTGAGATTAAACTAATTGATACTGAACTTACACTACTGACACTGTAATTACGCTATTGACACTGAAAATTACACCATTGACTCTGAGGTTTCACTAAGACACTGTACTGCACTTATATGATGACCTGCGAACCTCGATGTCTTGAAGATTTCGTCAGATAATACTATTCTCCGCTGACTCGTCCACTTCTTAGTCACTGCTGTGTCCTCACGTCCACTGGCTTCTCATCGTAGTCGTCTTCCGCCTTTTGGTGCTGAGTTGTTTCATTCCCGCTTTAATTGGTCTAGCTCGTTAATGGTGGTAATGTAACCTCTCATTCCATTAGGTTTAAGTATCACCACCTTTCCGTCGTGGGTCCGCGCAGATCTTGGTCCAGCCAACTCCTTTGCTCCCTGTAGTACTCTTCTCCTAGCAGATGTGAGAGACTCCGTTATAAGAAATCCCGTAGATTTCAGCGAGCTCTTGGCTCGCCATATTTTCTCTCTCTCCAGGTAGGAAAGAAATCATACAATTATTGGTCTGGGAAAAGTGTTGGAGGAGTGTTTTGGCAGGCAAATTCTATGTGCCCGACTTAACATCATGGGATCAACATCTGACTTACCTGTAAAGAATGTCCGGGCGATGCTCAGGCGGTTCTCTCGCAGATTCTCCGGAACGCCATGGATGAGGAGACATTTTCTCCGAGAGTAATGCTCAAGGCGGTCGTCGAAATCTTCACTCTTTGAAGTTCGTCGAGACGCTCGGTAAAACGTCGGATGTCGACCTAAACTCGGCCTTTGAAGGACCTGGATCTTTCTTCTATTGAAAAAATTCCTTCCTTCTTCTTTTGCCCATCCTGATTTTTACGTTGCTTTATTCTTCTTTAAATGAAGACATAGTCTTCATCACGTCGCGTAACATTAATCTAAGATAACTGTTTTCGACCTCTATGTCCTTCTTCTGGGCGCTCACATTAACATTCGGGGCCATCGCAGCGGTTTAAAAAATAAAAAGTGAAAGGGAGATGGAGAGACTACCGGATAGGTCAGGCCTCTGTGAGCATAGGACTAAGGGGGAGGGTGGGGGGAGGGATAAGGGGAGGGATAAGGGGAGGGTGGGGAAGAGGGATCTCATCGGGAGGGATGGCGATGGTTTTGAGCCCGTGGTCTCCTTATTGTCTCGCACGATCGCCACTATAAGGCGCAGGCAATGTGACTCCACTCGCCTCCAATTTACCCCGGTAACCGAGGTCGTATACGTGGCCACTCATTCGCCCCTTCACTTGTTTTTCGAAAGTGCCGTCTTTCCGCTTTTCCAACGCGAAACAAGGAAACTAAAAGAAAAAAATCGTGGTCTCTTTTTCGAAAAAGGTGCCGATTTCACCTCTCCCTCCGAAAATTTGCTGTATTTTTTTCGTCCGCAGCGTTAAATTTTTTGTCTCTCTCTCTGCATAGGACACACACACACACACTTGCTTACGGTTGGTAATCTTCCACACGTTTAACGTCTTTGTCACAAAAAAGAGATAGTGCCGTGCGCAATTTTTATACCCTTCTGGGTTTTCGGTGTGACTTCCTTGGCAGGGAGCTTAAACTGTTACTCGAGGTAGCTACTAAGACTTTATTGGTTCAGCGGAGCGTAACGGGGACCTGATAAAAAGGTCCTCTAGGCACGTCTGTTACGTACGCCATGCATAAAAAAGGTTGAGGGCGTTTCCCATGATGTATAGTCATTTCGGTATTTACATTGTCTTTGGATTTTTGTAAACTGCTCTTTTATCGTCTCCGTAAATTTCATTTCAAAGTTTTTCATTTTCAAGTTTTTCGTGTTTTTCGATTATCCCATATAAAATTTATGAGTTCACTACAGCTACAGAACGACGCATGCATGGAAAAATCTCTTGTAATCACGTTATAACTTCTTTTATTTCTCCTTAAAACTCCGTATCTCTTATTTTTCTTCCTTAATTTATTTGCTTGAAATATTCGTGTAACATATTATTCATTTCTAAATGACAATAAAGCAATTTAAGCATATCATTCTTATTAAACAGTTAATACTCATGCTGAAATCACGTAAGGAAATGTCTTTTAGGAGCAAGAATTTTTTACGGGAGAAATTTAAATTATTCTTGAACTGTACAATGATATCTGAGGAATAAAAATTTTTGAAATTTATATATGAAACAAAATGTCTTTTTTTTAACTATCCAAAATAGTTGTATAGGCGGTAGACGGTTTATTTTTATCTCGTTCTAGGCTTTAAAAAAAGTTACATACCGAATTCCGCAAAATCAATCACCCCTTGATTCTAACCGGTCGGAAAAGGAGAAAAAAATAACGCCGAGGCGCACGAGGTCCGCACATATATTCGTGCATACACACACACTCGCGTAACAATCGAATTAAGTCCCAAATCAAAACCCAGACCAGTCACATCTAAACCGCTTTGAGAGAGGGCAAGGAGACGAGAGAGGAAACAAAGAATAAAAAAAAACGCCACTCCATTTTGGCGTATAATAAAAAGAAAAAGCCTCCCTATTTCACGTAAAAAGGAGGACGTCTTTGGAAAACAGAAAGGAATTACTTTTGGTGTGCAGCGTGCGAGAATATCTGTTAAGAGAGAGAGGTCAGTCGGAAAGGAATCGGGAAGGGACGGTGGGGAGGAGACGTCGCGGGAGAGGGAGGAGGGGGACGAGGAAAAGGCGGAGCTGATCCTGGAAATGCCTCAGGAAAGTGTGATCTCCACCTTTTTCACAAGCGGAGGAAAACGTGTGGTGAAAATCGAAGGGTATATAGAGAGGAGATTTTTATTTTATTTTTGTCGGAGCGGGGCGGGGGAGAGGGCACGATGGCGGGCGCGCGTGAGGTCTGTATAGGTGGTAGAGGGGGAGGTACAGACGCCTCTCTCTCTCTCTTCCTTCTTATAGAGAAACCTCTGGTAGAATCGACCTCACTACCCCTTTCCCGAGCTGTCTTCCTCCTTCCCCCCCCCTCCCCCACCCTACTCTTCCTCCCTACCTCCGCACGTCTTCCTTCTTCCAGCCAGTCTCGCCTTGCTGGTGCAAACAAAGCCCTGCCTTTTTCCGGCACTTCAGCTTTTGCTCCGGACTCCATGGTCCGGAAAAGCGTGCCCAGTGGTCCACTTTTCAAAAGGGGAAGATAGGAGTGTCGGCGTTGGGTTAGCATTCTCAATGTAAGGCACGTTTTGCGCGTTGTGGATACGAATGAAGGGGGAATGAATTTAGTGAAACACACAATGCTTCGGACGCGTTTATATGTGCGGGTTTATTGGTTGCCGGCGTCAATGTGCATAATGGATGTTTGCAGTGGGTACTGGGGCTCCGTGTCCTCTTTTGCGACGGAGATAAGGAATGGTGCTGTAGAGTGGAAATTAAGAGTTTGGAAGGGTTTTTGCGGCTACTTTCAAATGGCGTTAATATCTGCGCTCGCAGACAAATGCGTTGTCAAAGTTTTGTTTTCGTAAAGAAAGAATTATCGAGATAGTCTTATGTCTAGAATACAATTGATAAATTAGGTTTTTCAAATAGACTTAAGAAAGTTATTTTACTAACCTCATCATGGTTGTTTTAGCAAAATTATTAATATATACATAATATCCTCATTCTGTTGGTACGCTCTATGGGGTTAGATGGGAGAATAAGGAAAGCCGCCCATAACTAAAAACCTTTTCAATATTTTTCGATCTTCCGTTCAGGAATCACTCGGATTTTCATCTTTCCAATTTGAAACTGCTCGCCATGTACATAATAGTCCTGGGTTTGGCTCCAAGTGCATGTCTTTTCTCCATTTGAGTAACATGGGCAGAGTTGAAACGAGGCGAGTAAGCCTTCGTTTAACATTTTGAAATATCTTAAAAATGCGATATCGACGCCTAATTTTCAAAATTATGACGAGATAACTGTGGAAATGAATTTCCATATCGTAGAAATTTAAATCTCGAAAAAATTATGTTTTATGACTATTTTTTCTTGATTTTTACTCATTTATTCAATTCATCGCCATGGCAAATGTAATTGTTAAATTCTATTTGTGGATAGATTCTAATGCGTAAATAATGTATAAAAGCTGTGAGAAAATAGTGTTGCAGATTTTCAGATAATATTTGAATTTCTACGATACGGAAATTAATCTTTATAATTTTCTCCGCATTACTACGCAAGTTTCGCGTCAAAATCATATTTTTGAGATATTTTAAAATGTTAACGAAATAATGTCTGCAAGTCTATTTATACGTGTTACCTTATGGGAAAAATAAACTATCCCATCGAGTTAAAAGAAAGGAATTTCTTGAGAAATCTACAATGCCAAAAGCATACTTCCATCAGTGCTGCCACTATATGGGCTTAACAATTTTATACGCTAAGCATTTATAATTACTGATATTATATTATATAAAACCAGCTATTTACAACAATATCCATAAATAACGTATTTTTACCGTTATCCTTTAATTAATACAGTTCATAATCGTCATGGAAAGTAATGAAACTCAAGATGAAAGGAAAAGAAGACAACAGAGGAGCGCAAATGGAAATATTGCTGAAGCAAGGAGAAGTGAAACGGAACAGGGTAGACAGAAAAGATTCAATGATCAGAATAAACGAAACGCGAAGCATAGAGCTAATGATTCACCAGAAGCAACAATAAATCGATTGACAAGCAATAGATTTAGAAATGCAAGTAAACGAGCACATGGAAGTTCATTACAATCTGAATAGCGATTAGTGTAGATTAAGTTATTTATATTTACGTAACAAAATTCTTATAGCATTATTTAGTATATTTAACGAATAAATCTTCATTAATCTATATTATTCATTCGGTTATGGGGATTTTATATTAATTTTTTTCGTTTCAGTGTAGATAGAAACTGGTGTCATTAATTTTTATTTTATTTTATCATAATACGTAATTTACGCATGCCAGTCATATTTGACGAGCAATTACTCTATTAATTCATAAAAAAAATATTTAAGTTAAAAACTCGTTTGTTTGGAAGTATTTGACGTCCTTTTAAAAGTTTAATAATTGTTTTGTTATAAAAATATTTTTAAGTTGCGTAAACCATTGGTTGAGGACGTGTTTTTATTCGTCACTCGCTAAGAAAACATATACGTTTTTTTTCTGCCAGCAATACTTTTGTCTACTGTCATCGGCCATGAAGAAAAGGTGGTTATGGTTGATCGTAAAATGGAACCAGTGCGATTTGAGTTGCACGAGGATATTCAGACTGAGAAAGGAAGGATACACATCAATAAAGAAAATAGAAGAGGGGGAGAAAGAGAATGGGCCGTTCATTTCCCAAAAGGAAAGCTGTAAACAACGGACAAAGGTTTTATGACGATACGGAATAGCTTTTTGCAAAAGAGAAAATGCAGCGAGGAGCAAAAGTGTATCACGAAGTCATCCTCGAGGAAAAATTCTTTGTTAATTTAACCGTAGAAATTTATCCTAGGATTACGTTAGGAAAAATACTGATGTTTTTTGCGGTTCATTTTTAAATTCATTATCTCGGTCTCTTTATTAGTTATAATCTTTTACGATGATGAGATTTATTTGGTATTAACCTTTGTTTTGCAAATCAAAATAATATGCCAAGGATATTAGAACGAAAGCATACGAAAAGGTTTGCGACTCATGATCCATTTGGCCTTCCATTTGGGCATTGTAATATCTGTACGTTGTCAGTTAATCTTAGCATATTCAAAATTGTTCAAAATCTTAATTAAGATACATTCTTGAAGTCTCAAGAACGTGACATTTATATCCCATCCCAAAGTACAGGCATTTGTTCTCTTCTGTCATTATAAACTTTTACTAACACAAAATATACTGGCGCTTCTTACATTAGTAGACATATAATTCTTATACCAAATATATGTTAATGATGGGAAAAGGGAGGAATAAATCAATTTATGTCTCAAATTGCGGCCATTTAGTTACTCTCGACAGTTTGCCCTCCGCCATCAGAACGTACATTTATTGCAAGGTCGGGTTGCATAATGATGAATATGGCACGGTGGCCATTTTGAGAAGGAATTGGCTTGCGTTGATTGAGGTGGATAGGACATTTTAAATCACATTGGTCCTGGTATCATTGAAATTGAGTACATATACTTTTGGCAAGGTGATATTCATTTATTAATATAAATTAGAGTTAGTAATTTTTCAAAGAATTATTGCTCTCAGAATTGATGGTGCTCCCATCAATTAAGTGTATATCTACCGTTTTAACGTTTTTTTTTACCGAAAGATAAAGTTGAGAGAGATGTCCGGCCAAAAAACTTTCCCAGGCATTTCGGTGATGCTGGGACACCCGTAAATTTATGCATCCCACGTTACTTTCCAGTATAGTAATTTTACTATCTTCCAGGATGCGTTCGGCCAGTGGGAATAATTATTATTGCTTAACTTATAACATATGCAGTTATTATTTAAGTTAGCACCGGCGATTAAATACATTAGAATAGAATAATGCATAAAAATATTTTTATAAAATAATTTTTAAACAATGCCCTATTAATCTAATGGGTAATATGACAAAAAAACTTATTTTAAAAGGGAAAAGGCATTTATGCATATAGGAAATGTATGCAATACCTTTTATACCAATTTAAAATATTATTCTGTATAATATTTTATAAGGTTATGCGAATAGCTCAAGAACGGTAAGTTCGATTTTGATAAAACTTTTGCCAGATACTCGGCGCGTCTCCTTGCAAGTTTTAAGCGGTCATAGCATATCATGAGGACATTCCTGAAGAGTTTACTTTCTCCATTTTACTAACATTTGATGTGTTTAGGATATTTTTATATGACATTTAAAAATTAATTAGCTTCGAATTTGATATCATGGCACGAGCGAGTTAACGTTAAAGTAAATAATTTTTATTTTCCAGTCAGGAAAATCGATTTAGCTTAAAACAAGGATTTATCGTTAAAAATTATTTTTGCTTGACTACTGTACGCATTATTTCCGCGTTTGATCCAGCCAAGTAATTGTTCATTCCTATCATCGAAGGACCGACTTACTAACATTATTTGTTAATAGTCAACATATATTTGTATATAGGCGACTATAATTCAGTTTATTCAGAACAGAGTTCAATCACGGCATTGGGGAATGGAAATGGTTCAGCTCTATCCCAATCACCTTTAGCAGGACTGATTTTACTGTGGGATTGATATTTTTCCTTCGTAATTTACTATTTTTTGGTGAAACTGTTTTACAACATTGTTAAATTAATGTTATTAGCCTCCGGAGAGGTAAAATAACTTATACTAGAAACCTTTCGTGGAATTATAATAAAATACCGTTGGAATTATTTAGCATCTTTTAATTACCAACGTAAGGCGTAGCTCCTTTTTAATTAGCAAATAAGGCAATGAATCTCAACCAGTATTTTATTATTTTGAAATTTAGTTTCTTATAACAAACTCTGAAAACTTCTTCCAATTCATTATTAAAACTTTTTTTTAGTATTGGCTAAGGGAAAAAGTTAACTTCCAATTAATATAGTTGTTTACGTTTCTGTTTCTGTTTGGTATTGTAACGATATCTTCCATAAATTAATTTAATGTATTTACTTTTGCCTTCTCTCAACGTAATTAATTCATTTTAGTCATTTTCAAGGAAGCTAACACCTCCCGATTCCTCACGATGCAATTTTATGATATGATTTGCTGCTATAGTCTCGCGGTGTATGTAATATTGCAGCGAATTCCAATTACATTTCTACCAGCCGAGTCAGTCATGTCTCTTGCGGGTTGTTCACAAGACAGACGAAGATGGGTTTGTGTAATTTTCCCTTCTCCGTGCTTTTCTCTCTCTCTCCCCCTCTCTCTCCCTCTCCAGGGCAGACATCCAAAGTCTCGCGCCGACCTATCCTCCTTCATTTTCCACGTCTTATTTCCATCCCCTCGTTTCTCTACCCTTCTCGCCCGTTCCCCTTCTGCCCCCCTCCCTCTCTCATTCCCGGCATCCTTACACAGTGACGAGCTAAATTCTCTGCCCCTATCCAAACCCTTCTCTTTCTCTCCCGACTCCCCTCATCTCCTTTTCCCCTTTCCCATTACGCACAGCCATTCCTCCGGGAATACATTCTCCAGGAAGAAACCTCTTTTCGTACCCCTCCACGGTTAATTCTTCCCTCCTCCTCCTCTCGCTCTTTCTCTTTCCCTCTTCCTTCTTGATGCATGCTGGGACGCTTGGAGAGTCCATTAGAAAGCAGGGCGCGTGTCGGAGACCTCGACGGCAAAGTAAGTGAGGCAGGAGGAGGAGTAGATGTCGGATAGATGGAAAGAGAGAGAGAGAGAGAGAGAGGGTGGGAAGGGAGGAAAGATTGGATGACTAGGGTAAGGCTTCAGGGAAAAGGTTTTGCGTAAAGGTGGGGATAGGTCGGTCGGGCGGAATAAGAGATTGATAGTTTGATAGATAATCGTCTTTATTAGGTCGGGATAGAGAAGCCTAGAATCGGTGTTCTCCCTCTTGCGTGTAATCCATTCGGAAAGGCGGTTTTTGGAGAAATGGGAGAGGAATCGAGGGTGACGAAGGTAAAACGACGTCGTTTTTTGGGGGGAGGGGGAAGGAGAGAGAGAGAGGGAGGGGTAGGTGTAACACAGAGGTGGTTTAGTGGGATGATCTGAGTGGGATTAAGGAGATGGAGAAAGGAGAGGAGTTGGGAATGAATGGTTAAGGCTAAATATGAGGGAGAGAGTTATTTCTATTAATGGGGGCATTTTATTAGATAAGGGTGAAATTGGAGATTTTTCAACGAGACAGTGGAATGGTCAAAACGGCTAATTGTCGGAGAGAAGGTTAATAGATGGTTTTTACTGCTGTTTTCGTGAATAATGAATTATTTTATGCAAGATTTGCATATCAGACTATAATAGATATAAATTTAATACCGGAAATCTTAAAAGTTAATTATGGAACTTGTCTTACGGATGCGATTCAGTAAATGGTCAAGTAAAGTCTTTTGGACATAAATTGCTCTAATATATTCAAACCTTCACGGATGCAGAAGATGCATACCCGTAAATTAAATAGGAACTGCATCTTAAGCGTAAACCTTTTAACATTTTACTTTAGGTTGTAGGTGAGAAAGAGAAAAATTTTAATTTTAATTTACATATACATTTAGAATATGTGCTCAACACAAGAACGAAAGCACGCCTGTACTCGCATGAATATCATTACTAATTTTATCGAATTATTTGTGAGGCTTTAAAGATTTTTATGATACAATTTTTACCCTAAAAATGTAATCATACCTGCATTTGGAATAGTATATGATATCTATTATTGCTTTCCCCATCTGCTTGCGCGAATTTTAATTTATAAAAATATTCCTCTAGTCAGAATGCCTTGCCACTTCCTATTGCAGTAACTCTTACCCCTTTGATCGCTCATCTTTATCGAATCAGTTATACATCAAGGAATCATTTTTTTCCTCGACTCATAAACGTGTCGTTGAAGCGAACAGATTAAAAATCAGAGCTTCTTATCTCCTGCTCGGAAAAAAAATTCAAAGAGACACTGGAAAATTGAGACCGGAGTAATGGATATTGAAAGATGGCGTAGAAAAGGAGCCTCGAAAATGGTCGAAATTCTCGCAAGGCGTCATAAAGGAAGAGTGGGACGGCTTCGGAGTAGATGATACTTTCAGCGGCGAAATTTGTGACTATTCGGCATATACAGTGGGGTCGTCGGATGATCTCTGCACGCCAAAACTCGAAGACCTGGCGAACACGTCTAGGGGGGAAAAAAGATGAAGAATGAGGAAGGTTGGCGCTATGTGGGACATTTCGGTCGAAAACTCGGTGAATGGAGAGTAGAGATGAGTGGGCCTTTTTTATGGAAGGATGAGGCCAAGAGAGGAGGGAAAGAGAGGAAAAAAGGGATCCTCGAAAAAGGTAAGGATCTTCTCTGGAAAGAAAAAGGGGTTATGGATGCGATCCTGGGAGTGGAAAATGGGATGGGAGAGAGAGATTAGGAAAAGGGTCCTCTGAGGCGGAGAGAGGATGGAAGAGAGAAAGAGAGCGGGAGGGCGAGGGGAAATTTTCCAGCATCTTAAAGAGAAGTTACGCGAATTTGTTTTGACATTTCCATTTTTGCCGTCTCCCTTACAGTGTCATAAATATTATGATCAGAAATTATTTACCAGATGTGCGAATTAAATTCGATGAGGTTCCCGATATTTTTTTTTGCCGCCGTTTGAAGTGTGTCATTGCGTTTGTGCCCTTTTACATTCACTTGGTATGTTGAAATAGCTTATTGTTCATTTGTTTGCATGTCTAATTTCACTTTAATTTCCGTTGGATGAATTTTATATCTTTTATAATTAGGAAAAAGTTCTTTTTATACATATAATAAGCTTAATAGCCTTTATTAATCGTCTTAACAGAAATGTACACTAGCGTTTTCCGAATATATGTACATTTTAGGAATATTTGAAAGAGAGGTTATTCAAATTAAATTATTTACTCGCTTTTAAAGGTCGAGCAGCTTAAGTTTTCAATAACCTTAAGATACGATGTCCAATAAAGGAAAAAAATCGCGGACCTGCCTTCTTTTTTGCCGATAATGTATATCGATTTATGGAGAAGAAAGAAGGAAACCTGGCCTTGGAGGATCTTTTGAATGGGTTTTGGTTCGAGAGTTATTATCCCGTTAAGAAGAAATATTGCCACTTCAGATGAATTAAAGGTGCTACGTAGAAAAGGGGAGATAGTTATGGAAAATTGCGAGATCCCACACTTTGGATAAAAGGATGTTAAAATGACTCTAAATGGCGGGCATGGCTTTTGTAAAAGAAAGAAAAAGAAATTTTGAAGCGCTCTAAGAACGCCTAACGGATAAGATAATGTTAATCGCGTTATGGATTATGCACCAATCTCGACTTTTAAAATTAATTTTACAGTCGTTTCTGGAAAAGTATGGTCGAAGGTAATGTACATTTTTAGTCTTCAGGTGAACGCGTTGCTTCCTTTTGCAAGTAATTTATGGAGTAACTGTTAAGAGGTATTTTCCAGTAACTTTATAGATTTATAAAACGATTCCTGAATCTCTATAAGTGAAATTCCATTACCATTTCCTCATGTTGGAAATCTTTCTTTGACGGATGATGCTGTACTTTACAAGCCCACTTTTCATCTGAAGTAATTCGTAATAGATCTTTATAGATTACAATATTGATAATCTTGCTGGGAACTTTACAGATAACTACTTTGGCAAATTATAACTTGCTATGTAGAGGTTTATATACACCTAAATGAATTGGAGGATTTTTATTATCTTTTTTGGTGACTTATGTTTATTTAGAGATGTTACGGTCAATATCATTCGGATATTTGTCTAGGAACGCTAATATAATTTTTAAATCATGCATCCTTTATAATATTCACTTTAATACGCTAAATGTCATCTGAAACAATAATAAACATTTTTGTCGCTATAATTACTAGTTTTTAGTGGAAGAAATATTCATAGGGTCGAACGTGTCCTTATTGGTGATCAGTATTACCGAAATCATTGGCTGAGTGACTTAATTCTACTACGTATATTTCCAGTGTCACTCGGACACTTTACTCTTCCCAACGCGGAAAAAATATTTTTCCTGTAAAATCGGCGGCTGATAAAGAGCGGACGAAAATAAAAAGAAAGAAACGAATCGAAATAATAAAAAAAGAAGGTTACCCACCACCTAAAGCTACAAAAACACCGAGGCTCTGACATCAGAGATGGATACGTAAACAGCATCTCAACGAGTTAATCTAGCGTGGATCCAGCTCTCTGGTGTTTTAGCGTGGGCGGTAGAGGGCGAAGTGAGGGTGAGAGAGAGGGAGGAGAGGGAGAGAGAGAGGAAGGAGAAGGGCGAGTGTGGTTTGGTGAACGAGAGCGGGATGCGGAAAATAAAGGAGTGGAGAGAATGGGAGGTGGAGTAGGAAATGGGTGGCTGTTGGATGAGTTGATGGTGTGGGTCGGATCGTCGGAGGGTAAGAGGGAAAAAAAGAGGGAATGAAGGAACCTCTCTGAGCCGGCAACTACTGTATGGGAGGGGAGGGGGGGGGGGAGAGAGTGTGAGAGAGAGCGAGGGGTGGGAGAAGGGTGGGGGAAAAGAGGAGGGGAAGTAAATTGGTGGGAGTGAGAAAGAGAGAGTGAATGTCCCTGTGGAAAGAGTAGGTACAAGCCAATAGGTAGTGAGGCCTGGAGAGTAAAAGGGAGAAGGAGAGGGAGGGAATACGGAGATTGAGTCGAGAGGAAATGGAGAGCTGCGGGAGACCCGTAAAGGAAAGGTAGCGAATGCATGGGTAAGTGAACCTCGGAACGAGACGAATGGGGGGGGGGGAGATATACGAGCGTATATATATATATGTATAGGTGGGAAGAAGATGGATACGGGAGATGAGGCGTCGATTTTGAAATGGAAAGGAAGGGAATTGTTAATTCGCAGTGCCAAGTTCGGTGTGGATGGAAATATTGCCTTTTTAATTAGAGAATTAGAGATTAGGTACAATTTATACATTATTGATGTGGACCAACTCCGATATTCATTTCAACTTTGTTTTGAGTTATTAGTTTGCTGAAATTCAAGAAAGTATTACCGAGATCATTTCGCGGATGAGATACGCAGGACAACTTCGTTGGCGCATTTTAAAGAAACTAAAATGTCCATATTTGCACTGACGATAGTATCGTTATAACAAAGGACATAAACCTAGGTTTTTGCAGGGAGCTGCATTACACTACTCATAAACGAGCATTTTGTATTAACCGAGTTTGTATTGTCGAGATTTGTAACTGTAATTGAAAAACTATGTTACTACGGTAGCCATAAAATTATCAATCGGTTTTTTAAATGAAACTAATAGAAAGATATTCATACGTAATTTTTCGCTTAAAAATTGTGACTAGTTTAGATTTGATCGTCATTGTCAATTTCTTGTTCTCGAACTCGTATGCAATTTATAGAAGTGTTATAAAAAAGAAGAAATTTATCGGTAACACCTTTTACGGGAACATTTTGCTGTCGTTTCCTTTCGTGGAATCACCGAGATTCAATTCCACAAATCGACGCTCTTTTACTTTCCGTTTAAAATTTATTTCTATTTAAATAAATTCTTCCTTCGTCCTTTCGCGGGAAGATGAACGGAAATTGCCGAAGACGATAAAGTTCTTTCACGTGCTTTTAGGATAGTTTAGAAGGTGAGAGTGATGGCGGGATTACGCGGAAGGAGTTGGAAAGGAAAATAAGACTTTCGGTTGAAGAAAGTAAACAATCGGGAAAATAAGAAAAAAAGGAGAGATTGATAAAAAAAGGAATTAAAGGTTTCGGATTCGATGCACTTAAGAGGATGAAGGAGAGAAGAGAGAGAGAGAGAGAGAGAGAGAGAGAGAGAGAGAGAGAGAGAGAGAGAGAGAGAGAGAGAAAGCAAGGGAGAGAGAAAGATGAGGTTTAGATGGAGGAAGTGTGAAACTCGAGTGTATTCGTGTCGCACAAATAAAGGACCGTTGATGTGAAACGGAGATTACAAAGTATCCGCTAGCCCTAGTGCATGCTAATTGTATTCGTGGTCTTTTTAATTAACTAGGAGTTGCGTTTTTCTGACTTTCGTCCGGAAAATACGTTGATGTATTTCGAATCGAAGATTTTGGGACCAAAAGTAAAAAAATATTATATAGTAATTCGGAATTCTAATTGCAGGGCGAAGTAAAATATGTACGTACGAATTTCATGGCATAGTTGGGCATTCTTAATACTTTTGAAGCGTCTTGTAATTAAATTTAAAGTTTCGTTCGATTAAATTTAGTTGGTTCACAATTTACTACGGGGAAAGTGATAACTCAGCTATTGGACCTAAGTTTTTGTCTTCTTAAAAGTTTCTTTCGATATAGGATATATGGCATAAAGTTAGCATCTCTAAATTAATTTTTGTATTTAATCTTAAATTTACTATGCGGGATAAATATTTTATTTAAAAGAGACATTCAACCATAAATGATTGGAATGAATACTAATTTAAAATTCGTCTAAACACATGCTATTTTCCGCTTTTCAAAGTTTAGGATACAGCAGTAAGGTTTGGATTGGACGATTAAAAGCGGATTTTTATTGGTGGAGAATAAAATATTGCTCAGATTTGTGTAAAGAATCCTTACCTAGATAAGCTCTGTAATGTTTTCCCTCTGAGAGATGATAATTCTATGCGTAAGCTATAAAAAAATGAAAAATGTGAATTTTATTGGAAATTTTTGTATTTCATTTTCACAGTATTTACAAGGTAAGAGACTAATTGTTTTGATTATTTTGAAATATGTTTATTTTCAGGATGAAGCGCTTTGATATGATACCAAAATATTTATTAAACCATCCAGTTTTATCAAATTTTACGTATTTGACCTAATATCCAGTACCTAATGCTCGTATGTATGAGAGGCTTAATGAGATAGAATAAAACGTAATTCAATGTGGTCTTATGTTAGTCTTATTGGTCGAGTATAAGAGGTAAAATATTTCAGCCCATGTACTTATAATAGAGGCATGAAAAACGGAACCCGGCGATAGCTTCTTGCGATATACCGTCAAGCACGCGTGCACGAGAAAGTATTGTGACCGAGTAGAAACATGGCGAAAGGAATGGAGCAATCGGATTTGTAGTCGGGGGTCGCATCGATGAAATAGTAACCCTTACGAATAGAAATACAGACTCGGATACAGAGGGAAGAAAAGTGGAAATAAGGAATTCGAATATTCGGAGGTGAATGTTGTTTGCGAGAGGCATTGATATCAAGGAGAGCGGATTCAAGCTGGGAAAAAAAGGAAGAAAGAGGTAAAGTCGGAAGGAAAGGAGGGAGAGCTATAAGGGTCTTTCTGAGTTTGGAACCCTTAGGAAAGAGAGAGAGAGAAAGAGGATTGTCGCTAGGCGCGTGAGAGAGAGAGAGAGAGAGAGAGAGAGAGAGAGAGAGAGAGAGAGAGAGAGAGAGAGAGAGAGGTGGAAGACTTAAGAGCGCGAGAGGAAAGAGGTGTGGGGGTAGGAAAGGGAGGTTTGTTAGGTTGCCGCGTATCTTGCGTGCTGGGAGGGTAAGGTGTGTAAGGAGAGGAGGAGGGGTAGGAGGGTTAAAGAATGAAAAGGGATTCTTAGATCTTAAGGGGAATGATCTCTTTTTTTGCGTCCCTCATCCATCACAAACGTGCTCCTACGACGCCGACTCCTACACTCTCGTCATCCACTCTCTTCTGCTCTACTCTTCCTTCTTCTCTTCCTACCATCTCTTGTGAGTGGTGAGAGAGAGAGAGAGGGAGGAATGGAGTCTGGGGATACCCTCTACCGCGTGTTCTATTCACGTATCAATCTGCGTTGCTACTGGAGACGGCCGAATGAATAACCCTCGAACCTCTCTCTCCCGGTTTTATTCTACCTCTTCAACCTCCTCTTCCTCCTTACACTCTCTTCTCCAAAATCCTTCGCTTCCTCAGTCTCTCCTCCGCTATCTCTCTCTCTCTCTCTCTCTCTTTCCCTCTACTGTTCAGCTATGCCTGCACACCGTTTCGCGTAACCTTTGTTGGGTGCAACAGGGAAAGGGGTATATCTGAGAGAGACCTTTAGGATCGCGGAGTGCATAATCTTGTTCGGGAGTTACAAATTCTCGTCGTTAATAGCGTGCGGCAAAAAGTTCGTTTTTGTATACTACGCCTAGGAATTATGGATATCCTTTTCGCGCATGCCGTTTAAACCGTTTTGTATTGGATTATGTGATCTTCGTTTGGAAAATTATTTCCTTTTAACGAAAAAGGAATATGGGCATAGGGTTGCTCTACAGCGGATAATCAGGTTTCAGCTAATAAAACAAAAAAAAGCCCTCGATTTTACGGAAGCTTCGACGATGCCGAATTTCCATTGCCTAAATAATGTATTTACAATAATCCAAGTGTCCATTTTTTGGAGCGTTGTGTATGGTTTGTCTTTTTGCGCTATAAGTTGTAAAACAAGTCTTTAATTAATTCTGATTCTATATTAGAATTATTGCCCGTCGAAGATTACGGACAAGCAAGAATTAAGTTTTCGAAGATGTGGGACTTTACTAAGCGTCAATTAACAATAAAAACGCAAATAAAATCTGCAGCTCATTTCCAAAATTTATCGTTTATTACAAATGAATGTCAAATGGCAAATTGACATAGAGATATTTTCTGTATTTTTTAAGTACACATGTTGTTGTAAACAGATCAAAACAATTCTCTATCCTCCTTATACCTTAATTAAATACAAGTCTATAAGTTATATCATTTAACGAATATTTGAAACTGCTTCAAAATTGCACATAAACATATTCGTGTTTTCACGTGTAATAATACTTATGGAAGAATTTCCGAGAATTTTGATATTTTATCGACAATTGTAATAGCATCAGAAAAACTTTTCAATATTCAGTATGCTGCAGCTTTTATCACTTAAGACTCTTGTTTCATTCAGAATCAATTCGTATTCAACAAGTTTCATCCTCATCCTTCACGTCTCGCATAGCTGTAATATCTGTGTCAGCGTTTCGTCGTCATGATATCACGTGTATAACAAGACCTAAAACATCAGACGCGGTGTTTGATAGGTAGTCGATATTAGTTCACCAGCTGAATTCCCAACCCTTCCTTCCTCGCTTCCTCCTCTTCCTTCCTCCTTCATTCCCTTCTGCCCTTCCTCCAATCTCTTCACCTGAGCGAATCCGAAAAGTTTCATTTCCTGGCCGGGCTGTGCCATTCCCAGGTTTAGATCAATTTTTTCTGCTTTCAGTTCACGTAAAATACGTTTCTCTTCGGTACGATCATAAGTCATTGTCACATTGGCTTTTAGAGTAATTTTCATCATTTTGGGTTCAGTCTTTTTCGATTTTATCAAAGATTATTTCGGACTGTAAATTATTTTATCGAGCTTTAGAATATTTTTCCCGCTGCGAATCTATTGCATACTTGTATGCGGGCTTTTTATTCCTATATCTAAAAACCATAAACGATGAATTTTAGTGTTGACGTTCTATTTTTCCTTTGTTAGTTTGTATGTTATTATGTGATTGCACAATGTGCCACTTCTTCTTGTCAGATGTTTTGCGTCTTTAATATTTTAGACAAAATTATCGTTACAATCTTACGGCTCTAATAAAATTAGCAAACTATGCTTTTGGAATAACCAGGGAATAGCTAGGAAACCAGATGCGCATTTTGGGAAAAAACATTACTTTTATAAACTAATGTTGGTGAATTACTGCTTTTAACAGCCGGTTTGTTTAGCCAAGATTCCTTTTGATCTATATATAGACTAAAGTGAATTTTAATTTACGTGAATTTAGTCTGAGAAATGAGTCTCGATAGTCATTAAGGTTCCATTGTAACATCGAGAATAACCAGTTAATTTTGTAGTTTAACAGGATGAATGTATTAGTACACCCTTTCATGAATTTTTGTGCCAAAGTGTAATAAGCATATATAGCTTATACGACATCATTCCTTTCCTTGGAATATTTGCGTAGATTAAAGTTTATAAAATATCTACAAATTTATTTTTTCATTCCTTCGATATTTTCAACACACAAAATTAATTTCACGCCGTTATTTTTAATCAGTCCCGTCGTAGGTATAGAAAGGAAGTAGCTTTAAAAATTCCTTTTTTGATATACGCCTCTGCCTGTGTTTCGCGATAAATTACGAGCATAATTAATTTCATAAAAAAACATCTCCTAATCCGTGAGCCGGTTGCTACGTAACGGGTAACAAGGATCTTTAAATTCTCGGATTTTAGACACTTTTACATTTCTCTGTATTCTTAAATCTCTCTCCTTGCCCTTTTTTTTTATATCTTCCATATGCCAACTTCCCTCCGTTTCTCCTCCCTCTGCCGTCCCAACTTCTGTATTCGTTCTCATGAGGAAGGATTGATACGGAACTTGTTTCGCTCACCTACTCCCTCTCCTCACTCCATCCATTGTCTCGCTCTCCTTTTCTCCCTCTCTCTTCCTTTCGATTCATCATCTCCAACCTTGACTCCTCCCACCTTTCGCTTTGCCTTCTCTCACGCATTCTTCCTTCATCTCTTTTAACTGTTCCGGTCCACTTGTGTTTTTTTTTTCTTACTGAGAAATTCATCTCTATTTCTCGACTGCTGCGGGGAGCCCTCCCACTGAAAAGCCGCGAAACTCGATTTACAATGCTCGCTTGATCCCCTTCACTTCCCTATCTTTGTGTTTCTCTCTCTCTCTCTCCCACTCGCTCATCTTTCTTCTCTCTCGTCTCATGTCGCTCATTTCTTCTCTTCTCCGTTTCTATTCATATTCTCTCCGTCGCTGAGGAAGGGCTTAGCCCCGAAAAGCTTCCGACTTCGTGTTGTTGTCCCATCCACACAGTAATTCTTTCTGTGTAGAGTGAGGTGTGGATTATCGCTGGCCCAGTAAACACAGTTGCGGCGATTCAAATGGCCATTTAATTTGAACGTGGCTTCGTGTGACCATACGAATGCATCCTCAAAATCATCAGCTTCCCCCGATCTTCTTACAGTACCACTCACAAAATTGTGTTCGTCTATCAGGATCGTCTTCCTGAAGTGCATGCAATATCCGAGGTGTGAAAGGTTTGAAATTTATGTCCTTTAAGATTCTCATAACACTCGATCGACTCAAATGCAGTTCTCGGGGAACACTGTCTTGTTGACTTCTTTGGTGATTGGTCGTATGCATTTCTAACGGCTTCGATATTCGTGGAACTTCTTGATGTTATTTTCCTCCCACAACGTTCCTTATTGATGTTGTGAACAGTTTCATGCTCTTAAAATTTATCACGGAGGCGGGTTATTGTTAGATTCGTTTTCGCCTTTGTCCTATATTGGCGTTCCCATACACGCTGAACGTCTTTAACGTTTTCGTACTTCCAGTACCATTTTAAAATGCACTTCCTTTCTTCAGATGTTCGTTGATTGTTCTCCATGTCAGTGGGCCACCATTCAATCTTCAAGAATATAGTTAATAAGCTATTGTTATTTCGTTAATTTGTTAAAATAAACAATACTTGAAAACCTAATTGTTTATTTTATCTTTAAAATGTACAACATTTATTAAAATTGGTCGTAATGTCACCAAAATATGGCTATTTAAAGTTTTTATACATAATTTTGACTCACCCTGTGTATATATATATCGTCATTTATATCACACGCTATCGCACTTGTCAGCGTTCTGTGCAACCCTCGGGAATCTTTTTTTTTACAGAGGTCGGGAAAAAATATTCTTGTCTTCGTAATGTTAAGGATTCCGTTCGTTCTCTTTCTCTCGCTTTCTCACTTCACTCACAAAGGTTCCCTTTATTCAGTAAAGTGCAACCTTTCGCTTCGGCGTTCTCACTGCCTGAGCGAGGCGACGATCTGCCAGTCTCTCCATTGAAAGCCACGCTTGGAGTGGAGTGAACCTTTGTCACGTCAGTAGTATATGCTGACGGAGGAAGGAGAGGAATAAAAACATTCTCCTTACCTGTTGTGGAAGGGTCGTGCAAAGTTACAAGTTATGGAGACATTCTTAGTCGATATGCTTCGCGCGTGAAAAATCTGCGTATCAGAAGAAAATATCAACCATATCTAATGAACAGTCCACTGCCGTGATGGATTACGATAGCGATATTGAGGCTCATTTTATTATTAGGATCGAAACAGAATATTCGAGTCTGATAGTGACATATGTTTGGGAATCTGGTGCGCGCTGAATCCCTTGCCCCCAACGTATTTATTAAATTATAGAGATTTATGTGCAACGAAACTGTTGCGATAGAAAATTTACGCTTGAAGCTTTTACCTCGTGGAGATCTTGTTTGAAACCCAATAAATTAAAATTGTGAAAATTTACACAGTAATGTTGTATTTTAAACAAATATCTCTTACTCCCTCACTCCTTGTTGTAGGGTGCATTTTACCGTTTTATCCACTTCTTTCAACCGGATCCACATACTTGAACTTTAAGAATTTTAGACTATTTCTGGTTTAATTTGTTAAGTTGTTGTCTAAAAATTTATCTTTTGGTCTTTTTTCACTCATTTTCCGCTTAATGATGATGTTGGTACATATAAATCGGGGTAGTCGAGCACATAAATTCTTATTTTGGGATTTTACCAAGTTTTCCATTTTTTCGTAGCCATTAGTATGAAATTCCATAAATTTTCTCATCCAGTTTTGATGTCTCCGGGATAAAAATATACTCGATATCCATTCAAATCAATCGAAATAATCCGGTCAGCTGATTCATCGTCAGTCCGCTTGAGCAGTTCTTTAGAACACACGATGGTTTATAACTGAATAACCACGGAAGTGCGCGTAATTCCACATAAAAAATATAAAATCCTTAAATCGCCACGCCCTCCTCCTCCCTTCTCCCTCCCCCCCAAGTAAAACGGAAGCAATTTCAGCATCCGTACCAACGGGGAGTAAAAAAAATCATTTCAGCTCCTTACCTCCCTGCATCTGAAAAACTGTTCATCCGAATGTGATATGCTGACTTAAAACCTATAAAAGATGGGGTAAATCTTTCGAGCGCGTGAGGGAAGATTTTAAAAGGGGCTTGATATGCATGGAGGGGGGGGGGTGTAAGGGAAGGGAGGGGGGAAGGGTAGGAGTTACGGGGGAAATGGGAGGGGAGAACGAGATTTTCCCACAAATCGTATCTCTCATCTTTCCTACATTCGCGGAATCTTCCTATAAGTTTGGAGGAGAAGAGAAATGAAGGTGCCGTGTGCATTCGCCCGTGATACGCCTCCACCCCACATTTAGGATCCAAATCTCTTCCCCTTTCCGCTCTCCTCCTTAAGACGCCCACGCCTTTCTCCTCCATATAGCTTTCATTCATCTCTCTTGCATAACAAGCCTCCGCCTACCTCCTATTATCTTATTTCCCTATTCCTCTTTCTCCTCCCTGATTCCTTTTCCTCTTTATGTCGCCTCGTACTTACGAATTCCCTTTCCCTCCTACCCGGGACCTCCTTCTCCCATTGAGCATCTCGAATTGCTTCCTCACTTCACCGTTTCGGTTCGTTATATCGAAAAAATATTTTCCCTTTCACTGTGTATATATATATATATATATGTATGTATGTAAGTATATATGTATGTATGTATTTATCTCCCTCTCTCCATTCTAAACTCGCGCCATCCTCCCGCACTTGAATTCTTTCTTGCTCGCTGTTATTCTCGCGACTTCTTTTTATCCCGTTTCTTCGCGTTTTTTGTATCGATCAATCATCTCCAAATATCGTTCCCGTTTCTTTCTTTCGCCTCCCGAAGTTCGAGGAATTCTCTCGATTCCTCTTGTTTTTTTCGCTTCTCTAAATTTTTTTTGCATGCCATAAACTTTGAGAGCCCACATTCGCGTTTTTTTGCGTTCCTGTAAATAAATATATGCATTTATTTTTATTTTCTTCCTGCTTTTGTTTTTTTTTTGGACTCATAGTCCGTCTCCGGAGGCAGATGATTATCGTTCAGATGTGATTGCTAGTATTTTTGGTTCAGTTGTGGATCAATTAACGTTGTTTTTTATGCCTGCATAAAATAACTTTGAATCAGATAAATCTTTTTCTAGTCTCCGTAGCTGTTTCATCCATTTGCATTATGCATTTTGTGCTAAAAAAATGTTTGGATTTGAGCAGTTTATCGTCACCACGTCATTTTCACTGCTCCTCACTGATTGTATCTGCGTTAGTTCAGGTAAAAACGTTGTTTCCTACTTATTCAACCAATTTCTGTTTGGTTTTCGAAAATTAGTCGCCGAGAAAGCATACATGACATAAGGTCCTTAAGAACTAGTTGTTGATCAGTGAATGATTTTAGGATTTATACATCATTAAATTGGCGCCCTATTTAATTTTCTGGACATCCTATGCTCTAAATTTGTAAAGTTTTTCTTTGAATACCCAGTATACCTCTTCCCGCTGGCAGTCTTATTAAAACTTCAATATTAATTCAACAAAGTTTTATAGTTTCTCATATACTGAGAAAGTATTGTAATCGTGAAAAAAATCGGTTTAGAGATTTTGATGGAAATATACGTTTGAGGTGCACCTTAGTCCGAAGAAGTGGTGTTTGCCATGTCGTCTATCTTTCTGTCTGTTCGCGGCTCTAGAGCCTAAACGGTAGAGCGAAAATGAATTAACTCTCGTATTTAGGCATTTTATCATACAATAGAAACTATGAAGAAATAATTGACATTGCACAATAATTAAGGGCAGTTTATTCTAGGCAACCTTAACAACAACTTCATTTTCAAATAAAGGGCTCCAACGATTTTGATCAAATTCTCTACAATTACTTCAGTTTACGTCTGAAATAATACTACATAATTCATATTTCTCAAAAAATGAATTTAAAGGCTAGTTTACTCTTGGAAAACTTTAATATCAATTAGATTTTTTAAAAAAACTGCTCATTTTCATCAAATTTCGTATAGTTATTTAAATTGTTGTTTATAACGACTGTGCATCAAAAGATAACTAAACGACACACTAGTATATGAGAAAGTTTGTACAATGTACGAGTATAGTGTACCGATTTATTTTAGTCGTCGATATACCCACGTTAGTACTTCGTTTTAATTTTCCTTTATTATCTAACATCTCTCATCTTAACTTTCTTCGCCTTTAATTACCAAACTAATTTACTCGTATATCTCTCTCTCTATCTCTCACCTTCCCAAAATTCCTTCCTAATTCTCCTCTTCTGCGCCTATCTCCCCCTTTCTATCTTCCCCATCTCTCTTATTCTCCATTCTCGCACTTAGCTCAAACTCCTTCCATCAATCCTCATCGGCCCTTTTACCCGCTTTGCCATCCTCTTCGTGTCTTCAAAATCTCATCTCAAGCCCACCATCCCTCTTATATCAGGTTTCATTCCCCCTCCCCCTAAATCTCTCTCTCTCCCCCTCCCTTTCCACTTCCCTTGATCTCTGCCTCCGTCCCTCCCCTCCCACTCCTTCCCTCACTTCCTCTCTCTTCATCCCACGCTTACCTTTTTCCCCTTTCGGTTCCATCCCTCCTCCTTACTCCTCCCCCTCACGTTTCCATTCTTCTCCTTTCCCTCGAATCCAAAATTCTTGAAGAGCTGTTCCATAGGTTAATGGGAGCACGTGTCTCGAATCGGAGAAATGTTTTCGAAGAGTGAAGGGGGGAAGGAAAAAAAAGGCGAAAGGTTTTTTTTTTTAGATTAGGGGAATTAGGACTCTCGGGGAACGCTCATTCTATCATTCTCTCTTTCTCTCTGAGCGATTCTGTTTACAGCGCGGTGAGCTCGTTCCTACGGGTTAAGACTTGGTCCGCGGAATGACGTCACGAATGGCTGAGGGGAGGGGAGAGGGACCTGGGACCGTTTCCAGGCATTTTTTTATGGAATCGTCCAGTGTTTTTGATTCCGTTTCCTTTTAAGCGTTATGTTTTTTGTGCGTCATAAGTGAAAATAAGGCACGCTCTTTGCTGTTCCACTTTTGTTTGGACAGCTAGTCGGATGTAATGTTTTTATATTCGGATCTCGATGGTGTTTTATTTTTTTATCCAAAGTGCCCAAAGTACTGTCGAAAACCTCTTTTCTCTAAAAATGTAATCTCTATATCAGTACTGATCCTTTATTTTTTAGGCGTTGCTTACAAAAAGCAAAAAAGTGATTGTGAGGCTGTGTTCACACGTTTCATTTCCGAAACTATTGGAGTTTGGTACTATACGTTTTTGGCAAAGGGAAGTAATAAGATTATGTAAAAGGCTCATATCACCCGAGCATGGGTGCCAACATTCTATGGGAAAAACATGAAATTTCCGTTATATATTGTAGAGGAAAATATTAGTCATATTGAAAAGCTTCTAAAAAAATTTCTAGTAATAGTTATTTAATACGATTACATAATTAATAAGCATGAAAGTGCATGTTAAGCTATTGCAAGAGATAACGGACTAAATTAATGAAGTTATCATTTTTAAAAACAAACTTATATATCCAAAAGATGTTAATTCGACCGATTATGGTTTATATTTTCGAATAGATGCGTCCGTTCGGATATATACACTGTAGTCCTTCAAATAAAATTCTAAACATCAGGCAAATATATTCTTCAAAGTGAAAGTATGTACTTCTCTTCTGCATGATTAAGTAGACTGAAGTCTTAACAAAAATTTTCTTTTTTTAAAAGTGTATATTTCTTCTGTTTAAAAAATATGTGGATATGTGTGAACTATTTCTCTAATAATCATTTCCGTTGATTTTTCTAGAGCTCTCCAACTCTCTTTACCCTTTCTCTCCTTTATAATGTCCCGGAGACGAATGAGCCGAATGTAAGTTCGCGGAATCTAATTGCGCCTGATTTACAATGCGATTCGTAGCTCGCGCTGTACTCGTTTGCAACTCCCAGTTCCTCCATCTATCCATACAAAGTAACTCCATTCCATACTCTCTCTTCCCTTCATTCATAGCTCCCACGTGCCAGTTGGCTACCATTCCAGCCAAATTGTACCCTTGAATGTCCTTAAAAATTATTCTATTTTCCTCCAATGTGAACCATGTCGGGCACGTGGCGGCAGTAACCGTTTGGTCAAATATTCCTTCTTACTTTTAATATAGTAGGTACCTAAATAATAGAGTTTGATTATTTGTCCTAAGTTATTCATATATTTTTTCTCTGTTATTTTATGGCTGTTTTGAAGCTTCAGTGATTGGCATATTTTGATTGTGAAGGTTTTTCCCTCAATATTCGTGATTCGAACTATGTGAATGGTATTCTTTGTTGCTAAAAAGATTAGGATTTTAGAGAAATGGTATAGTTTTTTTTAGTAACTGGTGTTTTGCTTCAGTCTTTGCACAGTGCTGTTTACTGTATAAAAGGATCAGAATTTCTTCATCGGTGTCTTGCATTGACAAATGTTTTATTTATATATTTCAATTCTCAGCGATTTAATGTCATATCAAACTAACAAAATCGATGGATTATTTTTTTTTTAGTGTTTCCACGCATTGTTTTCGTTTATATCACCATAAATCTGTCATTAGAGGCACAGTTCCGAAGTTTTTGGTTTTACCCATTAACAGAAAGCACGGTCTTGGTCGTATTCACGTTGCTAACCCACGGTTACAGCGGACCTCTTGCTAAATTATTTCTAAAATTTATTCCAAGCCAAATTATAGCTTGGCAATTTTGTTTATTCCTTTGTTTTAGCTCCTGTTGTTCCTTGAGCGTAATTTATTCATTCACGTCCTCTCTTTATCTCTTTCCTTCAAGGTTGACTCCCAAAAGCATTGAGGCCTGTGGTATCGTATTTTTTTAAATCTCGAACAACGCAAAAGTCACCGATCTTGGCCAATGTTATCTTCCTCCTCTAATATTTTCAAATAACCGTCCCGAGATGCAGTCACTCTCCGACGTTTCTAGACTCGGAATAGCTTTATTATTTTCGCTTCATGCTTAAAATCTCTTCCCTTATACCTTCAATCCTTCCGCTTTCTCTCTCTCTTATCTCCGTCCGATTCGGCCAATTGTTCCTTTTACTGAAAAATTCCGAACCTCTCCTTCCTCCCTCTAACTCCCTTTGCCGTCCAAATTCTACCGAAAATAATCTCGCTTTTTTGAAATGTTGCCCAATCCGGTCTGAATTTCTTTGGCAGTCGATGTGTGATTCGCGAGGAATGGCAAAGTAGAAGGGTAGGGGATAGGTAAACGCGATAGGGAGGGAGGGCCGCGAAATAGGGAGTGTCGATGAGATCCGTTCTTCATTCGCGAGCATATTTTAAGAGGAAAGTTTTATTGTTCCTTTCCGAATAACTGCGGAAGGCAATTGGTTTACGGCTTCTACCTCCTCCCCCCCCCCACTTCACTCCATTTTTTTTCTCCAGACGTAAAATATAACGTGAGTTGTTATTCGAAGTACCGGATGGAGAACGTGCACAAAACTAATATGCCTTGAAATGCGCAAACGATAAATCTCGTTAATTTTTTTATTTGTCGGCAGGAGGGAATCGTAGCGAGGCTATATTGCGACTCTCGGTGGATATTTGCGGAAACTTCGTCAGAATTATAATCGCTGTCTTTTTGTTCGAATCGTTTACTTGGAAACTATTAATTGCTGATTTGGGCGGAATGGTATGACATATTTTTAACAAAAATATATTTCAGTAGGGGCTCAATGTTTTTATATTTAAGTGGAAGGAGTTTAGTCCATTTATGACGTATATCATGTGAGGTTTCTGAATAATTCTATTTAATCGACGCAGCCTATATGTTAACTGCAGATTTTCGAGAAGTGCGTTAATACTTAATTTTGTCGGTGGTATGTACCTACTTGAATTACATTAGTGATTTAACAATTTAATGCCAGCACCATTCACTCTCTGTCATAATACCGAGAGTTTCCTTGAAAGTTATTATCATTATCATTAGAACTGAAAGAATTCCATTCCAATTTCGTGTATTTTTAACCTTTATTCGAAAGTGTCTGATGTTGTTTGAGAATTCCGTAACAAATATGACGCGCTCATCCTATGATGCAGAGGTCCTTGTTTCTACTTCAATATGGCAGAAGAAGCATGGACGAGGCAATAATGGATTTAAAAACACATAAAAATATGGTATTCTTTAATAACTAGCAATTGTACGATGATTTGCTCTTAATTAAAAAAATGTAAGATTTCGAGCCGTGTGCTATTATATTTCGATAAATTTCTTGGGCTAATTTTAACGACATGAGGCCCGCCATCTATTTCAAAATATATATTTGATCCGAATGAAACTTGAGTTTGATATATGTACTTGCATTTGTGTACTAGGCCTGTGTGTATGTATATATGTGTATGTATATATATATATATATATATATATATATATATATATATATATATATATATATATATAATCATACTAATAGTTGTCAGAAGCGAAATTGCCTGATAAATCCTCAGGAAAGGCAAAACGCGGCACTCAATAAAGGAGTACAAAAATGTGTCCCTCGTTTTTTTTTTATTCTTCCCGCAGTATATCTCTCAAAAGTAAATACCAAATGAGAAGAGGAGAATAAATGACACGATTTCTGGAGAACGGGGAAGGAATGATGGTGGTAAAGGAGTGGAGCAGTGGCGGACAAACTGTGCAAATAAGAGGCAAAGAAGAGTCAAACGAGAAGGTCTTGATAAATGCGATCTTTTTTTTCCTCTCTCTCCCTTTCCTCTCACTCCTCTCTCCCGAAAACGGTGTGTGCCAGTGACGGAAAAAATGTCAATAAAACAAACGCTATCTCGGAGAGAATGCTTTACTCTCCAGGAGGAGGGTTAGGGATTTGGGAGGGAAGTAGAGAGAGAGACAGAGACAGACCTGGGATAAGTCGAGACTATATAAAAAAAATGAGCCGTTGATAAAAAAGTGGCAGTTTTCAAGAAGATTGATTTTGTTTTGGTTGAGAAAAGGCACCGGGGGAAGGGGAGAAGTGGAGGGAGAGAGAGAAGGAGGAGGAGAGAGAAATATCTGGAAGGAATGGTTTTATGTTTAGGGCGGCATAGGATAGTCTGAGCGTTCGGATATAGGGATGGAAAGGGAGAAATGGAATAGGAAGAGATAAGGCGAGGAAATAGTACGTCTGCAAAAGGTGGAATGCCGAGCGATGGAGAACGATTGCCCGGGGAATAAGGTTTTTGGGAGGTGAGCGTGGGAGTGGCGAGATTGCTCTCGTGGAAAGGGGAGGAGAGAGGGAGGCAGTCGTAGGATGAGGTATGTGTGAGAGGATAGGAAAGGGAAAGGAAAATTAAGGACGGAAAGGGGGAGGGATGATACGCTCGCTGACGCCCATAAAACTTCGCCATCTCAACGGGAAAATGCAGCTACTGGTAGAAAGGGTTACAAATTAACGCGAAGGTTTTAATTCTTCTAATTAGCGCTTGACAGGCAAAAATTGCGGGTTTTGTAGTTGGAATATAAGCCTTTTTCGACGGTTGCCTCGCATTTTCCCGTTTGCGAAAACGCCTGGTTACGTCAGCAATCATCAAGTTGTTCGTTAAAAAAACGTTTAAGAATATAAAGTGTTGGAAGGTTGCAATAGTCGAATCTAGATTTGCGTGAGTGATCAATTATATTAATTCCCTTTGATGAATGGTGTATTTAAAAGAAATTTATTGTGGAAATTAGGGGTCGGGTTCTATATAGTTTCATCTTTCGATATTTTTTCTTTATGTATACTTAGGAGGTAAAACATTTATTTTAACCGCAGAAATTAAATGACATCCTTATGGAAACATACCTTATTTGGTATTTAGTGCATTCGTAATAAGGCTTTACGTAGTTTTTTCTGTAATAGATAAATTGCGTTGGAAGCGGCCAAAAAATGATTTTTTATGAAGATGGTGCATATCTAGTTGTAATGTCGTTGTTTTTTTTATCGAGGCTTCATTATACTTATAGAAATTCCAACTAACTGCGAAACTGAATTAAATGTCAAACGAAGAATAAAATTTTACGGTATTTAGATGGTTATATTTTGTAATTTTGTTTTTTCCATCGGAAATACATTGAATTGTATAAAACCAAGAATGTTCGACAAACCAGTTAAAAATGCCGTCGAATCCAATAATTCATGGGAATTGTGGCGAATTAGGGTATTTAAATTATTACTACTGTGAAAAGAAAATGGAGGATCTTCGGTGACTTTGTAGGTTGAATCTCTGACAAATTGTAGAATTAGCCGTAATTACGGATGTGATTTATTCGTCATGTTTTCATTTGTGTGTTGCTGAAATACGAATAGGGATTTCTGAATACATTTACAAAGTATTAATGGGTATTAATATAATGTGATTCGATATTTGTCATGGGGAAACGCAATTTTTTGCATTGCATTGTATTTAAAAATGAAACCCTTTGGTCCTTAAAAAAGGATAACTTTATAGAGGATTAAAAGTTAATCGGATTAAAAATATAGCAGCATTGCACCGATGAAGGTTTAGGTTTTTACTTGGATTAAAAGACATCTGCGTTCAATTCTTAACATTTCTTTCAGCCCAATGTTGAATTCGAAAACAGTGCAATAGAAAGTTAAATTTGTTGTAAATAATGTCAACGTATTATTTGGACCAATCAGTTCTTTTTCGTAACATTCTTTTCAACTGGGTGTATTCTTTCGTTAACATAATCCACGAAATTGTCACGTTCTATCATTCTTAGTTTTTACGGAAATCCGTATAGAATATAATCTAAATATCAATAACTAATTAGTGCCTTCCCAGTTTACATATAATTTTCTTTGTAGTTTAAACAATATGTACTTAATTATTGCTTCGAACTTCGCTTAAATCGTTATGTTGAGCTTTATTGAGATTGGTGTTATTAGAAAATCAATCTAAGTGTATTTTAACGTCGGAATTATATTCAGATCTTTCCGAAAGTCATAAACAGTTTTCGACTTCCCAACTAACCAAAAAGTGACTCATGTTTTATTATATTCATGATCCCACACGAGTGGTTTTTCCGCCACGTGAAGTCGCTCATAACGCCCTCTAATTGCCACTACGTACTTTCCAAAAATGAAATTTAGCGGACGAGAAACCCCTCCTCAATTTAGTCGAGATCGTCCCCTTCACTCCCGCTCGCTATATTCCTGGAGCTAGCCATAAAGACACCCCACACTTCTGTGTGGTACCATCACGACCCTGCCACCTATCCTCCCCATTCCACTATACCCTTATTTTCTCTTTCGCTCCCCCCTCCCTCCCTTATAACCCCACACCTCAGTCCTCCCTTATCCCCCGGCACGTCTCGCTCTTCCCTGTCTTTCCACCTTCTCCCCCCTCCTCTCCCCACTCTCTCTACTCCCAAGTCCTCCAGCTCCATCACCTCTGCCGACGTAACTCCAGCCGCAGGGAATGGAGTAATTGGTCCGCCTGGAGTCCTATAAAATTCTCCCTCGCAACCTGCCTTCGAAAACTCGACCTCTCTGTATTTTTATTCTGTCTCTCTCTCCTATAAACGTCCGTCTCTCCCAACTTCCTCTTTGCCCCCGCGAGCCTGATCCTCGCCAGCTCTTCCTGTCACTCTTCCTTCCCTCTTCCTCCACGATCTCCCCCCCCCTCTCATCCTTCTCATCCATCCCTCTCTCCCCCAACTTTCCCTGAAATGCTAGTCCCTGAGGCTGAGACATCGCTTATCCACTTCACCTGGAATTCACCTCTCCCCTTCTTCCTTCCTATTCTTCAAGGTCAAACTCGCTTGATCCCCATTTCTCCTCCTCCTCTCTCTCTTTCTTACACACGGCATGGGAAGTGAAAATTCCTGTGTGGGAATGGGAAAGATAGATGACATAAAATAAATGCTACATAAAAGCCGTTGTCATAGGCAAATATGTGAAAACTAGCCTACTTTTATCGTTTCATTCGGTGTCGTCTCCCCCCAGAGAAATGGTGTGTGAATCGTCTTGGATGTTATTGCTCCGGCTGTCTCGAATTCGGAGGGTCGGCTAAATTTTCGCTTCCGAACCAATTTTTTTTTCATTTGGCTGTCAAAGATGTAATTTTTTTAGGTTAATTTTTTTAGAAAAAAAACGATTAATTTTATCGACTGTTATGCTATTGGCGAGATAGATTGAGTTTTAATTGAGTTTTTTTTGTAAGTAAAGCGATTCTTACTGGAGATTTACGTTTTAATATATTCTTTTGTTATTCAAGGGCCGAATTTTCAAACGTGTCATACCAAGCATTTATTTATTAAAATTAGGAGGGATTAACGAAATCTGTACTTAGATTCTCAATTTCAGATTTGTAAGCTACTATTACAAATCATGTACATGCCTGTAAATTTGTAGTAGTCGGATTAAACTACCTTTTTATACTCTTTTTTTATCATATGAACTGTTATCTGAATCTACATTTTAAAAATCTTTATGCATTACAGTTCATATAAATCGGTTGAGAAAATTTTAAAAATAGATAAAGTACTGCTTTAATTTTTCAGTGGGAATAGTTGGAATGATTCCTTTCCACGCGATTGAAAATCTTTCGAACCATTTAAGGAATGTAATCACGTTCTTTTAATAAAACCTTATCGGATGCAAAGTTTTTATCCCAAAACGCAATCAATCGCCTGCAGATTCATACGTCTGTAGCCACCGTATATTTCCGGTCATCCATAGGAAACGTTAAGCCCTAAAACTATTTAGTAATGCATCCGAGGATTTTCTCTTCGGTAGAGTTCAAGGACAAGGCCTCGGGAATATTCGACCCTTTGATCTCCATCCGATGAGGACGTCACGAAGACATGTAGATTGCAGGCGCGAGTTCCTCTTCTTCCGTTTCGCTCTACGCCGTTGCAACTAGAAATCGAATCCAGTGACAACATGCTAATTGTTTGTCCCCGAGAATTCTCTCCAACCAGTATTTTGACAAATTGCCGAATCTTATGGACATTTTAAATTGTAGTAACATACTAGTCAATCATTCGTTCATGCGGAATGCTTTGATGCGAAAGTCGACTGTTATGTATCTTATGAAAATCCTTTGTTTTATAATTGTTATTATGTATTATTATTACGTACATTATTATTATTTTTATTTATTTATTCAAAATTAAAATTTAAGTGCACTTTTCAGCTTTTTTTTACAGCTTACTTTAAAGAGAATGTCTGTAACGGGGAAAGAGGAGGGTACGCTAAATTTCGAACTCATGACCCTGTCATCGGAAGACAGACAGGTTATATACTATTCATCCTGTCACCACCGGCGCAAAATTTCGCACGGAAATAATATTCCTGTAAACTCCATTCCTAACAAAAAAAAGTCGTATTTAACGCCCCTCTCATCTCGTCCCACTCGTCACTAAAGTAACCGTCGCCCATTTCCTCCACGTCATTCTCAGGCAAATGAAATCGCCGCGTCGTCAAAAAAGAAAGACTTCCGCCCACTATATATATATATATATATGATGATATATATATATATATATATATATATATATATATCTTCTCGCCTTCAAAAACTCTTCTCTCCAATTAACGTCCGCCCGACTTCCCTCTTCTGCTCCCTCTAACTTTGATGACCGACTGACCGTCCCACGCCACCTATTTCATCCGCCTCCGAAAGCCTCTACTGCTCTCTCTCTCTCTCTCTCACACACCCTATATATATCCCCCTCTGTCACCTTCCCGCTCTCTCCCTCTGTTCTCATCCTCGTTTCCACATTACTCCCTCCCTCTGTTCCCCGCCATCATTTAAATGGCACGGTTGCGCCCGCCCTAACCCCGTCCATGCAAAAGGGAGGGGGGGGAAGGACGTTCCGCTAATTGTAGCCAAGGAATGCGTTTTAGAGGACTGAGCGCGTATACCGGGCGAGAGAGCAGGCGTTTGGAATTCCGGGAGAATGTCGTAATCTTCGAGCCTTTTGAGAAGAACACTATTCCGCGTGCGGTTTAGGTGTGTGTGTGTGGGTGTGTTTATGTGTGATCGTGCCAGAATGCTTCCACGGTCGACCCAGTGGGGTTTTGGAATTCCAAGGAATGGGGATGGAAGATGTGACTTAGTGCACGTTCTCTCTCTCTCTCTCTGTGAGTATGGTTCTTGCAAATGGACGCCGGAGTTGTTATGAAAATGTTATTCCCCCCCCATCTCTCTCTCTCTCTCGAACACACAAATATCCGACCTCTCGCTTTGTTCCAGCCAAGGATTCAAGTTTTTTTTTGTTATCCTCTTGAGTACAGAGACTCCAATTCATGAGGCGTAAAGTTTTTTTTTGTTTTATCCTAACCTTATGGCGGATCCTGTTTTTCTTTTATTTTTCTTATAAAATGTACGTACCGCGTCTCATCTCGGGGGTTATGTTAGAGTTTTTATGCGACTTTTTCTTGCTAAAAAGGGTCGTGGTATCAAATTTACCTCGTAGTCTTTTGTCATCCTTCATTCCAAGCCGAATAATTACTGCTTCTATACCAAAATACAGGCACATTTAAATGCTTTATTATATTAATACAAGATTCGTTTACAGAAGTTTCGGACGTTTTTAGGTATGTTTATATGCACGTTTTTTGTATCTTATTTTTAGTTAACAATTCCTCTATACTCTTAGCCAAACGTTTTTCTTTTAATTTATAATTAGAATTATTTATATGACTTTAGAATCGGTTATATGTCTATAAAATTAATTAACTTGCATAGCTCATTTTCACGCGAAACACGCGTTTCGGATGCAAAAACGCTTTTCATCCTTTTCGCAGTTATCATGTTATTTATTCCATAAAAGGATTGGTCCCGTTACAAATACTTGCTTGTAGATCGAGATGGTGACGATTCAGAGAGAAAATTGTGCTATGCGTTCTTGTTAATTAAATTCCAGTCTCTCTCAAATTGCCTAGCTCATTTCTATGGAGCTTATTGGTTAGTCTGTGTATTTACTCTGAATGCTCGTTACTCTTTTGACTTTCATTACGCTACATATTCCTTGTTCGTTCAATTGTATTTTTAAAAAGGAATTCCACCATGTTGTAACCTTGTCTCTTTGATTTTAGGACGCAGAAAAATGCAATTATTTTCCTATAAAGAAACCGTGAAATACATAGAAGCAAAACTTTACGCGAAATGTAACTTTACATGCATTTCTTAAAACAATTTTCATTCATTGTAGTATATTATACTTTTTTGTAACTTTTTGTGGTACTTAATGCGGTTCCTGATTTAAGAAAGAATATTTTCAATCTTATATGGTGATCCACGTTTTATTTTATGAATTCGATCTTATTTTATTAAAAACTGAACGGCGATTTTTTTTCATTTTGTGATAAGCTGACAGTTTCAATTCATCTAAAGCGTAACCGCGGGATTTAAATATATAATACCACGAAGCTTACTATCCACTCTGCCGCACGTATCTAACGACTGAGGGAGGGAGAGAGAGAGAGAGAGAGATAAAGAGATAGAAAAAGATTCCTTCGAGTGGAAGACCTAAACCATTCGTCAGAACAGCTCGTTAAGGTTGGAACGTTCCCTTCCGCTCTTATTTTCCTCAAATATCTCTCTCCTTAGAAAATAATAAAAGAGAAGAAAAAACTTTAAGGTTATCGGAAGTCAATAATAACTCTATTCTGTTGACGGACCAATCACGTCCGTTTCCTCCTTTTGCTTGTTTTCTTTCCCTTTTCTATCTCACGTCTTCGAAGCGCCGTTCTTTCGTACAAAAATCTCGAATCGTCGAAACGGATTTCCTTCAAACTTTCAACTCACCCTCGTTATTTGAACGCTATTAAAGATGTCGCTACGGCACGTAACGAGCCACTTGGTTTATCGTAAACAAATAAGAGTTGAATTTCTGATTCCAGATTAAAATTTTAGTTTATCTTCGGTTTAGCGGTTTATTTTCTAGAACTGAATTTATTTTGATCGTAACATTTATCGTGTAATACGTAAAATTTGTTATTACTTTGTCAAAATCGACAGAATAACCGCGTAGTGTCTTTTAAAGTGGCACATAAGAGATGCGAGATTAGAATTTTAAAAATCGGTACAACATACATTGTACAAACTTTCTCATATACTAATGCGTCGCTTAGTTATCTTTAGAAAAGGAAAATCGTATCAGCCGGTTTTTAGAAAATCCAATTTTTGTTGAAGGCGACCAAGAATAAACTATCCTTATATTCATTCATTGAGAAAAATGAAATATGTAGAATTATTTCAGATGTATACTCAAGTAACGGTATGAAATTTGATCAAAATCGCTAGAGCCGTTTTTGAGAAAATCTAATTATTGTTATAGTTGTCTAGAATAAACTAGCCTTTTATTCATTTTTTGATAAATATGAACTATACAGTATTATTGAAGACATAAACTCAATTAACTGTTTTTGAGAAAATCAAATTGTTGTTAAAAATGCGTAGAATAAACTTCCCTTAATTATTGAGCAATGTCAACCATTTCTTCATAGCTTCTATTCTGTATGATAAAATGCCTAAGTACGAGATTTTATTCATTTTCGCTCTACCGTATAGGCTCCAGAGCCAGTAACAGACAGACGGCATTGCGAAAACCACGTTTTCGGATTCAGCAACACCTAAAACTTATATTTCCGTAAAAATTTCGAGGTCAAATTTTTTCGCGATAACAATACTTTTTCAATATACTTCGTATATGAGAAAGTAAAAATGGGATGTAATTCAGGTAAGCGCTGAAACTTCTGGACCATTTTTAAATTCTCCAATTAAAAAAAAAACATTTTATTGTGTTCACCTTACTGAAAATCATATTTATGTTGATGGAATCAATGCTGTAGATTTCCTTCTGTTTTCCGACCCGTTCCGAAATTAGAACTCAGTGGTAATGCATACAACAGCACAGAAGGTATTTTCATTGTTTATTTAATGGCAAAAACTTGTTGATACTGCTAGATAAGTAATTTTTCCTTAATTGCACATTTTTAATTTGGAAACATCTCGCATTTCACTCATAATTTAATATACATATTCGATCAACTTAAATATTTCGTACAATTATAGTTTTTATTATCAGACGTGATTTCAGTTTTTTGATTTTCAAATCGATTGTGTCAGCTATTGTTGAAAACACATTTATTGTTCTTGTATTTTGTGTTTTAACAGAAATTTGATTAAAATGCTACTTTTAATTCGTTCACTATAGTGAAAATTGAAATAAAAACGGAATGGGAATATATAAAGTAATCGATTAAGTTGTAGTCATTATAAATGTTAATTTACCGTATTTACTATTCTTATAATTTTATAATTGACAAATTTCTATATATTTTTTCAATTTAACTACATAAATTATTTTATGGATACCTATTATTTCTACCATTTAATCTAAAATGATATTTCTCTTACAACGGAATATGTTTTGCGTCTGATGAGGTAAAACACATTGCGTTGAGTCTTGCGTGCCTCTGTATATCGTGTGGGATGGATTCGAACTCGGCGGAAAACCTACAAAGTATTTACTAGATGAAAAAGACTTTAATACAGATTAATTAACGATTTGCTAAATTAAGAACCGTTTAATAATAATATTCCTATTAACAGGATAGTGCTTGACATTGAATTTTCCTTCTTACATTCTTACATGGGTCATATACCGTTACTGGAGTAAATAACCCTACCTTGAAGATGCCAACTTTCATGAAATGTTATATAACATATGCTACTAAATTTAATGTCATCCTTCGACGGCTATGCAGTAAATTTATACTAAATAGGAGCTTTATCGTAGATTCCCCACAATGAAAAGTTAAAAGAAAAATTAATCTTACCACCACAGTCTTTTATATTTCCGACAGCTGTCCAGAATTATTTTTCGGTTTATCGCGGCTCTCGTTGTGATACATTCAGGGATGACATTCGTTAATTTTTGACGTTAGAGTTTTTACGACGCAATGAATTTGCGTCGTTATTATTCGGAGGATACGGAACTAGTTTAAGCGAGTAAAACCGCGTGCAATTAAGTGACCTATCAGATATGCCGTTAAAATTTTGACGCTTGTCACCTGTTCCATTTCCCATCCACCCGCCTGATTCCGGAAATTGAATGCTCGGTATTTGATTGATCTTTTAAACGCTTCCTTATGATCCCGTCCCGATTCTCAGAAATACGTCCGGTGAATGTTCATATTTAGTTCTGCGTATATTTGAATGACAATCGGTTTACCAATATATGATTTATGAGTGTGATCTTGATTTTTGTGATGCTGAGGAACGAGTTTATGCGGGAAATTACAACGTACGTACGAAAGTGGCCTAAAATACAGAGATATCTGATAGTTTATTTTAAATCTATTCGAGATAAAACTTTATATTTTTGTTTAAATGTCTTTAAAGTACCTATACGGAAACAAAAAGTTATTTAATATGAAAATTCCGAGATGGGAGCTAATTTCCTAAGAAATGGAAAAGATTTATGTAATGAATTAATCGTCCATTTCCCTTGTCGACATCTATTTTAGCAAGATTTTTTTAGGAAAAATCGGTTGTTTGAATTTTAACCATTCAGTATGTGTAGCCTGAGTTAAATTGTGTCTACATTGTTGGATTTTTTCGGCAGTATTTAATCTTCTCTCATCTTGAACTTCGTAGCAGTAACTATCAAAGAGAATATAACTGGATCGATATTCACCGTCATGTAAAACAGCTAAAAAAGATTACAACTTTTATTAGAAGGAAACAGTGTTGACAGTTGATCTCTCCAAGAGGATTATGAGTAAATTAGCGCGACACTTTTTTTTAACGTAGATCTGACAATGAAGGAGGTCCAAAAATTACAAGCGTGTTCTGAAGATCAAACGTCGTTAGTGTTTCGTCGAAAAAAATCGCTCTTCTCGCGCGCTCGATTTTTATCAAACTAATGAGACAGGAGCAACCAAATCGTGAGTGCATAATTATTTATCCAACTTAAACGATTTGGTAATTGTTCAACATGGAACGTTTTAAAGTACCTGAAGAAGCGTCACGCGTAACTTTAAATGCTGTAATCCATAACCGACTGGAAAACCCTCTGTGGAGAGGGGTGGTTAGCGTTCTAGGGATGCAGGTTTCGCGTTATGCCCAGTACATGGATGTATTTGATCGTCCTTGTCAGCGTTGTTAAGCTCATTGGGAAATACCGTCAACGGATGTTTATGAGACTGTCAAACTAAATCCCGTTAACCGACGATTCTCACGACGTTAAAGATTCCCAATCGTAGCCATTCACAAATATCATTTCGTACTTCATCGAAACGAGAACACGTAATGTGGAGAAAACGTCCCGATATCAGAATTTATTCCCATCCGAGAAATCGTGGTTCGAAAACATCTAGTCCATCAAAGGATGATATATATATATATGTATATATAAAAAGAAGTCCATTACCTAAACAAACACACACCTTTTACGGAAAATCTCGCCCACTGAACAAATACGATGGGGAATAACATCCGAGAGACGTCGCTTATGTAAAAAATTCAAGGCTCTCCCAATATTTTTCCAATGCTGCTACTTTTCTTCTTCAATTCAATTTCTCACCCTCTTGCCCAATCCATTACGAAGACTTTTTTCCTCTCACGAATGTTTCCCTTAATCCGAGTAGAGATATATGGTGAAAAGAGGGAGAGAAAGGACAGCGAGAGGGGTAAAAATAAAAGGATTCTGAAAGGACGAGAGGGAGGGGGGGTAGTGGAGGAAAGGTAAAACGTTTTTTATTTAATTTTTAAATCCAGTTATTTCCAAGCTTCCCGGGTGCGAGCCCTCCCTCCTCCCCACCTCTCTCTCGGTCGCGGTAACCTTTAATTTTTCCCTCTCACTTTCCGTCAGAAAAATAACTCGTCTCTCCTATTCTATACGCAGGTGCTATTGGGATAGAAGAGAGGAGGAGGAAGTTTGTTGCCTAGTAACAGGAGTCGTGTCCGTCGTGGAGTCGAATTACTTTCTCTCTCTCACCCCGTCATCCTCTTATTTTTTCTCTTGCTTTCACTCTTTCTCCGTCCTTTCTTCATCTCTCTTCTCCTCTCTCTCTCTCTCCTACCTTTATTTCTCCAAGAACTCCCTCTTATCCCTTCTCACTTCATTAAGCACGTGGTTGCTTCATCCGGACCCTTCCCTTGGCTTGTCATTCTCTTTAATGGCTTCTCTCTTGCATTCGAGGAGGAGGTGTGGGCCGCGTTAGATTGTGAAGGAAAGAGAATGTGATAGGTTGGTTTTAGTAGTCTATTAGCGGTTTGAAAAAATGCTGAATGTATCCAAGATTTTGTTTATTTCTCCTTTTCTTTGAGGATGATGATCTTATTTACCGTTGATTAAGTCCTATTTCTTGTCGGGTCTAGTTTTTACGGTGATGTTTTTGTAATTAATCGTCATTTATTCACTTATATAAATTATGTATTTTGCTTATTCGCATACTGGTCAGGTGTTTAAGATCATGCATCATCGTAGGGTATAAGGAACTAATATGAAACTAGAAATCTTTGGCTTTGCTTTATGAAATCGTTCCATTTCAGTTGAGCCGATTAGAAAACAAAATACTTAGTAACTATTTTACAATCAAACCTAGATCGTATTAAAGTGATTTTTAAAAGTGAAACTGTTACTACGAATTTAGTCAACTATTATGGATGTTTTAAGCATGCATTATAAGCGTCTTTAGCCGGCACTGCTAAATTATTAATGTCAGCTATATTAGTTGTCATAGTGTTTGTCGATTTCTCCGGTATTATTTCTTTGAAGCCATCTGAGAATTGCTTCATTTAAGTTCTATTTTTTAAAGCCCTATGTGGCCTATATAAAAAAAAACAAATTCTGGAAGCACTGAACTAAAAGGGGCAGAAATAAAACCATTGAGGTACTTGAGCCAATCTATGACGTCAAATTAGAATTTTGACGGAGAATATAAGTATGGATTTTATTTATCTCGCAAGAAAACAACACGGAATTTTAATTAAAGCGTCGCAAATAATTTGTTATTTAATCAGTGGATTTTTCCGAGTCGCATCTCCTCGTTCCCATTTACATCGAGTGGCGGTGTACATTCTCCGAACGCGGTCGGGCACGCTTGTTTACATTCGTGCAAAACACAAGAAGGAGAGGCTCGATTCTGGCGGCATACCGTAGAGAATTTCTTGCAAAACGCTGCTGCGTAGAACCTCCGTCTTCATTTGGGAGTAGCCTTATCTTTTTCCCCGATCTTTAGTTCACGAGCCCAATAGAACCAATACGTACACACCTAACTCCGGCTTCCTATTTTCATTCCGCGCGTTGCAATCTGTATGTAAATTGTAATTCGCCGCAACTTTTAGTGGGATGACCTTGACTTGATACCAAAGAAGATATTGCGTTTACACGCCTGATGAAAACAACCCAGATCTTATTCCATGCGCTTATGAGCATGCAGTTTTTTTTAAATTTGAGCATAATGTATTTTTCCGAATTTTGCAGGTTAGCTTTAACTATACACTTTTTCTCACATTTTTCATTATGCTAAGAGAAAATGTTTATTAATAAGAAAAATAATATATAACAGTAAAAATTAATTGCATTAAAATAATAACGGTAATAATTATTGGGATAAGAAGGATAAATTAAAAGCTATAATAATGTATGACATTAATCTTTTCTTTTTTGCGCATCAAAATGAACAAGTTAGCATTCTTTTTTGGTTTGTTCAAGGGGCTTCATTTCGTTATCGTCTTTATATTTAATTTTAAGAACAGCATAACAAAGAAAAGGTTTCCGTAACAATTTAAAAACGTATTATAACTCTGGAAACCATTGATACACGGCATTAACTTTCTTCCGAACTTTAAGTCGTTAACTTAATTTCGTGGCAGATAAAATTCTTACCCTTTTCTGAGGCTTCTTTTGTTTGTGTTTGTGATCTTGGTCGTGCAAACGAAAAGTTTTCTCCAACAAAGATGAGTTTAAAGGCGTCTCTTATCTTTACTTTCATCTCCCTTTCTAATTAACTTCTAGTCACTACATTTTGTTTTGGAAGTTGATACATCGAATTTCCGCCCTTCTTTCTGGCGACCGCATTGTGTGGATAATAGTCTTTAGATGTTAAAAGTTACGTTTCAGTAGGTTGTATTTATTTACTTCTCAAAAATCAGAAATACACCAAATTAGACCGGCCCTATCAGCACAAGCGAAAATGCAGGTGACGTGGTTCGAATCTTGGTACTTGTTATGAAGAGGAAGATAATCTAATCGATCAAGTACCTCCTCTCGTTCGATAGATATACAGTCGTTTGAATAAATATATAACGGGACATATTCTACGTAACAGCATAAATTCAGTTTTTCTGTATCCTCTGTATTAACTTAAACATCATCGTGTGTTTTTTAAATATGAGAAGCATATAAATATTGATTTTATGTACGGAGAAAGAACGTGCAAGTAAGTGTAATTTTCATATTTGAAAGCAGGCTCATTGTGAATGTCTCTTTAAAGTTTTTTCCTCATTTAAATGCTAAATAAAATCTTTCAATACTGCTAATGATAAAATCGTCTTTTTTTCTTACTTTAACGTAGGTATATATTTGATTCCTCTCTGAATTTTATTCTTAAAAGTAATCACTGTCAGAATACTTAATCATAGAATTAATTATCCAGGTAACTATTTTTTTGTAATACAAGACTTAAAACGATAAAAAATGGGTAGTGAACCGAGAGGTCAATCGGGATATTTTCTCAAAATTTTTAGTACCTATAACCCGTGTTGTTCAGGGGTGAAGAAATGGATATTAATGTCAAAGGTCACTATTTGAAGCATACCGTTCGCCCAAAGAAAAATCGGAGGAGGTAGCCAAATTCACGAAGCGGCTTCAATGAAAACAAAGATATTTATCAAAACACGAATCCTAGAAGTCAACAGAAGTGACAGGAAAAAGGAACGAATGGACCGTCTGCATGGGGTCCGTGATGTAATTGAAATAGAGAAGAAACTGAAATGGCAATGAGCCGGAGATATCTCGAGAACTGATCGCCCTCTGGGCGGAAAAAATTCTGAATTTGGTCCAAAGAGATAAAAATCAATCATACGGAAAACAGATGTAAGATAGGGAGAGGAAAATAGGAAGGCGTGTATAGGCCTTCGTCCAGGAGTTGGATAAGAGATATCGATCACGATACATATTTAATCTTCCTTACGTATCGAGAATGTGATGACGTAAGATAATTGAAATTGTTTGCTTTGGACTTGGAGTAAGTACTGTTGACACTAGTGAACCGGATGAAAAAATACGGGCGATCCGTTGCTGTGATGAGTATTTAAACTTAGGATCCAAGGCATTATTTTGGAAATAATTATGAACAAACCATAAGTCGTAGGAAAGGCAATCGAGGACATCTGTTTTAATTTAAATAATAGCAAACAAAAGAACGGGCGGTATGTCCACGTACATTTTTCTAGCTGAACATTACACCATAAAAATTCACATATATTTCATATATCAAACAACGCTCAGAGTTTGAATCTCATCTCGAAAGATACTATTAATTGCGCGGTGCCCAAACAATCCCGTGTTCACACAACTTGCCAACTATAACAACCGCTTTTCACGCCCTCGGAAGAGGCGTAGTTGTATATAGGCGGCAGGGAACCCTACATTACCCGTCCAATCCATCCCCACCCTCTCGCCCGAAACATAAGTTAGCCCCTTTAATCCAGCTAGCATCCTATATGTAAGGCATTGTGCGCCTTTATGGAGAATCAGCCCCTGGGGGATATGGAGGCGGTAACGCCACATTTTAGAACGGTCGGCAGGGGTGCGGGGGGCGGGGATAAAGGAGGAGCGTTCGGGGAGGCTGCGGGGACGGTTTCGTCGGCGGCGTGCTAGGATTACGCGCCGGGGTTGGGTGGTGTTGTGGAAGAAGGTGAGAGGGAGATAGAAGGCTGATGGAATGGGGGAACGGAGGGTAGTAGAGGTAAAGGGGAGGGTTTGTGAGAAGGGGGAGATGTGAGCCTTTCACACACCCTCTTGATTAACCCTAGCATTGATTGCCAGCCCCACCACCGAAAACCCTTACTACTCAGCCACCATTTTCCACGGCACCTCTCTCTCTCTCCATCTTGCGCATAGCTCGGTTCATATCTCATACCGTGTCCTCTACCCGCTCCGCTTTACCGTGCCAAAGGCACTTCCAACTCAACACTTCGTCTTATTCCTTTCCTTTTCTCATCCACCCCCTCTATCTTTATCATCCCATTCGTAAAATTCTATCTCAGGTCTCCGACATCTTCCTCCCTCCCTCCCTCCCTACCTCCGGCTGTGCCCCCCTTACGTCTCCGCCCCTTAATGTTCCACCTTATTATTTCGCCTTTCGTTTCATTTTAATATGCAGAGAAAGAAATGTTACAGTCTTCCCTCGCTCCGTTTTCCATGTTGTTCATTTTCCCTAGATGTCCTCTTGATCTCTGCTGTGATTTAATCATCGCGTCTTCCGATTATATGTACGCCCTTTCTCTCTCTCTCTCTTTCTTTCGCGTTGATTGGCGTTTTTCGCGTGCTTTTGTAAGACTGTGCGCCGTTTTTAATTTTTCCAGTCTCTCCAACGTCGATTTTCCGTCGAGATTTGTCGTGTAATTGTTCTCGGTTTTCACCTCGGAACGTTTCGTGCCAAGTAATCTTCAGCGTGTTATAATTGACGGCTTCATTATCATCTTTTGGACAAAAGTTTAGTTTTCAAGAAGAAAACGCTTATTTCTTACGCATTTAGCTTCTATATGCATCTGACCTGCGTATTACAGATCATATATTTTTGACGTCCTAAATTTTCATTAACATTATAATATTAATGTTGGTAATGGGGTTCGATTGAAATCGCATTCACCTCGAGATTTGAGCGCGCGTTCGCTGAATGTAATCTAGCCAATCTGTGAAAATTGTGGAGAAATTAAAATTTTAAAGTAGCAGTTTCGAATAATTTGCACAGTCTATTTGTTAATTTAAGCACGAAAATTGAAATAATAAAAATAATTTAATTAAAGAATGATTATCGAGCATATTCTAAATGTACAAACGAATAGGTTACGATTTATTGAGTTATTTAAGGACATTGCATGAATGAATTCCATTGTTTCACGTTTTCAATTTAAATTGCCATATTAATAAATAAAATTTCCTTTCACAAAATATTATCCTATCAAACGCAGTTGGCTTTCTGATTTCACATTTTGTTGAATCTGTCAAAACTACAACTGTATGCTCGTTGTTGTGACACTAAATTATCATCAAATCCATAAAAAATTTGGGCGATTTGTTTTACGAATTTATATCATTCTTGTTAATGAGATATCCGACCGCATTTTTACCTGCGGTATTATACGTTTCAAGAAAAACTTTTGTAGTTATATAACTGTTATCTCTGTGCGATCATATAAATACATATAAGGATATGTTACGATATCGTATTCGAGATATCAGGGATTTATACTCTCCGGGTCGGTAATATTTTGTTCCAAAAAATGATTAATGTAGCTTCAGCTCTGCGAGCAACGCACCTAATTTCGCTAAAGTCATATTTTTCTCTCATGTTATCCCCCTCCTCGCATCGAGATTTTTTCCATTATTCTTTCCCGCCCCGTACCTTTTTTTTATCCTCAGCGTCAGTTCCTCTTATATAGTCTAATTCTGAGTTCTGAGACGCTGAACTTTCGCTTCCATCCTTCTCGCCGCCGCCTTGTTCCTCACCGGCAATTCACCTTTCCCTCCTCCTCCTCACCGCTTCCAGTTCCTTCATCTCCCAGCTCCCTCGCCTCTTGTCGGCGTTACCAACTGTTGCAAAATGTTCCTAAATGTAGGTACATTTAACCTTGGATAGGGCTCGAGGGAAGAGAAACTTTCGTTCCTAAGCCGCTTGAAACTTTTCGGCAATAAAAATGTAGTCCGAATCACCTACTTACGGAAGTTTCTTTTTGCGGAAACTTTTATGCCGAAGCTTGCGTGTTTTTAAATCTCTTTGGTTTTCGTTGGATTAGCTATCAATATTTAACAATTAAAACGTTTTTTTAATCTGTATTTGCGCGTTTCGCCAAAAACGGAACGGCAATCTCAACGTATGTCTCGTAAAAATTTTATTTGACCTTTGCCTTTTTTTTATTACCGGTGAAGGGCGTTCCACGAAAAAAATTCCCAGAAAATAAACGGCCGGGGCTTGATAAAAACGGCGATGCATCGCGAATGCCGCTGGAGGTAAGCGGTATCCGTAGAAGCGCAACCTTATCCGCCCTTCTTACGAAAAAAAAAATATACGGGCAGGAATCACCGGCGGCTGGTTGGAGGGCGGGCGGGGATGATATAGTAAGACGGCTATATAGGTTGGCAACTCCGATCCTCTCCGCTAGTCTCGCGAATTCCTCATCAGGAGAAACCGCACGCCCTCCCCTCTTCCCTACCCCTCTCCACCTCCTCCCCCCTCCACCTCCTCCCGAAAAAGGGATCCGCTCATTTTATACGCTCTCCTTGCACACGACCACTTCAATCAACTCCCGTAAAATTCTCGACCCGGGGAAAACACGCTCCGTCCTCCCTCACCTCTTCCCCCCTCTCTCGTACACCTCTCCTCCCTCTCTTCTTCCTCTCTCTCCCCTCCTAATTCCTCTTCCCTCACACCACCACCACCTGACTATCTCCCTAAACTCTCCTCTCTCTCTCTTCTGCTCTCCTTTGCCTCCCTCTCTCTTTTAACATTCTGCCCTTCCCTTTCTCTCTTTCCATCTTAAAACCTTTTATTCCCACTCCCTTCTCTCTTTCCATTTTCTCTCCACTTGTGCCTCCCTTTCTCTCATCTCCTTATCTCTTTGTCTTTTCCATTGGACTGCCTCCTCCCATCTCTCTACATCCATCTTCCCCTCCTATCTCTCTCCTTCCCCCTCTTCACCTATACTTTCATCCGTTTATAATCTTTCTTTCCCTTCTCTTCCTAACAAGTCACTTTCTCCACCTTTTATATTCCTTCTTATGCTTTTTTCCTTCGAGTTTTTCTCTCCTTTTTATCTCCCTCACTCCACCCCACTTATCCCTTCCATTTCTCTCTCTCTTCATCCCTCTATTTTCTTCTGCAGCCGTTTTCCTTCATCTTTCTTTTTCTCATCTCATTCTGCACTTCTCCCCGTCCTTATCGTTTTACTCCACTTCTTCCTTCACTCTTTTTCCTCCATTCTCTCTTTCCCTCCTATTACCGTTTCTTTCTTTTTTTTCCTTTCCAGCGTCACTCTCGCTCTCTCTCTTCGTTTCCTTTCCTCAACCTCTTCCTCTTAACCCTTCCCTGTCCTCGTATATCTCACCCCCCTCCTCCTAACCTCCCTCTCACCTCCTCCTCTCACACACCCAAAAGGTTCCTCCTTTCACTTTCACGGCTCGAGAAAACGCGTGAAAATCATCCCATTCTCCGCCTCGGAGGGCATAATGAAAAGCCGGCCCCCCGACGACGCTCTCTCTACTCTTCCTCCCTCTCCTCCCTCTCCACCCCCCCCCCACCCCCCCCCCACCTCCCAACCCTTACCGTTCTTTTGGGATTGAAGACTCGGGGAAAACGACTGCCCCCGAATGTATGAGGGAATAAGAGAGGGAGGGAGTGGAAGGAGGTGGGTCGGTTTTGGGAGGAGTATGGGATTATATATCGGTGGAAACCCCATTTACAAAGAGAGTATGAGGGAGAAAGACATTGAGGGGAGGGGGTGTGAAGGTAGGTAAAGAGGAAGGCTTGGGAGGGGAGGGGAGGGGAGGGGGGGGATAGGGCGGGGGAGCGAAGAACTCTTCCCGTCTCTCTCGCTCCCTTTCTATCCTCCGTCTCTTTCTTCGTTTTCGGTCTTTCGAAGAATTGGGGCGTCATCGGGTTTTAAATTAAACGTTTACGAGTGGGGGAGCGGAGGTAAAGGGAGGGGGAGTGAGAGATGGGGTGGAGGAGGGAAGGGGGAGGGAAGGGGATGGAAAAGGGACTGGTGAACTCGGTATTGTTTGCGCGGAGGCGTGAAATGGAAAAAAATTGACTTGGGAATTAACTTTTGATTCGGCGGGCGACGGAGGTGGAGGAGGGCTGTTTTTGAAGGAATCCTCTGCCAAAAATTATCATTCGGCTTGCGGATCAAGTAGGTGAATTGCTTTTGTTCGGTTACTCGCTTTGTAGTCCTCGATTCATCTCTATGCAGACTATTTCGGTGGCTGGTTCCGCTTTCATGCCGGCCTAGTGTTGTTGTCTTGGTAGTTACAATGGGAGCGCCTGAGCGAATTTAAGTATTTTGAAGTCTCCTCTTTGCGAGTTAATCATTCGTCTGAAAAGTTTGCTATTAAAAAAGTAAAAACTTTTCGAATATGGAAAGCAAGGTTGTAAAGGGAAAGTTTCTATAAAAATTGCATTCTGTCGCATTTTGCTTAATATGATCACGACGGGTTCAGCTTTATTGATGGTAATGAGCGTTTGATAGCAAATAATCATTATATTGACGCGTTACATTTATTCCATACACACACATGTATGCATGTACGTACATATTTTCATAAAAAGTAGCGCTTTACGGTCATTAATTATGGCTATATTAGTTTACGTAATACTCGGAATAATGTGATATGTCGTCTAAATTTGATTTTGAATTAATTTGCAACGGTAATTTCTTTCCGGTCCCATTAAAATCTTATAATCATCTCGTAGAGATTTTTAATCCATTCCTTGTTGGTCCTAAAATCACATAAGACATTCTATGGAAATAAATCTTTGGTATACAGTAATGTCTGTTAATTTATTTATCTTGCGCTCAAATAACTGTGTGGCATTTCAACTGATTTAATTCGCATATAAAGCGAAATTGGCGTTTTGATTCGAGTTTGATTTCGAGTATGGAGTAGATGAGACGAATTTATGCCCCGATTCCGTTGAATCGACGCGACGATAACACGAGTACGATTTTCATACAATTACCGAAGCGTGTTTACCTTCGATTCCTTTCTAGTGCCGATATCGCACGTCACCAGCGTACGCCGTGTTTACGTAACCGAATCGTTCTCCCTAAAATGGTGAACCCGAAAGAACCTAATATACCATGCAGTCCTACTATCCTTTAATATTTTCTTTCTCCTTTCGAGTTTCCTGATCGATTTTAATCCCTTTTGTTCTCTCGTCTCGTCCTTATCTTTTATGCCGTCTTCCTCGTCCTCCCTTCAGAAAGAAAACCGTCGTAGTAACCTAGAGATATCCCGTCATCCGTGAGATTTGCTGATGCGACTTCCCCCCCCCCCCCATTCACCCTATTCTCCATCCCTTCACCCGTCCTTCCCTCTCCTACTCTGCCTCCTCTCCAGCCTACCTTTCTCCACCACCCTTCTTCCCTCCCCCCGCCCTCTCCTCTCCTCATCTCTCTCGCTCTCCCTAAAACTACAATTTCTATCCCTCTTTTTCCGAGTCTGCGGTCGCGAGGCTCCGAAAAACCCCGGCATGGCCGCGGGGCAGAGGAACCGAGCAAGCCAGCCAGCCATCCAGCGGAGCCCAAGCCAGTGTGCACGCGGTGTTCCGGGGCTCTTCATAATGCAGTGCAATCTGGGTAATTCGCGATGGGATAGGGTTTTAGGGAGAATTGTGTGTGTGAGAGAGAGAGAGGGAGGAGAGGAGGGAGGAGGTTGAGGAGAGGAATTTTTAGGGAGATAGAGGTGTGCAGGGAGCGCGGATGGAGGTGGAACTGGAGGGGAAGTTTGGGATGGGGGTTTTATTTTGGTATCACGGGTGCACGTGTGTGGTATTCGGGGGAAGGAGGAGATGGGTGCCACTGGGTTGGTGGTGGGGGTGGAGGAGGAGGAGAGAGAAGGAGGGGAGGGAGAAGGAGGGTAGGAAAGGGATGTGCGGTCCTACCTTTTTGCCTCAACCTTTCAATCTTTCCACTTTTATCATCGTTTTCCATGCTCTCTCTCTCTCAACCCTCCTGCCCTTCTCTCGGCACGCCCACATGCACGCAGACTCACACACGCAAACACACGCCTTTGGCGTCCATGTTCCACCTTCATCTCCTCCTCCCACTCTTGCTATCCATTATTCCACTCCATTTTGGACTATACTCTCTATTCAGAACATGCCCACGAGCAGGCGGGTGGTTTGCTTTTTTTTTCTTCTCTCCTCCCGATTCTCGTTTTTTTAAAAAAAATTTCGATTCCTCTTTTTTTTAAAATGATCAAGGGCGATCGATATAGAAGGGAAAAAATACGATCGTAATGACAACAAAATCTGAGCGTATAGTGGGCTAACCACTTGATACTTTACCGTATTCAGGGTCTTCTTTTTTTTTCTCTCTTTTTATTTTGTTTCGGTTTTGTTTGCTTCCCGGCGATAGCAAGGAGAGAAAGAGATGATGGAGCCGCGTGAGTTTTATCCTTCTCGTTTCGAGGGCAGTTAGTTTATTGTGATAACTTTTTTGTTATGTTTTTATTTTTTCGGGCGGCACGGTTTTAAACAGCAAGTTCTAATTCCCTTTGTGTGCACGGAGAGGATTTTGACTCTGTGAGAGGTTATTCGCAATTTTTTGGCGGAATTATTCATGTTCTCCCATTTAATTAATCCTGGTTGACGGACATGCTAAATTTGGCCGAAAACCGTGAATTACATGAATACTCTTTTCACTTTGCGTCGAAAGATCATGAAATATTAATTTCGTCATTTTTTTCGGTCCGTTTTTATTTCCGCCTAATCCTCTCTTATTTTCCTGTTTCAAACTTGGACCTCTCGCATTTGCATAATCTTTTGCGTCTAGATCCATTTTAATGGAAACTGAGATGCTTCTACGATGCATTTTCGAACGAATTAGAGTTAATCTTTTAGAGTTTTTGAGATAGTTCCTTTTTGTCGTTATATCCAGGGTAAACTTTATTTTAATGAAGTATTTCAATGTCAAACCTCATTTTGTGTCATGAGGGATGAAAATTAGTTGATGCACTTCTTGTGAGGTATTATACACTTTTTTTAAAAATTAGTACCTACCCTCGATATTCACGGGAGTTACGTAACATAGAAACCGTAATTATAGAGACTAGAAGCTAATAGTGAAAATAGTTTTAGGGTAATGAATTTCTTATGCTCTTATCACAGTTTTCTCAGTGCTCATTTCGCTTCCTTTTCGTAGGAAGAATATGTACCAATATAGAAGGAGGGTGAAATCATGAGAACTCAGTCAATTAAAACGAACCTTTATTCATTAAAGAAAACCTTTAAAATGTGACCATCTTAGGCTTCTATGTGAGAAGGTAGCCGGTCTAGGTAGAGGGGTGATTAGCGTCTTTTTCTCCCAATACCGGGGTCGCGGGTTCGAGTCCTGCCTAGGGCATCGTCGTATCTGTTCGTCATCGTTATTTCGCTGATTGTAAGAGGCCATAAAGGTTGTTTATGAGCTAGTAAATAATAAATAAAATAACTAAATAAATAAATAAATAAATAAAATAACTAAAATAAATACCCTTTTAAAGCGTACTAGGTAAATGATATTCACCTTTTAAAATTATTCGTTTTCTTTGTGGCGATAAAGTTAAAAATCCGCTAAAAATGACGTAAATGTTGGTTCCTAGTTTCTTGAACTGAATTTTATTCGAAAAATAGTTTATATCCAGAAATCCAGGCACAGTTAAGGAAAGTTTTGTAGTTTTTTATAGATAGTTACTTTTACATCATATCCAAATATTGTTTTCTGGAAGTTTATCCTAGATTTTCATGAAATGCACTCGCCAATTACTGGATGGCTGGTCACAAATTATTATAAACATCCAGAATTTTGTTTGGGTGCTTGATTGCAAAGATGTTTTTAACTATAAAGGAATTGCGTTATCATTTTTGGAACTCACGATAGACTATCTAGTTTTTTAGTCGACCAGTCATAAAAAATATGTAAATTTCGGTAATATTAAAAGTAATACTGTGAGATGTATGTATGAGCATGCACAGTTGAAGTTAGTATGCCATGAGATATACTAAAAGAAGAGCAAAATTACTTACTATTTACGGTCGAACATTCTTAAATGCTAATGTGTTACTCAATTTGCGTATTTCCATACTTTACAAATCTTAAAACCTTGACTTAAACCCTAGAGCACTAAAGGAGTATAAATATTACTTAAGTACTAAGCCGTCGTAAATCTTACAACGTCTCTTTATCTAGATATATTTTGGGATATAATGCGTGAAAAGTGTAATAAAGGTGAATAAAAACAACATGTTGGTATATAAAAAGTTTATTAATGAAAAAAATTATTTATGAGCAATTGGTACAGATTTTGTAACGATGTTCACCACAGTAGGGTTGATTACATCTTTGACAGTACGTTGTCGTCATTCTCCGTTTTTATTTTTCTGGGAAAATGTAGCACACAGTTCGTTTTTGTCCTTGAAGTATATGAGGTTGCTTAGGTTCTCCTGAACATTGCATATTCAAAATTTCACGGATTATTTTTTGTAGTGAACGCTGGATTCCTGGGAGGGTTAGTCGTTGGCTCAACCATGGTTTTGTCAGATCTTCAGAGAGTTGTAGTAAAAATGCTTTTCTTGATAAAGGCTTTTCATTGTGTCTCACTTTATTGTGTGTGCATATATTTCACGAATTAAGGCAGCCAGTATTTAACATATCGTAAAACACACATAGTGGCCATCGGTTTGTTTTACGTGAATATGAAGTGGTTCGACATATTTGATCTAAGGAGTCTACTGCTCCCTTTGTAGAATTATAAAATTCTATTATTTCATGATATATGGTTTTTCATGGATTGTGGATACGAGGGCCAAAATTTTATTTGGTTTCGGTTTGTAGGTTACAAGAGTTACTTGCCGGTAAAAACAAAACATTGATGAGCCTTTGGGTCTTCTCTTTTAAATCATTTGTGGTGGAATCTCACGCTTATTGGTACGGATTGTCCCAACCCTTGTAAGATTGAATGGAGGCTTCATAAATATAACAAAATCAGTAAGATAACTCGAAATTTTTCTTACCTTGAAGAGTCTTGAAATATGACGGGAGTACTAAACCGTCCTAAATTCTACGACTCGATTGTCTGTTAAAGGTGTCACACTCACGCTTGAAGAACTAGAAGCGCACTGGCAGGTAGAAAGTGCAGAGCTTTTAAGGTACACAATAGAATAGCCGACTCGTTCAACAGGAACTAACGAAAATCGCCGAAAAATAAATTCCCGTCGTAATTTTTACGGCCGTTTAGTGCTCTAGGGTTAAAGTAGTGATACTAAACATGGGTTTGTACTAAACATGGGTTTGTACTAAGAATATGGAGAACTTCGATCCATATGCATGTCTCGTTAATCACGAATATTCTTTCGCCAACTTAGCAATTTAACTAAAATTGTATTAAATTTAGACACTGTCATAAGTCGTAATATTTGGACAACAGGAAATTCCGCATTGACCGTTTACATTTGTTTCTCACTAATGTTTCCTCGAAATATGCATCATATTTATTTTGCGCTTACCTGATTTAACTATTACATAAGTAAATAAACTTATTTGTGTCCGCGTCTAATAAGTAAATACATTTTTCGTTGACAATAAGGTTTTCTTCATGGTTAAAAACGTTTCAGAAAAATGGCAAAACCTTTGGCAAATTTTTATCTGAGAATCCGATTTTATTCCGAAAAATATATGAATATTAAAAATACCATTTATCCTTTGTTAGAGATGAATGTAACCAGCATCCCCATCGATAATCCATTCGGTTAGTAGCACCGCTTTCGAATTAATTGGAAAGCATCGTCAAAGAAAGCGTTCGAGAGGGATTCATTTGGTATGTCGTAATAAAGTGACAGTTTTCCTTTCCCGGTCACCTTTTAGAAACTTTCGTGCGTGACGTGCGCGTGCGTTCCTCTGTGCGTGTGTGTGTGTGTGTGTGTGTGCGTGCGTGCGTGGGAGGGGAGAGGGAAGTATATGCCATCCCTCTTTGGGGCTTACGAGAGGATGAGTTCTCTCCATTCGTCGTGCATAGCAACTGATGGGCGTGGCCAAACGCCTACTTATCCGACTCATCCCTTCATATCCCCAAACCCTCGTACTGAAGCCCACGTTTTCAGCGAGAGTAACGGCGGAGATGGGATATGCTGCGAGAGGAGCGGTCTGCCCTTGTGTGTGTGTGTACAGTGCATGTGTGTAGCGGCGGAAAACGCAAAGTGGTTTAGGAGGAGGCCAGACGAGGGGAGAGTAAAGTGAGAGGGGAAGAGTTTGACCCTCGTGTTCCCGTTCCACTTCTATCTCTCGCCGCTTTCCGCTACTGAAGATCTCGCGATTCCGTTTCCCGTGTCACGAGGTCACTTTTCTTCCACCTCTCCCTTCTCCCTCTTTCACTCCATCCCTCTTTCTCGGTACGTTTCTTTTATCGCGTTTTAAAATTACGTGCAATTATCTTGCATCGAATTACCGATTTAGGTCGTCTTTTTATCGAACCGTGATTTTAAAGAAGAAGTTTTACGGGCGAGATGATTCGATACTTCTAGGATTTATATTTTTGTGGTCGTGTAGAGAATTTTGCGGTTGAAATTTATTCTATACATTAATTTAAAAAATCAACGTAGGTACAACTAAATTTTTGTGAATGTAACTCGCGCATTATTATCTTACCATTTTTAGATATGAAATAAAATGCTTCTTTCTTAAAAAATTGTCTTCGCATTCTGTTACGTTACCTCGCCTACCATTTCCGTATCTATCGGAAAAATTTAGATCTGAACCCATGCCACAAAATTGCTATATCTATATATGCGCTTTCGAGCGTCTATCCATTCTCTTCTGCGCGGATATATTCGCGTTTAACTTTCATCGACACGTTCGCCTCAAATCTCTCACTCAACTTTCTCCTCACACCTGTATTATCTCCGTCTACTCTCGCTTCTCGAGTCCTCTGCATCCCTCCCCTCCTCTTCTACGTCCTCAGCGTGTAAATTTGTCTTTTAGTGCTCTTCTGGATATAATCCGGCGTACTTACTCCGTTCCAAATCCTTCCTAGTGCGTCCTAAATGCATCGCGCGACTCTCTCTCTCTCTCTCTCCCTCGCCAGGGCGCCGTGGAAGGCCTCCCGATACTCGTCCCCTCCGTCATTAACGGCAAGATACGCGGAGGATTATTTTGTAAACATTTGTGCACCGCGTTAAATAGCTTTCCTCGTTTGCAAGTGGAAATGTAAGCGCAAATAAATTAGTCGGCGCCATTAGAAAACGATAATATGATGTTAAGGTGCGAATAATTTTCATTAGCCCCCCACGGGAGGATATATTCTTAAATTTAAACTTCTGCTAGTTGTCTTTCAAACTAATTGCTTACGTCATTTTATGCTCTGGAAGTGTTACTTTATTTAATTTCTGTGCAGGCTGCCGTCGCCATCTTATAAATGAATATTCGCGTTTTCGCTGGTTTTAAAAAAGAAACAGGTGTTTACTATATCATATTTCAATTTTAAGTATATATATTTTTCGTTACGTATAATTCCGTTTCATTTTAAAGCCTATTATCAACATAGTATTCTGTTCTTACTTTTAGCCCGCTTTTTTAGCCCCCTTAGTTTCGATTTGGTGCCTGTCTCTGCACATGCTGGAATTCAACTTGTGATGAAACCGCTAATAATATCTGAAACTTGGTGGGCCATTTCTTTCTATTTAGATTTGAGTTTTGACAGATATGCTGGATCGGATAGGGACCCATTTAAGATTTTTTTTCTCCAAAGGTATAAAATATGAAAAGCTGAAATTTACCACATTGATGCCACAGAATATGAATCGGTGTAACCACATTAAAAATAATCTCAGATAAGCTAAATTAACGTACATAAAATGTGATTAAATTCCAAATTATCATTTTTTCAATTAGTCTGATGGCAGAAATCTTCATATCGAAATGAAATACAGCATATTGCTGAGCTCAATAACCGAAGAAAAAAAAAACGCGCTAATTTTATTATGCTCATGGATGACACTATACTTGTTTCAATTGTTACAATTCATATCATAATCTTTATATTTTGAAACTGATAATCATCTATTGACGCAGTTCATTTGTTTCCTTGTTCATATAATATGTATTATCGAGTAATTTTATATTACCATTCAGCTATAGTGCATGTCTATACACCTGTTTAACGATTTGAATTCATTTACATTAGTCAGAGTTTAATTGTTTTAATGTTCTCTTGAAGCGATCCAATTTTCTTGATATTTATTTTTTGTTGCCTGGTTAAAGGAAATGTTTTACCGCGTAATTCAGCCCATTTTTTTATCCGGTTACATTTTAAATAAGAGGTCATAGATTCGAATCCTTCAATCCGCGCGCGCTCTATTGTAACGTTTTCGCCTCACATTTTCCCCCGATTCGATTTTCCTCGCTATACCAACACGATGAGTCACGACTTATCAATCAATCTTGCTCCATCATCTCTCTCTCGCCGCCTCCTTAATCTTCGTCCGCCGCGCTTCATCTTTTCGAGAACCTTCCATCTCCTCGCGAAAACTCCTTTTCTTCCTTTCAACCATCGACTCCGCCATTGAAAAATTTTGTTCGGTTAGGACGTTTAACTTAACAAAGCCATATAGCTCACACGGTATCGATTTCTAAGCCCGCGAGTGCCGTTAAAGAAAAAGAATAATACTTTTAGCATCCTGTTAGTTCGCGTTTTCACGCCACTTAATCGCAGTTAAACGGCTTAAAACGAGCTCGTTAAAAGACGTTCGACTCGGGTAAACAGTGGAGACTCGCAACCTTCTCTTTTTTCCGTCTTTTCACTCGATTCTTTTCCCTCTTTTTTGTCTTTCTCTCTCTCTCTCTCTCTCTCTCTCTCTCTCTCTCTCTCTCTCTCTCTCTCTCTCTCTCTCTCTCTCTCTCTCTCTCTCTCTTTCTTTCTCTCTCTCTGTGCCTCTTTTATCTCCGACTCCAACGTAACAGCTAAACTTGCAACCTTATCCCTTTCAACCTTCAAATTTCCACCTCTCCGCGCGTCTTTCACCTCGTACGCTCTTCCACCCTTTATCGCTTCTCTCTTTCTTTCTTCCTCCCTTGTTCCGATTCATACCTCCTCCTCTTGTCCGCCTCTTTCCTTCTCCATCCTCTACTTTCTGCCTCTGCGAATTAAATTTGTGGCTCGCTACACTTAGGACGGTCGAATCGATGAGGAGGTGATCTTTGAAGGGAGCAGTTAAAAGGGGACAAGGAGGAGAACGGAGTGTGGAAGGTTGTATGGAAAGGGAGAATGGGAGAAAGAGTAAGGGATTAATAAGACCCTTAGGGACTCGAAAGAGAGAGAGAGAGAGGGAAAGGTGAGGGAGAAAAGAGAGAGAGAGAGGGAAATGTGAGGGAGAAAAGAGAGAGAGAGAGAAAGTGAGTCGATCCGACCTCTCCAAGTCTTCCATTTCCCAGTTAGGTCTCACTCGGTTTCACTTTTAATCTGGATCTCCCACCACTCAGTCTTTTCATTCAGAGGGAATATGAGAGAGGGAGGGAGGCAGGAGTGGGGTTCGAATGCAAGGAGAAATTTGGGAGGAAAAATGGAGGGAGAAAATGAGCAGAGAAATGGGGTATGGGATATGTATTTGGTCCTAGCAAGTTTCCCCTCCTCCTATCTTTCTTCCGTCTGTATTTACGTCTATCTCCACCTGCTTCTCTCGCCCCTCGCTCTGCAGACTTGCTTTGACTACATGCATTGTAATGCACATGTAAATTACGTGCGAAGTTTTCTTTGATATATGATGTACAAGGTTTGCGCCGGTTTTTTGCGTACACCCCTGTCTAGCGGGTGTTTTCTTGCAAGTATTAAAAATAAACAAAATATCGAAATCTTTCTTCACATTTAGTTTGTTCCTCTTAAATTATCTGTGTAATTCTGTCTGTTTTAAAATCGTTTAATTGAATATTTTTGTGCTATTTATACCATTTTCTTGATTTATTTTACTTTAAATGTGTGAAACCCTCCCTTCCCATATTTTCTCCTCCCCTTTTTTCCTTTTTATCCTTCCTTTCATCACCACTCCACTCTTCGTTCACTCTCTCCCTCCTTCTCTCCTTCGCTTTGAAAATCTTTCATATTTTTTGTCCATCCATCTCTCCGCTCGGCCATTTTTCTCTCTCATACCACTCTCCCATTAATAAACTCCCTCCATTGCTCCACCTCTCTGCCCCTCCCCCCTCTAACGCCCTTTCGCCTTCTTCTTTTTGTTGGGGAGGGAGGGGGGAGGTGAGGAGGAGGAGGAGGGACGGAGTCCAATTGGTTTCGATGGAATATGACGCCCGAGCAAAATTGGAGAGAATGGGTTGGGCCACTTTCTAGCGAGGTTTTTTTGTCCCCCTCTGTTTCGGCGTCGGATTTTAGGGAAGAATGTACAGGGAAGGATGAGGTAAAAGCTCGTGAAGTAAGGAAAAAAAGATAATACGAGGAGTTTTTTGTGTTTGTTTCAGTACTCAAAATATTTCTTTTCAGAAAGGAGGAGGTTAGGCGATAAATGAATAATTTTCGTTTAATTTATTTTTCGCGGGCGTTATTATATTCATCGGCGTTATCGGGGTCGACTCTGGTATTTTGAAGCGAAAGAGGAAGGATATCAATGCATTGCGGCGGCGCTGGAAGTACTCGGGGGAGGATGTTATACTCTCGCGATGTGGATTTCGGCGCGGCTGATTTCGATGCTGTGCGCGGAGAGAGATTAATTTCGTCGATTGATGTGGTCGAAAATCGTTTTAATTCCGTTATCGACGGATAAATGGGCCGGGCGAATATTCTAGTGTATCGTAAGAGGATTTCTGTCACGAATGGTTCCATTAATATAGCTCAATTAATTAATCTAACTAAAACGTCGAAATTACTTCGTAGCGATGTAAAAATGAAATATCGCATGTAATCCCCGCGTGATGTTTACGGCACGGGAACGATAGTTTACGTTCTACATTAATTATTTTCATGTAATGCAATCTGCTTTTTCAGTGGCTGAATTTTGAGAAGTTGAGGAAAAACGTTTTCATTGACGAATTCACGTGTTGTTTTTTCTGTTAGTCGATAATGCATGCTTCCCTTCAAAGCGACTGTTTACTTTCTTAGTGAAGAGGCGTACAATTTTCTCATCTATTATTCAGGAAAGAGACACACGTGCACTTCACAGACACTGAAAGAATAAAGGGAGGAAAATAACAGCGTTGCAAATATAGCGTTAATAACGTTGGGTTAAATGCTTTTCTTCAGAAAGAAATCTATTTTTGAGGAATCCCACAAAATTACGTTATTTTGGGATAGAGGAGACGAAAGTATTCTAATATTGGACCTAATCTCTCGTTTCATAGAAACACACAAATATCTGTAAATTATCATTTCTGTTTGTTTCTTACGCTTAAATCGAGTTCTTGTATCTATATCTTTTGGAAATGGTCGTAAAATTTATTTCGGGTAATTAAATAAATTTTTTCAAATTCAAAATTGCATTCAAATTTTTTATTTCATTTTTAATTTAATTATTAGTTTAATTCCTAAGTTTAGAGCAGAAAAATAACTTTAAAATTGCTGTTTCTTCCATTTGATGTCATACCGAGAAAAAAAGCATTCAAACGAAGTCGACGATAATTCTGGTTTATAGTTACCACAAGTTTCTTTATCGCCGTCGAGGGAAATATATACGCAAAGCGCAAGTTCGGGGCCCATGACGCTCAAAAACGTTTGCCTTTATTAATGAGGTATCGCGGGTTCATTTGTTAACGTTGATCCATATAATGGATTTAGGTAGCGGATCGGAAAGGTTTCATAATGGGTTATTGTCGGTTGCTAGGTGAATTTTCGTCGGAGGAGGTTTTAAGGGAAGAAGACTGAATGGCTTAAAAGAGGAAAGCACGAGATGGGATGACGGCAAGGGATATATGGGTTGATGGATGGTTCTTTATAACGAATTAAGACGGGACCAGGGCCACAAAACTGCGCGAAGTGTGTGTGTGTGTGTGGATGTGTTTATGTTTATATGTGGATGAAAGAGTGAGAGAGGGTGAAAGAGGATTCGAAACGGAAAACAGTTGATGTGTGTCAGAACCTAAACGTAAATGAGATTATTTTGCTCGATCTGTTTGCTGTGGATTAGTTTTGTTCAGTTGCAGAAGATGTGCGTTTTTTCGAATTGGCATTTTGCATTCTTAATACCCCGAGAATTATTTTCGTAGAGCGAGGAAAATCTATCTTTTGTCATTTTCTTGTATGTTTTTGTGACCGACTATTCAATCCTCATTTTACTTCAGAGAAGAGCAGGTTTTGATTTATTTGCTTTTCAGAATATTGGTATCTTAATTTAGAATTCAATTTTTTTCTTGAAACTCTTCAATTATCACACCGCGAATTTAAAGCTGTAATTCGTAAGGGCTATAGAGCATTTCCTCGTATACTTGCATGGTGGATTCGCTCGCTTTTTTTTTTATCGAACTCACTGCGCCACGTGTTTGGAATTTCCCCTGAAAAATTCCATTCCGTTTCTTTTTTCGTTTTATTTCCGGAAGGAATATCATTCTCATTAGTTAAAGTGTCGTTTAAAATGGAGCACGCATGATGGTCTATTTCGATTCTCAGAAACGACGCCGAGTAGCATATAAGGTATTTAGACCCTCGTGCTCTTTCCCTCTCTTTCGCTCGGAATGGGTGGATTATTAAAGCGAATTGAAAGGTTTGACGATTTTCTGCTCTCTCATTGAAAAAGAGAGAGAGAAAGGGGTACTCGCACTCTCTTCTCTCGTTTCTCTTACCCCTTCGTTTTTTATTCTCTTTTTCCTCTCCCTCTTTCCGACTTAACCCCTTCTCCACAGAAATCGATTCTTTTTTGAAAGCGAGCACGGTTCTCGCGTGCAAACGGCCGAGGCGTGTGCAAACATGACAAATCTGCGTTCGATCCGTCTTCAGCTGAAAGCTCTACCCCGCTCCACCCCGTCTCTCCCTCTCTCTCTCTCTCTCTCTCCACGTATCCCCCTCATCCCAGTGACCCCCTCGTCTCGTCCTCTCTCTCTCTCCCTCTCCCTCCCACGCTTCTACTCCCAATGCCATCCAACCCACTAAAACTTCCATGCCGTTTGCGAAGCAAACATTTGATTGTCGTTGGGTTTGCCACTCAGCTTAGAGGGGGCTCTCTCCCTCTCCCCCTCCCCTCCCCCTCTCTCCCTCTCTGTTGACCTTACACCCTTTGCGTCGCTATTCCACCTTCTAACACTGCTACGTATTATAAGGAAAGTACCCTTCGCTCCCTTCCCCCCCCCCCCCCCCCCCCATGCGTTCAGATTTCTCGAAAATTCGATTCTTAGCAGTCGCCGTGAAGTGATTGTTCTCTAGTTAATTGTTTCCTTCGCTTCGATGTTGATCAAGCCTACTTGGTAGCGGGAGGAGAGAGGTTTAAGTGAATGGTTATCGCGGAAATTAAGATGGAATTGGAATTTGAACGCTGAGATTACTCTGTGATTGTGGCAATGTTTTCTGCTTAAATTTTCTCCAGAGCCATCGTTCAGATAGTAGTGTGGATGGGTGCGTAATACTACGTAAATACGGCCATTGCCTTCGGAAGAATAGATACTGACGAACAAAAATGTTTGATAAATACTTGGTTAGCTTATTTATTATGAAGTGCTTTTAAATGCATGCCTATTTGAAATTGAATATTAGATTATTTAAATCATAAGAATGGCATTGCCCAGGAAGAGTTTTATGGTTACTTAAATTTACTGTGATGTTTTTATTAAAATTCATGCTGTTCACCTATTTTTCCCATCCAAAAAGAAATCGTTATCATAATAGGTAGTCTGTTCGTAGACAGTTCCGTCGTTATTCTTAGTTAAACCTGGTTCTCCACGTAATCCTATTTTCCGCAGCCTCCTTCATATATTCATAGCTCTCTTTCCTTTGAAGGTACCTACCTATAATTGACCATTGTAAAATATTTCTCCAATATAATTGCTATGTTGTTTTTTTTACAGCCTATGAGTATCTAATTTTTGCAACTTATTTGTATAGATAAATCAGACTCTTAGCCTTATCTCTTTTATTATTCAATGCAAAATACCGAATCTCAGTTATCTGTATTGAAACATTTTCATACGAAGGTCTACCCGTGAAACTAGAGAAACAGTACTTTAACCTCTCAGTTGTTTTCTCAAAATTAATTTATTCAAGAGGGTCTTGTTATTTTTTTCAATTCCACCTGATTCATTAAGACCTAAACTGATCACAAAATATTTTTCAAGATCCTTCTCGCGAGGAAGCCATCACAATGCCGTCGGGAAAGGAAAAGGAGCATCCGAATAAATTACGTAGGAACAAAGGAGGCAATATTAAAATGGCTGCCGTTTGAGGGGCGGCGGAGCTCTAGGGATATGGAATTGAATTAAAATGGCGGCACTATGACTGGGTGGGCGAGATTTGATTGGATGAGTTCGTGAGCGGAAAATGACGTAGAGGAAGCGTGGTTGGTAGACGAGAGGATTTTGGCTGGAAATCTCTCTTGATGGCCTCGGATCTGGATATGTAGACTGCGCATAAGCCACACAGGATTTTAAGCCCAGACAGAAGATGGGGAAAACTAGGTGGTTATGATCGTGTTAGATATAAGTTAAGATGAGTGAGATAGCTCACGTTAACTTAGAAATTTTTGGCGGGTTACTTCGTAAAAGTGTATGTAAGTTTAATCTAACAGAAGGAACTCTTGTAATTAACTGTGTCTATTTTTTTAAACTTCTCTAATAATTACTAGATCTTTTTCGCTTGCGTGTCTTTTGATGATCGCGTCAGTATGCAATGTATTAATAAAGTACTATAGGTATTTGCAAAAGTTTGAGCAAGGGTTATTACGTGTAAATATGAAAAGGAGAATGTCTTAAATTGTATATTAGTAGGTTTTGATGGAGATGTGATTTGGGAGAAAAAAGGTGAATGTAAAATAGTTGTAGTGAGAGTGTAGACAGCGTAAGGGATGCATCACTACGCGCTCTGCGCACCAATGCAATGCAGCGTTGAGCGCGTCACCCGCTTGATGTGTTCGCAAGATCATAACATTCGCCCCTTTGTGTTTCTGTAATTCTTTTTAATGCTCTTTATAATTTCTCATAGTTTCTGTCACCTTATCTCTCGAGAAAAATCCAAGCGTAACCCATTGTCATATTTCACTTTCACAGAATACTGCTAAATGAAAAAAGACAGAATAGCATTTTTGGAATTTCCGAACTTAATTATTATCTTCATTAGCTATCAAAGAAAATCTCGTTTTCTTGCAACGAAGTCACGAGTTTTGAATTAGGATTTGGATACTAAACGTTTTGAAAGTGAAAGTGAAACAACATGACTTGTTTCTCCTTTAAATGAAACTTTTAAAAGTAACAATCCTGTTTGTATAGACGATAGTCGACCTAGAAAGTACAGAGTGCTGAAAGCATAAGAAAGCTTTTATCCTTTTATTAGAGTAATTTACCTTGCGCCTTATTATGTTTAACAGGCATCCTCCTGTGTTTTTTAAATATCATTTTTAAATATCTTATAATTGAGGCATTGATTTGCATCATTTCACACGGAATATAATGGGAACTATCTTTTTTAATGTCTGTTCTGTTTTCTTAACCTATTTTTTAACATTTTTGTCTATATTTGAGTTTTTTCGAATTTTGAGCGTTTCAAAAAGATATTTTATATTTGTTTATATTTCGCTCTAATGGAAATTTATTGTTTTCTTTGCAAAATCCATATTATCATAAGCGGAATGGTTTTACAAATGAAAGCACATATTATAGGATATTAGATTTATTGAAGGAAAACAATAGCATTTACAAATCAAGTAAAAATTATTTAATAATTCCGGCCGTTTTGAGAACTTGATGGCCATGAGGGTCGCTCCGCTTCCTTGCTCTAGGTCGGAGATGGCCTTCTGAAACGCAAGACATGGTTGTTGGTGGTCGGATGGTTTATCAAACGTCTTTCGTGCTCCAGAAATTAAGATGCACGTCTTAAAGAAATATATTATTTAAGTCGGTCCGGATTAAATAACTGCGCAGGTCGGATGTGGGCCGTGGACCGAAGTTTAGGGATCGCGTATTATAGAAGAGTGAGAAATATTTGCCTTGAGACTCATTTTTAAATTTGCCCATTCAAATTTGGATTGAAGCTTCTAGCTCGTATCTCACCTCATTCCCTTAACGAGGTAAGGATTATTCTTCTGGCGGAAGTATTAAAACTTTAAAATAAAAAGAACTAGAATTACCGGAGGCAAAAACGTCGTAATTCCTCGGAATGCCGCGTTTTCTAAATACGTGCCTCTTTAACGAGAAGAAGAGAGAGAGAGAGAGAGAGAGAGAGAGAGAGAGAGAGAGAGAGAGAGAGAGAGAGAGAGAGAGAGAGAGAGAGAGAGAGAGAGAGAGAGAGAGAGAGAGAGATCGCTGAACTCTTTCCTTTCCTAGACTTGGGTTTAATTTTCCGATAGAATAATCTGCTCCTTTCTCTTCCACCTTTCTTTTTTTTTTTCGAGTGGGAGTGTAAAGATTGGAGAGGTTGTTGGTAGGCGGGGGGAAAGAGGGTAAAGACTCGAAAATATGATTAACAAAAAAAGAGGAGAAAGGGGAAGGAGTGAGTTTGATTCATATCTTTCGGAAAACCGGAAGCGTGGGGTCGATTAAACAAGTCTGTCCCCGGAAAACTGGGAATCTTTTCGGACCATATTTTAATATCGCCACGTCTCCATCAATTTCCTCCCCATGTCGTACTTTCTCTTGTCTCCACTCGCTACTTTTTCCAATCTTTAGTTTCCGCCTCCTTTTATTTCTGTCGTCTTCGGGGATAATTCTTTCTCTTTGGCAGGGAAAAAGACGCGAGTCAACGGACTATTCGTCCGATCTTTGGCGTGATTCATTTTTTTCCTCACCGAAATGAAATTTTTAGGGAAGACATTTAAAAATGATTTATCGCGCGCTTTGTGTCATGAAAGGAATTATTTTCTTAGCGGATACTTGAAAGGGTTGCCCACGCAGATTTTGAAAAAGAAAAACGATTCTTTTGTGAGCGGAAAAAAATCAATTTTTTAAAACCGATATTCATACTTAAAGCTATTGTTACGTCGAGTAATTAATGGATTTGCGAGTTGATGAAAAGAGTGGAATAATTTAAAACGAGCAATAAGCTCAAAAATAGATAGGCAGTTAATGGTGGCGTGCCAACTTAAGAAGCTATAAAAGCATAGTTTGAGTGAAGAATTTACGAAGGCTTTAAAATGAAAATAATTGATGGATGCTATAATATTTGTCTGGCAGGAAAACGGAATTTCATGAATAGGTTGGATGCTTTAAATTATAAAAGCAACATTTACGAAAATTTTTATGGAAAAATTGCATTAATAAGTCCGATAATCTTAAATGGAAACTGAATGTTACTAGCCTAACTATAATTCACGGGTTATTGTATGTTAAATATTTAAGGTAAAGTTTTATAAAACTAGTGACTTAAATGAGAAAATTGTTTTTTTTATTTATTTATCTGTGTCAAAGTTACGATCGAATGGTCGAATCTGTGGCTTTTCCTTTCACATGAAAAACGTCTATATATAAACTTTTAAGAATTTCAACATCCCCATATATTTTCAATTATCAAACCTGCATTAAACTCCATAATTAAACTCGTTTTATTTAGCGGTTTAATTTTATCAAGTTAATTTTCGAAATATATTATTAAATTAGATCTAACAACTTTTTAAAATGCAAAAGAACCTTGGTCGCTAATCACGAGAATTTTATCAACTTGGTAAACGTAATCCACTTAACCCAAATGCGTTCTTAAGTCATCATCGGATCTCATCCTCTTTTGACCTCACCGCACGAAATCCATTCTCGTCCTTCCTCCAGACAATGCCCTTCATCCCTTTCGCCTCCTCTTTCCTTTTTCCACCCGCCACTCCTATTTCTCCCACCCCTTCCAATCTCCACCCTATTTTTCCGAATACGCCTCCACCCACTCAACAATGGCCGGATAACGAGCAGTTCCGGGATGTGTTCCCCGTGAAGGTGATCCCACTCCGATGCACAGCCATCCCCTCTCCCTGGGCCCCTCTCCAAGGGGAAAAAAGCCCATGCAAACCCAGCCACCCGCCTCCTCCCTTGTCCTATCATCCCCGCATTTTTGGCTAACTCACTCCTCTCCCTTCTCAACCGATCGCCTCCCCTTCCTCCTCCTCCTCCGCCTCCCCAAACCGATCGCTTCACCCCAGTTATCTGAACTTTAAAAACCTTTCCTCCCACTAACATCAATCACGCGTCTTCCATTCCCCTTTCCGTTCCGTTATCTCTCTCCTCTTTGTCTACCTTCCTTAGTCCTCAGGGGTTTCCACGCTCTCCCATTCTTCTTTCCCCTCCGATGGCGACGCATATGAAATAAGCGTGTGTATCGGGAGAAAATGTTTGTTTTCTCTTTTCTTTTGTGATCCGTTACGTCAGGATTTCTTTTACGTTTCGCGAATTCTGTATTTTCGTAAAGCATTTTTCTCTATTTTTAATTTCCGTAAAAGGGATTATGGTATTTTCTCTGTTTACAAAAAACGTTTCTTTTTTATTTCATAGAAGCGGTGTAATAAAATTATTTCCGTAAAAGGGATTATGGTATTTTCTCTGTTTACGAAAAACGTTTCTTTTTTATTTCATAGAAGCGGTGTAATAAAATAATTTCCATTCCATAGACTGTCTACCAAAAAAAATTACTTTTTTTACAGATAATTTTATTTGAAGGCTTAAAGCTGCCTTAAATAGAAATGTTTGTTATAGCAACGTGATTGGAGAATAGTTTACTTAATATTTATTTTAGATTTAACTAATAATTCATGGCTGCATTGTCAAATTTAATTGCTAAAAAGTACTTCGACTACTTCGATAACTAAAGCCTCTCCCTAAGTAATGAGCGTTAGTTAATAAATTCCTGATAATATAGAGATATCCACAGTGATAACAATTCCGAGCCCTATTCGCACAGCGGATATATTATACCGGCATCTTTATAACCTTTAAAACCCCGTTAAACTTTTACAAGTTTCCGCTGCGTGCTTGAAATCCTTACGTTCGCAATATAAATTTTTTAAAAACCCTTCGTTTCTTTATTGGTCATAATCCTATAACGCAGAATTAATTATCCCGTCGCGGAAAAAATATCGGAATAAACCCTTTCGCGCAGACAGTTTTACGTCGGCGTCGAATTTTCAACATTAGATTTTCAGCTTTTTGATTCATCTGAGATGATCAGTCTCTCGCGCCATGAATCTTCGTCGCACAATTCCTGCCAGGAATGTTTAATGAGCGTACGTCGATTTCCCCGCGGACGGACGGACAAAATGTCGACGGAAGGGAGATGAAAGAGATAACGGTCTTTATTAGAGCGAGAAAGAGAATATCCAGTTTCCATCTAAGCCGAGCATGTCAAAATGGCGGCCCGCGGGTTGCGTGTGACTCTCTCTGTGCCTAACTGCTCCCCAAATGCTAATTTATTTCTCACCTAAAGCACTAGAGATTATAGATTAACATTTTATTGTCGTGAAAAGGACACAACATTTTGTCATTGTTATTGAGGTACGTTTTTATAAGTTGTTTTTTTAATCGCAAAAGAGTCATCCAACCTTCTAAATAAATTGCATTTGTCCTATTCTTCGTTAATCAACTTTAATGCGACCTTTCTCTAGCATCCATCGTTATAGTGCGGTCCTGAGGCCTCTTCGAGTTTGACTTGTCTGATCTAACTATTTTTTAGTACAGAATAAAAACAAAGGAGATAAAAATAATGATATATTTCATAGTTAGATATTAATTTAATACACGTGGAAAACAGATTAAGTACAATTTATTATTACTTTCTTTTACTAAAAAATCACACCCTGATAGCATCGGCGAAAGAAAATAGATAATATTGCCGCAAGTAAAAACATTTTAAGATTAAAGTGAGCCGTGTTTGCATAGCTATACAAAGTGGATTATCTGAGGAAAGTGAGAAAAAGGGGGAGATAGAGAGAGAGGGAGAAATTGATAGAGAAGAGAAGAATTAAAATTAAGAGACCCTCGCGAAAAGATCATTCGGATAGGGGGATTTTTGTTTCGGCACCTAATTCATCACGATGTCCTCCTGTTCCATTTTTAGCACCGTTCCGACAAAAAAAGGAGAAAGGGATGGAAAGGGTGTGTGTGAGAGAGAGAGAGGAAGAGACAGGGAGAGGGTGGGTCGGAATGAATCAGTGGACCAGTCGATATTAAGAGTGGTGGGATGGGAAGGGTAGATTGGTCGGAGGGAAAATGGGTGCCGAGCAGGGGTTGGGCCGTTTTGATGGCAGGAGGAGAAAGAAGGGGAACGGCGTGTCTGTGTGCGTTTGTGTTTGTGCGCGCGCGCGAGAGATTTTAGAACTTGGTCGGTGTATCAGCCTGCTCTCAATGTCGTCATTCTGTTATTACGTCGCCGTAAAAAAAAACCTCCCCCCTCCCCTCCGATCTTCCTTTGTTTGATGACAGCAATTGTTATCGCGCGCATTGTTGCCCTCAGGAGTATCCCCTCGTAACCGGGAGGATATATTTGGAAGATATAGAGTCAAGAGAGGTTTTGGGCGTGGGCGGAACGGAGAGGTAGAAGATTGGGGGGGGGGGGGGAGGTCGCATCTCGAATCGCGAAAATGGCTTCTTTTTTGTTCCCTAAATATCGACGCTCCGGTTTGTCTTAACTTATCGTTCGCGGCGTTTATTCGGTCGGGACGTTTCTCTATCGAGGGAGATCCTTCGTTTACGTGTACGCAAAAAAATAAAAACGAGTTATTGTACATTCGTATTCATGATTTATTTTTCTCCCTTCTGCTTTTTTTTTTAATTAGTTTCCCGGTCCGGTTCGGAGATATCGAATTCATAACTTGCGCTCTCATTCGAATTTCGCATTTTGATGAATGTTTATCGTAATCTTCATTAGCCCGAATTTCGAAATGTTTTTTTCCTTAGTCTCTCTCTTTCTGCACAACGCCTCGGCGGAAAATATTGCGTTTTTGTTTTTTTTTTTTTTTGGAGATCCGGATGTTGTCCCCTTTTTACTGTCATCAATCCATCTCCTTCCTCAATGCATATAAAGCGACGTTTTATCATTCATTTTAACCGCTTGTTTCCTGTCCCTTTCGAGTGGGTTATGAACAAAAATATCTCTCTCTTTCGTTTTCTCAGACATGATATATTATTCTTTTTAAGGGGAAAATTTTTGTTTTATTCGTCTTTCCTTATGTTAACATTTTCTGCGCATCCTGTCCTTTATTTTATTTCATACGAACGAAGTATATGTCGTTTGTATTTCGTATCTTTATAAGAAGCGATCTCGAGCGATCTTCCACTTTTCCATTCCTACTTTCCTCTCCATCTCCTCGGCTATTACCTTATTAGAAATTCCTCTTATCTTTCTCTCTCTCTCTCTCTCTTTTCCACCTCACTCTCTTTCCCTCCCTCTTTCCGGAATCACTTTACCATCTCGTTCTGCCTCGCGTCCTTAATCCGGCTCCGGAATAACAGAAACAAGCAACGGGACCGATTTAGATTAAGCCTAATTTAATCCGAAACCCCCATCGGTAAACTCTCCTCTTTCCCACCCCTTTGCTTAGGTTTTCCAATATCGTCCCACGGGGGATCCTATTCTCTGAATCGAGTTCTGAGGGGATTTAAGTATAAATTCAAGGACAATTCCCTCCTCGATCCCCGTGGATTGGATTGAAGAACCGTGTTTCTCTTAATCGAAACCCAGAAGTTAATCCTCGGTTTCGGTCCATGACCGGTACTCCGTTGGTTATGCGCATACACGAGGAGTTTAAATTTTTTTACGGGTGAAAGGGAGTTTTATGGCTCAGTTATACTAAATTGGATATCGTTTTTCTTTATTATCGCTGCAGTGCTAGCTTATGATCGAAGGACAGATGGTTAGATGATCCGCATTATAGAAAGTGTAAATATTATTTAATTATGTATTATCTGGTTCTTATTATTTCTAACACGTTACAGGTTAGTCACATCACCAAGTAGTTTATCGTTTATATATTGTTTATAATATTGTATTACTTACACTATTCACTGTATTAACAATAGTCAAATAGGGAAAAATAATGCCAAACAAGAGAACATGCAAAGTGCTGAATTTTAAAGATCAATTTTTGGAGCAATATAATATCGTCATTGTTGCTTATAACTTTTAGCGATAGAATTTCTTTAAAACAGGCAAACAATCAATGGAGAAACTTGTTACAAAGCCATATATATGGCTTTCCCTTCGCCATTCCCTCTTCGCCTCTACTTGTTCGGGAGCTCATTATTTTCACCTCCTGTCTCTCTAGCTACCTGCGCCTTCTTTTATTCTTACTCGCGATTAGATCCTCAAAAAGTGTATCAGACCCTTCTCGTATCCCTTTCTATAGGAAAAATTCAGTTCCATCTCACGGTAGGAAGGTGAAACATTGTAAAATTTTTCTCTTTAGCCCCTCTTTTGCGTCGCATCTGAAGATGTACGCTACTATTTATCCTGTAGTCTTCTTTCGTCTTTGCGAAAATCGCCAAATTTATTCGTAGAATAAGAATATCCTTTTTATTTTCGTATTTTTCGATATATTTAATGGTCCGTCTGGTCACTACTTTCATTTCGGCAGTTTTCTAAATGTAGTTTAAGAATTAAATATCGATCCAGGATTGTCTCTGTTAAGATTGATAATCTAGATCAGGAGTGCTCAGATTTTACAAGCTTGGGAGCTACTTATCATTTCCCTCATAAGTTCCATTCACTGTTAAAAATTACTTTGAGCGGGGAGAAGGGGTAGCGGGTGATCGACCGTCCATTTTTCACAAAAAATCTTTCGAGCAGGGCAGAAAAGTGGAAAAATTTCAGAGATCTGTCTAAAACGAGTTGGTGATCGACGTCTTGAGCACCTCTGATCTAGATAATTCTTGTAGCCCAAAAGGGTTTAGTAGTGTTAACCCGTCGACCGCATATATATAAACGTGATTGCTATTACTATGACGCAGTTACACCTAAGGTTAAATTAATGCTTTCTATTAATTCTTTCATCTATAGAATAGTTCATGTTCCACGTTTGCATCTCAATTTGAACTAATTCAAAAATATAATTTTATGAACCCTTGCACTGGTTTCCATGTTTTTCTAATAACGATAGTAATGAAAAATTGGGATCGGAAAATCTACTTAAAAATGAAAATTTTTGGAATTTTTCCCTCGATTGAACCCTATCATCACCCCAAATTTCAGATCTTTAGAAATATTTTATATTTTACGTCTTCCTATATTCTTTATCCTCGTGATGATCATCACGAGGATTCTTAATAAAAGGCTAAAGAAAAAGGCCGAAGAAATGCTAGGGGAACATCAGGTTGGCTTTAGAGAAGGACGAGGAACCATAGATGATAACGGTATAGTGAGAATCATATTCGAAAGGGCAATGGAGTATAGCCAAGATTGCTGCATATGTTTCATCGACTGGCAGAAGGCCTTTGATAGAGTAAATTGGGTACTGCTGATGAAGATATTAAAGAATATAGTTGTAGACTGGAAAGACAGGAGACTGCTCAGGAACCTATACGATATGTGACACAATTTGTAATGGTCAGGTTGGAGAATGCGGACACCAGCGGAGTAAATATCGGTAGGGGAGTGAGACAGGGCTGTTGTCTATCGCCGATCCTATTCAAAATATATGGAGAGACGCTAATGCAGGAAGCGTTAGAAGGTACGGGAGATTTCAAAATTGGAGGAAGGATTATAAGAACAGTGAAATACGCGGATGATCAATTACTTCTAGCAATAAAGGAAAAGGAGCTCCAGAAAATGAGAAATAAACTAGTGATAACAGGTAGAAAATACGGTATGGAAATTAATACAGAAAAATCCAAGGTGTATGCAAATATCGAGTAAATAAGAAGAAAATGTGTACATAAAGTATTGGGGAAAAGCCATTAGAACAACTTTCACATTATAAATACCTTGGAAGCATCATAACGAGAGAAGCAAAATGTACCGATGAAATCACGACTAGAATAACAAAAGCAAAATCCGCTTTCAGAAGAAAGAAACTCCTACTAACGGGGAATATAAAGGAGGGTATCCGCAAGAAGTTTATAAAATGGTATGTATGGAGTATATCTTTGTATGGGGCAGAAACATGGACGCTAAAGAAAAATTATATTAAATACTTACATGGATAAAATGGACAGATAGAGTGAAAAACGAGAAAGTACTACGAAGAATAGGAAGAAGCAAACGATTATACCGACTTCAAAAAGAGGAAGGCGAACTGAATTGGACATTACCTGAGGAGAGAGAGTTTGTTTAATGAAGTGCTAGAAGGAAAACTGGACGGAAAAATTGACAGAGGTGGGAAAATGTTTCAGCTGATAGACGACTTGAAAGGGAAAGAGAACTAACCTATTATGATGATATTCTTTATGTTTAAGAAGTAGCTATTTATAAAAACTTAATATGAAAATAAGTTAGATTCGATTTCCAAATAGTATTTAATTTAGAATGGCTACTATCGGTATAAAGCTTCGCAATGATTACATAACCAACCGTATTGATCTTATGGATTTATTTTTTTATTGTTTTTGCATGGTTAAATATAGGGACGTCGTATTGATTTCAAATTATTTAGTTTGCCTTCGTCAGCGGGTAGGCATAAAAGCCCCCTGTCGATCGGAGATTCCTGACTGTGCAGAGGTGTGGTGATTTTTATTCTAAATTATTTTTACGGCCGTTCTCGCGGAATTGGGTCGTCAGCAATATGGCCCCGTACCCCATCGTAGATGAAAGAACGTCATTAATTCGCACAACTCGTTCGATCGATGCCCAAGAAGCGTGGGCGGAGGAAAATTCGCGTCGAAATCAATCTACATCTGCGAAACACGTCGCGCCGCTTGTATCCCTATCGGAAGGACAGATCGCTGTAACCTCGTGTCTTGGCTAAATTCACCCATGGTTACGGGGCAGTGACATGTAGGAAAACCAGGATAGTCGGAATACAAGGGGAACGATTCAAGCGTGAAGCGGACACCGCATTCATAAGTCCTGAAAGATACACTGTCTAATTGTGTTACTCGATACATGTTTCAATATCGACATCTCTCGCGATTTATCTGTTTTGGAAATGTTTTGGAGTTACCATCTGTTTTAGATGTTGTGATTAGTTTTATTAAATTAATTTAAGATTTCATGTAAAGAGAAATTAAATATAGAACACCGCTATTATTTTAATTTATTAAAGAAGTGTTGATATATACGTGTTAAGCTTATAAATTATATTTATAGTTAAAATATTCATAATTTAACAAAAAATACATGTATACGCCGAAATATTTCTTGAGTTGCTACTTCACTTTGGTTTTTAAAGTATTATCGATATCCATACGTGATATATAACGTAGTGAGCATCATTATATAAGTTTATTTTTACACTACCTATTGAAAATGGCAAATATGGTTGGCATAATTAACATTCACTAATTTATCGGCTGATGCATTGTTGTATAATAATATTTGATTTTTATCACTCTGTAGTTCATTTCGTCTCATTTTCCGTTTGTTTTGCTTTTCGATCGAAGTAATTATTTATCAGTCTTTAAAGCTATTTTCTCGCCAATTAAATATACGAGTTCTCCTTCATGAGTTTTTAGGCACGTTTCGCTTCCAGCGTGAGCGCATATTATCGTCGGTATGTCCGTCCGTCCGTCTGTCCGTCCGTCCGTCCGCATGTTCGTTCTCGGCTTATACCTAACGGATTTTAATGAAATTTTATATTAAAGACACAATTAAATATAATAAGAAAATCGCAAACATGAATCACGTACGCCAATCAGGGGTACCACTTTAGTGGTGATAACAAATGAAATTTTCGTCATATCTCGTAAGTATTGCTCATATCAAAATATTTTTCAAATAAAACTTGTAGAACTGGTAAAGAAGAGTATTTCCTTTTCAATGCATTTTTATGAGAAAATCAAACAAAAATGTCTTAATTCGAGTTGAACTTTGAAAATTTCTTGCATTGTTACTTCTTCATTGTTGCTAACATAATCAATCTCACAAACAAACGTTTAATTTCCTTACGTGTGCAAGTGATATTATTAAATAGGAAGAAATTGGGTTATTTATGACGAAGAAAAGAACTCTAAAACGCTATTTCCCTTACGTACGTATATAATTTCTTTCTAATACTCCATTGCACGAAACGCGCCCATTTTTGATACGTTGTACACTTTCCTAACTTGTTTTTTATCTCCATTAGGCACTAATCTCATTACCTCGACGCCGTTAAACACTTAAAATGAAACTCGACACCGTCTAATTCCGAATCAATCGATGGATTTGGACGAACGAAAGAAAAAATTTTTTCAAGTAAAGGAGTAGGGTGAGAGATAGGAAGAGAGAAAAGGCATATTTTTTCCCCCCGAAGTCTCTCTCTCTCTCTCTAAAGAATGAGTCAGGCTGGTTCGGGAAGGCGGTCATTATCGGTAGAAAGTTTTAAGGATAAGGGTGTTTCTCGGAGGAGGTGAAGACTCGGGAAGATGATGTCGGGGAGGAGAAAGGGGTTTTCGCCGGAGTATAAAAGGAGGGATAAAGAGGGAGGAAGACGGTCTTGAGGGTTTTTTTTAAAGATACGGCAGAGAGAGAGGGGAAAAAGAAGGTTCGTCGAGGATTTTTAGCGGTCTGAATGAAGGAGGAGTGAGGGGTAAGAGGGATTGAAGGAGAAGGGAGCAGCCGAACATCTATTCAAACCCTTTCTTCTTTTTATTTTTTGGTCCGATAACAGAGACGCGTTCGACCACGCGAGACATCGATTGTTGGGGCGTGTTCTCGGATGACGGCAGAGGGTCCAAATTCCCATCCCCACACACACACACACACACGCTCACGCTCACACTCGCAGGGCTCGCTATACCTCTCTCACACTGCCATCCTCCCTGCAGGACTAGACATCGTTCCTTCACAAAAACTCAATCGCTTTCCCACTCTCTCTCTCTCTCGTTTCTCCTTCCCTTCCTCTCTCTCTCTCTCTCTTTCCGATTGCCGTTCCATCGTCGGCGATCGTTTTTTGTTTTTTTCCCCTTCGCTTCTTTTTTTGTTCTCCTTTTATATTTTTTATTCTTGCGGAATCGGGGTTAAAGGGTCGATGGTGAGTGCCGTAGCCTTCAACCGTTCGACCGTGGAGTTTGTTTTTTTTTATTTTATTTTTAATGTTTCGACGGTTATTGCGAGTTCTGGGTCTAATTTATTTGGCGCGACGCCGACGCTGCGAGAGAGAGAGAGCGAGAAATGTTGGAAGAAAGGAAAAGGCGTGCGCTTTTACCTGCCGTTTCTTTCTTATTTCATAATCGCTGTCTTGAGGTGCACGCTGAAAACAGTTTTCGACGTAGGGGTATATAATTTTAAAGTAAGGAGCAAATGTCTGCACGCTTACATTTTCCGAGCTGTTTGTTCATGTTACTATATTCTTGTTATGGAGTTTATATATAGGTGTACACCTGGCCTGGCCTGGCCGTTTTCATTGGCAATGTTAGGGCTTCAACTTTAACTCGTATCTCTAGAAAATCTTACTTTACAGGGTTACTTAGGATGCATATGTTACAGGGAAATGCCTGTTGTTGGGTAGTTTAAATGGTAGAGACCGCTGAGGAAAAATAATATAAGCAGTGTGGCATAACCCGAGAAAAAATACGAGTGTGCACTGAAAGCCTTAAAATAAGCGTTTTGGTATTATGTTTAGTGGTATACGTCAAGAGTCGGCCACCTATGGCCGCGTGCCAAAAGGTGGCACGCGAAGAGATTTTAAGTGGCACGACATTTTAGAGAATATTTACGAAAATTATGCATTTATAAAAGATTTTCGCTTTTATTTTAATTTTATTTTGTATTCTAATGATATTGCATTATATTCCAAATTCCTTGTAACATAAGAACCGCTTTTCGTAAGCGTCACGGACGGAAGGAATTTAAGGGTGACACGCGCGGAGGATCACGGATTACAAATATTGTTCAAGAATGGAACCCAACAGAAAAACGTTGCCGACCTCTGGTATACGTCGTAGAGTCAACCAAGTGTGAGCTTGTATAAAGGCAGGAATGTGTTGTATACGACATCGTTAGGATCCCCAAACGTTCGTGGGAGCTTTTCCACTGTCATTCGAGCATCTTCAGTGATGGCCGCCTCCACGGCCACCACATTTTGGTCGTCCGTCGAGCTTCTGGGGCGTCCCTCACGTGGGTCGTCCTGGACACCAAAATGTCCCGTTGAAAAACGCCGAAACCACTTGTGGACGTTCTCACGTGGACCACCGACACTCAATTTTCTCTTTCTCAACTCCATCGCGTCCTGGCTGAGCAACATTTTTTAAAAAGTTATCTATGGATAATGCAGGAAGTAGGGAAAAAATTTTCGTCCATCACGGGCAACTGCCACTCGAAAATTAATCATACTTATGATATACCCCTCGTATATTGCTTGTATAACGTCAGGGGTTTTTGGTGTAAGCTTGGCGGTGTAATTTGTACGGGAACCCGAGTGTTAGTTGGGTGGTATAAGTCTCAGGGGCACACATGTGTACTCTTCCCCTCTCTCACGTCGTCGCCTGCCATCGCATACAGAAAGATCTGTATGTTGAGTGGTATAACACTAGGGGCATTTTGTGTAAGTTGGGTGGTATACGTTTCAGGGGTATCAGTTGTAAGATGGTGGTATAACACCAGGTGTGTGATGCAAGCTTGGTGGTATACCTTGTAGGGGCACCCGTGTGTAAGTTGATGTTATAAAATCAGGGGTCTGTATACGCTGTATATTTTTCTCAAGCTGATAAGATGGTTACTCTCTTATCAATTCATCGAAATAACTGACTTTGGATTAAGAGCGTGACGTGAACGGCCGACGATTGCGGGGTTCATCATAGATTGATAATAATATGCCACTATATTGATAACATATATGCCACTTAAAAACTACTGAGAGACTAGAAATTCCCGTTGAATGCAGTATTTATAATTTCAAATGATTCTATTTTGCCAAACACGCGAAAAACATTATTGCATATCGTATTTATATTCGCGAGTACGTACACGTAAACATCGTTTTACTGTATGAGCGTTGTATAGAAACGCAAGTAATATGTCAGACACCTACTGAGCTGATAATGCATGAGACATGCAGTGACACGTAACGACTTGCGGTAAACCACTATCTGGTCTGATTCTGGAGATAAAAATTCAGTCCTGTTAGTTTCTGATCACCTTTATTAGATATTGAAGGAATCGCAGTGGACATACCGAAAGGAGAGTCACTAGCGCGTTGGAGAGACACATTAAGACAGGGGTCGGCAACGCGGCGATCGCGGGCGCCATGGCGCCCGCAAAGCATTTACCAGTCGCCCGCCGTCCGAAAAGAGAACAAAATAAACAGACACGGAAAACTCCCAGAAAATCAATAAGTTGTATTACAAGACGGAAAATAGAACTTGGAACGAGCAACTTAACATATAACTTGAGGACATACAATTACAATGCTGACTGGGAAGAAGAATTCTGTTTTACTTATTTTAAAGGAAAGTGTGTTTGTTTATTGCGCAATGTTAGTGTCGCGCTTCCAAAGAAAAGTAATGTTGAAAGACACTTCATTACGGTCCACGGTAATTTTAAAACTAGTTTTCCGGTAAACTCTGAGATCAGGAAAAAGAAAATTTCTGACATAAAATCTGTTTTAACTAAACAGCAAAGCATTTTTACTATAGCAGTTCAGCAATCAAAATGAGCGACGATTGCATCATTTAAAATTTCGCTTTTGTTGGCCAAGAAGAAAAAACCTTTCGAAGATGGCTTGATTGCAAAAGAAGCCATGTTAACAGCTGCTGACTCACTTTTCAAAGATTTTAAAAATAAAAATGAAATCACTTCAGCGATAAACGCGATTCATTTATCAGTAAGTACAGTTACAAGAAGAATCTAAGTTCTTGCTACTACTTTGAAATCGGAATTGGCAAGTGACTTACAGAAATGTATTTTCTTCTCGTTACAACTGGATGAGTCGACAGACATATTAGACGTTTCTGAATTAGCTATGATTGTGAAGATGGTGTTTAATGATTTTTCTTCCTCTAAAAGGACGAACAAGAGGTGAAGATATTTTTTCAACCTTTAAATAATATGTCGACGGAAGTAATATACCGTTACAGAAGTTGACCTGCAATGACAGGTGGTAAAAATGGATTAATTGCTCTATGTAAAGAGGACCCTGTGTTTCCAAAATTTATTTCTTATCACTGTATTATATATCAGGAAATATTATGCACTTTCTTCATTTTCAACATGTTATGAAAACTGTAACAAAAATTATAAATTCTATAAGAGCCGTACCAATGCAACCCTGATTTTTTAAACTGCTTTTACAAGATGAAGATGCCGAATTCAGTGATCTTCTTTTACATACCCAAGTGAGATGGCTCAGCAGGGGAAAAATACTAATGAGGTTTCTAAATCTCATAAATGAGGCAGAGGAATTTCTCACGCCAAGGAATGAATATCATAAACATTTGGATGACAACGCTTGGTTGATGGATTTCGGATTTCATGCTGATATAACTGTAAAATTGAACGAACTGAATTTGGAGATACAGGGAGAAAATCATAATATTGCGAAAATGATAAGTGCAGTAAATGCATTCAAATGCAAATTGACACTGTGGAAGTCTCACAATCAGATAGCGAGAAATTCATTGTCACATTTTTCCTAATTTAAAAAATATTATTGAAAGTCTGTCTGTTAAAAATTTTACCACTGCATCATTCTCCCAACACATTGAAACACTTTTGGAAGAGTTTAATTCTAGGTTCTGTCAGTTTACTGAATTGGGACCCATTGTGACATTATTTGTTAATCCGTTTAATTTTACGGATAATGATGTGTTTGATACCATTGCAAAGTACTTTAATATCATTGACACCGAGGACTTAGAAATGGAAATAATAAATATACAGAATGATATTATTTTAAAGTAACATCAGAATGATGAGAACTTTTGGAGTTTAGTTGATGAACATCACTATCCTCTTTTGAGAAAATGTGCCCTAATAATATATTATAACTGTGCTTCAACATACTCTTGCGAGTCCACTTTTTCAAGCATGAAATATTTGAAATCCAAGTACCGATTCAGGCTCACCGATTACAATTTAGACGACTGACTAAGAACGGGAAACTCGAGTTATGTGCCAGATTACAAGTTGACTGAAGATATGCTGTGCCAAATTTCACATTGATTTATTTTTCTTATTTGATGTAATAAATTATTTAATAGTTTTTCCTATATACACATACTCATTGTTTTAATAAATATTGGTACATATCTACTCTTCTTGCTCTATGCGCCCTTCACGTCCACAATAGTTTAAGTTGCGCCCTCATAGCTTAAGAGGTTGCCGACCGCTGCATTAAAAAATAGTGGTTGTTGTTGCTGAAGTAGAGTACCACGAAAGGTCTTATAATACTTTTCTCCAGGTGTTTCTTCGACATCCTAGTGGCTTTCTAATCGGTGTCTGCTGAGTTTACTTCAACATGTAGTTGACACCCATATCAGTTTAATTTTTCACTTCCTTTAACATTCATATATAAATTAATATAGTATATAATCAGAAATGTGAAAAAACCGATAAGTCCCAAGGGTGCAAGTGTTTTGGATTTTGTACTGTATTTATATTAATAAAATATTTCTGCGTGTACGATACATATTACCAATATAGCGTAATGTAAACGAAAACTGTTAAAATGTAGATTTAACATTTTTATGTTTTTATAGATTTTCTGTTTTTCAGAAAGTAAATGTTCAGTGCTCTTCGTACTTCGCCAAGAAAAATTATATGCCATGCGGTACAATGTAACGAATACTGTAGGTTTTTTCTGTTTCCTTTTAGTAGCATCGCAGTACCAGATTAGACAATGATGATGGCATGGCACTGTTTAGGAGTTTGGTTATCTCCTCCATGACTTTAAACATAGGTTTCCTTTTGTGAGGCATTGATAGCACGAGCTCAGTTCTATTTGCATTTACAGGTTTGCATTGTACTATGTATTTATATTCCCCCATTGGAAGCACTCAGAAACAACGTTTACCGTCTCTACCGAAAAAATAATATACGGAGCACTTCAGTTTCACCTTATTTATTGCCAGTGTAAATCAAAATGTCCTCTTTCTGCCCCTCCCCTCTTTTTCCTTTCTCCTCCCTAACATTGTGTGCATTCTCTGTATCGGCATCCATACTATTCATCAGTGCTTTAATTGGTCGGGAGGGGTATCCCTTTATATATCGAACTCGGGCTATCGAATTTGCAGACCGTTGCTTCCGCGGGAATTTCGTACATCTAGCAATGGTGATTTGTTTATTTTCATTTGCGGATTTAAACTCTGGCAGGATTTTTTCACGGTCCATTATTCTTCGGCAATTATTATTGCCATTCTGGCAGTCAACCTACTAATGGCTTTGGGTGAGGAGTGGTGGGAGTAGGAGGAGAAAAACAAGAAAAGCGGAAAGCATTTATGGAATGAGCAACATAAAGGGAAACAATAAAACTCGCAGGAGTATCGATTTTTCCTCCCTCTACGCCACCGCCTCTCTGTCTCTCTCAAACTATGGAAATAAGGGCATTTTTGGGTCATGCACTTCAGGGCTCGTACTTATAATGACATAGCAAAAGTGTTTTCCTTTTTGCCTCGCTTTTTTTGCGGACGGGAAATGATAATAACAAAAAAAGAAGAGTCTGGAATGTATCGGCGTTTTGTTATCGTAATTCAGGCTCCAATTGGCAGCGCGATTCTTCTTTTCGCGTGCGAGAAAATACGTTTGCTTGTATGCATTCATTTTTATTTATTTCTCTCGCGTCGGCGATATTTTTATTTGTTATTTTCCGGCTACGTGGAGGTTGTTTTTTTTAGTTTGGTTTAAACATTTTTTTCTCTCCCTGCCGATGTAAATAAACTACTTATATTTCATTCACCGTTTTCATTTGCATTCCTGCGGATGCGTTTTCCCGCAAATGAAAACACGTCGGGAGCGCCGGTAATTGAATTTTGTTTTAGGGTGTTCAATAAGGAAAATAACGCATAAGTGTAATATGGGGATAATAAATATAATATGGAGGGTAAAAAAATTCGGTCCTCTTTTGTACTCTTCCCCGGTCAATATTTGTTTTATTTTTCCCAATTAAAGAGCCAGTGTTTAACGGACGTTTTTATGGATTGGTCCCGTTTTTTAGATTGTTTGCTCGAATCGTTCGTAATTTTGTACTGATTTTTGACAATTACATGGGATGTCGAGTCTTGAAAATTATACACGGAGGAAATTCCATTATTTTGGTAATTTAATATTGCGTATTGCTATTTTATTGCACGAATTTTAGCGTCGACTAAACTAAAGAAGCTTATAAATCAGCCCATTTCATAATTTCCTTTTCTTTTCGTTTGGATTGAAAGAAAATATCATTTAGTATGTTACAAATATGCTAATGTAACTAAATGTAATTTATTTTATGCATCTATAATTATGATATATTAATTCTGCTGAATCGTTAGGAGTTATTTGGTGAATAATTATTAGCAAACGTCTGAGTTTTTACGCTTACTTTCATTCTACGCTTTTGGCATCTTGTCATTTATTTGATTTTAAATAAATATTTTTTTCAAATGTCAATGTAACTCCGGTATTTGTTTTCACAGTTTGTTTACTAAATTAGTTGAATGAGCAAAATCCTTAACTTGAATTAATGGCTTGCTTGTCTACCTAACTTTTAGAATAGGAAGAGCTAACTCAACTCAGGAAATATGAAATTCTCACATTATATTTGGTATTTATCCAACGGATATAAGTTAACTAGCATTTTCGAAATCATTCGAGCCTTAACTGCCTCCTGTGAGTTAAAAATTGCACCCGGTGTCTTTTTTACAAAATTAATATTCGTATTAGACAGAAAAGCAAAAATTAAATGTTGTAGTCAACTACTACAAATTGCGTTTCAACTTTATTTCCGGCTGTATACTAAATCGGTTGTCATATTTTATATTCATAATGTATGTCATTGGAGATGTCCATCAAATATAGGTAATACATGTTTGCATATAAGCATACGTGCTTATTTAGGTACATACCCTAGGATTACAAACCACATTTGAAGTTAATATTCATTTTTTAATAAAGCGTTCTTACCTTAACGTTAGGCGTTATTTCCAATCTTTTATTTATTCAGTGACCGTCAATCGTTTGCAATTTTGGATATATAGTAAATTATTTGAAAAAGATAAATTTTTAACTTCGTTTACATTCAGAGAGCTCACGTTTAATCATTTAAAAAAATAGATTATCCGATGAAGTGGGTTATGTAATTTTCATTTCAGTAATTCCACGATTCCAGTTATTTATGCATTCGTGAATCGGATTAGATAGGATAAACGTTCAAAGCAGATCTGAATTAAGTTTAATATCGATATTTTTCGGAAGTCATCGCAGTATATAGCGCGATATCTCATCTGTTGTCCATAAGGTCCAGCTAAGAGCGATAAATCTTTTTGATTAAAATCAAGAGTTGCACATCTCCCTTCATTTATGATGAATATCGCTGCATTCCTCTCCCAGTTATTGTGGCCGTATCTACGTGTTTGACCTTATTTCAAAGTGCGATTATTGTTCGCCCTAGGTTTCATAAATGATAACTCTTAAAAAGTGAGTTTATTTTTCGACTCACGAGTTAATAATAAAAAGTAGCTTCTTTGTAAGGCAAAAGTTAAAAAATATAGCCGTTTCATGTAGTTTTCGTTTTACTACTCAACGTGTGTTAATTAGGTAAGGTATATGCAAACGTTCATATTGGTACAGCTTTTGAATTTTCATGTATAACTTAATTAATGTTTTATCATTTTTTCCAGAACATTATATCAGCCAACGTTTGGACATTAATCGATATAAAACCACGACGAAGCGTTTAAAAAAAAACATTCGGTCATATTGTTCAATATGATACAGTAATGAAAAATCTTAGGAAATTTAATTATAGTTGTACTTTTTCTCTCTCTGTGTTTTAAGATTCGAAGGATACTCATTAGAATGTATAATGAATGAAAGCCCCACTCTGATCTAGATCAATATTTTATTTAGCTTTCAAGTGTGATTCGACAATGCTACTATAAGGGATATGATTTAGATTCAACCCAAAATGCTTAAATTTAATTGCCTAGTATTTTCAGTAAAAATCTACCGATTAATTTAAAAGTAGTTTATTTGTTAAATTAAAAAGTTACATTACATCGCATACCTCTAATGATGTATCATATTCATTTTTTAACTTAACTGAGTTTTATGACTCTTCATGCGTCAAACTCATTGGTATTATTAACTTGATTATTTATCAAGAGCTCTGCCTTGGCTTTTATGCTAGTTTATTTATAACGTCTAGTTTCTTAATAAAAATATTTTTCGTTTTTTAACGAGTAAATAAACGTCACCTTGCCTTACCAAGAAAAAAATAAATATTCTAATAAGCACCCGTCTACGCGTATTCCATAGTCCTCTTATTGACATTCCGAAGAAATCGTCCTCGACTGATCACAAGGGAGTTTCCTATGGTGGCGAGGTTTATTTCTTAAGGCACAATCCATCTCGCTTTCCGAGACTGGGATAAAGCGTCCTCTGTGTACGGCGAGTGTCGGAACGAGTCTAGAGGAAACGGTAACTGCAGAAGAAATGTCGCTCTTTAACTTGCGTCGTAGGATATATGTTGGGGTGTAGTTGGAACTCTATTGTGTGTGTGTGTGTGTGTGTGTGACAAAGATCTCTATTCCCTCCTTAGGCATTGTGCTACTCCAAAAGGAAATTTAGGATCTGTGATATGGCGGAATATGGGAAAATACGGGAGAAAATCATTTTGTTTGTATTAGGCTGTCGTTTATATGAGGAATTGCGAGAGATAAACGAGTTAAATATACGCATTTTTCCAAAAGGAATAATTTCGTTTGTGTTTTTTCCTCGGGGGAAATAATTGCATAGCTTTTTTTCCATAAATAAAATTTTCTTTTGCTATGCGCGTTGTCTTTGTTTCAGTTGGTTTTATGAGTGTCAAAATCAGTTAATTTTGAACTATGATCAATCTGAGTAAGCCATTATGAATGAAGTGACGTTGATTGAAACGTTTAGGATTAGTGACTGATTATATTTTAAATAACGTTAATTGCCGTATATATTAATCAACGTACAGAAAAACTGGCCAAAATTAAGAACCAGCAATGGATTTTTCGGTAGAATTAGACAAAAAGTTCTTTAGCATAACTTTGAAATTGACAAAAAGAAAAGATGGATTAAATAACTTGAGAATTTTCCAGTAGTTTGGGTATATTACCTTTGGAAATGGAAACACAGGTGTTCTATATTAAGGAAAATTTTCATTTTAGTTTTTATAAGTGATAGGTTGATTATATATGCTATGGTATATCCCAATGGAAATAACTGATGATATTTCCTTTCATAAAGCTGAAATCAGTTTATTTTGTAGCCTGGCATTTTGCAGTCGTAAAACATTTTCGTGGTAGATTAATGCTGGTTAACTTTCACAATATACGCATTTTGAGCCGATGTGAGCACTCGTTTATTCCACGTTATTCTCGACAGAAGAATTTGCGGATTTGGATATATCAAATTTCTACCCTATTTATGCGCTAACGATACATTTTTGCGCGCTTTTGGAATTTTGTTTCCCATTTTCACAGTAAATATCTGTTATAGAACCATTTAAAACGTCAGACGATGTACTTTTTGAAAAGTCAGTATTTCCATCCTAAAACTTTCGGCCGAAATCATCGCATCGAAAGCCAGGAAAGGTTTCCAACCAAGTACAAAGTCGTGCGTTTGACCCATTTTAAGAAATCTGCGCATCGTCCCATCAAGAGGATGCAAACGATGCCTTTATCCCTTTTAATTATCTTCGTTTACCCACCCTCGAGTTTAGCTGAGCAAAACACTTCTCATTTCCTCCCCTCCTCCTTCACAACCCCCAGCTCCCTGAAAAAAAATCAACACTCCATTCCGCGGAAACGGTAGAAGGTAGATAAATGCTCACGTAAGAGTTTGAAACGGGCGATAAGCATTCTTTCGACTCGATGGCGGCTTAAGTCGCGGATCTCACGGAGTAAACTTCTCAGACTCGCAGCTTTTAGCCAACTTACTCCTACTACCTGAAGTACGAGGATCGCCTGGTTTGCCATCCACGGTAGAGAGAGAGATAGGCAGGCAAGGAGAGAGAGAGTACCGGCTAATGTATGTTCTGATCGGCGAAGCGTTTAATTGGTATTCTGAAGAAGGAGAATGAACGACGTAGGGCGGAGAGGTAGAGAGAGGCAAAATGCAAAAGTATAGTCTCGACAAAGACGTTTAAAGAAGAGCTAAGCGATGAACGTAAAGGAAAAAGGAAGTTATAAAAAAACGGTGACAGGATGCGAACCGTGGGAAAGGGAAAAATTACTTTAGAATTAGAAAGGCGAGGCTGGAGGATGAGACACGTGGAGTGGAGTGTAATTTTAGGCGAGGGAGGATGAAAGAGAGAGAGAGGTGGCGCGGAATTCATGCAAATGCACGAATTTTCAGCAACGCAATTGCACCGGCGGAAAATTAGACTGGGAGGAGCGGGGTTGGTGCTTCCTTTGTTTTTTTTTCCTCTCTCGTCGTCCCTCTCCATTCCCTGCTAATTTTGGACGGGAGGGAGGATTTAACGGCGTTGGTTTCCGCTCATCCGTTAAATCTCTCGGGTTGGATTGATAAATTTATCCTTATGTCACTCGAAGGCTCTCATTTATATAATATATTTTGAGCTGCTGTTTTCCTGCGTGTGAAATTAATTTATTTTGTAATAATCTTGAGATTATCAGCGAAAACTTCTTTTATATGTTTCATACTCGGAAGTTAGGTATTTGGGGCGTAAAATGGGAAGAAAGTTTGGGAATTTTATTCGTTCTTTTCTGTGTCTTTAAAATACTTAATTGCAAGAAATTATCGATTTTGAGAGATTTTGTCTAGCTTTTAAATCGAATATCATATACTATTTTTACCAATATTATTAATCTTCGCACATCGTCACATATCGATACAACAATGAATCTTTAACGTATTTATTATTTGTATCTACTCCCTTTGTGCCTGAAATATCATATTTGGTACTTGACGTACCAAATATTCCTATCTGCAGAGATCAATTTTTTTTAATGGAGGCTCTCATTGCAGGGTACTTCCAGTAAACTTTTTTAAGTTTTGTTAATAGAAGAAGTCCCATCTGTGAGCACTTAGAACAAGTAATTATAAATTTTAAAAAGATCGGCGGAACACGTCAGCCATTTTTATCACAGATTGAAAAGTAATATGATTAATATATATAACAAATTATAATTTGTAATTATCACGCCCTAAATATATCCATAAAAATAATTTTCAACTTATATTAGCTATATCAGCTACCTATTTAGTGTATGGAAAATAATTAATATTTTTTTGCCCTTATTTTGTCCATAATAGCAAACCTGATAAGAATCTGTCTTGGTTAAACTGATTATTGCGTAATAGATTATTTATTATTATAGATATAATATTTTAATCCAATTTGGGCTTTTGATATTGCAAATATTTTTTAGCTTTTTGGATATAATTCAGGAACAAATGGGTTATTGCTTTTCGATAATAAGTCAATAAAGCGAAGGATAATTCAGAAGGTGTTTACGCAAGTCAGACCTTGTTGACGCCTTTCGAAAATGGAGGAAGATAATCGACAAGAATATAACCGTGTTTGCTAATGCGATCGCACCGAGTGAAAATGAGAGGTGAAAACCGTCCTGGTAAAAGCTGCCGTGAATAGGATACACTCTTTCTATCTCCAAAGTTCCATCTGAAACTTTGTGTCAAGTGGCCAACTTCAATCTCCTTCCGTCAAGTGTTGAGGGAACCAATGGACGAGATAAAAGAACGAAGGATTTGAGGGGTAAAGGGTGGCGTAGTTCAGAAAGTGAAGTGTTTTCCGACTGCAGCGATGCAAAAGAGCAATTTTGCGAAAACATTATTTGCGTGTGCTTGAATTTTTTCATTGGGAATTTATAGATGCTGAATTCAGACGTGGGATATTTCTTTGGAACTTCGCGTCGAAAGTAGGAACTTCGTCAGAAAGGTGAAATACTCGAATTCTATTTCTTGCTGTTCTTTTATTACGTATCCGGGCGGCGGAAAATACCGCGAAACAGAAGCAGCGAGAGACACAAGACTCAATGTCTCTTCAACGATGCTGTTGAACCATGCTTTTATACGAATTTTTTTTCGGTGAATAGTTTTTCGAAGAATTGTTATTAGAAGGATATAGTTTTGGAAGAATTTTCCGCGATCTCTTTTCTCGTGGCGAAGAGGATTTGCTAGCGTTTTTTGGCTGTTGTAATTGGATAAAATGAAACCCGTGTGTCATTGGTTGCATTTATGACATTTAGCTATTCGGCAGAATGGACCATTTAGGAACCTGCAAGTAAAACGGCTTTTTCAAAATCGCACATTATGCAAATGTACTTTTGCTGAAGGGGCAAAGTTTTGCAAATTCGACAGTTACCAAACGATTTCACTATAGTTGAGATACGTTGTCAGTTGTACTTTTGAGGCTGAATTCTTGAATATAGCAGTTGTAGGTTTGGACATTTATGTTATATTTACAGTATTTACTAAATATATATTACTACGAGTATTTCGTCTTCATTTGCTCTCAGGGGCAATTATAGTATTTTTTTAAATCTCTGACTACTATTTGTGTGGAAATAAGCATTTTATTATGATCCATCTGACTCATTAGATTAATAAATAGGCAATAGGGCATAATTATTTTTTTCTTAAGTTCAATTATTTTTATTCTATTAAAATTAATCTCGTACCATCACCATGTTAGTGGGACAAAATACGAAAACATGCCGAACGGTAAAAGTGTAGCGTAATGCGGGCGTGAATTCCATCACACCAATCCCTTTTATGACCCTTCCAAAAATACCCTTTTGGATATCCCGTAAAACTTGAAAACTGAAAACCCAAGGGCAATTTTTCAATGGCGCTTTTTTTTTGACAAACTCTTTTTCCGCCACTCCCTCCATTATTTCCCATCTCCGCTCCCCCTCCCCTTTCGCGGGAACAAATTGTACAGAGTTCCCTGGCGAGGACGCAAACAATAACAAAATGTTCCCAGAAGGAAGTGGCTCGAAAATTCGAAAAAAAAAAATAACGGAACGCATAAAACATCTGGAGGACACGACTTAAGTAGAGAAGTAAAGAGTCCGGAGGAAGAGGAGGGGCAATGCCCCTTATGACGCCAAGGCGACGGGGTGGGTGAGTGGGGAAGAAGAAAAAAGAACAGGCGGCAGGGAAAAGATGAATGGGGGGAATCAAAGGAGGTCGGTGTTCACATGTCGGGTGGTTAATTACCTGACGAAATAGTCTCTTTTGTCTCACGGTATAGGGCGTTGTGCAGAAAGAAAGAGAGGGAAAGGAACGACTCGAGTTTTTAGAGCTTTTTGAGCTTTTTTCGCCGAGAAGGAACAAAGAAGAGGGAGAGTGTGGAAGAAAGAAGGAAAGAGAAGGAAGGAGGGATGGGTGAGAATTTCGTGAGGAGGGGCAGCGCGAATTCTAGAAGGAAGGAGAAAGTGTGCAAAGTTCAAGTCTCTTTCCATCCGGTTGCGAGGGTCTTTGAAACTGCTCGGTTCTACAACCAACTCTCTCTCTCTCTCTCTCTCTCTCTCTCACTTCCTCTATCCCTCTCTTCTGACTTGACCGTTAAATCAGCCAGTCGAGAAAGAGAGAGGATGTTTGTGGAAAATAGAGAGAGATTGAAAAGTGGAAGAGAGTGAAAGAGGATAGAGGGAGATAGAGAGGTATAATAATAATATAAATATCTAGCCATTTTACAGACACCCATAATAGACCACACCATAATAAAACGGCAAATACGAACGAAATATAAATCACGCCTAAAAACTGAACTAAACGGAAAGAAGAAAATAACCGCAATAAACACGTAGGCCATCCCAGTATTAACGTACTCTTTTGGTATCATGAAATGGATAGAAACAGAACTAAATGCACTGAATAAACTAACCAGGGTAACATGTGGCAGGTTTCGCATCCACCACGAACACTCATCTGTAGAAAGATTCACCTTACCGAGGAAGGAAGGAGGTTGTGGATGTATAAAAATCGCGAACCTGCACCGTAAACAAATACAGAACCTCAGGAAGTACTTCTACACAAGACAGGACAGCGAGCTGCATAAATTCTGTCACACCATTAAAACTCAAAAACCAGCAATATGAACCTAATAACCACATAACAACAGATGCCCAAAAAAGGGAAACCTGGAAAAATGAAACAGTCCAGGGTAAACACTCATACCAACTGTCACAAGCGCACATAGATAAAGAAGAATCAAATAAATGGCTAATTAATGGACAACTATTTTCAGAGACAGAAGGTTTTAACATTGCTATGCAGGACCAAGTCATCAAAACCAGGAACTGTCTGAAATACATAATAAAAGATCCAACAATATCATATGATAAGTGTAGAAAATGCAAAAGCCAGACTGAGACAATAGAGCACATAACAGGTGGATGCAGCATATTGGCTCCGAATGAATATACTTATAGACAAGGCAGGCATGATATCTTTGGGGGGCCCTATACAAGCACGATTTCGGGGGCCCCTCTTCTTTTTCTGCAATGTTCCAACAATGGCCGTTACGTCACCTGGGATACTGAAGTAGCGGCGATAGGCGGTACTTTATCTAGAATCGGTACTCTATAATTTAAACATATATGTCACATACATTCTACCTTTCTTCACACCAAAGAATTTAGTTTGTGGCCATCGGATAGTGATTTTTGTATTGGCATCTGACCCCTAACTCAGCTCATTTATCCGTATCGATATTTATAAATATACTGTGCCAGTTATTGACAACGATGAATTATGGTACAAGCAAAATCTGGGGCCCCCTCTTCCGGGGGCCCCTATGCGTGACATACCCTGCATCCCCCATCACGCCGGCCCGGCTTATAGACACAACAATGTTTGCAAACAGATACACCTAGCAATAAGTAAGAAACATAACCTAATAGAAAATAGCAGTACCCCATGGTACCAGTATAACCCGGAAATCATACTCGAGAATGAAAACATGAAATTATACTGGAACAGAGAGATAATAACTGATAGAAGAGTAACCTGATAAAAAAGAAAGACAAAATGACATACCTAATAGACATAGCAATTCCAAATACACCAAATTTAGAAAAGAAGTACAGGGAGAAAATACTACTAGCAGAAGAAATTAGGGAAATTTGTAGTCAAGAGAAAGTCATCATCGTACCCATAATAATATCAACTACTGGTGTTATCCCAGGGAATCTGCACAGAAGTATTACGCTGCTAGAGCTAGACAGCAAACTATATGTTAATCTACATAAGGCGGTTATAATAAACACCACATCAATAGTGAGGCGGTTCCTCAATAATAACGCCTAGTTGTGTCAAAAATACAAGGCAATAATAGTGCTTATACAGCTTGAGACATCTCCGCTGTATGAGCTTGAATCTGGGAAGCCCCCGAGGTTGAAAAGATAATAATGGTAATAATAGTCCGTCTTTATTATGAGCGATATTTAGACAATGACGTCCAATCTTACATATAACTCATAGGAACACAAACATCCGTGTCCTAGGCGTGATTCGAACCCGCGACCTTAGTATCCGTTGGCAGTTACTCTTACCACCAGCCTACCAAGGTGTGTGTAAAGGATTGGGAAAGGTAGGCGTAAGAGGGATAGAGGAGGGAGAGAGAGAGATAGGTGTGTGGAAGGTACAAAGGGAGAGGGAGAAATGAAGATGGTGGGGAATAGAGAGAGGTGTAAGAGAGAGAGAGGGAGGGAGAGAGGGGGGGAGAGAGAGGGGGTAGCGAGAGGGGGGGGAGGGAGAGAGTGAGAGAGATGCGTGTTAGAGGAATGGGAGGTACGGATATGGGAAGGAGTATGGGCGATACGAATGCGGAAAAGAAAGAAAGAGCGAAGGAGAGCGTGAGAGTAGAAGAGGGAAAGGCGAGGTTGCGAGCGGGAGAGTTGAAGAAGGTAGGTCAAAGGACGGGCTTTGAGAAAAGGGATTTGCATCGTTTTTTTCCGGTTGACTTTTAAAGTCAGGCGAAACGCGGCAAGTGCGGAATTCTACCCCGGTTTTTGGAGTTTCTGGCGAAAGTAAGGATAATTTGTAAAAGAAAAGGTTGGGAAATTTGCGGGAAGGTTATGTTATAAAGTCTTAAATGGTGCACTTTAGCATATAAATTGCTCTCTTCCGATTATTGCAATTACGAGAAAACCTTTTTTAAAGCTTTATTCCGCGTACTTACCGCGAGCCTTTGCGGGGTGGGATTATTCTAAATTAAGAATTCAAGTAAAAATTAATTAAGAAACATGCTTCCTTAGGGCTTTTATTTTACGCCTCGGCAATTATTTTTTTAATTATAGTTCTGTATTACCTGTCTGCGTGAGCATAATTTATTCCGTTTTTTACGGAAGCTGACACCTTTTAATTAAAATATGGGTTTCGGCCGAAATAATTTTATCATTGATTATATGAAATTGCTTATTTTTATATAGCAATCAGGACCAACCTAGGAGACTCAAAATACAACTATATGTGTTTATATGTTTTATTTTAATATAACTGTTAATTTAGTTCGTAATTCACAGTCAAAATATAAAGAAATTGATTCTCACTTTAAGTAAATAGAGTACTGGGTTAGAATCAATCGAAAATAATGGCATTTTTATGTTTTTCTGCATTGCAAATTTAGCTACTGTACGATTTAAACTTATCCATTATAAATCAACTGCTTCGTTTTCTCTGTGTGAAGGAACTAATATTTGAAAAACAAAATTCTCAATCCAGGAATTTCGTATTAATTTAATTTTAAAATAACACGATTCAACGTTGAATCAAAAATTTTATATAATTAACCCGTCTTTGTGAAGAAAATTACGAGATAATGTAATTTTACTTCTGATTACTACTGAAAACGTATGAAATGTCTATATAAATGTAATTGTATCAGTAAATTCCAGATAAATTCCTTGTTAAAGAGTAAGTAAAACTTACTCAAACCTAGGAACAGCAAACTTAACGCTTTATTAAAAATTTCTTTCTTTAAATTTCGGTTTTTCGTCTATTTGTGGATAGCAAAGCATCAAGTACTTCAAATCAGCTCGGTTCATCGACGGATATCCTGTCATTCTTTACTCAGTAATATGCTTATTAGAGTTAAATATATACATATACTTCAATTATACTTGATCGGGTTTTTATCTGTGAACTTTGAAAAATATTTTTTTCTACTGCACCGATTAAAAGCCATTCATCCTGAACCTCACTAGTTGGTTCTTAACGATATAGATTCTTTGCATTCTAAATTAATTTCAAAACACACGGACTAATAATTTAGAAATGTTCAAACCATTAGTTTGATGCAGTTCAATTACCTCTTTTTTATCCCATACTCTGCCCGCTCAAATTAGGACACAGGCCCACCTTCTTCCTCAAACACAACGTGTCTAATTGGTTATCATGAGGCACTCCTCCAACCCCCCCCCCCCCCCCACCCATCCCCTCTGCCTCTCGTTGATGCTCACCAATACATTGCTAGAAGCGTTCCAAGATGGTTTAATCGTCCCAGTAACGAGAAAATAGCATTATATGGCGCCTGGAGTGATGAGAGGAAGAGTTGAAGCAATAAGGACATTGGGATAAAGAACGGGGGGAGAGAGAGAAGAGAGATAGAAGCGGAGAGACATAGAGGAAGAGAAAGAGATATAGACATACTGCCAGGGAACTTCACCCAGAATTCCAAGGTTTTACGACTTTAGAACACCTTTATCCCCGTGCTACCCTTAAGGTCTTCGTGGGACCTCTACTCCCTACGACTTACGACGTGCATCCTCCATGCACGATCCCACCTCTGCTCATTACAGTGTTATCCTGTCCCCATGACTCTCATATTCCGCAGCTTTAAAGGGCTCGCTTGTTCGCTTGTCTCTGCTCTTTCGCCCACTTTTGTCCCTTTACTCCCCCCCCCCCCTCTCTCTCTCTCTCTCTCCTCGTCGACTCGTCGAGTTTATTGAGAATAAAACGCAACCCAAGACAAAGGATGAGCCACGCACTCACAAATACTAGCTTGCTTCCCTCTCTCTCTCAACACGGACGAGCGACTTCGTCTCATGTTTCATCGTGTATTTTCGTCGGCGCTTTTAATGGCCTGCGATCGTAAACGTCGGGTTAACGTACGCACTTTGCTAGCTGGAGGAATTCTGATTGACGTATCTTTTGACCTTTTCGAATCACCGCACGGGTTGGTTTGCATTCGTGAGATTAAAATGAAAGTCGCTCTCAGAAAAACCATAAGGTTTTACTTTATTCATACCATATCCGTTTGTTTCAGAAGTCACATTAAGCCATGCTGTTTAGATTTGAGGTTCGCAGTTTCGTAACTTTTATTGAAAGTATTTGTTTTGATCGCTTTCATTTAATATATGATAACTTGAGATAACTAGGCAACTAGGTTTCGCGCGAAGCCCAATGGACACTCAACATTTGCAGAGCCGCTGGGGGTGTCGGTAAGACACCTGGGAGGAAAGTATGGTGTAAACTTTTCTGTTCAATGTAATTAAACTAGGAGTGAGAAATATATTATTTATTTCATTAAAACATGAGAATACTTTGGTGGGTAACATTTGGGTTCATATAGGAAGTTACTTGAGAGAAAGCTTGGGATGCTGTTAATGAAAATAGACAATTACTAATATTTTAGCGTCATAACCATAAATGTAGTAAATGCATCCTATTGTTCTTAATCGATTCAAATCCATACTGCTTTAACTTCGTAAATACCGTACAATGTATATTTCCCTTTGAATTGCGATAATCTAACAATGTTAAGCATTCAAGATATTTAGAAATTTTTGTTGAACTGAAATATTTTACTAATTTCAGTTTTTGAGCATAAATCAGAATATATTTCCCTCCCCCCCTCGATTCGATCGTTTGCGCAGCAGTTTCATTTGATCCCCCATTCAAATTTTATCTTGAACAATTTTACAAACACCAGCAAAGGTACTAAAATTATAATTCGGTGTAATGGAAGTCTAGATTTAGGCTGATGCTACATTTGCGTTAGCAATTTCAAGCTAAATAATTAATTGAAAATTGAATTGAAACGCTTTACATGCTGAAGTCTATGAGTTATACATTCATCCAAGGTTATTCAAGGAAAATTTTGTTGGTATATTACGAAATAGTAATAAATACAGTATATATTATTTATTCCTGTATGTCTATAAGAAGTAGAGGCATGCTGAGTAGGATGAGTTGCGTTGATGACGTAAGGCCTCCGGAAGTGCTTAGGTAACCATGACAGCTTAACTTTATAACTGAAAATGTAGCACTGGACACCATTGAACATGTATTTTTGCGTTTTTCTACATTTTTAAGTAATGTGCTTAATTCATTCCATAATCTGGAAACTTGCAGTGAAATTTCTTTATTATGATATGTATTTTGTGTTTATTCATGTATTTATACGGTAGTAATGTGTTTATAGTTAACGAATTTTTACTTAAACGTTTAGTTGATAGTAGTAATGAAATTCGCAAAAACGCTTTTTTTTAATGATCGTAAAAAAATTTGACTAGCGCGTATCATAACTCTTTAGCTGAAGTATCTGCAAAACCTAAATTTTATGGCGCCCACGGAAGCTTTCACAAAATTATCTTTTTTCTCTTCATTTTATCAAAGTGTCTCTATGACTGAAAATTATCGGCTGCCAACCAATTTGCAGCGAATAAGGAATATTCGCTATTAATCTCTGTAATTGCTCAGTCGTTTTCCGAAACCAAACCCTCACAACAATCCGGGAAATAATTTATATCTTTTTATTTCAAAGGAAACAATAGCGGGAGGGAGATGAATAAAAAAAATCGCCTCCAGGAACAGAGAAGATAATCAAGAAGGAGGAGAAAAAAATCTTAACCCCTCGAAAAATTATTCAAATGAGATCGCCCGAAAATCCAAACAACATATCAGTCCCAGTTTCGAGAGAGATTGAGAGAGAGAGAGAGGCGGGGGGAGGGGGGAAGAAAGAAGAGTTATAAAAAGAAGCACCGAGTTTTTATACTAATTAAGTAAACCCCGTTTTCCATTATGCGATTATTCAGATGGGGATGAGAAGGGGGATAAAGGGGGAGGGAGGGAAGGGAGAGGTAAAGAAAAAAAAAGGTTTTGTGCGCCAGAAAATAATTCATTGCATGAGAGGTAGCAGAGCACTTTCCCTCAGTCGAAGGCCAATGCAATAGCGCGGAGAAGTATAGGGTCGGGAAAAGAATATATATTTTTTTTTGGCGTGGATAACCCGTTTCGTTAATTGAACTGGAGGCATTAATAATGCTAATTGAGAGGGGTATGGCGAGAGAGAAGTGTGTAGAGGGGGGTGGAATAGGAATAAAGAAGGATAAGGAGAAGGTTCGGAAGTGGTGGAATCTGATTGGTTGGTGAGGGTGCGGGATTTTTGGAGGAGGAAAATTTATTGTTTTTTTTTTTTTGAGGAGTCATAGAGAGAAAAAAATAGACCGAATGGGAATTCTTATCAGGCGAGGATCGATTCGCGAATCGTGAAAGATTTCCGGAGTCTTTTTTTTTCGTTTTTTTTTCCTCGAATCCTTGATCGTGGATTCGTTCGTGATCATAGTTTTGGCAGCGAAGGTTAGAGGGCGCGGTTAGGCAGTTGAGGATTTCGGAATCGAATCGTTGGAGAAGAAACCTCATTCCGGATTCGACTGGCAGTGATCGAGAATCTTCTCGGGCCGAATACGACAAGAGCTTGCGTTATCATCCCGCGGAATTTCAGGTCAGGATATGCTGTATTTTTTTAATGGTATTGTTTTGTTATTCGTAGTATCGCATTTTAATCGTTAATAATATCGGGTCGAAATATTAAGTCGCAAGAATATTATATCTTCGCTTGCCATGCCATTTAATTGTATTTTATTTGTTCTATACAATTTTATATTTGCAATCAATTGATTATTCGCAGTATAACTGTTGCAGTGGTGAAAAAATAAGTATTCCTGAGATGCCATTCCAAGTATCGAATTTTGTTTAATAGGTAATCCTCGTCAAGGCAATTAGTTAAAATTTCCCTGATAAGTGTCGTTATGCGAACTTTGATTTTTGAGAATTCCATCAGCGTATTGATATTGAGTATAGTGTCAAGGTATATCCTCAATTGTATTACCATTACCACATCAGTACTGAGGCTCTTGAACAAATTAGGTTGTCTTAAGTTACACATTATATGATTTTTTCCTGTAACTCTGTATCTTAGAGATTTCTTTATTTCAGCCAACACCGTAGCTCATATTTTATTTGTTATGGTACAAACAGAAGTAAATGAAAAGGGCGTTTTCCATTTTATCGTTTAATTTAAAGTTAGAAAGGGTTAAAATTCATAAATTTGGAATAGGGAATAGAAAAATGGAAACTGGCTGGGAATCGAATCCGAGTGTTCAGATTTCCGGGAAGGTGTTTTAGCAAACAAGCTATCAAGCCAGTGTGGTTTTCAGCTAACAAATTGTGGGAATTTTCTATTATTTCCCATTATTTTATCTGCATAACCATAACGCTATCAGCAAAATATATTACCGAATTAGTTTTCAGATGACTGGCGTTATATTCGTTTGCGACATATCCAAAGAATTCGGATAACTTTCATACCACGCATCCAGAAATTAATTCAGGAGAACTTAATTTATGAAAGTATTTCAATGATAATGAAAGGATAGCGTTTTTTGTGTACATTTTTGCGATAAATTCTTCCTTCCTCGAAAAAGGAAACGCAAAAACAAACTCTCTTAATTACTGAAACTCAGTTGCTGAGTAAGCATTCCCTTTCCGCATTTATCAGAAAAATACGACTGTCGATAATTGAGATAAAAAGCGCTCTTAGCGATATCCCGTCTTACTATCCCTCACTTGGCATATTTATAAACGTGAAAAAAGCTCATCGCCCAAGGCTGGGAGAGAGAGAGAAAGGATGTCTGAAATTTATTGTTTCCATCCCATTATCCTAAATGCGAAATTAACCCATAGAACAAGAAGAGAAAAGAATTCTCTCTTTTTTTTTAAGTTGGGCGCCCCTAAGGTTATGAGGCTTGAAAATTTGAGTCAGCGGGCGACGTGGTTGTTTATAAGGATTTTTTTTAAATACGGAATAGAATGGAGGATATAGAGGGTGAGGGTATTTAGGTGGAGGTTGGTAGGAAGGAGGAGGGGGGGAGGAGGGGGGAGAATGGAAGGATCCGAATGAGATGAGAAGGAAAAAAAAATGTTTGAGGTCAACCCCAAGGCCTAAACACCTGGCACTGCCTCTTCTTCACCCATTTCATCTCCCTTTCCCTTCCCCTCCCCCCCCCTCTCCACCTCGATCCTCTTCTATCCCTCCCCCCCTCACTATCCTCTCCCTCCCTCCCTCCCTCTCTTCCTCGGGAAATTAAAAAAAGAAGCACTCGGCAGGTACGGAAACTTTTTAATGTGTGCGATGATTATTCCGTGTGGGAGGCGGACATGAGGTGGGTGCAACTTTTAAATAGAGCCTACCTCCTCCTCTTCCTCAGAAAGTTAAATTCTTGAATTATGTCTTACTTTCTTTATTCCTTTCTCCTGCTCTTTTTTTCTTCTCTCTCTCTCTATCTCTCCGCCTTGTTTCCCCTCCCCCCACATTTTTCTCTTTCTTCCTGCAACTTTGAAGCGTTTCTTTCGAACCTCACGGGAGGATATTTTTTAATGGAGTTTTTCTCTCTGTTTGACTTATATATATATGTATATGTATATATATATATATATGTATGTGTGTATATATATAAGTATATATATATATGTATATATATATATATATGTATGTATATGTATATATATATATATATATATATATCGAGTCTTAATTAATAGCTGTTAATTTATTTTAAGGTTTCCATTCGTGCAAAAATATGGCTTTTAGAGGTGGGAACATTCTGCGTCTTTAATCTATTTGATGATGGCATAGGATGTAAATTATCGTTAAAAAAAACCATTATTAATCTAATTAAAATTGAGCCATGCACGTAGAAATTATTTTGCCTCATCATATCAGCTTTCATGTAATGCAATATCGCTATTAGTTTCGTTTAATGTCGTCTTTAATGTATATTTTAGTAAAATTTTCATCGGGTGTTTGGGTCCTTTGTCGATGGAATAATTGCGATTAAAGTGCGAGTTTTTGCTGGCCGAATTATTTATAAATTTATTAACAAAATTTAAATGCCTCAGTTACTGCTAGGCATTTATTCAGGGGTATATTTTTAAGTAGCATGTTTACGTCACAGAGCTGTTCACATTCGCTTTTGTGATTTTCTGAAAGATAACTTATTGTTCCTCTGCTTCTCTATTTGAGTACCCTAGTGTATTTTCTAGAAAAAATATTTTTTTAAAAATAATAACCTTCAGTCATATGCAAAAACAGGTATTTCAGTAAATCTCACTCGTAATTCTATTCATCCATAAATGCTTGCCTACAATTTTTCTCTTTAAATGTGCTTTGTATTTTGTTTGTTCATAAATCGTTGTTTTTTTTGATAAAGTAATTCGTGATGCCTCACTTGAAACGCCCGATAACATTTCGTATGAAAAAATTAATATAAGCTACATTCGCGAAATATTATTCCCGCGGCGGGATTCGAACACTCGACCCTAGGAATATGAATTAGTACCTATCATACGATGCTGAGGTATATAACATAGTGGTAGCAGTAGGAATTTTGTCGCTTTTCGCGTATTTATGCAGTTTATATACAGGCGTTGTAATGTTCGAAAAAATAAAAGGGGTAATTCATTTGAAAAGCATATGGAATAAGAAAGGCAGGAAGAGAAAGAAAGAGAAAGAAGGGCGGAGGAGGGAGAATGCTAGCCACCCGAGCTTAACTTCCCGCATTTATTGTGAGGGCATTCCCATTCAGACGAGAATGTTTATCCCAGTTTTTCTCCCAACGGTCTCTTCAAATGTAAACTCGCAGTGCTCCAAATGATAATATATTTTTTACCGTGTTCTAGCGTAAAGGAAAACATAGTAAGAGCTTCTCGGTATAAGGGCATCTTGTAAAATATTTGCCTTGAGAATACATGCAGTTGGTTTTAAAGCAATAGGAGGGGACTTTTAGATGAAAATAATCAAATAAATGTGTAAATTCGAAGCGTAATATGTTGTGTGAGAAGTTTTTAAGGCGTATGTCTCCGAGGAAAATAAAAGATTTGATTTTCGGGATTTTATATCTATACATACCTATATACCTAGGTACATATGATAGATATGCTTTGTAATTTTTACAGAAGCAGTATTTGCTTTTCTTTGTTTTAATTAGAACAGAATCAAAGTGTACATCCTATTATAAGATTTTCGTCTCTAGTTTCCTCAAGAGTCATTATTTAACAATGAAACAAGTACTCGCAGTTGGATTAAGTTTAGGATACTTAACCACTGTTAACGATATCTGTTATTGGAAAACAATTTTAATCATGATTTGTGGTTGATTTCTAATTTCCCCAATTAATATAATTTTGTTTAAAAGTGGGTGAAATTTTTATTTTCTCACTTTTTCCTAGCCTTAAGTATAAAATATATGTTATTCAAAAGAAGCTATTATTAATAGTTGAAAATTGTACGTTTTGCAAAAATATTAATTTATCCGTATTTTCCCTCTCCTTAATACAACATTTGGATTTTTAAAACTATCTAAACATGTCGTAGTCGATGTTCATTGGTTATCAAAGGTGTCCCAAAGGATCCCGAACCTCTGGGATTGACTCGAATCCACCATTGTGCGAGTTTTTCGTTCAGAATTATCCCCACAGAGGAGTGATTGTGTTATACCTTGGAGATTCAGCTGTGCCTTCGTTTTTGCGCTTCTGCTTTTATCCCATATAAGCCGACGTTCAATGGAATATGAATGTCTATGATGGGTCAGATTGTAAACAGGCCAGGACGAGGATGCCAAGTCAGCATCGCTTACCGACAAATGATCCTGGCTTTTGGTCCATACCTTACTCGTTGGACAAAAATATTTTCCATATGCTTTTCAACCGCTTATACGCTAGGTTAAACGCGATGTAATCGACTATTATTTTTGAACTTAAGAGTTTCTCTCTAATTTGAAGTAAAAATGGTTAAATTTCAGTTTTACTTTCCAAAAATATCAAACTTAATATTAATCTTGTATTTGTAAAATTTAAGTTTTACATATTGTAATTTTTATTTATGGAAAATAGCCATTATTTCTTTAATTTTGATATTTTCCGTGAAATATTCGTTGCTTTTAAGCTTAATATAGGGATAAATCGTGCATATATTTGATAAGATTTTATTTTCATAAGATATGCCGAACGCAGTCATTATGAAAATTGTTTTAAAATTTACCTTACCCCTAGCGATACACAGATGTAGTTCTCGTTCGAATTCGTGTGCATTATATAAGGTCTGCTTTTGTCACATAATCGTAATATTTGGTCTTCTCTGATAGCAGAGGCCGTAATCATATTCGATATTCCTAGTCCTTTATACGTATAAGTCTTTTGATTATCGATGCATATTCTAGCGCTTCTTTCACCAACACTCCCATTACCAGTTCCTAGAATGAATGGCAAGAGTATGTGAGCTGGAAAAATTAAGTAACTTAATTAAATTACGAACTTTGCTCTCGCTAGTATTAAGGGTGACTCAACTTGGTCTTCCACGAATACTTTTCCGAACTTATTAGATTTTTCTCAAGGTTAACTTCGAACTCGACCATTCCAAATAAATAAATCTTAATATTATGACATTCGAAAGCATTTTACATTTTGCTATAAGAGACAAAGTTAAGAAATGTCATGTTGTAAAAACAGCGATTTGATAATAAACGTGTCAAGATGGGGACTACAAAGCGTTATGTTATCAGCACTTTTAACGGCAGCTGTAATTAATGTAATATGCTGCACGGCGTAACAGAGTAAACGGGAGTGGTATGGGTGAAATATTATAGTTAAATGAATTGTAGATATGAGAAAGGAGGGAATGAGAGAAGGGAACAGTGTAGTGGCGACGGAATTTTGTGTCTAAGTTCCATCGCCGTGACAACGACGCCGCCTAACGTAAAGCTTCTTTTTTGCCTTCGGGAATCTATGTGTAACTCGCGCAGTTTTCACCCGGATACCGTCTCCACCCCCACGTGGAAGATGGCATTTCCTTGTATCATCATCATCATAGGTAGTCTATCCGTAGAAAGGGCCGTTAATACTCGTGGTTAAACTTGGTTCTCCACATACTCCTATTTTCCGCAGTCTTCTTCATGTCATGATAACTCTCTTTCCCTTTCAAGTCGTCTGTCAGCTGTTACCTTTTCCGACCTCTTTCTCTTTTTCCATCCAGTTTTCCTTCTAGCACGTCTTTAATCATGCACTCTCCTCAGGTAATGCCCAATCCAGTTCGCCTTCCTCTTTTTGATAGTCTGTATAAAAGGTCGCTTCTCTCCTAATCTTCGTAGTACTTCCTCATTTTTCACCCTATATGTCCATTTTATCCAGCATTCTTCTCCATATCCACATTACGAAGATTTCAAGTTATTTAATTTAATTTTTCCTTAGCGTCCGTGTTTCTATCCCATACAAAGCTATACTTCATACATAGCATTTTATCAACTTCTTACGGATATTCTCCTTTATATTCCCCGTTAGTAGGAGTTTCTTTCTTCTGAAAGCGGATTTTGCATTTGTTATTCCAGTCGTGATTTCATCGGTAAATTTTGCTTCTCTCGTTATGATGCTTCCAAGTTATTTATAATGTGAAAGTTGTTCTAATGACTTTTCCCCAATACTTTATGTTCACATTTTCTTCTTCTTTACTCGATATTCTCATACACCTTGGATTTTTCCGTATTAATTTCCATACCGTATTTTCTACCTGTTATCACTAGTTTATTTGTCATTTTGTAGAATTTCTTTTCCATTCTTGCTAGAAGTACTTGATCATCCGCGTATTTCACTGTTCCTTCCTCCAATTTTGAAATCTCCCGTGCCTTATAACGCTTCCTGCATTAGCGTCTCTCCATATATTTTGAATAGGATCGGCGATAGACAACAGCCCCGTCTCACTCCACTACCGATATTTACTCCGCTGGCGTCGGCACTCTCCAACCTGACCATTACAAATTGAGTCACATATCGTATAGGTTCCTGAGCAGTCTCCTGTCTTTCCAGTCTACAACTATATCCTTTAATATCATCAGCAGTACCCAATTTACTATATCAAAGGCCTTCTGCCAGTCGACGAAACATACGCAGCAATCTTGGCTGTACTCTATTGCCCTTTCTGATTTGATTTTAACTACACCAATAGTATCTCTGGCTCCTCGTCCTTTTATGAAGCCGATTTGATCTTCCCTTTGAATTTCTTCTGCCATTTTCTCTAGCCTTTTATTAAGGATTCTCGTGATGATCTTCGAAGTGTGTGACAGTAGGCTTATCGTTCTATAGTCTTTACACTACATTGCCTTTGGCTTTTTCTTTAGAGGGATCATTGTTACATCTAAGAAATCTTGAGGCCAATCTCCCGCGTGGTAAATCTTGTTAATTAATTTCTTAATCACTTGTATTCCTTCCGACCCCATGACTTTTAAGTACCTCTGCCGGTATTGCATCGCTGCCTGTAGCTTTTCCTTTCTTCAGTTCCAGTATCGCCTTTTCTACTTCGCTTTTCATAGTAATCTGTCCCATGTTGTCTTCATCAATGTCCTTCCAGTTCTGTTTGTGCCGATCCTACCTGCTTCTTGTATAGTTCCTTAATGTATTATTCCCATTCACGTGCTACATCATTTGGTTCTGCGACTATTTTTCCATCTGTATTCCTAATTCCTTTACCAAGAATTCCATTAGGCATCTTATCTTCTAACTCCAGTGCCCTAGCGTACATCATATCGTACCGTCCTAACTTCTCCATCTGTTGTATTTCCTCACATTTTTCTTTTATCCAATTTTCCCTTGATTTATCTGTTACCGTTCTCAACTCATTGTTTATGCGTCTATAGTTGGCTCTACCTTCTTCACTGTTAACGTTTTTCCTTTTTCTTCTCATCCATTTTCTCCAGCATTTCCTTAGTGTTCCACGGTTTTCTGATTTTATTCTGCTTTTTTTCCAATCTCTTTATTCGAGGTATATTTGATACTGTTTTTAATTTCCTCCCATTCTGTATCCACGGTCTTCGGTTTGTATTCCAATTTTCTAAGGCTATCTTCTAACTTCGTGCTGAATGCATCTTTCTTTTCTTTCAGTTTTTCTAGGTCCATACGTAGTGTGTGTTTTTCTTCTCATTTTCCATATTTGTTTAAGCTTTGTAGTTAAATCGACTATTAGAAAGATGTGATCTGAATCAATGTCTGCTCCTCGTACTGTCTTAGCATTTTTATGCTGTTTCTGAATCTTTGTTTTATTAGAGTGTAATCTATTTGGCATCTCATTCTATCTCCTGGACTTTTCCATTTGTACAGCCTTCGTTAATGTTTTTGAACCATGTATTAGTCACTAATAGGTCGTTATTAACGCAGAATTCTACCAGTTTTTCTCCTACTGAGTTTCTTTTCCCAAGTCCGTATTGACCGACAACATTTTCTTCTTGTCCTTCTCCGACGATGCTGTTCCAATCTCCCATTATTTTGCAGTTTGCCTTTCCTCTTCCGCCTTCTTCGTAAATCTCGTTAATTTGTTCATACATCTCCCCGATTTCTTCGTCTTCATGAGTGGACGTTGGCATATATACCTGGATTATCAACATGTCCACTGGGACTGCTTTTAGCTTTACTGCCATCAACTTATCGTTCGTTGCTATTGTTTTTGTCACACTCTTCATCATATCTTTCCTAAGTACCAGAGCTACTGCCCTTGCCCCACTATTTCCTCCAGAGTAAATTACCGTGAATTCTTCCTAGTCGAACTACCCTTCTATTTACCATCTAGCTTCGTTCAGCCCTCTGATGTCAATCCTATTTCTTCTTTCAGGTTCTCTAGCTTTCCTGTCTTCCTTATGGTTTTTACATTCTAGGTACCTATGCGTAAGTTACCTTCGACAGATGTTTTTCTCAAGGCAGTCCCAGGCCGGAGATCTGATTGAGGGACTATTTTACCTCCGGAATATTTCACCTCGAGAGAACTTATATTGTCCAACCATTTTATCATTACTAGGGAATTGTTATGTGGTAGTTTCCCACTTGCTTTCCACATCGCAGAACTGTAACCGTTAAAATCGTCCCAATCACGCCTACAGCTTTATTGGATATAAACCCAGCCAACATAATTTGTTTTCGGTTCTATACTATACTGACAGTACTGCTGACAACTGCCAGGCACCGATGATAGTTTCTTTTTAAATTAATTAATTTAATTTTTTTGTGAAAAAACCTCCATTCTCGGGGATCGAACCTCGGAACTGTAAGTCGACACGCTAACCACTACACCAACAGTACATTTTGTTGTGTGTGTGTGTGTGTAATGTGAATACTGAACGTCTTCCTGCTCCTTCCACGTCGTACCTTCTGATCTTGAACTTCAACACAATTTCTCTCCTTTATGCCGTTCCGCCTAACTTGAATTTACTTACATAATTTCCACAGCCATTCCTTAAAAAATGCACTGGATACTGGGCATTCCTTAAAGAGATGCCCCAAACTTAAGATAAATAACAATATTTTTTTATATTGACACTTAAAAGGTGAGTCTCTCGTATTTACTCAATCTTGTTTCGTTTTTAATGATGTAATTAAATAAATTTAAATTAGAAAAGCCGTCGCAGATCGATAAATAATTCAAAGAAACGAATTCAATTTATTTTTCTCTTAGTTTTGAAAAATCATTAGACGTATATTCTTTTATTTGGTTTACATTAAATACGATTTCATTTTTAATTTTAGCATCCTTTTAATAATACTAATATGAGTGGCTTTTTAAAATTAGTAATTACAAAGGAATATTTTTACTATTCCAGATTACCTCATCTCCTACTTAAACTATTTATTCGTAATGTTGCTAAAATGATTTTTATAATCTAAGGTTATGATGTCCCACCACAGAAATTATGCATTTTTCTTAATTTATTTTTAATTACCACCAACCGTGAGAAAACAGCCCCTTTTTTTATACAGAACATCATCAGCCTTACATTCATTACATCAAAAGTAAAGGCAAGTCGACAAATGACATGAAAATCCAACCACTTATCTTTATTGTTTTCTTTCTATTTCCACACAAATGCGCAATAACTGAAATAATAAATGGCCATTACCTTTTGATCCGTTTTATTTCCTCGGATCGAGATTAATATATACCTTTATGAATTTCAATCTCTCAGAGCATCGCAAGTGGATGGAAAATAAACTCTGCTTTCGTTTGAGCATAGGAAGCTCTTTTTTATATCTTTATATACCAAAGCCAGGCTCCTTTGAAATGCGGCCGGAGAGAGAAAAAAACTCAAGTGTATTGGAAAGGAATAGGTTTACTTAATCCGAAATATCTGACGATGGCTTTCTCAATCAAAAACAAACTCGAAATAAATACACAAATCCATAGATAGGACACGTATTTATCCTCTTCGTTATCAAAGTAAGTGTTCTTATTCCCTACGTATTTTTTTCTCGCATGTAAATGTTTTCGATATTTTATTTTCTCGTTATCGGGGTTAATTTCATTCCTAACGTGGGCATACTTTCGTCTTTATTTTATTCGCAACATTTGCTTCTTTTCCGTTCCCTCCCTTTACGTCCATTCTATTACCCGTTCTCGAAATTCTAGAAAAAAAAATCGAAGAAATAAAGAAAGCGGATTCACCTCCGTCTTCTTCTTCTTTCCTTTTGAATCCTTTTACAGTTTCAAAGTTGATTGAACGAAAGGAATAAAAGAAAGTTCGTTTAAACTTTGTTGGAGTAAAGTGTTCCAGGTTTGTCTCCCTTTGACTTTGAATTGTTTTATTTTCCCGGAACGGCTTGACATTCTTGAAATCTCCTCACGTCCATCTAGGCGAACGTTCACACACACACATACGCTCGTTCACGGCAAAACGGGAACTTCTCTCTGTATACGTATTATTTTTTACCTTTGTCAGTTTCGTTTCGATGTCTCCAATATATAATGAGTGAGTAATTATGACAAAAAAGGCTGTTGTAAAAGGCGCGGGGTCAGTGATTTGGTTTAAATCGGTAAATGGACTGGACGAAAATAAATACGAAGGAATCGTGTTAGGTGAAACGTTCCGAGAATGCGTCATATTTTAATATTTAATTTCGTGAAATTTAAAGTTTCGGCCCTATTTATCAGGACGTTAATATTTAAATGACATGAAAGGGAAATTAATAACTACTTATACTCCGGGAAAACAATTTTATATATCCGCCGTTCATCCTCTCCCGTGTCATCGTTGCGTTTTAGTAAAAATTTAAATATTTGGCCGAAAGGTACATTAAATTTTATTTACTTTTCATTCTTGTATTCATTTAAATGCTCCGTTTGAATTTATATAAACTATCTCTTTATGTTTTAATACAGATGTTTAATATTTATGCTTATAAATCCATACTACTGCGTTATATATACCTATAAAACAAATATTTCATAGTGCCATAACGACGGAGCAATTTATGTAAATATCATTATATTTGTCTAAAAGTCACGTCAACGGTGACTTTTCACAGCTGATACGGTAGTAAATTCATTTCACTAAGATCAAAGGTAACGTTTTATAGTCTGACTGTATTTCATTATTTATAAGACAATAAAATAAATACGAATTACCAGCTCGGATTTATTCTACAGTCAGTAAAACTTCAATTCGATATAGTAACTAGATAAAATATAACGTGTGCATAAATTGTACAAATTTGTTAATATTAACGCACATTTCCCACTTCTCCTTCGAGTAATATTTTTATCGATTGCGCTGTTTTCATTTTTAATGTAGAATTAAAATTTACAAATAAACACATCATTTTCTGAAATACTTCCAAGCGGTTATGTTTACTTAAGTACCTCAGAACTAGATCTCTTTCGAAAAAACTTTATAAGAGACTTATCACATGAGAGCTAAAGGTTTTCCATTTAACATTAATGAGGTCGAATTCAATTTTCATTCTTTCATTGCTCCGTAAGGATACCATGTTTCTCTTTAGGTTCACAAGGAAATCTTTCCTCGCTTCTCCTCCTACACTATTACATATGTGCTATTGAAGCGCACAACCATATATATATATATATATATATATATATATATATATATATATATATATATATCCCTTGCTCTCGGATCAAGCGAGGCGTGTTTCTTCCTCTCCGTTTCTTTCCTTTTGCAAATCAACTCACCGAAGATCAATCAAAACTTCGGGAGAACAAGATGAAACGATGAAGGCTGAGACGTACGCTAAGGTAGTAGACCGTCTGCTCCTAAGTTATTTCATGTGGGTTGATGGAAGATCCTGACAACGTTAGGTGGAATAATGAATATTTCAAGGGAACGGAAACAAGCCTTGAGGGATATAACCCCAAGTCCCTATCCGAGGCGGGGTGGGGCGGCCTCGGATAAAAACTTCCAGGAAGCGCGCCGAGGAAAAGCATTCAACTATTCAAAGTGGTGCGGCGGTGTCCTGAGGAGTAATATTTTTAGAAAAAGTCAAACGAATGCGGCAGGGGATATCTTGCTTCGCTTTATGGCTTTACTTCCAATGTCAGTGTGGTGCTTTCTAATGCACCTCTCGGCTTGATTAACCTTTTTTATGGAAAGGTATGATAAGCTGATAGTCTACTAAAATGTGGTTCAAATATTTCCGAAATGTTAGTTTAACATTTTTATAGCATTGAATGATTATAGCTCGCGAGATGTCACTATTTAAAAATTTATTGTCGTAAATATGTGTAAATGCTTGGTTTTGCAGATAAATTTAACCCGTCGATTGTATTTGAATAATTTTCTGTTATAAATTATCCCAGCAATTCATCAGAGCGCTGCGTAACTGATGGTTTTTCTAATTACTACGAATTGAAGTCTCTCTCTCTATTTCATTAATCAAACTAAATATATCGTAGGAACAAACAAGTCACTTTTAAAAATAGAGTACGTTGGAAATATCCGACAAATTTAAGTAATGCGTTATCAACTTTGAAGTCACGGAAACATATACATAATTAGAAGTACAGTACACGCATAGAATGGATACAATTTAATTTAGTTTATTTTTCAGCTTTGACAGTACGCAGTTTGCACATTTTCTTGTTGGTGTTAGATGAGCCAAATAACTCTACGAAACATTTACTTTGCCCGTAAGTGTAACTCGTCCTACTTTGAGTTTGCAACGATTCCTGCAAGTCGCGTTCCTTCCTCTTTTTCACGTGTTCGTAATCGGTTTATCCCTGCGACTTTCTTCAAAACCGCCGTAATTTCATCATAATTCCATATGCGGCGATTCGAAATGTTTTTCCGGGATATAAGATGTGAAATTCGAGGCAGAAACGAAAGAGATGGAGGAGCTATGGATGAGAGGAGGAGAAGAAGTTGTCGCGGGATGTGGGAATTAGGGAAAAAAAGTAGAGAAGAGAGAGAGAGGGGGGGGGGGGACCTGTCTCCGTATTGAGTTTGGGTTTCCAGAGAAAGAGCGCGCGAGAGAGAGAGAGAGAGAGAGAGAGAGAGAGAGAGAGAGAGAGAGAGAGAGATAGAGAGAGAGAGAGTGGCTTTTGTCCTGGAGGGAAAACTTCGGTGACGATTCTCACTTTGGCACTCCTTTGCGTGTTGGTCGAGATATATCTTCCTTTGGATCCCGGGACCGGTTCCCTTGCGGGATGCATATGCTTCTTGAATTTCCCATGAGGCACTTTGCGGCGAAAATAGCTTACCTGGTTTCCGATTTTTATCCCCATCTTTCTCTCTCTCTCATTCGTTTTTTTTCTTCTCCTCCTCCACTTCCTCACTTCTCGGCCCATATTCGTGATATTTGATTCAAGTATCGGAGTTCACGTCTTTCATAGAGTAAACGAGTTTTTCTACGTCTTGAAGAGGGCAAGGGTATTTTGTTTATTCATTCTTTAAGTCAAGTGGAAGTTTTAAAATTTTTTTGCTCTTCCTTTTTCTTCTTCGTTTTATTCGTAACCTGACAACTCGAGTTTGCTGGAATGAAAAGGATTTACAATTTATGGTATATAGTGGGGAAAGTACTTTCGTATACAAATTCATTATTTTTATTCTTGTATTTTATTGTGATATGTTTATGCCTTTTTGGAAAGAGTATGTGATTTATATTTTTTGTGCAAGTTTGAATTTCCGTAATGTCGCCTAAAACATTCCTTATTTTAAAAATAGTTTTGATATTCTAGTACTTTAAAGAAACTCTGAAATCCAATTTAGTATTCACTTGAGGCAATAGTCGAATGTGGAACATAGGCATGAATAAAGCTAATATTTTATTTCCCTGTATGACATTTCAAGGACAGTTAATTTTTATTCTTGAGTAGCATAAATACATCGGAGCTAGATGTTGAAAATGACATTTATTACATGTAGAGTAAAATTTGAGAAAAGTAATCTTCTTAGCTGAATTTAAATTTCTTCCTAATACGTCATAAAGTTTAAAAGACCATACATTTAATTGCCTTGAAAGGATAAATGAGTCATTGAATATAACTTCTATACACTTTAAAATTTTATCTGAAATATTTCTTCATTAGAATCCATGCGAAATGTCGACCTTAACATAAAATGAATTGGAAATGACACATTTTTCTATTTGATTTTCACTATAGCCGCCTGTACTATTGTTCTTGTCAGTAGTGGATTGAAGGGGAGTTCGCACTTGGAGCGCCAGGGGCCCCGAAAAATGTTTTTATGTATCATCTCAGAAATATTAAATATTTAATTTTAAAATCAACCAAGGAAAATTATTTTTTTTACACTGCGATGTTCAAATAAAGGGATAGTCGTTACGTGAGGTTTCAGTATATATATCATCATCATCATAGGTAGTCTGTCCATTGACAGTGATCCGTGATTATTCTAGGTTAAACTTGGTTCTCCATATACTCCTATTTTCCGCAGTTTTCTTCATGACTTGATAGCTCTCTTTCCCTTTCGTCTACTAGCTGAAACCTTTTCCTACCTCTTTCTCTTTTTCCATCCAGTTTTCCTTCTAGCACTTCTTTAATCATGCACTCTCTCCTCAGGTAATGCCCAATCCAGTTCACCTTCCTCTTTCTGATAGTCTGTATAATCGTTCGCTTCTCTCCTATTCTTCGTAGTACTTCCTCATTTTTCTCCCTATCTGTCCATTTTATATATATATATATATATATATATATATATATATATATATATGTAGAATGCAAGGCCCCCAATTGTTTAGCGCCAAGGGCCACAGAATGTCTAAATCCGCCACTGTCTTATACAAAATGTTACTGATAAATTCATATAAAACGAATGAGTCATTTATGAGTCATTTGGGGTGGTATTCGTCAGGATTTTCGCAAAAGTATTGCAATGCTATAATCTGGGATATTTTTCTTCACGAGGTGGAGTGAGTCAAGTTTATTTCTTATTCTCTTGATAGGTTATACGAGTTCCTAATCTCAACGAAATCATTCATGACGTAAAGGAGAAAAATTTTTCTTGTTCCGTCGTGAAAATTAGCCAGTTGCCTAATGTTAAACTCAGATTATTGATATCATACTTATCGAAATCATTTGAAGAAATTAAAGTCATCCTTTTCAACTGAAGAGTTTATTTTTAGGCGTGATTAACGGGAGACAATACTATCAATTTCAAAATAAGTGGAATGCTTCAGAAAGTTTTTAGAAAGAATGGAATTGTAGAAAGAGGACAATTAGGACTAGAAATGTTTTTAAAGCATTGGAATATTAGCTGTTAGATCGAGGAGATGATTTTTGGTAAAAACAAATAACTTGAAATATTGATTGAAAGATTACTTCCATTTTCCGTAAGGATTCGATTAAGAAATACCTCCGATCTCACATCTCTTAAATAGGAGCTCTTCTCTCTGCATATACGGAAAAGCAGCAAAAAAACTAACCAATCAAACCTATTTTCGGCTCTCTTTTACGCCTCCATTTTCTCCTCCATTCAATTTCACTTTTTTCAACATTCCCTCGATGTCCCTTAAAATTCCCCTCATTTCTCTCCTATCCTTCCCTTCCTATATCTCTTTGATTTTCATGTAAAGTTTCCCTCTCGCCAGGACGCCAGCTTTAGTTGGAAACCCTTATCCCTTTTTTTTCCCTGAGCTATTTGAGAGCTTGTTGGACCGAATTTAATGATTTTTCATCTCCAGTCTCCACACCACTTTCGGAGCTGCTATGCACGGAAAGATTTTTCGAATAATTTTCCCTCTCTCCCTGTGTATCTTTAGATTTTTTCCTCTCTTTCGGTTCGGCGTTCTTTTTTTATTACCGTCTTCATTATTGTATCCAGGCGCCGGAATCGCGGCGTCTACGCTCTGCTGAAAAGTGACGCAATTACCCCTTGATACGGAATTAATATCTATCTCGAGCGTCCTTAAAAAAAAAAGATGCTTTGCTTCCACGTGTTCATTTTTTCCCCTTTGATCTCTAGGCTTTTACCCATTTCGGAGTAATACCTACGCAATTGAGTATTCTGCGATCTGTAGGGTGTGTAGTAATTGAAGTTATTTATCTCTTTTTTATTATCCCTCTCTTGGGCAAAATTTGCTTGGGAAGTGTTTTCAAATGTCAGGCTTTTCTTCTTTTTTTGTAGCAATAAAGCGTTTTTCGACGATTTAACTCTGGGCGTTTTTATTTTTAAAGAGTGCTCGTTTTTTTAATCAACTATTTTTTCCTTCTGCGTGATTCTCTTATCAAGTGCGAGCTTAATTTGTTTCACCTACTTTTTTTCCTCGATATGTACTTTAATTGCGATAAGGCAATAGAAATGGAGGAAATAATTATTTCCTAGTTTTTGTAATAGATTTTTTATTTATCTTATGTAGGTAGTCATGGCGTTAGCCTTTGAGAGATGGTCGATTTAGACATAAGTGGCGAATGATTATTCAGTTCTATTTATAAAAATAGATGGATTGTATTTATTAAACTTTTAAAAGCGGATGCGTTATCTCAATTAATATGAATTACAATTTCCCATTTCTTTGTGGTCATAATTTACCCTTTATCGTGGATTTGTAAAAAAATTCTACTGGTAAAGTTAAATAAGTTGAGAACATTTTCCGGGAATGAATTTTGTTTACACGCAAACATTTTAGAAACTATCGTTTTAAGGCAAGGAAAAGTTCCCAGCAAAATTTCCTTTTGTGTAATGAAATCCAATTTTTGAAACTTGGGTATTATGTAGTCTACATCTACATAATACCCTGCAAATCACCAGATTGGTTTGTGGTAGGAGATGCAGCGCACCAAAGTCTACCTAATGACTTCTCTCTTGGGAATCAGTCTCCTGTTACGCTCCCGTATGGTTCTTCGACTAATACTACGTCTTCCATGGAAATATACTTTCATATAACATCTATCTAAATATTCTCATTAAAATATATATCGCAGGATATTCATGAACTAGATATAATTAAATTAGTCTTTGTTAATTTTGTTCTATTCATCAGTGAAGCTTCATTCATTCATTCGTGGTTTTCAATCCTAAGATTGGTTTGACATGACTAGGGAATACACACATATGACTTGGTGGTTTCCCGTTGCCTTCCAAATCAGACACACATACATGAGTGATGACATGAATTATGAGTACGAACACAAACATCCATGCCCTTGGCGGGATTCGAACCCGCGACCTCAGTTATGGTAGGCCAGTATGCTAGCCCTTCCACCACCGGGGCCGGCCAGTGAAGCTTATCTTTAAAAAAAAATAAAAGGAAACTAGCCCGACAAAAATATAACATCGTTATTCAAACATGTTCTGTTGGAGAAATAATTTATCTGCTGCGACTGTAACTTTGATCTCTTTTGGTGGATGTTGTGATATTTTTCGTTTCGATTAAAAAAAACCTGCGCTACCTAATTTGGTGTATAATGAACAAGGTGACCTATATTGTCCTAACCTTTCATTGTTATCATGCAAACGATAAAACCTATGGAACCGAAAGCTATATTTACCAACTAATCTCTGTCTCGGGAACTCTAGCCCACTCCACTGTTTTGACACGGGATGCCAATGTTTTCCTATCGCCGTCCTAGTTAAATTTATACACGAGAAAACGAGCTAATAGCATCCTACAAAAAGGAAAGTTTTTCCTCGAGCGAGTTAAAAACCTTTCGTTTACCTGAGTGAGGGGGAAGAATCGAAGGAAAAAGACTTAATGGGGAAAAATGGGGAAAGCAATTCCGGGGAATTAAAGGCGACGGGGAGCTATAATAAATGTACGTACATTGGGATCCACGGATATAGGGATAATGAGAAGAAGGGGAGGCGCATATAGGATGTTCCTTCTGGGAGAGGAGGGGTAGACGGAACGAGAGAGGAGGTTGCCGCGGGTTGTCATGGAGACGGGAGAGAGTTCTCTCCCTCACTTTCTATCCCTGCGTGCCGGAGGGTGATTTTTTTGGTGGACGAAGTTGGCCGGCACGAGATGGAAAAGCGTGAGACCTCGGGTGAGAGAGAGAAAAAACCGGACTACTCCCAGTTATCCTCCTACATCCCAGCAATCCAAGATAAGCCCAAGGTGTGGGATATGCCCCTCTGACCTCCAGGACCCCATGGAAACCGTTTTCCCTTGCGCCCCGACGTCGACGCCGAAGTCGTGGTATGGGACAAAATGTTTCAATTTCCTTCTCTCTCTCTCCCTCCACGAATATATTCGTTTAATCTGCTTAAATATTCGCTTTGTGATCCTTCCTTTCATTCGATCGCGTGGTTATGCTCCTTCACTTGAATCGTACACCTCCGCTTGGGACTCCTACCCTCTCTATCTGTAGCGTAATCTTTTTTTATTTCCCGATGACTGCTCAGTTGAATTTATATAACGTGGATGGGTGTGTGTATGTGGAGAGAGGGTTGGAGTGAAGATGTCTGTCTTGAGGGGAGGGTCTTCCCACCTCCCCTCACTGCCGTTCACAAATGCCCTCGTTTAGGGGGATAAATATTGAGTTAAGGATGTGGAACTCGGGGCGTTGCAAACAGAGGACACAGGTAGCGTCTTTCTAATGGGTGGGACGCGATGCCCTTTTTTTTATTAAAATATTTCGTTCAGAAACTCAAACAGTAATAAAAGTGGTTTAAAAATTATTGAATGTTTTTTTTTGCGTTTAATAGGGGTATTCCCCTGCTGATTTGCGGTTGCTAATCTCGTAAGCGGTACGAAAGTATTTTGCATTTTCGCGAAAGAACGGAGGGAAGTATTTTTTGAAAAACAGTTAGTCGCCTTCATTTTGAAGGAAAAGTTCACAAAAAATTTTCATGTTAAACCCAATTACCGTTACACTGATTATAGACCTGAACAATAGAAAATACGCGCTTGTTTAATGTAAGCGACTTTATTGTTGGGCTACGCTAAATGAAATGAAGTTACGAGGTTTAGTAATGAATTTTTGAAAGTTATGGTTTGGTGTAGTTGGATGCCGTCAAGTTTTTTCCCATAATTTTTTTTCAAGCGTATTATTTTACTGATGTGGCATACAGTAGCCAACTCAAAGCTGCTTGTAGGATTTACAAATGCGAGTGATAATTCAATATTCATTTAATAGACTCAAACTCGTGGACGCTGTGTGAGATTGTCATTTCATTTCTTTCAAATTTCCTTACTGTGTCTATTTTTATCTGTCTTAAATTGCGAGTGTTGACTTAATTTTTCAAAGTATACATTGAACTATGCCGAATCGTTGGACTAAGGGAAAACAAATGTGACGACGTCTGTCATTTACACGTTAGTAAACAGTATTATAGGTTGTATTGACGATTCGCCGATAAACGGCGAGAATGGAAAAGTAACCTCTCGCCACATACCGCCTTCACTGTAAACATCCAATATTTAACCCAATATCAAACCATTCGGAGGAAATGTAGAATTTGGCAGTGGTCATGAAAATTTTCCAGTATCTGTAAATGAAATTCTTTCAGGTTTCAAAATAATTTTGAAATGAATTAAATTTTTTAATCATTTAAAAATTTGCCGAACGTGTCTGATATCACATTCGATTTTATTTTTGAAATTATAAAATACCCTGCGCTCCTCCCAACTTAATTAAATTAGGGAACGTCCCTGTAATCACATTTCCGATATTTTCGAATTTTACGTGGCATAAAGTGCAATCATCTCTGGTAGAATAAAATCAGCTCTTAAATTCATTTAGAAGAGGCAGAAAATGTGACTTAACGCCACTTTGGGGTTTTAACAATATAAGTCATAATTAAAAATGAATTTTTGCATATTTCATATATCATTTAATATACTATTTGACATACCATTTAATAGTTACCACTAAGGACATTTGAAAGAAGAAAGAAAGAATATGACATTGAAACAGGAAAAAAGTATTTTAACTCATAGAATGGTTATTATAGTCGATATTTTTGCTTTTAGTTTCTGAATGAGATTTATATTTATTCGTATTTTTTAAATTCTTTGCTGGAATTAATTTCCTTAGCTAGTGAAAGGCGAACATCGAAAAAACTGTTTTCGCGAAAGCGCCTACAAATAAGCCTTTATGAAACTGAGCTCGAAAGAAATAACTTTGCTCTTCATCGCAAATTATTCGACGCGCCGATAATAAATTTCTCGAAATTATGAAACGAATAAGATCTTTATTTTACTATTTGCCGCGCGTGAATTTCTATATCTCCCGGAATCGGACTTCGAATTCCTCGGAATTCGAACTCTATATTTTGCATCGTGGATGGACGCAGATGAACATCGTCTCCTTTATATTCGTTTTCGTGGAAGTCCACTTAGAGAGAAAAATTTTTTCGTGTCCCCCCCCCATAAATATAATATAATCCCTCGACGTCTCTCCCTCTCTCTCATTCCCTCTCTCCCTTTCTCTTTCCTCCATCTCGTCTTCCCTCCTCACCATTTTATTTATTTTCCCTCGCTTCCTTCCCTCCCTCCCTCTTAGTTTCCACTCAACCCTTTTACGCACCTTGTTTTCGAATCACGTCCAAACAATTCCGCCCTGTTTCGGGATGGCTGATTGTGTCTCGCCGCTCCCGATTTCTCCGGTTTCTCCCCTCCCCATCCTCTTCCCTCCTCCTCATCCTCTCTCTCTCCCTTACAATTCCCACACTCCTTCTCAAAGGACGCTCCTCTCTTTTTCTCTATCTCCCTTTTTCCCTCTCTCTCTCTCTCCCTCTCCGAAACCATCCTTCCTATTCCCCGTATTCTAAAGGCATTCTCTAAATCCCATCCCGTCACAAAATCGAACTTACCTTCTCTCTCTCTTTCCACTCTTTGCCTTCTCTCTTTTTTTCTCTCCTCGTAATCATTCTCCTCTCTTTCCCTCTCCTTTCACCACTTTCTCCTCCTGCACTGTGTCCTTTCTCTTTCTCTCTTCCTCTCTCCCTGCAATGCCTTTCCCGAGGGAATACATTCCTGCTTCGAGTTTGCCCTCGCTTTCCCATTGTTAAACCTCTTCCTTCGACCCTCGCCCCCTCTCCCCCCCCCCCCTCCCCTATGCCCTTTCCTCCTCCTTCCCCATCCTCCGGCTGTCTCCTTTTTACCAGCTTATCCCTTCTGTATCTCCTTCATCGCCCTATCCCTCCAGCCCCCCTCTGGTCGCCATGAAAGGACGCATTTTTTCTCCATCTACCCACTGGTCCCATGTCCTCTTCCTCTTGTCCTCTATCTTTCCTTCCTTCTTTTTTAATTTTTTCTCTGCTTCGTCGTGAATCTGCGTTGCTGTGCTGTACTATTATTTTCCGCTCTCTCCTTTGCGATGCCTATCTTTATCTCCCTCTCCGTTTCGTTTCATCATTCCATCTGTTCCATTCCGTCTCAAGAGTCCCGCCGTGTAGTTGATGGTATCTTCACGCGCTATTACCCCCTTTCCAGTTTCATTACGGAATGATTCACGCCTTTAACGCTTAAAATCCGCGGCTCTTTATTAACTGGTGGTAACGTTGCCGCCTTTCTCTTCTCTCGCTTCCCGTGCAAAAGTTTTAAGTTAACGGCAGATTATTATCCTTAAGCAAATTTCGTATTTTTTGCAGTTTTTAATTCTTTGTCGTTTATTGATGACTTTATGATTTAGTTTCCGTCTGTGCTCTTTTGATGAGAATTTCTCAGTTCTTTAATTCTATAAATCCTTCGCTATATCTTATTTTTTATTTGTGTCTAACATTTTCTTTCTCTTCAAATTACCGAGTTCTTTACGCGGCTATATTTGTAGTTTTCCCTTTAAAAACTACAGTAGTTCGTTTTATAACGCGCGGTTTAATTTTTCGAAAAATTTCGCGTTAGAAAAAACCGCGTTTGTAACCTTATGATAAAACACCAAGTGATCGCATAGGTTACAAGATTTCTCCCATTGCAAGCTTATGTAAAATGCGATGGTCGGTTAAATTCAGGACTGCGTGTAGTTACCTTGAAATATTTGTGTTGGCTAGATAACTGTCACATACGTGTAACCTCGTGTAATCAAATTCACGTTGGAAAACCCGTGTTGGACGAGGTTTTAATGCGTTCGTCTTCTTGGCAATTTCATTTTCCAAATCTTTCAATCCGTTTCTCATATTCGTCCTCTGCCTTTCTTTCCTTTAAATTTATATACAGGCGACTCCCGAGTCTCGTTGGGGATGCGTTCCTGAAAACGTGTTCGAATCTCGAATATTCGAGATTCGAACGCCGTTTTCCCATATACTTGCATGTTATAATCGGGGGATGTTCCCGCATCTCGGGAAAAAGTCTCCCCTCAGGTTCTATAAAGATAAAATAACATTACTTATATGTTAATACAACAATATTAAATTATGTATAAATTATATAATAAATATTTTAAATGTATAACTTATTTTTTGCACTAAAAAGGTAAAAAAAATCTGATGTGGCCAACACATGACTTTCTCCATATTTGGGGTATAGATATTTAAATTATTATGAATAATATTACGAGGCAAAATTATTATTTCGTATCGCAAAAGAAGACACGTCCTTGTTGCCGTAAATTACGTATATTTTGAATGTTTACAGAATTCACCGCTACATGGTGTTGGCGCTGTATGCTGGTATTAAGATAAAGCGAAATATATCCGAAATGGATGGTTCTACGAAAATTAGTTTCAAACAAAACTTGGAAGAAATATTATTCTCTACAACTTTGGTCCTTACAAAGATTACCAATAACGATGTTTTTAAGGAGATATTTAACGGAAACCGAAAAACCGGTTATTTATAAATAACTCCTATAGAAAATTGTTTCAAATGAAAACTGTAGGAAATTACATTCTCTATAACCTTTGTATAGAATTGTATATACAATAATGATGTTTTAACGAAGAAAAATCGCAAAAACCGAATCGGGTTTCGAATAAACCTCGACTTTCGGTTAACCGTTATTGTCCAAAAACTAATCAGTTCTTTGTGCTCATGTTAAAGTGTTATATATGAAGTTTGGTGACGATATGGCATGTACTTTTTGAGTTAGAGCGCCCACAATAACATACACACACAGACATCATTCCGAAAATAGTCTAAACGTGTTCTAGGGACCTCAAAACATGTATTTCCGTTGAAATCTCGAAGTCGATTTTTTCATGAATACAATACTTTCCCATTACTACGTATGGAGAAAGTAATAAATTTGTGTTTCGAACAATATGCAATATGCTTTACAGACAGCCCGGTCCGGATCGCGCGAGTCGTTTGTTACAAACGACTCGCGCGAGCTGGATAACATACCTGCGTACATTTATCTATACATACAACTATTTATCGCAGCGAAATTAATATAAAAGTTATTTAAAATGCCCAAAATAACTTAAGAATAAAGAAACAATAAAATTAAAAATATTTTCATACCTTAAATCTGTTTCAACTGCGCTTATTGGACTTGGTTTATTAATAGAGAAGTTGGAAGATTTTAGTTGCAAGAAGAGGAGCTATTGGGTGGGGAGTTGTTTATTGTTGTTATCAAATTACCTGAATTTATCACGTTTTAGAATTTTTCCTTTTGTTTCACATAAGTGCTAATAGTTGACACATTCCCAACGATCGTACAATTTCAGTATGGCTTTCAGAATGTTTCTGACCCAATGTTTTAAAAGTTTTTCCATTTTAGGAATCACAACACCGCGCCTAGGACTTTTATTGTTGTTATCAAATTACGTGAATTTATCACATCTTCTAGAATTTTCTCCTTCTGTTTCACATAAGTGCTAATAGTTGAAGGACACATTCCCAACGATCGTGCGATTTCAGCTTGGCTTTCACCTTTCTCAATACGCTTTAAAATTTCTAATTTCAATTCATAACTATGAGTCTTATGCACTCTTTTATTTGATTCCCTTACATTATCACTATTACGTTTCCTTTTTGATGCCATGTCAAGTGATAAATTTATAAATAAATCAATAAAATAAATAAATTTAAATAAAAGATTAACAGAAAAAAGAGTGAAATCAGCACAAATTCAAACAATGAGAGCAGATATAACTACGTTTATACCAAAACTAAACCTCGCGTTTGGTCGGAACCAATAACTACGCGAAGATTATTTCGCGTAGGTATATTATCGATCGGCGGGATCGAAATCTCGAATTAATCGATACTCGGGAGTCGCCTGTATTCTCTTTTCTCTTCACTCTCTCTCTCTCTTCTCCCTCTTTAACTATGAAATCCCGCGTCTCCTCTTTTCTCTCGTCCCCCCCCTCCGATCCATTCCACTCCGTTTTAATTAGCGTTCGCCTACGAGAGGTGTATGTAGGTTTTGGGGTCGATGAGAAACGGCCTATATCGTGGGGGAGGTTGTTAAAGGCATAGAGATTTGCATATCAAGGAGAGGCGCGATTGATTAATTTACACTGGCAATCAAATCCTTAAACGTCCTTTTAATTAGATTTATATCTTAATATTTATCGTTAAAATTCTATATCAGGAGATTATTAAAATTATCTTTCCATGTTATAGGGTACGTTTTCAATTAGAAGCGGTCGTTTTCATCTCGCAAAATTGCGCAGCATTAGCTCACCTTTAATGTTTAGTATTTTAAATTTATATTTGATGTAAAATTTTTGGTGATTTTTATATCCCAAACAGATCGTAAATTACTTAAATGCGTATAATATTTAAAAGACTCGACATATCTGTAAAATTATACTGCGGTGTTTGCATATACGATCGATGGCGGGTGAGATAAATAAAATTACCTACGTCAAGTACATATTTAATCGGTCTATTGCCATGGCAAGCACGTGATGTTCATAAGCATGACTCTTGCACTCCGGTATATGTATTTCTATTATATATGTAGGTATTGTAAGAAATAGAGAAAGTGAATTCTACCCTACTTATCGGAAATCTCTGGATTATCGGAAAACAGTCTTACAACGTAGGGAACAAGGAAAAAGCGAGTAAAAAAATACCAGATTCAATGGGATTCGAGAGTTTATCACCCGGGACGCGAGCTACTTTGCAAAGCGCCACGAAATTGTAGGAAGGGCGTACGATTCTTCATATGGGTTTAGAAGCAAGGCGATACGATCTCGAAATTAATATCCAGGAAGATAGAGAGAAAACGTAGGGTTTAATTAAGGTCGGCTCGAATATATTTTTTTTCGGGGGAGCCCTCCCGTATCTCGGGTTCGCGAAAAATCGTCTTAATTAATAAGGTTTGTTTGCTCGACGCGCACCCATCAGATTGATTCGGAAGCCATGGACTCTGTTTGCTTATTATTTACCTCGCGAGGAGAGGGAATCTAGGTCAATCACGGAAGTTTTAATTTTTTTTCGACTTGATTGCTAAAGATGGGATGGATTTTTGGCCCCCACGCCGTTGTTTGTTTCGCGAACTCGATGAGCGAAATTGTTTCGAATCGAAATTTTCTATAATATTTGCATTTTAGTGGATTTTGTGATATTGAGTTTCGCACGAGGTATTAATCTAATCATCGTTTCGTTACATGAATAAGTTTTATTCGATGAATATTAATCGATCTAAATGCATTTAATTTTCGTTATTAGGTACCGTAAGTAGCTAATGAAAATTAGGTGTAATTTAATTTAAGATAGTGATATAGCTTGTTAGCAGATGGATGTTGTCTTAAGATGGAATCATTTTGAGTTCCATGGTGAAATATTAAATTTGTGAAAACTTATTGACTATAAATAATTAAAAAGCTAATATCTGGTTGATGCATTTTTGGTTAAATAACTTGTCTAAGCATCTGTTGTATTTCTGTAATGCATTAGATTCTTCGTATTCTAAGCGCAATAGAGATATTTTTATACGAGTATTGATTGATTTGTATTTTCACTAATGAATTTCTATTTTCCATTATTTTCAGGTGAGTGTTTCAGCTTTCGCTAATGTGATGTGTATTCGCTTGCGATGATTTTGTGTCAAGGTACGTGCATCTTTAACTTTCGTCGAAATATTCTTGGGAATAACTTTATCTCCTCCCAGAAAAGTCATAATTATAATGAAGCTTGATAGTATTGTTTAAAACTCGACCTTGATTAATGTTTTACGGCAATTCGTGTCTCGAAATATTATCAGCAATTAAAAAAGGTCTAACATAACTGCAGGCTATTCCTCTTTTACTTCTCACAGAAGATTTTCCTCGCTGATTACACGATCCTTAGTGACGAAAAGCTTTCAGGAACGGTCACGTTCTCCTGGAGTGTAATTTTTTTTTATCCATTCCCTTTAATCGGAGAGATAAGCAATTTAAAAAAATCAAGGTGACTCCAAGGCTTAAACATAATTCAGAAAATTTACGTTATATCTTGCAGCCAGAATTTAGATAATATTTCAATGGTATCTCTCTAATTAGCGGTCAAATCATTAAAATTTGATATATTTACGAAGTAATTTTAATACTTAATTACACCGATAAGTATACACACTATACATTTAAAAATATATTTACGGTCGCCTCACTGGTGTGCGTAAGCCCACTTGCATAATGTAGAGCTTTTCTTTGATAAAAAAATTTCTAATTCGCCTTGATAATATTCGTAGATATGTCAAAAACTGTACCGCTGTACTGCATCTAGTTTCTGAAGCTCGTACGGTAAAAATATCTGATGAATTTTGCGGTTAGTTTCTGAAATACTTACTGTTTTCGGGCGAAATAAGGAAAAACCACATGGAAATGACTCGGTCTAATAGTTTAAAATGTTTTAGCAAAATATATTTTTCAAAATACAATAAGCAGGAATAAAATATTGTTCATCACAGAAAATGTTATTATATTGATTTATCCTTCGATAATACTTTGTATGTGTATACGATGGCTCTAAATACTTTAAGAATATTCTTGTGCAACTTTCATTTTGAAACGTAGGTTTTCGGTATTTAGGTAGTAACGTAGAGCTGATTTTCGGAGTCAGTTAAGTAAATGAATTTAATTATTTACAAAATTTAATATTTCAATAATCCGGAGAAATTTTTTGTTGTTTTTTTCTAACGAATGGTGCGAACCGCAAAGTAAAAAATTTCAGCTCATTCATACGATTGTTATTATTTAATATGCGCCCCCAACTAATGTATTCTAGCTCTATTCGCACCCCTGCGGCGAACTAACCACGAAACTAAACTCGGAAAATTTTTGAACGAATATATTTATCTGCCGTTACTCTTTAATCAAAATCACAAAAAATTCCACGCGTAAAATGTTCATGTTTATAAAACAGGCGAAATACACGTAGCAATATAATGTTTTCTTATGCAAAAAAACAATTAGTCTAATTGATATTTTAAAAAACGACCTTTTTTAAAGCGGGTCACTTGGATTATTTTTATCTAATTAACGGGAGCGGCCTTCTTAGTTAGTGTTACACGATCATTTCGTATTCCCTTATATGGAGACAGCTCGTATTCCTCCCTTTTTATACAGTGTCTCCTGTAGAAAAAAAGGAATAAAAAATTCCCATTAAAAACTTTTACTCCAAGGCTCGCATCTGGGATGTAAAGTCGAAGGGTGTGTGTTTCACGATCACACGTCTAGTTCAGGAGATAAGGGTTATGGCTCACTGCTACCTCCCTCCCTCCTTCCGCCTTCCTATCCTTGGCGTTTTTATTATTATCATTTTTTTATTTTTATATCCTTCCTCCGATGGTTTCACCTCGCTCCTTACGGAAGACAAGAATTTTCCCATCTTCTCCTCCCAGCTACCAACCTACAGACACATCACTCCGGTCGGAAAAGAATCATAAGTACGTGAGAGGGCGAGCGAAAAATAATAATAAAAAATAAGATCGTGTCCGTCGGTTTTTAAGGCGGCGGTTGCTGTCTCTTTCACCTGGCATCTTTTCGCGTGCGTGACGTAAGAGGAGACGTGAGTGGACTTCGTTATGGATGAGAGGGTGAGGAAGGATCCGGGCGGTCGCGAATGGTAAGGCGTCATACGCTTTAAAGGCCATCTTTTGTCTAACGTCGCCGAAGAGAGGATTGAGTAGGATAAGGAGCGATAAGGAAATCGCTCATTTAGAAGTTTTATTACGGCTGGGTTGTGTCGGCAAAGTAGGCGGGATATGTCGAGGAAAAGATTTATTTATGTTATACTGAAGAAGACGTATTTTCAGGTGATTTCCTATCTTATCAGTAGGCTTGCTCCACAACGACATTGTGGATAATATTAATTTTTATGTATTGTGGTGTATAGACTTTCGTTGAGTTTTTCGTCATGTAAAGATATAAATTACTCGTGTAAAATACTACCGGTAAATCCGTTAGTATAATGTGAGAATTTGGGAATGATCATATAGAGAGTTTTTGACGATTTTAGAAATAATGTCCAGGCAGTGTATTACTATATAAGTGCTATACCAAATTAGCCGATAGATAATTAACATATCGTAGCAAGTTTATATAGATTAATTTTTGGATACATTCCATTTGCAAAAAAGCAGCTAAATCTCACACTTTTCCTTCTAATACGTTTTCATTACATAATCCCAACAAACAGTTGTTCAAGCTCGATAACATTTCTTACTGCAGAAAATGCGAGCTTCGTGAGTATATCAGCGTACACTATCGCAAACTTTTAATTTTTAGGCTGCGGTTCATATCTTTCCCTTTAAAACGGTTGACATTCGTAAACTGACTAAAATTCAAGGAATGCGATTTTGTGCATTACGGCCTCTCATTTTCGTACATCAGCTGCAGCTTAACAAGGTATGCTTCACTCGTTAGTTAATCTGTTTGCTTTGTGAAGAAAGTTAACACACTCGAAACATTTGCGAATTTATTTATATGTTTTTGTGCATAAGCGCTGAAATAAAAAAAAAGAAGTACGCCAACTGGTACGGCAGGCGCGGAACCTAATGACCTCCTCTCCTCCTCTCACACACTCCACGAAACATGCACTCCTCCCATTCTCCCTCCATTTCCACCCATATAATACCTTATTAACGTCTCTTTGCGCTCTTCCGCGAGAGCCACCTGGGGTGTAGCCCCCAGAACCTCTCGCTTCCTAACGTCTTCCACGCTACACTAGCGCCACGCCCCTTTTCTCCCCTCCCTCCTCGTTTGTCAGTGTGCGTAATGACTCATTTTTTCCCACAGCCCCGTTTTATCCCATCTGACATATTTTCACATCAAGATTTTATTTTAGCAACCTCTTCCCCTTCGCCTCTCTCCCCTTTCTCTTCGTAATCTCCCCCCCCCCTCCCACTCTTTCTCTTCCCTCTTTGATTTTTTTCGAGATTTTTTGAAAACCCTCCAAAACGTTGCATCACTTGACTTCGAGTGCTTCCATTACTGGAAAACAAACGTGCGTAACGGTAGAGCGAGTGTGGGGCAGTGAACGAAAAGGAGATATATGCGGGAGGAAAAGAGAGGGAGGGGAAAGGGGAGGCAGAAAATAGAGGAGTTATTGGGACGGGAGAAGCGACTCGACCATATAGACGAACGATAATCGAATTAAGCGCTCTTTTTCCTCGACTGTACAGTGCTACTCCCCTATATCGATCCCCTTAACGGCATCCTCATCATTTTCTGTTCGACCCTTTTGCGTCCTCTTGTGTTATATATACTGTGTATATATGTATATTTATAAATTTATTTATTTATTTAAACAAGAGAACACCGTCTGCCCTCGCGTCGATACTAAAACAGCTCGGCCGTTTTCGTCAGGGTAAAGGACTGCGCGCACTAGATCGACTCGGCTCGGCACGGAACGAACTTATCGGCAAAAATAAAAACACACAGAACCAAATGGAATCCCGCGCACTCCTTCTGTCCGGCTCGGCTCGGTCGGATCGGATCGGATCGGATCGGGGCGGCACCGGTTCGTATTGCTGGGAAGGCAAAAAGTTCCGAAGGTCCGAAGGGGAATAGTCACGTGATGTAGAGGAAGGCGGCTGTGGAAGGGGAAAGTTTAAGGGGAAGTGAAACAATTGAAGGGAGTTAATTAAATTAAAACATAAATACTCCTTAACCGTACAAAGTATGTTTTAATTTAATTAATTCATCTCGCCGTAGTCTCCGATCTTCTTTAATTAATTGAAGGGAGCTCTACTACCCTACCACCCCTCCCGCAGCTCTTCCACGCCGAATTCTTGTTTGTGTGCAGGTGCCATGTTTCAGCTTGTCTCCTCGTCTTGACTTTCAGTTTGTCTGTAGCGTCTTCAGCTAACGCGTCAGCTGGATCACTTCGCATTCCTTTACGTTTATTTGAATTTGGATAGTTTAATTAATATAACAGTGCGTCATCTTTTGACGAACGGTTAATTGAAGCAGTGCGAAACCATCATCATTTGTACGACCCAGCACACAGATATTACCACGACAGCGTGGCCAAAGACAACGCGTGGGATGAAGTAGCCGCTTAGCTGAGGCGGTAGAGAGCTGAAAGAGGCCGTTGCCGGACGATGAAGTGCGCGAACGTCGGGCGGTTCCGATCCGAGTCGTGCCGTTCGGTCCCGATCCGGTCCGAACAAGTGCGCGCCGAGCTTAAGACCCTCACCGTTTGGCGTTTGCGTTCGAACCTGTTTTTAACCCTTCCTTATTTTCCAGGATACATTTAGTTAACAGTAGCTGTAATCAAATTATTTATTTAGATAACTCCAGTATTATTTAACGGTTAAAAAACACGATGAAATTTTCTACTAAAAAGTTTTTTTTATTAAAATGACATGTTAACTGCCAATGCCACTATACAAACCTCGTTTTCGCAACCATTTATGTCATTATAAGTTCCTTAATTATTAGTTCTAATAATTTGTGATTTTAGAGACATTTTTAGTATATTTATTATTAGATTGCTTCTGTAGACTGGACGGTATTTATAACAGTACATTTTTGCTACGTTATAGCTATATGTACCGATTGAACGTGTTTATTGAGAGTGTCGTCTTGGGTAGAACTTCTTTACTTGTGAATTTGTCGAAAGGATCAATTATAAGACTGAATAGCAATTTCGCTTAATATTTGGCCACTGAATTATTTAAGGCGTAGATGAACATTTAAAGTTCCAGTAGAATGAAACAATTTAATGTATGTCTTGTATTGTATAAACATTAGCAAAACTATGAACATGAAAATGGTTCTACCTTTATCATAGTACTAATTTTGGATAAGTAAAAGGCCCTAAATTTCAAGAAAAACATAAATTTTCTCACTTAGAATAATATATATTGTCCTACTTCAAACATAGGCGTTGAGCAATAGAATTTATGGGACTATATAGCTGCAAAAAGTTATTACATAGGTCTTTTAAAGCACAAGTATAATACTCTGATTGACAATATATAATTTCAAAAGAAGGAAATATATTAGTTTCCACTATTATATCTATAGCCGCCAGTTTTAGTTGTGGAGTGATATCTATAATATCCTCTCTTCAAATTCTACGCTGTTTATTTCAACGTCGGTGTGATAAGTATCGTAGTTGAGGTGCGTGCGAGCAAGTAATCGAGGTAACGTTCGTATCAAGAGCGACAGCACGAAAATAAGAGGGAAGTTTTTTTTCGATACGTTGAAGAGAATTGCCTGTTATTCAAAAAAGAAATTTTCGTCCATCGGCAAACTAAAATTACGGTAAGTGCGTGAAAGAAGTTGACCAAATAATCGTTAGCGAGCGTTTACGGCAACAATGGAGGGATCCCACTCCTCTCGGCACATTCCCTTTAAAAAAAAATGCCAACAGAGGCCGCACGCATCCCTTTCTCCCTTCTCCTCTCTCGCAGATTCCCATCTCTCCGCCTCAGTCTGCCTTTATGTCTCCCAGTGCTTGTCACAGTCCCGCCTCTTTCTCTCTCTTTTACCTTTTCTCTCTTCCTCTCTCTCAATCCCTTTCTCCTTTGATCTCCATCTCTCTCGCTTTTTCTTCCATCCTCTTTCTTCCCCTACATTTTCTCTTCATCTTCTTTCCCTTTCATAAACATAAAAAAGGTGCTACTCGTGTCCGGTATTTCCTACTCTTCCGACGCCCTTGACCTTCAGAGGGGAAAAAAATGACGAAGATCGTTTTTAACAAGAAGCACCACCTCCACCCTTTTCGCTTAATTTTTTCCCGTTAATTTCCTTTTTCTCCTCCAGTGAATACACACACACATACACAACATAGACATGGTGGCCCAAAAGTCGCATCCCATTGAGATTTGAAGTTAATGACCAACAATTGGTACATTTATGATGGTCTTTCCTTGTATTAATTAAAATCGCTAAGTATTCGACTATTTACCTTGCCTTTTCTGTGTATTAATTAAAATCACTATGTAATTACCATTTAATATGATTTGTCCCTGTATTATTTAAAATCCCCATTGGACGCGAATTTTGGCCACCATGTATATCCTTTCGTCTTCTCTTAGATAAAGTAAAGGATACCCTTCTAAAGTTTTTAAGTAATCGCTAATAAAAAACCATGTATCCTTAGTACGTCCCAAGCACCTACTGGAAATTGGAATGGGGCTATATATTAGGTTGGGAGAAGGTAGGGAAAGGAATTCCCGTGTGGTAAGGGTGGGGAATCTTGGGACGGTGAAGGGGAAAGAGGGTGGCGGAGATTTCATGGAGAGAGAGAGAGGGTGGGGAGGGGAGAGGGAAAGGAAGCTGTGTAAGTAGTGTTTTCATTAAGGTCCATCACTATGCATCGCTTGAATTACGTCCCAATGGCTAGGGGGAGCCGTCAATAGGTTTGAGCTATTTATATACGTTTTGCCTCGGGGGGCGGTCACATATTCCGGTTGCAAAGTGGCTCCGATGATGAAGTTTTGGAGGAATGGTTTATATACGCAATTAAGGTTCTCTCTGTTTTTTAAAAGTTTGTTTTTAGGGTTGTCATAACGCGGCTGAAATGCGGGTGGCCGTAGAAAATTATTCCGTTACAACCAGACGAGCGAAAGACGTCACCACTCACTCTGACGGGAGGGTTAATTTTGAAGTTTTTAAAATAAGGTGGCGGTTTTTCCATTAAAAAAATATCCCGGTTTCCGCTATTGGACGTGCCTTGGGTCTCTGTGCTAATTTTCTGGTTAATAAAGTGGTATTGATAAAAGAAGCAATTTCTCTGCTGATTTATAATGTGGACGCTCAAATTAAAATCAGTTCATGTCGTACCTTAAATAATGTTGCACTTGATCGTTGGTGAAGCTCAAAAGGCGAGAAAATAATTAAAAATGTACGAGAATATAAGTTAATTTAGCAAAAAATACGGGTATTGCGCTTTTATTCTCTCATTTACTTCCTCAATTGTAAGGTGCTTATTATTTCCATTTAATTATAGGTTCTGGTTGCTATTTCTCTATCTTTGATTAGTGGTATTACCTGCCTGTTAAATCAGTAAATGTAGTCGTATTAATGATTTGATATTTATTCGTTTTTACAGTGTTCTACTTTTAATTAATACTCACGTAGCTTATATATGTTGGGGCAACATTTAAGAAATATATTTCGGGTGATTCTGAAAATTTATTAGATAGCATTTAAGACAATGCACGTTTTTTTCAGAAAAACTACTTATGATGCATTGAAAACGTAAACGCATTAAATGGAATAAAAATATCACCACGCTGCCAAAATGTGTTCAAAACTGTTTATTTTTTTGCTTAGTTCAAATTAATATGACCTGGCGTAACTCTTCCACCAAATTTACTATTTTAGTCAAAAACTATTATTTCAATTTAAATCTTACAGAACGAGATTGCGAAAAGTTTTTCTTTTCTTATAGGCATCCAGCAGCAGGTACAATGTCTTAATCATGAAGACGTCACAGCTTTTTTTCACATCCTTGCCATTAATTCTCGATTAATATTCTATTTAAGCTCAAGAACACGCCACAATTGTTAAATTGTTAAATTCGTAAGCCTTAAAGAACGTGAGAGTGCTGATAGATAAACATAAAAAATTTTTCGCTATTAATATAATATTTTGAATGATCGAGATTCATCGTTGAAAATATCTTCAGATTCATTTCTTTCGTTTACAGTGGATATCCATTAATCTTTGCATAACAGCCAAACTTAATTTGTGACGGATAATTAAACATGCAGTTTTACGTCGTTTCGCCCTAACAGAAAAACGAAAAAGTATTTTGGATTAATACCACATGGAGACGCGTGTAAAAACGATCTGGAAACGAATCCGAAGTAGATTTCAGCCGTGGGAATCCCGGAATTATTATCTAGGATTACATTTTCGCTCGCGTCCATCGGATAGATTCGTACCAGATAGAACTAATCGCCGTACTAGAGACACCTCCCTCGGCAAAAATTCCCTCCTCGATGTCATCGGAAACCTTGGCCACGGTTTTATTTGGCTTAGGGAGCTTGGAGGAGTTGGATGGGGGAGGATGGACTCCCCCTGCCAGGGGCCCCGAAGCTGCCGCCTCCGGTAATACCGTCCACCCTCCTCCCTTGGCCCGGGGCAACTTACCCGCCTTCCCTTCTCCTCTCTATCTCTCCCTCCCTCTCGCCCCTCCCCTCCCCCCTCCCCGCCTTCCCTCTCTCATCCCCCCTCCTTCTCTCCCGCCAGAGAGGGAAGCGATCGATGCAACCCACAGCCAGCGGAGAGTAGCAGTCGGAGGGAAGAAAGGAGGGATAAAGAGGAGGAAAATGGGAAGAAAGAGGAAGAGAGGGAGAATCGCGATGTAGATGGAGGGAATGGAGGAGGGAAGGGAGAAAGGAAAAATGGAGATTGATGCAGGCGACGGTTGCAGAACAATGGAACAGAGACTTTGTTTGTATAAAGATGAGGAGGCCTTCATTTGATTTTAAAGGATTTTTTAAATTTTTTTGGGAGGTCGTTGCGAGGAAAATACGTTTAAAATGGTGGTTATTTAAAGAGAATACGCTTTTATACACGGTGTTGCTTCTCTAAAGCGAGGAAAATAACAGTTTTGAGAGGGACTAATTTTTAGCCTAGCAAGAGTTCATTTTTGGCTCAGATTAGATTTAATCCTATTAATTCATTTTCCACGACAGATTCTTATGATTTATAAAAAGAAATTCAGTTTATTCGGAAGTGTACGTATTGGGTGTTGTAATGACTGCGTTAATTGGATATGAAGGAAAAACTTTTTAAGTAATCCCTAGCTTTAATAAAATACTAATTTACTCTTCTATTGCTAGTGTCTACAAAATCGATAAACCTAGATGTTGCGTCTTGGTATTGTGGAATTTTGTAAAAATAAATTTATTGAATTTCTCCTCTGAAGTAGCCGAAAATATTATTTTTTATATTACTACTTAATCAACTTTCGTAAAAACTTTCAGCAATTAATGCTCCGATTAAAATATGCTTAGTTAACATTTGCTCTGTTTTTGAAAATTGATCTGATTATGACAGAGCTAGAAAATTTCTTCCAGTGACCCTCTTTGCTTGGTCTCCGTAATTAGTTCATTCTTCCGAGTTCTTCTATATCCAAAACTATGTCAGAAGTACAGTTTTGTAATTTTTTTCGAGCCATTTGTCACAGTGAATATGAATTTCCTTCGGACAAGAGCGTGGAGTTGGTGTAAAACGCATTAAATTTTCATTTTGAATAGCTTTGTGTTGTGATACGAATGCGTTGCTTATGCGTAGGTGCAGATGAGACAACTTAGTGCAATTTTAGCGGAAAGATTTTTGTTAATTCTACGAAATACGCTTATTAAATTGGTAAAATAAAAATTTTAGTTGGGAATTCGTTTTTCATATGGTCATTCATATTTCGGAATGCCGAGGGCTGCAGATATGCGTGTTTAAATTGTTAAACAATTATTATAGGAAATGCAAGTTTTCAGATAATTATCTATGCCTATAATTTATATAATATAACAATGTTATTTATATTGCAAGCATGCCGTGATTTTTGTATTTACTTATTTGAAAAATAAGTGAAAGGTGAAATATTTTAGGGGTTTTGCATCATTAGTATTTGACATTCAACATTTAGTGGTACAGACTTTTCAGCGGTATTACTATCCTAGTTATGAACAGTTACTTTCTATATCTAGAGCTTCTCGGGGAACTATTAATTACACATCTATTTTAATAGGAAATGAAATGCTTAAATTATATGGAAATTACATGCTAATTTTTTTTAATGTAAACTTTTTTCATTAAAACTTTGTTATAAAATTTTTATTTAAAAATTCAGTATACACCACTATTTTTGCATACTTGATCTTCCAAACAGGAATTAAACCGTATGTTGAAAAATCCTAATAAGTAACATTCATGGGTTGAGTTGGTTAACAGCCACTTGACTCCGAAAAGGAACGAAAATTAAATATAGCCATTCTTTAGTATTTAATTATTATTAATAATGCTTTTAATTTATATTAATGCGGAAACACATAAACATAACTCCGTGTACGTATTATTGTTGTATATACCTTTTATTAAAAAGGTGAAGAATAATAATTGAGTGTACAATTGTGCATTTATTAATCTCTTAAGGGTTTCGCTATTTTTAGGCTACATCAGTATAGGTGCTCATTAATCTGCAACTTTTCGCCATTTTTTACTGTATCCTATTCTAAACGGAATATTACGACAGTTACAGTTGACAATCTCTCATAAGTATCGATAACGTAATATTGTGTCGGTGGCCGAGAAGAACTAATTTTAAATTGGAGTCTTCATTCATACCATTCATTTTTTAAAATATGTGCCATACTATAGGAAAAACTTTCATGAAATATCATGTTTACTGAATGGGTTGTTAATTCCGCCATGATGATAACGTTATAAAATAACTAGGAGCATTATTCCAATAACAACCTAATTTTGAACAATCATTCATGTTCTAGTTTTGCAGTATTACTTACCTCAGAGAGTAATAAACCTCTAGGGCTTTCGTGTCATCTCGCACTTCTAAAGAAAGTAGGAGGAAACTCACATCAGAACAAATTACGAGAGAAAATATATCGATTGTCTGAAAAACTCAAAAATAGTCTCCACTGATTGTAAATTTGTGTCGTTTCACGAAAATAAGCAGTTCGAAATTCTCAGTTCTGAGAGAATTTGCACTTAACCGCCTTAACACGCGGACGTTATCGGATAAATAACAGCGATTTTAGCGACGCTGTACAATATATTTCTCCACCCATTTCGCCGCCAAAAATGGTCAAAATGTTCTCCAAAAAAATATGCGTATCATAATCCCCAAGAATGGAAGAAAGCTGGAGATATGCGTGTGTGTATGTGTGTGTGATGTAGAGAGGGGAGGAGTAAGAAAGCGTGGAGTGAGGAGAAGAAAGGAGGGGAGAGAGAGAGAGAGGCTCGAGGGAGGTGGTGGAGCGGAGTCACCGGAGAAAGTTCCCGGGGACAAACCCTTACCATTCCCTTTCCTCTCCCTCCCTGCAAAATCGCCGACCAGTTCACGCCGCCTCCTCGCCCGCCGCGGACCTCCAAGACACTACTAGTCCTTCGCATCTCCACAGAGATCGCCCGTCCTGAAACCTTACTCTCTCTCCTCCTCCCTCCTCCCTTTCCATACAGGCCCCCTCTTCCCTCCGTTCCTCTCTCTATCCCCTGCCATACGCCCTCCCCACTCCCCACCCTCCCCTCCAACGGCCAGAGGGACCGTGTCGCGCAGGCGGAGGGCGGGGCGCCCCTGGGCCGGCGGGCGGGCTCAGTCGAGGCGGGCAGAGCACCGTGGACGGACGTGGAGTTTTGACTAGTAGGGAAGTAAGGCGCGTCTCTTCCGAGGGGAATTTTCAACCCAACGCCAGCGAGGGGAAAAAGAGTCCTTTTGTAACGCGACGAAGGAAAAAAGGTGGCGATGCCTCATCGGTCTCGCCTCGAGTGAACCAAGTGACGACAACGCTTAAAGCGACGGCGTCGAGTGTGACAATCCTCCCAGTCGTTCCCCTCTTCGACTCCCTTCTGCACGGGGGGAGTAATCGGGAGATCGGAGATCGAACCACATTCCGCGACACGTTAAAAAAGAGGTATCCTCAAGATAAAAATGGAGTAATGGAGGAAGGGACGTCTTCTAAGGAGAAGATTAGGACGGAACCGGAGGAGGAGATTGTGGTGGTGGTCGAGTCGCACCCGTGTCCTCCTGGTGCGGAGTGAAAAAAAGGGGGGAATTAAAAAAAACCGGCCGACCGACATCCCTCCCAGCGTGCCATACCGTGCATGTGCAGTGAAGGGGAGAGGGGGTTCAGAGGTGCGGGAGGAGGAGGAGAGGGAAGGGGTCACGGGGAAGGAGGAGGAGGAGGGGGCAGGGGGTCGGAGTCAGAGAGGAGAGCGGTGGTCGACGGCGGCGGTGGCCGCGACATCTTCAGACAGGAGGGAAAGGATCCCGGTGCGTAACGGTGGTCCGCAGAGGAGGCCCCGGAAACCTCGGCGACTCCTCCTCCTCCTCCGCTTGCCTCCCGGTCGGAGGGAAGCTCCTCCGCCCGTGTTGCTTCGGCGATCGGCAGCAGCCGCCGCCGCCTCCGCGCCTCCTCCTATCGCCACGGCACCGGCGACCACTGTCCAGTTGGCGTCTTCGCTTCCCCAGAGACATGGCGTCGCGACGCCTCGTCTGACCTCTTCCTCCCTCCAGCACCGCCCTACCGTCCTGGAGGGCTTCCACGCCTCGGGGGCTGCTTCGGCGGCTGCGGCGGCGGCGGCCGCCGCCGCGGTCGCCGCCGCCGCTTCCTCGTCTTCGTCGGGGGGCGGCGCCGGCGGCGTGTCCCAGCTGCATCCGCAGCACAGGCACAGGCACCACCACGTGCACCATCTAGGAGGAGGGGGGGCGTTCGGGGCGCACCAGCGTGGTGCCGCCTCCGGTCCTGCGACCGTGAACGTTGCCGCTTCCATGACCTGCACGTCGTCCCTGCCTCTCAATGCCAGTGAGTGTCGCGGGAAAGTCTTATGACGTGGGGTCCGTCCGTGCGCGAAGTTCTGAGCTTGTTTGGCATCGAATTCTCTTTTTCATGCTTTTCTGGGAATTGAAATATTTTAAAATTCTTCTGGCGTAATGAGTGTACTATCTCGATTTTTTTAATTAGATAGCTGTCACCGTGTACGAAAATAAGTTCCCCAGTCTGTGAGTGTTGTCGGTCTAATACAATGTCTTTAGAAATACACTCTACGTTGCCACCGTTTGCATTGTCACTGCAAAGTCAATTCGTGAGCTGCGATGAGTGAATAAAAATTTGAGATAAATCTACTCTTCCCCTGTATAATATTGTCCTTTAATATTTCTTGTCTATTTCATTAATTCGTAAATAATATTTTCCTTTAAGTTTGTGTTTTACGACGAAATAATAATTATTCGGTGTAGATAATTTAATTTTTGTGCTTGTGGTTATGTACAGAACGGATAAAAAATAACAAAACATCTTTTGAAATAATTGAGGGCAAAGCTTAAATCTGCTATAGTATGTAATTTAGCCAAGTTTAAATTATATCTGTCTTTAGCTGTTCGTGTACAGTTTAAAGTGATTAATTACTTTTTCTGTGCATCCTACATATCGAATCCAATAATCCACAGTAGTGAATAGATACATATATTATATGTATTATAAAAATTGAAATATTATAGATTTATTTTCATTTAAAGAGATATTTTAAATCTCACTCTGACATAGAATAGATTCATTTGACGGCATAAATGTTCGAATTTTATTTACGAAACGTATTTTAGTTTAAATTGTGTTTCACGGTACAAACAGATTTCCGTCGTGTTTATTTTCGGCGTACTATGCATTTGTCAAACGAAACACGACCCATTCACAATGTAAACTCGCTTGACCTTTGCAAAATGTAAACAACGAACGGTAAAGTTCCGTAAACTGGCCGCCGCGAACGGAATGGGACCGTCATTTTTAATAAATACTGGATTATCATATTCACAATGTATGTGAAGATTATCGCACTTTTAAAATTTAGGATGACCGACTTTATTTTTGCGGAAAAATAGATTGATATTTCGCACACTTATTTACCGAAAACTGTCACACGGACCAGAGGTCTGAAGAATTTTGTATGTCGAAATGCGTGTAATTTAATAATGTTTACTCGCTTATAATCCACTAATCTAGAGATTACACTTCGATTTTTCCGCAAGAAGTGGTTTATAATACATTTCTCGCTTGAGCAAATCTTCCTGTGTCAGTAAGGGTTTTATTTTGAACAATTTGGACCGAAGCATAGTGGAATACACTCAAGTTTCTAGGCACTCACGCGTCTGTTTTTTTCGATACGTGGAATTTTGTCGAGGGGAAGAGTTTTAGCCTGGAATACCTAAGTAAAGCTCGTCAAAAGGACATGAGGCCGGATGGAGGAGTGGATATGAGACTGCGAGAGAAGCAGCGATGAGAGAGAGGGAGAGAAGAGTTATAGAATAGTGTGGAAGTTTCGAGTGTGGGTTGGCGGTGTGAACGGTGGCAGAGGGCAAGTCAAGCGGCGGGAGATAGTTCAGCTTACTTAGCCAATTTCACGCTCTTCGCAGCCCCCTAAAAACCTTCCCCCATCTCAAGTCGGATATCGCCCTTGAGCTCCTCGTGAGAGTCGGAGTGAACTTACTCTTTGCTTAATATCTCGGAAATTCCAGTATTCTCTCGATAAATAATGGCGGACACTGTATGGGAAGGGATTACTTCTCTTTGGGTTCAAGTTCCTAAGGTAGAGTTTGGGTAAGTTCTTGCACCGGAAAACTCATGGCATGAAAGGGTTATACATTTTGAGGTATCCATTGGATATTTCTTTTGTGTAATATTTAAGCTGGTCTATATAAGTTCATCTAAGCATTAGAAAACTTATTTATCTAATGTAGGATATTTTTAATAGAATGTTTATTTCCGAGGCTTGTGAGATAGTCAGTGTAATTTAAGAGTCAACTTGGTCGATGCACTAATAGGTTTCGGCACATTTTGTTTATGCCTCATCACTGTATTTATAGGTAAGAGAAAGTGCATCTAATGCAACGAGCGAGTTTGAGAATTTTTCGTTTGAATGTATTAATACAGTGAATGAACTAGGAAAATATTAACCAAATGTTTGTGCAGCCCTTGATGACGAAGGGATAAACATTAATGAATGAATTCATATGATAAAAAATAGATTCACGTGAAACTATTTATTGTTTTCTTTGACTCACACAACAAGAGAGCAAAGTGCAAAAGATTCGCGCATTTTCATTTCATCGACACTCTAAAATCGTTGCTAGCATTATTAAGTGGCCGTATTATCCAATCACATTTATAGATTGCATACTATTTGAAATCATCTTGGTTCAGTCAAAATTTAAACCTTGTAAATTGAAATTGGTATCAGAAGCAAACAATTCCGCAGCATAAACAGCTTTGCTGATAGAGAAGTATTACAGGTTTGTTTTAAATTAACCAAAAACGACATCGATCTCCAATGTATCGCTGCATAGCAAGTTGTTTCGTATAATACATATCACTTGAGATTTGTTGGTAAAACTCCATCTTATGAATGATTGGTATTATTTCCTTAAAATTTAGCACTCAATTCATTCTAGGAATCTAAAACGTGTGAGTTCATGAAGAAAGTGGTTGCTATCATTAGTCCACTTTATTTTCTTTATTACGCATATGAAATCGATTTTAACATTTAATAATGAGTGTAAATGTTATGTTCAAATTACCAATAGATGTAGCAAGTTTAATCGTTCGAAGTCTTTAGTTACCAGTGTAGTGAGTAATGTTTTTCCTTAGTTCCTTCCATTTAACTATTAATAACACACCCTGTGCCTTAAATATTGATAGGATACTTTGTGAAATCGCTAATATTCAGATTAAGACCCAATTAATGTTAAGAGTATCAAGCATTATGGAGAAGATCTCAATTTGCTGTTTTCAGCATCCCGCTTCGTACGTTGTACTACGCAATAATTCATTGATTCCTCAATTTCTCTATCACGGCGCGGTGGCCGACTTCAATTAAACGGCTGTGTAATTGATGTTTACCAAATTTTCATTGATCATTAGAGAGGATTTACAATATCTGTGACTTGTGTCCGATAAAGTGCTTCAAATGATGGGGAAAAATATCTTTCAACCGGCTCTTCAACTTTGATTTAAAGCCATTATTTCCCTAAATTTCCAGAGACACTTTTATATTATAAGAAACGGTTTCAACATTAATTTACCAAAGTACGTCTTTCATAACAAACACATACAGTGTATTTGAAGTTTTTATATGCAAAGGTAATTTCAATATGTAAATCAATTAAAAATAGTTACTATTTTTGGTAGCCAATAAATGTCACATAGATATTTTAAATTTGTCGATTTCATATTTGTTATCGTATTCATTTCACTTTTACAGATGTAATAAAGTAATTATTGTTATTTATGGACAATAGAAATCCGTTCATTTATGCGTACAACACGAATTCAATTTCTGCTTCTATTTATAGTGTGGCAAGTGAACTGTCTTTCTTTAAAACAAAATTTAACGATAGTTTTCGTTAAAATGTCAAAACTATCTAATTGCATCCCTTCACGTCTCATGAGAGTAACTGATTGGAGTTGTTTATATCCGCTAGCATGACTCAAAAATAGAAAAATAATCCTTTCACCGATATTATTATGAATAAACATTACCCGATCGGGTTTTGGCATATTAAGCAATCACACTGTCAACAGAATGGTCAAAATTGTACGGTTGACCCGTCTCTGTTTACTGTTTCAACAAATTATTCCTTTTGTCCGAAATTTGATTAAGTAATAGAAATCATCAATTGCCTCCCAATTTCCCCCCTCCAATTTGTCGTTTATTCTTCCCTCACAATATTATTCGCTCTGGAACTTAAATACTTTAGTAACACAATCGTAAAAGAAAAGCCGATGCTAATGTGAAAACCGTGTTATTTTAGCAATGCCAAATGAAATCATTTTTTTCATCAAAATTAAAAATTTTAAGCACAAAAATATCTAAAAGCAACTCCTCGTTTAAAAACGAACGAGTAATTAGAGATCTTAGTCTTAGATGTTCTCATTCGGCGTCTGACGCGCAGGTATTTTTTTCACCGCCACCAACCTCCGTTTTATGATTGGAAACTTAAACAATCCATTCGAACCGCTGAAAGTGATCCGATAGCGTGTGCGCGCCTGTAATAGAATCTCGATTTTCATCGACGAGATACACAACTCGTAACTTTTTTTTTTGGGTAAATATTTTAATGCAGGTATAAAAAAATCGATCGATTTGATGCGTATCGATAACGCACGACGTGGCGAATAAAAAAAACGCCTTGCGTAAGGGAATAAATAAAAATGGGCCTTATATTCGCAATGATTCGAAGGAAAAGAAACATGGTCGCAATCAGGATCTGACGTTCGGCACCGGATTGAATGAAGTGTTTCTTCTCCCCCTTCCTCCTCTCTCTCTCTATCGCCAACACCCTCCTTTTCCTCACGGGCAGCAAAATCGATCGAGCTTCACGCAACCTTCGCGTTTCTTTCTTTCTTTCTTCTCCTCTCGCTCGCGCTCTTTTGAGTGGCAATTGCTTTCCCGGAATCCTTCCCTTTCTTTCCAAATTCGGTCGAATCACCGAGGCGCGACCCCTTTCGAAGAAACCCCTCTTTTCGTCCCTTCACTTTCCCTCCCTGCATACACCCCTTTTTTTTTTGGCGCCCTCTGAATTATCCGGGATATCAAAACACGCGTGGGTGTATTCCTCTACTCTACTCTCTTCCTCTTTTCCCTCCATTATTTTATGTTTTTTTTTTTTAGCGGTGGCTTTGACGATTTCACTTAGCCCATTGAAAATTGTCGGGCTCGATCGAATCGGTGGTGCTTTCCAAGTTCACGGTTGAGTTGCTCTTTCTGCCGTTAAGATTGCCCTTGAGCGAGGGATTTGTCCATCCTGTGCCCTTTCCGCCGGCGGTTTCTCTCGTTTCCCTGCTAATATCCTCGAGGTCTCTGCGAAAGAGACGGCGGGAATTATTTCACATTGGGAGTATTGCGAAATTTAGTTCACCCATCTGGAGTTTCTTTTAATTTCGTACGAGTGAGAAATGATTAATTTTCAAATGGGTTTAATTTAATGCTGATGGTGATCAGCTTCCTCGGTGATATTATCGTAGGCATGGGTCTTTTGATTATATATATATATATATATATATATATATATATATATATATATATATATATATATATATATATATATATATACACACATATATATATATACACACATATATATATACACATATATACATACACACATATATATACACACACACACACATATATATATATACACACACACACACATACCTATATAAATATTATTTACTGTAAGACGGTAGAAAGTGACCGTTTGAATCAAGGTTTTCAGTATTTGTCCGAATGTAATGCACACCTGAATATATTACGCATCTAAATCTTCAAAGGTCGACTTCAGGAAATAAATCATTCATGGAAAGTGAGAGACTATATTGCGCAGTAGAGTTTTGTAAAGGTCATTTTAAGTAAAAATGTGCGCATTATATTCGGGATCACACGGTAATTATTTTTAACAATATTTTATATAGGAAACGATACTATTCGTTATTGTAACCATGGGTTTTATTTGATTAACCATTATTTCTTCAAATTCACGGATAATTCAGTTAACTGTATATAATTGTTTTGTATAAAACGACATTTTTCACTCTCTTTATTCAGATCCTCTTACAAAATGAACTTAAGCTGTATTTTTAAAATTGTTGTTTCGTCCTCCAGGGAAAATTAAACAATCTAATATTATCGTTTTTTTGTATTATAACAATTTTCATTTCACAAAAAAGTGGTTAATCATCTCCTTACTATTTCAAACCTTGTTTTTCAGCAAATGACTGCCAGTTACATTCTAGCGACCATGTTAATATACTCGCAGGTTTCATTAAGATTTATTTCTACAGTTAAATTCCTTTAATCGTTTTGTGAAAGGTTTATATCAGAAATCCAAATGAGTATCTACTAATATTTGTCACCTTCGTTTTACCGGGTTTATTTTAAAGGTTGAATATATTTTGAAATTAATTATTACGCTCGCATAAACTTTTCAACATCACCACCATCGTAAAATTCTATTTTTATGGTTTTACATATCTTTGATAACTAGTCTTTTTAAAACAAAAAGTCACCAATGACGAAAAAAAAGGATTGTACATTTGTCTTAAAGAAATGTACGTAACATCGACCTGATAATGTTAAGATTTCTTTGATGAAGAACAACTATTTTCAAAACCGTTATCTTAAGTGTATACTCGTTCTATTATAATGGTTATAAATGCTTCCAGTTAGGTAAATCGTTTGCGGCGATGAACACTTCGTTTATCATAAGTTCTAAAGCCATTAATTTGGCTTTACTATTAATATTAAATCACTAGTATAAGCCTCGCCATCAGTAGTGGAATTAATAATATGTCGCTTCTAGCACAGCAGAAATTCTACCCGTTCCTCTCTCTTGCTCACTATGAAATGAATGTTCAAAAACTAATAGAACTAATATTCGCTTTATTAATTGAACGGGTAAATAATTTCTTACGCGCAAATGAATTCGACGTGAAAACTTCTTCCTCTCTTTCCTCTCTGAATTCTCTGGCCGTAGGGGGATGTGTATCCATAGCCATCCCTCTTATCCTCTTCTCTTTGCGTTCTCTCTCTCTCTATCTTTCTTTCCGCTTTCCTCCCTATATTCTCATTCTATCTCCTTCCTACAGTCAACGGCTGTGTGACTTTGTGTACCGTCCTTCCTTCCTCTCTCTCTTCCTCTATATCCCTTTCTATATCTCCCTCTCGCCGTTTCTCTTATCTCGCCCTCGCAGTCTCCACACGGTCTGCCTCCACAACGAGGGACGCCTCTCCGCCCTCTCTATTTGCTCCTGCCACCCACAGCCATTTTTACGATGTCGATATGTAACCTCTCCTTCCACCTTTTACCCGATATTGTTAATTTATCAAACATTTCTCTCTGCTGCCTAAACATATATATATATATATATATATATATATATATATATATATATATATATATAGGTGTGTTTGTCTCTTCTTTCGCATTTACAGTTTTTCTCTTTGTCGTTCCACAAATATTTAGATGTGCTTACCGGGCGCTGCTTCCTGTCTTTTAACGGGTACGATCATGTATGAAGTGAAACCGTGTTCATTCGGTTATTTATGATTTCAGTATCCGTCATTACATTAAATTCACGTTTTCTTTCGTTAAAAAAAATGCGTGCTCTATTTGTTCTAACCGCAAACAGAAATTAATAAATGTTTTTAATAATTTGCCAAAAGTAATTACTAATACTACGTTTATTGTGGCTAATTCTGTATTCGCGGTAATTTATATCGCTTGAAAATTTTATTGGAACGCTCAAAACGTTTTAAATGCCGTCGTACTTTATATCTCTTCATCAAATATTGAATTTTATACCGCAATTCATTTCAGTTTACATTTAGAACATCCTGGAATTCACAGTTGGTCAAAAAACTTATGTAAAATTTTGAATTTTTGCGAATGTGATATTATGTACCTATACAATTAATTACATTTTTTACAGTTTATCACAATGGCTTTCGTTGGAAACTCCGATTTTTTATTACAGCATTTAATTGGTAAACTGCGGCAATGCTTAAAAAACTAATTACCTCAATCGAATGAAAATTAAATAATTCAATCGACCCGTCTCGAAAATACATCCGAATTATCTTCCGTCCTGCTTAATCTTCGTACTACATCCTTTAAAAACCATTTCGACATAAAATGAAACGGCAACCGGTAGCTCGGAGCGATCCCGCTTAACATTTCGGAGGACTAAACTCATCGTCGATTTCTCCGACATAAAGAAGTTCGAGAGCCAGCAACCCCGCATGTGCTCTGCGGAATAAAAAGGAGGTATCGCCGCATTTAACCGCCGCGAGGACTCTCAAACATCGAATGAATTCAGTCGGTTTTGGAGGAAGAGAAGGAGGGAGGGTGGTCGGTTTTAGGCGATAAATTGAACACCCCTCACCCCCATTCTGACTCCCCACCTCCCCTCGCTCTGCCGCCTCCATGTACCGTCGAACAAACCCAGAGTAACGATGTTTATGAACTAGAGATGGGAATAGCGATGGAGGTTACAGCCACCATCTTCCTTACCGCTTCTCCAGCCTCTCTCTCTCTCTCTACCTCTCTTAACTCTTTTCCCTTCCCTTCCCAGTTCCTTTCTTCGTATTTCTCACCACCTTCCTCTTCCTCTCCCGCCTTACAAGACCTTCAGTACGCGATTCATCGTTAGTTTTCATAATTTAACGTGCCGGCCGGCTGACTCCTTCTCTCCGCCTATCCAGCTCCTCCTCCCGTGTTTTACCACCACCTTACCCAATCACCTCCTTTCCCCCCTCCCACCCTCTCTGAATAACCTCCTTCCAAACCCAAAAACCTCCTCGTTCCCCTCCTTTATCCTGAGTTACGAGCGAAGGCTCCGAAGGTAGTAATTCCACTCTCTCGTGGAATCGGCAGTTTATTTATAGGTCACGAATGAGATGGATCAACATCTCCCTACCCATACATAGGATCTCACCCCCTTCCCCTTCTCTCTCCGCATCCCATTCCCATCAGCCTCTTACTAATGCCTTCCCCTCCAGGATAAACACGATCAAGAGTCGACTCGAGTCACATGGTTGGTCGTCCGGGTGAATTACGGAAGCGGGAGAGAGAGAGAGAGAGAGAGGATCCCAAAATCTCCTCCTCGACTACTGACCGGATAGAAGTAGGTCAAGGTCAAAGGTCCGGCGTAGGCGGATTCCTGCTTTCCCAGCCCCGCCCCTTTCTGGCCATCTCTCTCTTGTCTCTCTCCCTTTCCCTCTACAATCCCTTCCACACCCACTTCCTTCCGCTAAGATGACGGGGTTTTTGAGGGGGTGGGGATTTGGTGGATGGGTTTGCTTGTCGGGCAATGAGCAGGGAAGGCGCCGGCGCCTTAAAGTGCCGCCTTCCCGTTGTCTCTCTCCTCACCCCCTCCGCCACGAGCAGTTCCTCCGGGGATTAATAATTTGCCCGAGAGACGAGCTACGGATAAGGGAAAGAAAGAGGGTTTTTTTTTTAATGCGTCTCGCGAGAATTATGTGGGGTTGGTTTGGGGGGGTTAGGGAGGTGGGAGATTGGAGAGAGAGATGGGTGTTTGGACGGGTAGGGGTGCTTTTTTATGCATGGACTTTTTTTTCCCTTCCCCCCCTTCCTCTCCCCCCTCTCCCACGCGGTCACGGAATTCCTGATAGGAAACGGACGCGAAAAAAAATTGGGGGCGTAGGGTGGGAATTATTCTCTCCTTCCCCCACCCGTTCCCTTTTCCTCCTAATCTTTTATTGGGAGACGGGTGGAAATTTTTCGCTTCCCTCCATTTTCTCTCTCTGTCTTTCGTGACGTAATCTTTTCATCGCGTCCCGCCCTCCCTTTTCAACTGGTCGATCTTTCCCTCTCTTCCTTCTCTCTCTCTCTCTCTCTCCACCTCTCTCTCTCTCTCCACCTCTCTCTCTCTCTCTCTCTCTCTCTCTCTCTCTCTCTCTCTCTCTCTCTCTCTCTTTCTCTTTGTCGGAATGAAAATTTCTCTCCTTTATTTTTTTTTAACTCCATTTCAATTTTATCATCCTTTTCTCGACTATCCTTGCTTGAATTTGGACGGATCTTGCGGTACTTCGGGAAAGAATATGAGAGGAAAATAGAAGGGGAGAGTCAAAGAAGGGGCGGTGTGGGAATGAGGAGGAATAGTGAGGGAAGATGGCAGCGAGGGAATCTCGAGTTAACGGCAGAGGAAACTTTTTGTTTCGCAGCCTAACTGCTGAGATTCGTTTAGATTGGTTGGAGTGAAATCGGAGGGAAGTAACCTTTGAGATACTTCTTCTTGTTCTTTCTCTTGCGTCTGCAACAGAGAAGTTGTTCGGAGGAGGATTTTCAAACTTTATCGCTTTACGGATAATGCTCCAATTACACGTGTTTTCCTGTAAGCAAGGGAGCGGTTTAGGTATCTATCTACTTCTTTTAAGGCGGAAATCGCGTAATCCGTCAAACAGTTTGGTATATTTTTTTGTCCGCATCCCGTTTCGTCTCTTACGTCTCGGATGTGGTTTCCGTCGTTGTATTGAAAGAAAAATCTCTTTGGAGACAACTCTATTCTATCGAGTTTTGTGAGGTTTGCATCGCGAAACGGTTTTGACGGTAACAGTTTTCAAGTTTCGAAGAGTATCGGAGTTGTGGATTTTTTCGGTTTATTTTCTCTTTCCTCTGATTGGTTTGGCGTACACGTACTTTGTTTCGCGTTACTACGCGTGGGAGTAAGGTTTTGCTCAAATTAATCTCGGATGCCGTCGAGAAAAATGTACATATGGTTTTACCAACGTTTTTCATCGTTATTAGGGAAACATAGTTTTTCAGTTTCATCTCAGCCATTAGTTGAGCTCTGTAATTTTTTCTTGAGCAGTTGTCGATTGATGAAAATCAGTTATCGCTAAAAGCAACGGTTAACGAATTTTAAACGTATGTTCGAAAATAAATATTTTGTACAGATGGCTCCGTTATTTCGGTCCTCAACAAGTAATAAATATTTAGCCCTCAGTTTTAGCCTCGCTAGTAATTATTTTTAAGATAAAACTTATTTTATGATGTCCAGATTTATTTCGTGGATGATTTGATTATCCCTGACCAAAGTTGTATGTTTTCATTTTGATGTTTTTCGTCTATAATCGAAGAAATTGCGAGATATATGCTTATCGAAGTAGTTATTTGATTCCCTTACGAATACTCATCCCTGCGTTCACTTGTGTGAGGAATTTAACATCCATGAGATGGAATCATTGCGAATAAAGATCTTCTAGATAATTTTATAGGTTTAAACTTGGGAGGAACAGCTGATAAGGGAGGAATATTTTATGTTCTCAATTACTGCCTTTTTCATGGTCGCTTAAGTTGACCGAAAAGGAGTTCAAATTTGCATCTTATTGCCTATAAATCGCCTCCCTACTACATTTTGAAGGTCTTTGTTATGGTTATTGATCTCCTGGTGTGTGTGTACTTGCGCCTAGTCTTAAACTCACCCTTTATGGTGCCCAATTCCTAACCCTTTGATATTTGGTTCTGAAAATAGATATTCCCTCGGGTTCAAAGTATCGAAGCTCGTAATAATTTATGCGCAATCAAATGCGATTTTTATGCCGACTATCACAGTTTTCTCTTAGCTGATATCGGTATATTATGTTTTTATCTTACAAAATGGTCGCCACCTAAGATAAACACACGGAACAAGACGCGTTATTTTTTTGGATTTTTATAATTTATGCAATTAATATTACGTATTTAAAATAATTTACGTAATATTTCTTTCACACAATAAAATGAATGCTCATTAGGTTTATTATAGGTAGGAAATAAAGTAGATTTTATTAGTCTGTTTCTGGCATATATTTATATGAATTTTAATTAAGACAAATATAATTGTTTAATGAAATGAACGATTTAAGTTGATTATCGAGCAAGTATTTTAAACCATGTCGATGTCGAGTTAATAAAAATTTGTTAGAATAAAATTTTTGATAACTATTATTTTAACAGCTTTTTAATCAACTTGATTTTTACATTATGCGCTCTAAGTCAATAAAGAGTATGTAAATTGGGAGCGTAATTTTTTATTCCCAAAATTAAGGATAAAATACCAGGTGTTTAATCATATACATGAGGTGATTCTTTAAAGGCATGGAAAATTTTCCTGGATGTTTTCTACAAAATTATCCACGATAATTATTTTTTTACTTATTACATATTGAAATTTCCAAGAAAGTTATTTAGGTCGTTATTCTGCAAATCAAATTTTCGAGAGTTTAATATTGTTTTAGTAAACTATTTTGTTAATAGGAAGCAAAATCAGCGCCGTTACTAGGGTATGGTGAAGAAGGCATTTTTCATGGGTGCTGCATACAAAAGGCACCAAACAATCCCGCGAAAAATTCCAAAAGTTTATTTCCCCATAGATAAGTATTAATTTAATATTAAAATGTTAAATTTATTTTTTTAATAAAAATGCTGTTATTGTATATTGAGGCGCAAGAAAAATAATATTCTAAATATCCGAAAATTCCTAAAATTGTGCCATAGATACCATATCTGCCAGCTACGTTTCCGACTAGAATTAAATACTACATTGTAACTTATTGAAATTTAAAATTTTACCGCACACTGCTAAAATAAAGTGACAAAATCGTCTATAACTTGTTCAGAATTCCCTCTTAGTTGATTCTGGTTCATTAAATCGGGGTTCGACGTATACTTACGCTCTCAAAACAACCTTCTTTCTTAACGAAACAGCATTGTATCAGTTATATTTCCAGCACTAGCTATTCAAGTCGATATAGCTGGATCAACCCATCCGAGTCACGGAATTCACCCGCGAACCGTTTCCTCCCCCATACTATGGAGGTTGTGTCCAGGGTTCTGTTAAGAGATAACCGGACCCAGTCCTTCCATTGGGAAAGAGGATACTCGTACCCGACGTGGATTGTGTGTGTCGTTGGCGTGATGGATGTCTTCACTTTGCCATCGCCATTCCGCTGCTTCCGCCCCCGCCCCCCTCCCTCTTTTTAGGGTCTCGGCTTATATCCCTTCGCCTCCCCCCCCACCTCCCCCTCCAGCCCTTACGGACGAAAGATGAAGAGGATGGAGGAGGGAAGGAAAAGGGGGAATTTTATGGATGGGATTTCGAACGCCTCCATTCAGAAATCATCACCCGCGTTCGTGCCGCGGCCATCCATATATCTCCATGCGTTTTCCCCTTAAGCCTTCCTACGTTTTTCCCCTTGTGTCTATACGGAATTCGGTACACTCGACCATATCTCTCTCTGTTCTTTTCATTCATTTATATTTTCTCTCTTACTTTTTACTTATCCTCCCGTCTTCATTCTCTCATGCATTCATTTTATTCACCTCAATTCGTTTGATCCATTTCATTCACATTCATTCAATTCGTCTACATTCATTCAATTCATCTACATTCATTTAATTCGCCTACATTCATTTAATTCGTCTACATTCATTTAATTCGCCTACATTAATTTAATTCGCCTACATTCATTTCATTCGCCTACATTCATTTAATTCGCCTACATTCATTTAATTCGCCTACATTCATTTCATTCGCGTACGTTCATTTCATTCGCCTACATTCATTTCATTCACCTACATTCATTTCATTCGCCTACATTCATTTCATTCGCCTACATTCATTTCATTCGCGACGTTCATTTCATTCGCCTACATTCATTTAATTCACCTACATTCATTTCATTCGCCTACATTCATTTCATTCGCCTATAATCATTTCATTCGCCCATAATCATTTCACTCACATACAGTCATCCCATTCCCCTACTTCATTCATTTCCCAAAATTCACGATATTACCATATATTCTTTCATTCCCCTAATTTAATTCTATTTTCTCTGCCGACACTTTCATCTCTGTCCATTTGTATTTCCCCTTAACCTCTTCCTTACTCTTCTCTACTTGATTTCCTTCATGTATCGTTTCACCTTTTTATTTTTTTCTCTCGCTTTGTTTCATTTTCTCCCGCCTTTTCTCTCTCTATCTCTTGTTCTTCTATTATTTCATTATCGTTCCCTCTTCGCTTCCACCTCTCCTTTGTCTTATACTTTAATCTTCCGTCCTATCTCTTTCCAAATTACTCTCTCTCTCTTCTCATTCCGTCCTAATGCATCAGATTCTCATCTACCGACCTCGTTTCCTCTCTCCCTTTCTCATTTTTCTCCTCTTCCTCCCACTCGCTATCTTCGCCCTTTCTATTTTTCTCTCCCCCTTCTCTCTACGACTTCCAATCCATTGAAAGGCTTTTTAAAGGGAGGGGCCAACTCGTTTCTACTCGATGATCTTCCTACATCGCGTTAAAGGCCAATCTTCTTAAACCGGCGCCTACACAATTTTCCATTCATTGGGATCGTAAAACGTCATACCGCGAGGGACGGTAATCATATGTTCCACTTTACAATCACTTTTTGTTTGATTTTCTTCTTTATCCATAAAGGTTAATTTCGGACCAGAGAAGATTAGTGTCGCACGAAGGTCATTTTGTAATTTTTTCAATTTTAGTCGTTAGTTTTTTTTTTAACGTGGGCTCTCTTCCTTATTGCGTTACGGTTGTTAATTGGCGATCATCAGGAAGAAGTTAAATTTAAGAATTATTTACGTGTGATATTTTTATTCTGGCCAAAATTTATTGGGTTATGATTATATACGTAAAAGTTAAATATTTAAAATCTAATTTTAAAATCCACGAAAGAATTGGAAAAATCATTATCTTGTTTATAAATTAGTTCCCCATATTTGTTCTCGCGATATTTCCAGTATTTGTTATTGCCATCGTTTAGGATAAATAGCTATAGTCTTAAAATTCCCATTTATTTTCCAAAATTTACTTGCAATTTCTCTCCGATATTAGTAGATTTTCGTTACATTTTATCTCGTCAAACTCCAATAAATCATATAACTATATATTTTCTGCTGTATTTAGATGCTCTTGAGGAAAATCCGCTTGGATCCTAATTAACATTTAAAGAATATTTGCAGTCACAAATCAATAATTGAAACTCGTTGATATTTTAGAGATATATTACATGAAACCTATTTCGATACTTTGTAATTCAAAGAAACCTCCGTTTTTATTATGCTATTTTCAGTTTTATATGTATTACTAGTGTACCCACCCGTCCTAGGACGGGAAAATTTTTTTAATAACAATATCTATCTATTGCCCTATATATATTTAGTGAAGAAATGTAAACATAAATTGAGGAATTAATTAAAAAAGGAACAAAACTAAAACCATAATATATATGACAAATCACAAAGTATTCTATGTAATATTCCATTGGGCTCTACAAATGTATGTTTCAAACACTGGCGAAGAAATGATAACAGGAAACGAAATATCATGCTAAACTAAGGTTATGTTTAAAATTAAAAACTAAACTGCCCAGAAATTGCCTTGTGAACTTTTTACACCATATCAACAAAAATTCGCATACGAAAAAGTCTGCGACGGAATCATTAAAATGTGGTTAAAAGTTTATCAGGAACACAGTAAAAAAGCTAATAAAAACAAATATCTCTTTCTCAAAGTAAAATTTGAATCGACTTTATTTAATTTCAATTAAGATCTTATTTTAGTTTTTATTATACAAACACATCACAATTTTTACACAAATAATGTTTCGATACTAAATTAAATTATAAATTAATATTCACATTTCAAAACATAGCATAGATATACATCTGTTTAATAAATTAAGACGATAAATTTAATTTAAAGATTTAATGTTAATGTTTCACTACTGTGATTTCATCGTAAAGGGGACTGACTGTAGATATTTTTGATAATATAACGGAAAAGAATAAAATTTCGTGCACTTACTTTTTATTGTATCCGCTCGCGTTAAACAGTTTACGTAACGATGGTAAACATATTCCTCATAAATGATATCCCGAACCCTGATTCACTTGCCATTCAACCAATGAAAACGCTCCAAAAGCTGTACAACCACTCAAACAGAAATTGTATATTATATGAGACGATTATCAAAATTCAACGCAATATTTCTGATTCGAAATGTAATTTAAAAATAACTCTTATCTCCAAATTGTCCTTTCAATTAAACAGAAGTTTCGATTTATCTCCCAAACTCGATTTCGCTCTTCTGATCTGTAGTAATCTCAGGATAAATCGTCTTGTCATTTTGGGTTTCGATTGTTCATAGTCCACTCTTCCTGCAATAGATTGAATTTTTTATCATTTCTTATTGAAACTCCATTCTCTTCATTGGTAAACGTCAAGTTCCATATTTTCCTCTCCCGACCTCTTTACCCTCTTTCTCCCTATCTCTCTCTAGCTCTATCTCTTCCTCTTCTTACATTTTCTTTTCGTAACTCAATCCCATAAGAAGACATACATCTGGTGCCTAAGGCAGATGGTGCTCCGCTTTACCCCTCCCCCCTCTCCATCGCGCCCTTTCTTCCTCTCTTTCTCTCCCCCTCTCTCCATTCTCTCTTCCTATAAACCCCATTTTCTTCTTTCGCCCCACTTCTCTGCTGGCAAACTTTTCTTTTGACCCAACTTTCGAGGTATCTCTTTTATAAGGCCACGCCTACTTTTGGCCCATCTAGGACGGTTAGAAAAGAAGATGCCTAATAATCAATCTTAATCAAAATATGCTTCGCCCTTTTTGAAAAAGAATTTTATGCTCCCTTTATGAAAGTCCTCCCACGTATAATGAATGATCTAAAGAGGGTTTTAATAACTGCGTAGAAATTAAATTTAGAAGAGGAAAAATAAACATATGAATGGAGCTGTGAAATTACGTGAGGCCCATTTAAAGACTTTTCTATAGAGAGTCGATAAATTATGCTCAGTCATATTCCCGTGGGCGTTTAATTAACGAATAATTAAGGAAGTGTTACTTCTATACTAATGGTATCACTTTAGATTAATTTTTTTCGACAGAGAAAAATTGTGTCAAAATATTTCAATTCAGTACTCGTGGGAGTACGTAGAATAATTCTGTTTACCTACGACGAAATATCATCAAGAAAATTGGATTTTTGGCGAATTTAAGCAAAATAAATCCCGTTGCTCTCGCAAAGACCTAGTTCCAATTAATTAAATTCAAAAGTAACACATTTATTAAAGTTCAGGTAATTTTGAAAAACCTTTCGTTGGAGAAATCATAATAATAACCCAATCTTCTATAATGAAAAAGTGAATACATGGATTCCAGATTAAAAATAACTGCGAAGGGAGGCTATTTTTTTATTCCGTCCTAGATCACAAAACTTCGGAAATTTGTATATATATATGCATACTCGTGTATGCACACACAGACACACGCACACACATTTATATATATATATATATATATATATATATATATATATATATATATATCCGAAATTCACACGCATCCACGATTCATCATCCCCGTATTTTATTTTTCTCCCCCGACCCTTCCTGCAATTTTGAAACTCGTTCGCCCTCCGAAGTCATTACCACAATTGCCGTCAATGATCAACGTAATGCATTTCTGATTTAATGACGTCGAAAATTTCCCTAAAAATGACACGTTTCCCTTACCACCCCGTCATTAAACCCCACCTCCTCCCCCAACCCTTCTCCTCTCCCTCCTTTTCCTACTCGCGCGCGCACCCTTTCCACCTCGCGCCCCCTCTTCCCCCATTCTGTCGAAATCAAATAAGCTTAATGGATCCGAAATAATTTCCTCCTCTTCCCTTTATCTCCTCCTCTCTCTCTCTCTCTCACACACACACCCCTCTCTTTATATTCTCTCTCTCCTTCTTTCTCTCTGTCGTGACCACAACGTGCATCGTAATCACTGCCTAACCAATCTCTTCCTGAATTCGCTCCTAGAGGGCGTGACTCTATCTCGGTGATTCGAGGGAGTTGGAGAGAGAGAGAAGGGGAGATAAGAGGGGGTGGATGCACTGTGGATGGAGGGTAAGATAGGATGGTATTTGTGGAGGAAGAGGAAAGAGGTTTCGTCGAAGGAGAAGAGGGAAGGCATTTTTAGTTGGAGTCGAGGGTGTACGGAGGAAGAGTGGGAGTGGAGGAGCCCCTTACGTTCTCTTCACCCATTCCGAAAACTGTTGGGGGGGGGGAAAAATAAGAGAAGTTGAAATCGATAGATCGATCCTATTCTCATTCTCACTCTCTTTCTCTCTCTCTCTTTCGACTTTCCTTCCTTCCTTTCTCTCGTCCGGATGTTCTTCTCAGCCACTCCCTCCTTCTCCCTCCCCCTATTCTCATCCCCTGTTACTCCCCTTCTCTCGTCCGACCCTTCTCCTCTCCTTCCTTATCCCTTTCCCAGCACGCTGTGCCCCCGAGTGGATGATGCTGTTGATGAAAGCCCCGTGCCACGGGCGACGGTTCCCTTGTTTGGGAGGGAGATGGAGGCTGAAATTTCTCTCTTCCTACACGTAAAGGCTGCTATTTCCTCCTTCCTCCTATTCGTCTCTACCTCTCCCTTTAGTCTCTTTCTCCCTCTCTCTCTCTCTCTCTCTCTCTCTCTCTCTCTCTCTCTCTTCACTATACACGTTCATCATGCCTCTTAACTCGCTCTTTATATATTTTTAGGCTGTCTCTCTCTTCGTTTGATATCACAGGTCTCTTTCGTATGAATGGACGGGCATGTTTTCATTAACGATTGATCTGATTGCACGTAAATTGTTGAGACGCGGAGTTTGTTTCGTTGCATAAGGTACTGGCGGGTTTGTTCCATATAATACTCGACTTTTGATTAGATTTGAGTATTGTGTTCGGTAATTTAACTCCTTAGATTAATTGAAATGAGTTATTTTTCGATCGCATATTAAGTTTAAATATCGAGCATGTGTTGACTGATTGATGGAGTAATTATATTTATTTACGTCGCGCTTTTAAATCACTCGTATATACTTAATTTAATTGAGGATCTGGTCATTTCACGCTTATGTCTTTATTGCAAATCACATTATGCAATTTATGAGAGCGCAGAATAATTTTATAAATTTAAAACTCCTCTGATTAATCTGAAATTAAGCAAGGGAACGAAACTTCAAATCGGTCGGAGATGGTTTATATATTTTGCATAGTGCGGTATTTCGTCAGTCAGTTGTTCCTGCGAGCAAGTTCAATTAACTTTTCGTAAAATATATTAATAGATGCTCAGTGTTTTTTAGAAGTCGGAATATTGAAGAAGCGTGTTAAGTTTTGTAAGACTTTGTTGATAGCAATTAAATATAGTTGTTTCGCTATTGAAATTAATACTGTATATCTATTTTGCAAAAACTGAAGCGGTGTTGTCGCTGTTGTTCCGTTGGAATTTCCGTCATTTACTAAGGAATTCCTTAATTGTTTGGAACGATGCGTGAACATTCTTTGTTTTTAAGAAAACATTTTCTCACTAAATGGTGTGTGATTTTCAGTTAGGGGTAATATGTCTTTATAGTGGAATGTTTTATGTGGTGAAACAACTTATGCCTATATAAAAATCATTCAACGTGTTTATTTGACAAGATATACGGATCTGAAATAAGCTGTATAAAAGTCAAATTAACGATTCTTCGTATTAAATCTCCTAAATATAAACAATTGCCTCTGGATGATTAAAATCTTCCCCTAATTCCTGTGCGAAAATCGTCTACATTACGTGCATTTCCAAAAGTCTAATAATTTAAAGGTACACTTTATTAAAAATATATGCTACATATGTTGTATAATATAGTGGGCGCTGATTATATGGACATCATTATGCGATATTCTTATCTTTAATGTTCAATCCGAAGATCCTCACGGACCCCTCAAGTGATCCTTTCTCCATAGTTTTGAACTCAACTTATATAAAACTCATATCAAACCTCATAATCCCAAGTTGTTTTTTTTATTTTTATGAACGCAAACGGGCAAAGCCAGTATTAATAACTCAGAAATTAATTAACATTAATACACCATTGATTAACACCCTTTTAAATTTTGTTTACATCGAGATTTTCATCACCATCTCATTATCTCCCGTCATGTTACTACCATGTCACGGAAGCGATCGTCATTTATTGTTCCTTTATTAGTCATCGTATAATCGTAAATCATCTTGCTAATTTATGTTTTCGTCGGCGCCATCAACAACATTGCTTTTATCTCCGTCATCTTCTGTGAAATCTCGATCCAGTGTCACTGACATCGTCATCGGTGCTTATTTGCATGAAGTATAAACTGTCAAAACGTCCTTAAGGTGATAATGTTATCTTATTAAAAAGTCGCATATCGTAAACCATAAAATATATTGACAATATATTTGGTCGTGAAAGAAGTCCACATCTATATTTCGATGTATGCGCACGTTTTAGGTGCTCTCGAGTCTGTTTTATTGAATTTCATATCTCCATTTTCTATGCACGGCACTAGAAGATAAACGGTTTTAACAGGATCAGAATAAATCTCGCATTTATTTGGGGCAGGGGCCCGCGGGGCATATCCGGACCATTTAGTGATTTCATCCGGACCGCTTTACCTCTTCAATATCTTGAAGACATACATATTTGTATATTTACCGAAAGGTCTCATTATTTATCGTTTATGAAATGTAAATTATATTTTAAGATTATACGTCGATGCAATATACCTTTTAATATAGGAATATGACGCGTTATACAGTGAAAAATATTACCAAAACTAGCTCTCTAAAAATTACAGTCAATTGAAAGCCTCATGGGATGCGGTCATTTTAGCCAAAATCGTGGCTACTCTGATTCAGGGCGTTCCACCGGAATGAGGTTAATTCCGAAGTTAACCACACCCCACTATAATGGAGGGTAGTTTATTCCGATTGATTTTCACATAATGTCGATTTACTCGGAAGTCGCTCGAAGGATTTTGATTGAAATTCATAACATTGCTGAAGTTTTTGTCACAAAAAATGTAACGGTAACCTTGCGTCTCAAATTAACTGTACGGCGTACTATAACAACATTAATTTTAGGCTCAGTTACTGAGCATCTTTCCATAAAAGAAAGTGTACACAATGTAATTTTTGAACAGGTGTGAGAAAGTCTCCGAAATATGTTGTCCCGATTTTTATTTTTCTGATATGCGCATTTTTATCTAATTTTCTGAATTTACATCAAATCCATACAGCTATAATATCTATGAATTCGCTATGTTTTGAATCGGTGATACTGATTTTCTCTCATCCTTTTTGCTCGCCCTACTTATCCAACCGCATCTCTCTCTCTCTCTCTCTCTCTCTCTTCCTATCTTTCTCTCCTCCCCCTTCGATCTGGTCCTCCTCATACCATCTCACCTTACCCCTGCCTCAATTTCGAGTAATCCTCTTCCACCTCAGGCGTTCCCATCCCACTACCCATCCGTCTAGACGAGGTCTAAATTAACTAGGGCGTGCTATATGCCGCAGTTCTCGTTCATCAGTGCGATCCAAAACAGAATCCGCGCGTATCGATCAAACGAACCTTTTTCTCGAAATAATTGTACCACCCTGAAGCGGAAATGCATTATTTACATCTCCTTGAATTTTCTTTTATTTTGATTTTGAACGAATATTTGTTTTTTTTGTGATGGCTAAACGTAAGTAAATGTTAATACGGAATCGGTTTTGAATTGACTAGCCCCTAGTTTTTTTTGCTAAATTTCAGTCGTCTCGTAGAGTATCTTTATTCGTTTGCGAAAAATAATCATTAAAAATTATGTTTTCTTAATTGCTTTCTCAGCATTACCATTGATAGTAGTTGCTCTGATGTCATCAAATACTTTATTTTCAGATAATTAATATTTTTATAAATACTTAAGATTATTATTTAAAGCTTTATGAACTTACAGATTTCAGAGCGTTTAGTTAGCAATTGTTAATCCTTGTTCAATATGACAGGACGTGAATAAGTAAAATAAGAAATTATCAATCCCACCATGGGGCTGGAATTCGATTGCTAACAATAATGGTTTTTTGTGTATTATTCAAGATACATTGATTATTTATATCAGTCTCTTTCTCCTCGAAATAGGTTTTGGTTTATTTTGAAAGATTTGCGATGACTTTTAAAAATTGCTTCTGTGGGTCTCATTATAGGTCTTTCCCTATTGATCTACTGTTCAAGGAGTCACTGTTACTGGCTTCGTTTCTCTTACTTAAATCCTTTCTTGACCTCGTATTTGGGATAATTTTCTTCGTGATGGCGTGCCAGTTTAAATATAATCCTTTATGCTACGCTTTAAAAAAAACTTTTAAATCGATAATATCACTTGGCTGATTTTCGCCAATAATAAATCAAGTTCTCATTTTTATTTAATTCGCCCAACTTTATTTTTCATTTTCACGCTTTTTAAACTTCAACTTAAGAAATCAATTGGGCTTCCTTAAGAAAAAATATTTTTAAAAGTCATAACGGGATCTTAAAACTTGAATTGTTGCTATAAAATGTGTTCTTTTAAGTCATTTCGCAAGTTTTTAATTTGCGATAAACTCGAGTTAAACTTCCTCCAACTTCAGGGGCTGTTTTTTTTTACTTGAAACACATTTGAAAAATTATTTAATCTTGTTTTTCCTCTCGTATCTTTGTAAATTTTTAATTTTTTCTCCAACTTGGCGATGGTTTTATCTCCATAAATCTCCATACTACAAGGTTCTGTAGTTAGTCACAATTTAATCATATGGGGCTAGCTCATATATAAGAGACTATATATGTACATATTTTTTTCCGAGGCTAATGTTTTGGAGCGCTCAGTATTCCATGCGAAGCTTATTCAGATAACTTTCCAGGCGAAGAAGCATTCATCAATTAAACCGTAAGACCTCCCGAATGCCAACCCAAACAGAATAAAAAATGAAGGAAATCCACCTGCGTTGGCGAGGCCTACAACTCAGCCATCATCAACGACTCGCATTTATCTATGGCAGGAATGAGTGTGGAGAAGAGAAAGAGAGAGAGAGAAATAGAGAGGGAGAGAGAGAAACAACGAAAAAGGATGAAGGTTGGGATGAGGTTATGAGAGGGGCATGTTAGGGTAGAGATAGATAGAAGAGATATCCTCCTCCTTAGCATAGAGTTATTTTTCATCACTCCAACCATTTTATTCCCTTTCTCCACTTCGTCTTCAACAAGGCATATCTATCTCACGGCCGCGGCAATCTGAGCAACGCACTCCAGCCTCGGGTTTTCTCGTAGATAGAGAGAGAGGAGAACTTAACCAAAAACTTGAAAATATAAAATTCCTCCGAGGCGGTGAAAGATCTTAGCCCCTAAGAAGGACGTGTCCCGATGTCTTCCGCCATCCATCTTCAGTCTCGAAAAATTCCGTTATTTTTCCACCACCGTGGCGGCGAGATGCAAGCAGTTTTCCTCCGGCTCCTTATCCCCTTTCCGAGTTCTCCTCGCGGGCTCCATTACCTCATCTCCCGCCTCTCATTTTTTTCTATCGAATTAAAAGGGGAGTACAGTAGGGTGGAAACGGATCCGGGGGTTTTCACCCTTTACCTTCCCTTAAGAACTGGGATATTTCCAACCCCCTCATTTTCTTCTTCTTCACCTCTCTCTAATCCGTCTTTCTCCCTCTCTCTACCCCTTATCCTCCCTCTTTCTTTCCTCCTCCCTTTCCCTCCCATCTCTTTCCACTCTCCTTCCTTCTCTCCTCTTTCTCCTTCCCCTCTCCTTCCTTCCTCCTTATCCCTCCCACTCTCTCCACCCTCTTTCTCACCTCACCCTTCCTTTCCTCATCCTCTCTCCTCCCTCTCTCCCTACTCTCTTTCTCTCCTCTTTCCCTCCTCTTTCTCTCCTCTTTCTCCTCCATCTCTCTCCTCTCTCTCTCCTCCCTCTCCCCTCCCATCTACCCTTCTTTTTCTCTCAATTTTCTGTCCTCTGTGAAAACCAACCAGCCATGCGCTTTGCGTTCCTGTTTTCCTCCCATTCCCCCCGTTACGTCTCTCTTCTCCCCATCACTACCACTCTCCCATTTCCACTCTTCCCCCCTTCTCTCTCCTCTTTCTCCTCCCTCTCCCCTTCCTCCTTATCCCTCCCCCTACTCCCTCCCCCTCTCTCCACCCTCTTTCTCTCCTCACCCTCCCTTTCCTCATCTTCTCTCCTCCCTCTCCCCTCCCATCTACCCTTCTTTCTCTCTCAATTTTCTTTCCTCTCCGAAAACCAACCAACCATACGCTTTGTGTTCCTGTTTTCATCCCATTCCCGCCGTCACTTCTCTCTTCCCCTCATCTCTACCCCTCTCCCCTTCTTTCTTTTCCCTACCTCCCTTTTCCCGAATACGGATGTAATTAGTGAAGCCAGCGGTTTTGATAAGCCCCGCCCATGGCTCCACGGCGAGGAATGTGGAATTTTAAGGGCAAAAGCGGTAGGAGAGAGAGAGAGGGTGGGGTGAGGTGGAAGGAAGGAGGAAAAACGGCTCATGTTGTACGAAGGGGGGTTCCAAGAGACTGTACACTGTGTTTTAGGTTTGCTCCTTTTTTTACCGTTCTGGGCCTTTCCGATTGTAGTTTATCGAGTGAGAGGAATTTCGCATTCTGTTTTTCGCGGAATAGTATAATACACATGTGGGTGTTTTTTGCTGCTCTTGGATCGGTAGTTATTTGGCATACTATGCAGGACGCTGGAAGCTACGCGTGCATTAGGAGTTGGGGAATGAGATCGATGCTTAGGATCACGCGAGCACCGTGCCTGCATTTTAGACCTTTTGTTTAACTCTAATACCTCTACGTCAGATGCTTCTTGCGTTTGATGCCCTTCTTGTTGAAAAACAAATTATTAGAAAGTAAGAAAATATCTTAACTGAAATTTTATTTGTTTTGGATTTAATTTAAATATTTTTCTTTAGCAATTCATTTTAAAGTAGTTTGTTTATTTAGACAAATAATGTGCCATATTAAAACTATGAGTTTAAAAGCTAAAAATATTGTTGATATCATGTGCTGCCACCTACAGTTACAATGAAAATTATTTTAGGTTAAGAAGCTTTTCCACTGAAATAAATAATGTTTGGCACAATAGATACTATGTTTAAAATAATCAGTTTTCTATATCCGGACTTTCCAATAATTGTTCTTTGGCGCTTAGTTCTTTTATTTATTTAATTCTCAGTGTCTCTCTAAATATTTAATTTTACGTTTAAGGAGTCAATTTTTCTTTAACATCATTTTCACCATGGTCTCCAGCATTATTTTTTGATTTTACAACAATTATCATTAATATATTTTTAAATATCCTTATTAATTTATCGTGTCGATCAAGCGCTGAGGCAAAAAGCTATAAATGTCTTGCAGGCGTCTTCAACTTTATTGTGAAAACTTAAACGATAAAGAAAATAAATGGATTCTGAGCGTCGTAGGCTGTTAAATCCATTTATCGAAAATGCATAATATCTGAAGCTATCGCGCGGGTCTTGGGTTAGCCGAATCGGTTATTCACTTCGCCTCCCATCTGCATCCTCTAAATTCGAACGGTCGAATTCAAAACTTGGACGTTTAATGCCGGATGCTAGCCCTTCCCTTCGTTCTATTGTTGCTCCCATAAGGAGTTCTTAGGCAGTGAATTGAGGGGTCTCAAGAGTCTCCTTGCAAAACGTCCTCACCCTATATCCCAAGCAAACCTCAATTAAACTCTTCCCCACTTCTCAAAGGACCTTTTGTGGAACACTCTGACGGTCTCAACCATGACATTCCTTCTATTACAGCCTTCTCCTTCAGTAGGCCATATGGTCTATCTACCTCGCCTTTCGATGATTCTTGAAGGGTATTCTTTCTTTTAATATTTCAATCTCTTTTTGAAACATCAACCGTTGAGGATTGATGCTTGTTGATTTTGTATCGTTTGCTTATATTCTTCCGCTATTTTCTAGTTTTCTTGAATAGAATAATATATTTCGCTTATTTTAACGTCGACACGTTCAATTCCTGAGTCCGTATCTCAATTCTGTTTTTAAAATGCTAGCAATAAATATCTTACACTCACTCCCATGTTAATCATATAGAGAAAGTAAGCTTTCTGGAATTGAACCCAGGCATTATGTATGTTTAAAACCTGCAAACATAACTGACGAAGGATTTAACGAAGTCGAAATGACCGTTCAAGAGTTATTTGTGTCCATTCAAGAAATATTACACGCAGAATGATATCGTTTTCCATGATAATAGGATGATAATGCAATTAAAAGGAAAATTTTATCGTTTAGAATTATTGTAAATTTTATTTTCTTCCCCACTGGCAGAATAAACGTAATGACAAATTGTTATAGATCGATTCAAGCAGATTATTGTTTCGCCCGTTATTTTAGCCATTTAACTTCATTAAATTTTAATAATTAAAACTGCAACAATATAATCAATGAAACCGTGATGTATAATAATTTGCATGCTCCGGTTCGAAGATTTTCGTTTTTTTACTTACACGAAAATCTAATTTCAAATTTAATCTCTCAGATTCGCCGTAAATAAAGCACTACTATCTGTTCTATTTCGAGACGTCTAAACGTCACAGCTCTCGATATTTCATGGCTATTCATTTTCAGGAATAAATAAATAAGGAATTGATACGCGTGAACATCGATCAACGAGTCACAAAATTTTTATCTCCTAACCCCCTTACGATTTCCATTTCTTAAATAATTTCAACGTGTTTTTATTTTGTCTATCTAAGCAAATATAAACGACTCGGAGTTATCGCAGAGGCACATCTTAACCCATTTAATACGTTCGTATTTTTTTCGAGAAAATATATATCATCTTTAATAAAATTTACGACCCGGCGGCTTTTATTCGGCGGAACTTGCCATTTCTGTGCGATTTATCGACGCGTTATTCCGATTCCATCCTCTTTCCCTCCCTTCATCCGCGAGTTCCCCTACCTTAAAACTGGCATCCTTGCCACGTGATCCTCCCCACACCCCTTTCCTTTACTCTTAACCCGGTTACCCCACCCTTTCTCCCTTTCACGGAGGCGACACCCATACACACACACACACACACACACGCAAAACCTTACCTCTCTCTTTCTCTCCTTATCTCTTGCGCTATCGGCCATAAACGCTCCAGACTTCTTCACCGTTGAAATATGCCTCGTGCTACCCTTGATCTGTCTTCGAAAGGATATCGTTGCCTGACGTAAGTGAATTACCTCCTCTCGCGTATCCTTCCAATTCCATCCATATTCCGCCGTACGCTGGGAATATTCTCTCTCTCTATATCCCGAAAGAATGAGCGTAATCGCCATTTTAATGCTAGGATGGATTTAGCGTGATAGGTTTTTAAAATGCGTTAAATTGGGATTGAATCTTTTTATATGGAATTTTTGGACTGTGTTTAAATTGGTCCAACTGAATTAGACTTTTAATATTGATCGTTTCCTCAATTAATTATTTGTGCGAAAAGTATTAGCTCGATGTGTAATATTCAGCGTCAACTTTATATACTGTTTAATGATAGAATTTAAAAACTGAGCGCAGTCGTTTACATGCATTCAAAGTTGCGTGTTATACTTGGTTTTAAGATGGTTGGAAAGTTTGAAAATTTTTTGCCAAAATAAAGTGTCTTGGAAATTTTTTCTTGAGATTTGGTGTCTAATTAACTTTTCGCACTGTCAGATTTTTTTAGAATGTAAAATAAATTGCCTGGTGAAATAAGTACATTGTTTCACCTGTACTCACGCTAAAGTGCCATTACTCCAAACACTCAAGATACCCGCCCGTAAAATTGGATCGAAACATTTTGAAGGTTCCCTGTGTGTGATACATTGCGAACAACATGTCAGATCATTTGATAACTTTTAAAATGCCCCCCCGCGTTTTTGATAAACGAAAGAAAAACTTAAATCTCCGCTGGAGAAATCGCCATTAAGTGCCAAAACACCGTTTGAGATATAATCCTCCGCTTAAATTTTACCAGAAAGGTAAAGCTTTTGATCAAACGGCCGCGCTTAAACTTCAAAGAGGCGGCCCACCTTGTATCAAACCGCCGACACGACCATATTAGGCCGCAACACACACTTAGGTTCTCCCATCCGACCGAAAACGGTGGCTGCAAACATATTTGCCCAGAGAAACACAACCACACGCGAAACACACGTCAAAAAAAAAAAGCTCCATTGACACAAGAGAGGCGAGAGGGGTTGCGTCGGGTGCTTAGAACAGCTACCCAGAAATTTGATTACAAATGTTTCGTAGTTGTCACCGGCGACAAACTTCGGGTCTACATAACTCACCTCTTCTTCCCTCTCTGTCCTCTCCCCCTTCGAACTTAACCCGCCTCTTTCCTCGAAACCTCTCTTCTTCCGCCATTCGGTCATGGAGGAGGTGGCGGGAAATAGGTTGTGGGAGAAGGGGAAAGGAAGGATGCGATGAGTTATTCAGTAAATCCTTTGTGATCGTAGAAAGATGAAACGGGAAGATGTTACGTGCATGGCAATTCGGAAGAGACGCTCTCACGGAGATAGAGAGGAAGGCGAGAGGGAGAGTGTGAGAGATAGAGGGGAAAACGGCGACAGGGAGATGAAGCGAGAAAGATGAAGGGGGAGAAAGTAAGATAGGAAGAGACAAAGAATGTGATGGTGGGAGGGATTGGAGAGAGTGGGAGAGAGAGAGAGAAAAGTGGAGGGAGTGGATGAGGTTGAGGGAGTGGGTGGGGAAGTGTCGGGAGAAAGGTGCTGAGTATGGAAAGTGTTGGGGAGAACGGTTTTGATGAAGTTTGCCGGGTGGGAACTGAACTCTGGGGGATAGGAGAGGGAAATGTGGAGGAAGAGTGAGAGGAATAGGAGGAAAAGTAGGGAGGTTGATAGGGTTAGGAGCAGTGTAGCAAACCCCCAAGGGAGACCCTGATATCCCTACCGATGGACGAATTTCTCCTCCACTGAAAATCGCAGTACGTGCTTAATTTTCCAGAAGTATTTAAATCGAAGAGGGAAGCGGGTCGATGCGTGTTGAATCGAGATTCATTTAAATAATTAGTTTTTCTCTCTCACTGTCACTCTGTCGCCGTGTGAAGTTATGTCACACATTGGCTCCGGTTCCTCCATACTCTTCTTGTTTAACTGTGTTGAATATCTGCTGTTTTCAGTATGAAGAGTCAGGTTTAAAAGAAATGGTATCAAATTTAAATTTTAGCTAATAATCTGGTAATCTTAGAACTAACAATATGTAACGAAATAAACTTTAACTCCAGTGTACTTATATTCAAGGTGAAGTATTTTTTTTTAATTTGATTATCTCCGGTTTCTTTTGATGTTAAATTATCACTGTTTACATTTATGGTCGAAAAAGGTTAAAATGTGTGTAATAAATTTTATGTACTACACGAAAGTCGTTTACCATTCATTCATTACGGAACATTCGCCATTATTCTCCCAATATTTTCGTTGTAATATTTCCTATATCGGCGATTTCAACCGGTCACTAGGGAACTCTGAGCACTTGTCATTCCCTCTTGTTTCTTTGTTCAAATCGAAACAAAATCCATGACGGATGTTTCCCTTTGATAAGGTTGGTAACACTGTTTAAGAGGGAAATTTGGGGGTGCGAACGAAGGGACTTTAAAAGATGTAGAGGAAAGACATGGAGAGAGAGAGAGAAGGGGGTGGGGCTGAATTGGCGAGAGGTGAGGAGAGAGAGAGAGAGAGATGAGACGAGGAGGTAAAAGGAGAGAGTGTGAGAGAGAGAGGCGTGGGAGTGGGGTTTGTGTGGGCGGGTAGTAGTCGGGTATACGGAGTTTGGTGTCGGAATAAGCGGTTGGGAGGTGGCGTTAGGCGTGTGGTGGGGTGGTTCCTCTCTCTCTCTTTGGGCGTGTGCGCAAGTGAGGTAGGGAGAAGAGAGAGGCAGAGAGCCTCTCTCTCCTGCCTGTGTCTATGCCGAAGGCGAGATTGCCAACCCTTTTCCTTGCATAATGGATGTCTCCTCGGTTTCTACCTCTCTCCCCTTCTCTTCTCTCTCTCTCTCCTCTCCCTACTCTTCAATCTCTCCTTTCCTTCCTCTCTCTCTCTGTCGTTCCGCCTCCTTCCTCCACCAAATTTTCTCTCTCCCTATCACTTTTCCTTTTACATCTCAACAGGACATTTCCTTCGCTCCTTGGATCATCTTTCATCTCACCTCTCTCTATCTCTCTTGAGATGAGTTGGTGATATCTTTCGGTTCTCTTCTCCGTTTCCTCTTTCGCTCTCCTTCCTCTCTCTCTCTGTTACCTCTCTTCTCAAGTATGTCTCGTCCTACTTCGACCGAATCGAATCACGCCTTTCTTTGTCTCTCTAGCTACCTTTCAGTGCCGTAAACAAACTCCGTCCATATTTTTCATCTCGCTCGCCAGGCGTATTATTTTTTTATCCTCTCTGTTCCATTCGTATCAAAATCTAATATATAAAATTGACTTCGTCGTCGTCAGTGGGAAATCGGAACTCTGTAATGCTATTTTTAACAAACTTTCCGAGTAGCTAGAAGATTGACATTTGGTAGGAATGTTCGGTTCTTAAAGTAGAAGCCATTTAAGGAAAAAAAATTCCAAAATCCACCCGGGTTCGATTCCCGAGAATGATTTCCGTTCCTCATAAGATAACATGGAAAAATCGATATTTCGATCTGCAACCTTATTTTATTTTGCTTATTAAAATTCACGTGTTTGACCTACGATTTTCGGACGTGGACTGTATTAAAGAAAAGTAAATGCAGTTTCTTATTCTTATCGTATTTTATCGCTTTCGAATCTAAATCTTTCGAATTTAACGTTTTAATATCAAATTTTGAAAAAATTTAGCGTTTTTAACGTGAAGTTGCCTTGCCAACTGATTACATTGTTAAACTCGAAATCCTATTAATCTCACGTATGCTCACGTTCTCTCCGGACCTCCATGGACCCTCCCGGTCCAATTTATAGGTATCAGAGATATCTCAGAATTAGTTTTTACTTTCTCCAATATACGTAGTATAGAGAAAGTATTGTTTTCATGAAAAAATTCGAAATCGAGATTTCAACGGAAATACACGTTTACAAGCAAGCTTTGAAATAAATATTAAACATATTTTTCTAATTTATAATGCCTTCATCCTTTGGTAAAAAATGCGCAAAAGGTGAAATGATTGTATTACCATATAATACATAATTTTATTCGCCAAAGACGTCTGGCATAACCCGGGCATCGCCGGGTACTTTCAGCTAGTGTTCTATAAATTTTTATCCGTGTCGGCTTGTTTACAGATATTCTTTATCGAAAATTTAATTCTGTGACTTTATCGTACGATAATTACACGCATTTTGGCTTATTTAGTTATTTAGTATCTATTTTTAAAAAATTTAATTTTAGGGCATTTAAAAATAATAATTACTTTCATTTTGGCTCATTGCAGAACTTGGTCAAAGTCCCGCGAGGGCTTTACTTTCTCTCTCTCTCTCTGTCAAGGATCTCCGCCCCTTAATCACCCTCTAAACTTAAAATAAAAAATTCTCTCGTGTTACATTATCCTTAATTCCACATCAGTCATTTAAATTGCCTCACTTTGCCCGTTAAATTTTTATCTTTTCGCGCCCCCGCTCGTCCTTCTAGTTTTACGTCCCCTCCATTACGTTCTTCTCCTCTCAGACAGTCACTCAATGCATAATGAGGAGAAGCCTTTCATGGTGAACCGAGTGAGAGCCTTTTGGAGATAGAAGGAGAAACCGGCTGTGGAGATGAGGAGGAGAAGGAGGAGACGTGGTTGCGAGGGAAAGAAAGCTTATGAAAAGGATGTTTATCGAATTAACGACGAATTTTTTTCAAAAATTATTTTGTGGAAAAAAGTTTGGTTGCCTCGTGGCGCAAAATAAGTCGATCCAAATTCCCATTATTTCGATACATTTTACGGCGCTCTTGTCGTTATATATATATATATATAAATAGAAACAGCTTCCCTTTCATTCTGTTTTGAGTTGGAGTAGTTAAAGAAGTTTCCGCTGTTTTTGTATTTGATATTTTAATATGCCTTCCGTACCGGTGGCTAATAAAATGCTTTGTTAAAATGTATCTTTTTGTTAATAGAAACGCAGAAAATTTCGTTTCTTGGACTTGTTACTGTAGGTATATTGCTTGTAGTCGAGTACATAGGTTACTGATTAGATATGTGCCGCGGGAATGTAGATTTTTGTTTTCCTTTAATATTAAAAGCACAGGACATTCACAGTCTCCCAGTTGGTAAAGCTGATATGAGATTGTGTATGGAGCATTTTACTACGTGGCAGATAAAGTCATTTTAAATCTTTAAAATAAAATATTTATTTATTAATGAGAACTTCTGTAAAAATATTAATAATTAAAATATTCGGTATGTTTTTAATTTCTTATTCCTGGTATTATTCATGTATAATAGTTTAATATCTATTTTAATCTTTGTGAATTATTCATGTGGATTTGACTTGAATTGTCTTTAAAGGAAACATCTTTTATAAATATTTACCTATAAAGTTCCAATTTTCCCAGGCCATTGTTAATTTTGACGTTAACTGTGAAAGTCTACGTAAAAATTTACTGTTAAATATCTGCATAATTAACGACGGACAAGATTCCACCACTTTATGTGATACCCAAAAAAAATAAGCATCAAGGAACGCATGAAAGTTACAAAAAAAATCTCGGGGAAGAATGGATCGCTGCTCAAAATAAAGATTCCTCTCCCAACGGATATTCAGAGATTAAATTAAAAGTTCTCGCGCAATCAAATCACGTCTGAGTTTTGAAGACTGTCCATCTGGAAAAGATATTGGAAAAGGACTCATCTTCCTCTTTTTCTGCTCGAGGTAGACGACTTTTCACGCGTATGCGATGTCTCTTCTCCTTCCCAGACATATTTCCGAGAAAGAGAGAGAGAGAGAGGTGAAACAAAAAAAAATTGGCGAAAAAAACTATCCGGGGAAAAAATGGTATTTACTTCGAAAGGAATCCCTACGTCTCGGCGGAGTGTCGAGTTTGGATAGGTTCCTTTCGCTCGGGGATTACACGGTATATGTATGTTTAAGGAATCCACTCGTTATTCCCAGATTCCAGTTGGGACCTTCGGTTGCGGCGGATCCCAGCGATTGCTCTTGAGGACCCCGCCTTCCCATTCTCATAGGCTACCTTACCTATCTCCCTCCTCCTCCTCAAGTTCTATCCTCCCTTTCCCCATTCTCTCCGCCATCTCCCATTCACGTAACCTCCCACGGACCTATTTCCCTGCTCCCCTTCACTCATATACCTTCCATCCGTCACTCTTCCACATGTACGTCATCCTACGTTTTGCCTCGAATCCTTCTTTGCCTTCCGTGCATTATATTTCCATTTCATTTCGCTCTCTCTCTCTCACTCTATCTTTTTCTCCATTTCGTACGATTTCGCATTTTCTTCATCGGTTTTTCCCTTATACCGAAGGAACGATCCCCCCCTCCCCTCTCTCTCTCTCTCGATTTCTTTTTCGTTCTTTTATTCCTTGACAGTTCTCGTTCGCGGATGTCTTATCTTTAAGGAAAGCCCTTCCCGTTTCTTTCCGTTCTCTTTTCTTTTATCCTTCAAATTTTATTCCTCTTACCCATCCTGCTCGTGTGTCACGTGACGGCTCCTTTTCAACGCGTCTGAACTTCTCGTAACTTTTTTCTCTGCTTCCACCCACTGTAACGCCGATTTGTTTCTTCGTTATGGTTTTTAGCCTTTCCTTTTAAACGAATTGTGTTTTCATTTCCTGTCATCTGTTTGTTCCCTTCTGCTTTTCTCCGTTTTTTAAATCTCATGTCATTTCTAGAGGCGTCGTCGTTTTTTATGTCGTTTATTTTCTTCCCTTCTTCGTCTCTTTTCTCGCGGTTGTTTTCTGCGTCGCTGCATTTTTTCCTCGCATTCACGCATTTTTTATCGCTTTCTCTTTTTTTCCACTTCGCAATTTTTTCCTCTTTTTTTTTTAACCTATTCGCCCGAAAAATTCCATTCTAATATTTATCGACCCTTCGTGCCCAAAATTCTCCTCTCAATTTCGCCTCCTTCATTTTCTTCTTTCATATATATATATATATATATATATATATATATATAGTATATATATATATATAGAGATAGTATATATATATAAATATAAAAATCCCTCTATTTCCCCCATACTTCTTTTTCTCCTTCCGGTCCAGTTTCCGAACTCAATTACGTTTCCTTCATCCCCGTTTTTCTTCGTGTAATCATTTATTCTCCCTGTTCTTTTCCCATCGCTGTTTTCCCATCTCTTCAATCAACTGTTATTCTTTCCGCCCTTTTTTTCTTGCACCATATCTTTCGACGCTTCCTTATTCCTTTCCTCCCGCTCGTCCTTTATTCTCCCTCCACCTTTATCCTCGTCGCTTATGCTCTTTTCTCCGCTTTTACATCTTTTTTACGATGCACTTTCCTTCTCTTTCGCGCCCAACTGCGGCGTTCTTCTTCCTTCCTTCCTCTTTCCTCTTTCGACTTCGCCTTCTTCCTCTTCCTCCGGAGAGGAAGATGGTGTGGTCCGAAAACCTTCTTCTGAGCAAAGAGGAGGCGAGAGAGAGTGTGGGATGGGTGCGGAGAAGGGCGGCGGTTTGAGGTCCTGGCGGCTTCTCGTCACGGCCTTCCCCCTGCGTGTCTGGGTTGCGAATTCTGACGAGGCTTGAATGTTGGGAGGATGGAGGGGGCGGGAGCGGAGGCGGAGGATGAGGGGAGGAAGGGGGGCGGAGAAGTCGAGACGGTGGGCGGACGGGGTTGTGTGTGGGAGAGAGAGAGAGGGGAGGGAGAGGGGGAGTGCGAATTTAGTGGTTTTGAAGGCGGTAAGGTTCTGAGCCAGGGCCATTTCCTTTCGCCGCCCAAAGTCAACCGCCTTCACTCCGCCGCCCACTTTCTCTCCCCGGGATCTCCGTCCCCCAACCCCTTTACCTCCCACACACACTCCTCGACTTCTCTCTCTCTCTCCGCTTTCTCCCCGCACTTTCCCGGCTCAACTCCCGCTTACCTCTCTCTCCTTATCTCCCTCTTCACCCCGTCTCTCTCTCATTTACATCCTCCTTTAAACTCGCTCTTATCTCACGGCCATCTTTTTTTTCTCCCGAAAATCTCCTGTTTTCGTCTCGCGCACCTTTACTCATTCGCTCATTCACACTCTTATCTCCGATCTCTCTCTCTTCATTCTTCTTACGTTCTTTGTGGCGACTTCCCCTTTTTCCTCGGATTTATTTATTTTCCTCCTCTTCCTGTTTGGCGGATTTATTTACCCCTTTAAAAGGAAAGTGGCGAAATCCATTCTCGCACCGCGCCCACTTCTTTTTATTTTTTTTTCTCTTATCTCTCTCTCTCTCTCTGTCCTTTTCGTTCGTGGGTTAGTATGTGTGTGAGTGTGTGTGTGTGCGCGCGCGCGGGCGGATTATTTGGTCGAGTCACGGTTAAAGATCATCCGGGACTTTTACCTTCCTTATAATTCACTTAAGAATTTTTTTATTCTATATTCGGCCCTTCCGGCGGGGTTTATATTTCATTAGAGTTCTTGTGCCATCCTTAAGAATTCCGTTAACTTTTTTCTATCGCTTTATCTCTTCTTCCTTTCTTTCTTTCTCTGGATAAGAAAAAGTTAGCGTGATTTTTTTCATATGCTCGCGATAGGATTTTACGACTCTTTTATCATCTAAAACGTTTAGCGTAGTGCTGTAAAGTACTTTATTGTTTTTTCTATGGAGCATAAAGAGAGACCCCCCCCCTCTCATGGAAAAATAAAACGAAAAAGGGATTTTTTACGGTCTGTTTCCCATTACACATCAATCAATCGGCGTTTTGCACCAGAAAAAAAGGAAGCGTTTTACGAGATCAAATGGGCTCGGAATTTTTCGTCTTCGAAAAACAGGATCGGTTAGTTATTATAGTTTTTATTAAAATTAAAGATATCGACAAGATTAATCTAAAGACGAATTCGTCGTACAAATCGATGACACAAAATTACTATCGATTCCGTTCTAGAGGTACAATCATTTCAATGCATCCTCGCCTAAGAGTGTACACAAAGTCACACTTGCAGATTTACTCAGACAAATACAGATTTTGAAGGAGAATGTTTATCTCGGAGCGACACAATTTTTTAATAGATTTATACCGGACGCGGATTTCGCATTTCTGCAAGCATGGCTAGAATTAAGGAGAAGTAAGGGGGGGGGAACGGTTTTAAGGTTATTCCGATGTACGAATTTTATTTTATTTTTTTAATTCTGCACGTTTCTCGTCTCCCTACTCGGAAAGCATTTCCCAGAACTCTTTGCTCATCGAATACTTGCCGAAGTCCTCCGTCAATCTGGCAGGAAAAACTTTCCTACGGATAGCATTTATTATTTTTCGCCACTTTTCACGATCCGCTTCGTTCATACTGTTCCCGTCTTTTTCCATTACTTTCCTGAAACACCGTCAAAAACTTCGAGTTTTATAGCTCAAGATGGCAATAAAAAGAATTTGAGGGAAGTCTGAAATTCTTTCATAATGCGTATTTTGATTTTTTTTAAAAGTGCATTTCTCAACTTCTCGTGCCCTTCCATACAAATATCTCTCATAAAAATCGAACTATTATTCAAATGAACGTTGGTTCGTATGTAGGATATTGAGTTGAATGTCAGACACATATTGTATAAAAGGGAAAATGTGAAGATGCGTTCACTCCATCGGAATGGTAAATTTTAGCGGATTTATAAGGGTACGGAGAGGCAGTTGATATAGATAAAATTAAATAGCTATTAAGAGAGTTTTAAGGTACAGCAGATAACGCTCATCTTATAATATAAAAACGTTCTGTAAGGAACGCAAGATGGCCGACAGCGAAATGTAGTTCTCATTCTGCCCGAGTGGTGGCCGCCACATTTACGTCAACAACTCACCTTTCTTTCGGGAAAAACGACGGGAATATATAATAAACACATATTTGTTTATGAAACGGTTTCTACGATAAACAATTAGTTTATTTTTTTGTCAATAAGGATCTCCAATACAATGATCCATTCAGTCGTCAAGAGAACAGTTTACAATGTTGAAATAAATTGGTGATTTGTTTTTGTTCAGATACTATTCAAAGAAATTATTCCGCTGGTTCATTAATTAGTTAGTTTTTAATTTAAATCTTTTAAAGAGTTTTATTTACATAAAGTCGGAGAACATTATTGAGGATTCGAGTAAGCTTTCTTTCTTCGTAAGTACAGAGTCATACAGAGTACAATATTAAAACAATCATAACGTTAAGTGCACGAAATTTAATTATTTTCCCTACGTTATATATGTATACATATAATTATTTCCCTGTCTTTGCATACCGACAGTTATATGTGGCATTGACGAGAACAAGATTGGAGAAGAATATCAGAATTTTATAGCCGGAAATAAAAATCAAAGGCATTTACTAAACGACAACAGAATATTAACTATAAATGTAATATATGACGAAATATTTCATATGTAATAGTGTGCTATTAATTATTTTAAATGCAAATATTAATAATCAATCTATCTATAATTCTTCTGTTCATATTTCAACGGGAATTACATAGTGATAATATATTATTAGTATTTCCCAAGATTAGAATATGAGGTAAAGCAGTTTCAATGCTATAGGGTGTGCTAAACGACTTTGAAATACGAAGGAGAACTGTCATCCATAGAAGAGGTGTGTATATATATACCTATATATGTGTGTGTGCGTGTGTGTGTATCGTGGGTGTACTGCGAAAACTGACCAAGTCAAAATTTTACGATTTTCGGTTTCTATGATCAAGTCCTTCGTCTGTGATATATCTATTACCAGAAAAAACAACCAAGCCAAATAAAATTAAGAAAATATTATTTTCTTAGTTTTTTCTGGCAATAAATATATCATAGACGAAGGACTTGATCATAAAAACCGAAAATCGTAAAATTTTGACTTGGTCAGTTTTCGCAGTACACCCACGATATACACGTATGTGTGTGTGTGTATATATATATATATCAGTAAAATCTAAAATTGGCGTTATCATTTATCTGGTAGAATTGATTTATTCGGAAATGATGGCTTAATTTCAGATTTAGGCCAAAGTCGTCGTTTAAAAAAGTGCCACAGGGTTGGTAACGAATTTTCATATTTAAGTTTTAAATTATTTTGTGTACATTAATGCATACAAAGTATAGTCTTATAATTTTTAAACATGTACTTAACGCAAGCATATATCTGAGAACGAACGGAATTAGAAAAATCTAACACTACCTATTAGATCGCCGTTTACTTTTCTCTTTTCAGTTTAAATATTATATTTTTATTGCAGAAAATAATTTTCGACACTTAACGAGACATATCCCGGTAGAATTGCAATGAAGTTTACACGAAAATATGAGATTAAAAAAAAAATTTCTATTTCCTTAGCGTTATTCGAGGAAAAGTTTACATGACGTTATTCTCCAGCGGAGCTAATGGCAAAGGCATATATATATATATAAATAAAACTTACGGAAGAGGAAAGGTAAATGAGGATATTTAGGGCAACTAGGTGTTGAAGGAAAGCCAGTGAGCACTTACCGGAAGGAGAGCCGCTGGGGTGTTGGAGAGAGACATTTTTAGAAGTTATTGGAGATTTCGGGATTATCCCTTCGTCAGCACAAGAGAGACACAACAACACCCCAGCGGCTCTCCTTCCGGTAAGTGCTCATTGTATTTCCTTCAACACCTAGTTGCCCTATACACACACACACACACATATATATATACACATTGAATTTCTTTGATTAAGATAATAAATTACGGTACTTACGTCTTATCTCCAGGACCCTTCGCAGGACCATAAGTATAACAAAAAAGATGAATAACAAATAGAATGATAATAAATATGATATACATAATATATACGTCTTTGAAACTTAAAGAAGGAAACTTTGCTGGTGAGTAATGGAATCGTCATCAAAATTATTTTTTTAATCAACAAAGAACGAAGCACAAAGCTTTGAGTTGGTAATTCGAGGTCAACAGGCTCTATAAATCTAAGGCGTTTCGCGTCGTGAACCAAAATTAATAAATTCCAAAATTATTTACTCGAAGCGTATGCCTGAGAAAATGAAGCCAGTTTATTGAGCGGCGTTACAAAGCTGAATTTCCTAACCGAAAAAAAGTTGAATGTTCCCTCTCATCTCATCCCTTCGTTAGAACCACCGTATTTTGTCTCTGCTCTTGGTCGTAATTTGCTTTTACCGTTGTGTTTTTTTTACCTCGTTCTGAATTATGTTGTTTTCTTTAGCAACCCTTTCTGAATTTTTTATACGCACACACAAACATATACATACATTCCTTAGGTTCTTTGTCTCTTTATACGGTCTGAAATCCCGACTGCGAAAGAATTATAAACAAATCAGACAAGTAAATTTAAAGTGTCAATAATTTAGAGAGAGGTTTCGATAGATTAGGGAATATCGTAGAGTTAGGTATAAAAGGTGTCCAAGGAAGGATTTTCAAGCTCAACTTTTGGTCGAAACCAAATTGATTATTACCATAAAAGGACGGGAAAAATTTAGTTACAAAGCAATAATAATCACTGTTTACTCATCGTAAGATTTTTTTAAAACTGTTATCGATTAACCATCAATGATTACCGCTGCTCTGTACTCGAAATACGCATCTGATTTTTCCCTACCTATTTCTTGTTATTGGAATGTTCCCAAAAGTTACTGAGCTCCCCGGTGTAAATATTTAGTATCACAAATAAAATGCATGTGATATGTTTGTTTTATTCTTTTATTGTCAAATTTATTGGTATATTTATGGCTTATTTAGTCGTCACAACATCAGTACAGTTGACCCATAAGTCTATTTATCTCTGGATGTAGCGGACTGCTTAATTAGTTTTTTCAAATCTTACTTTTTCAGGTTAAATATGAGTCACCATAGTACGTTTTAAATGGAGGATTTTTTTATTGCCGGCCTTTTGATACAATACGCGTGCTAATGTATATATTATTTATACATTTTATGTTATATATCTGATTCTACTCCTGTGATACCTATTTTGAATCTACAACATTCTCCTTATGTATCTCTCAAGACTAACATTTCTGCGCGTCCTCCTTCTTGATGATCCAATTTAGCCGACCCAGTTGTAGTCCGCTTTTTCTTACCCTCCGTCTTCCCTTCCTCGTGTTTTCCTTCTGCTAAACTGCCTGTCATGAGAAACCTCTTCTTCAAATTCTTTTCATTCCATTTACAGCATTGTCAGCGCATTCTCATTCCTTTTCCCCCTCTTGCCTTCTCTCTTTCTCTCCTTTTGTTTTGCTTCTCTTTCTCCCTCTCGTCTCCTTAGGAGTCCCTTATTCCCTCGGTATTTCTCTCACGTGATGCAAAGACTACGTCACATCGACAGCTTTTGGAAAAGGGGTCAATGCAATGTAGTCAGCCGCCGAGAGCCGACTGGCTTCTTAATATTTGATGTAGGCCCTTGGCTTGGGCACCTCTGAGAGGCCAAAATCTTCAGAGAACCCTTTCATCCCCTTCCTACTCGCCCCTCTCTTTCGTTTCCTTCCCTACCTACGTATCCTCCTCTTCTTCCGTTTCTAATCTTCGCTACATCTTTCCTTTAGTCTATCCTTCTTTTCTCCTCTTGCCCCTTCTTTCTTCGAGTCTCTCTCTGCCCTTTACATCTAAATCCCTTCTGTCCTATTCCCCGTTTCCCTTCAGCTTCTTCCTCCAACCTCGCTCTGGATATATATCTTAGAGGGGTTGAGAAGGCCCTTCAGGAGCCTAAAAACTTCGCCCCGAGGGAATACATTTCCTTCAAAGTGCGACCCTTTTTCTCAATTTTATTCTAAAATGTTTTTTATACCCTCGCTCCTTTCCGTCCACACTATATACTTGTCTTTCTCTATATCTTTCTGTCTCATCTTTGTATGTGTGTGTGTCTCTATACACACACACATATGTGTGTACATGCACGCCCCTTTTTACTCGTTCCGTCTCTGGTGGATGTAACTACCAAATGGACGCGCGACACTTTATTCACGGAGACAAATAGAATTTGGTTTCAACGAATGGAAATATTTCCCCCGATTTATGTTTTTCGGGTAAGGTTGTTGCTCAAAAGCAGCTAGCGAATATACCGAACTGCGATAATTAATCCTTAAAATTTGGTGAATAACGCCTTAATGAGGTAATTTAACATTTCTAATTGAGCTGTTATTAATCATAATTTTTAACATTTTAGTTTTATAAACCTCGATCAATCGTATTTGTATTTTACAGTCTAATGTATTCTTTGATTCATGATTTATTTTTTTACTTGATTCTTCTATCCAAATTTCACAATTTTTGGTTTTTAGATAGTTTACGCTGATTTTTAATTGTAGATTGGACGATTTCGGTGATTATTCCTGATACATAAATATTGCTTTGGTGTATATGAAAAATTACATGTTTTAATTATCATCAATTGTTGAAGTAAAAATTTTGCAAATGGTTTAGACGCTGGGTTATTGCCTAAATATCTTTTTCTATTTTCAGTAACAAATCGTCCTGTCTATAGTGTTGTGATAAACTCGCAGTTTGTACTTAGAGATTCTCGGATTTGTTTTGATAACAAGATTTTTAATGAGCTAAATGGTTAATTGGTTTGGTATATTTATAATAATTATAATATTAGCTTCGCTTTGTCTCGAATGTATCTCACAAAATTGATTCGTATCCGTGCTCGCTGGTTTCGTATATAATGCCCTAGTGATCCGTCAATCCTAGTTTTATAGCAACGATAAAAAAATTGTTTTTCATTATCTACTGAAAATCACTCTCTGACGTTTTTATCATTTCGTCTGGCAGCAAATGTCTACATTCACAGCAGGCTTCGACCTCACGACCTCTGTGTTGGGGTGTTTTACATCATCCCCTAACAAGGACTTCAATATTCGAATAAAATATCATCGTTATAATCGAATTGGAAAAGTTACAGTGGCAGATTTAGGAATTTATCATGCGATGAGGTCATGTTTTTACTGAATTCCATCTGTCGGAAACGTGCTTCATTTGACCTAAATGGTCATAAATTACTAGAGTAACAACTTCAGCACATAAATCACGCAGTTTCACTGTTCGATTCACCGTTTGATCGAAACGAGAGGATTAATTTAATTAACGTTGGACATTTTAAAAGAAGAGAGTCCGGGAGCTTATTTTATTATTTCAACCACAAACATTTTGGGCGTAGTAGATTGATCCTCTGGACCCATTTAACAAATTAAAAATTATCTACCGATTTTTAGCAGCTATTTCTTTCCTAAAGGGAAACGTGAAATTCGAGCTATAGAGGTCCTACTGTACATCCGAAAACTTGGAAACACGCCTCTAATAAATTTTATGAAGCATATTCTCTCTGTGTTATAAAGTTGCGATCATGAATGTATCATCAAAGCAACTACTTATTTAAATTTTTAAGTATTTGATTAATAATATTTTGATTAACGTTTGTCTCCAGCAAACAGTTTCTATTCTGATATATTAAATTTCCATCCGTCCAATCCACATAAGTATATTTAAACGACCCTTTTAACGAAGCATTACAAGTTTTAAAAAACAAAGTAGACCATTTTTGAGTTCCATAAAACTTACGCGGGGATAACCGCTGACTTTTGTCGTTTCGTTCATTCTATAATCACGATTCTTTCATTCACCTCCTTCAAGGATAATCCTAATCTCAAGCAAATTGCCGTCGAAAAAAATATCCTCCTCGAATTACAGCGGCTTTTAATTTTTCACTCTGCACCCTCGATCCTCGCCTCTCAACCCTTCTTTTCCTCTCTCTCTACCCTCTTTCTAATTCTCCTCCCGCTTTCCCTCCCTCACTCCACATCTCTCCCATTTTCTATCTCTCACTCCCAACTTCTTCCGATCACCATTTCTTTTCATCTTCCTTTCCTGCCCACCCTCTCCCTCTCGCATCGTCTCCTCCTCCCCTTCGTTTCCTCCCATCCTCTCCCCTTCACCCCGCCCAACTTAAATCCCTGTCGGCCTTCTCCTCCCCACTTTTCCTAACCATCCTTTCCCATTCGTCCTTGGCCACACCCACCTTTCACCTAAAATCTCTCGCCGTTGGTGATGATATCTCAACAAGCTAACCCTCTTTCATCTTCAAACCTCCTTTCCCTCTCTCTCTCTCTCTATCTTCCTTTCCCTTTCCTCTCTCTCGCTTCCTCTGCCCCCTCTTTCCTCCAAAACTCTTTCATCTTATCTCTTCTCTTTCACGAAACTCACCTCTCACTTTGCTTTTTTATCATGTGCCGTTCTTATTTTTTCACCTCTTATCCCCCCCTCCCACATCCCTTTCTCCCTCCTACTCCTACTCCATCACCTTCCTCCTATCTCTCTCTCTCTCTCTCTCCCTATTCATGGGAGATGTGGAGGAGGAGCTTTGATTGATTATATCGAGAGCTTTCCCTTTGAGTTTTCCGATTGTGTCGGCACTATTGGTGGTCCATCTAAGGTTTGGCAATGAGCGGGCTTAGCGTGCTTGCATCCTATTGTCCGTCGGCGTTTTTTTATACGGAGGGTGCTTCTTTTTTTCTTTTTTACTCGCGATTCATCGTTATGAATGTTATGAGCCGTAAAAGGGAACTTGTAAGGGTATTTGTGCTTGATGGGACGTTCCGCATTATTTGTTTGTCGGCTACAAAAGTAAGAGGTCTTATTAAATTGTTATCGAAAGTTTTTTTTTATGGGTGGTTGTTAAAAAAATCAAGTTCATTTTTCCCTGAGGCATGATATTTACTGTTACCGCAAAACTTTGTTATGAGGAAAACATTTCTAAGCCCTGGCCGGTAGCCGCACTTTGAAAATCTTCGCTTTTACAAGGAATTATTTCGAAGTTTAATTCGCATCGTTATGAACTCAAAGTTTATATTCACATATAGAGAAATGAAAATGACGATTGTTTTACTGTAAATATATTGTGAACTTTTTTAAATGAGCACTAGGCCTTTTTATGTGTACATTCGGGAAATATCCGCCGGAAGGAATTTTTAGCGAAAGGCTTTACGGAATCCTCAGGAGAATCCAATAATTGGATTTCACTGCTTGTCTATACATTCCAATGAGTCTGCAGTTTGCGTATGCTTTTCCGATTGTATATATGATTATGTTGATGTTTAAGGGATTTATGTTGATCTTAAAAAATGAGCATCTTTCATTTTTCCTTTTATATGTATAATAAGCTTTAGTATTTCAGTAAAACGTGCTTAACCATTAAAGTATGTACTTTAGGATAAGTCCCTAACGATTGCGCGGTTTATAAGAACAAAAAAGAAATTATATGTAGCTTTATCTTTGCTGAATAAGTTGCACTACGGCAAATGATGCATTGGAATTTCTCAACAGTGACGTGGAATCTCTCTCCCCCTATCTCTTTCACTCTCTCCGAGGAAAATCAAAATCTTAGTAAGGTTTTAGGCTCTAGACCGTGGTCCTCCTCCACTCTTTGACCAGCTATTTGAGTGAGGGTCAAAGTTCACGTGGATCTTTCGTAAGTGGTTCGGAAGCCAAGGGAATTCGATTCTCGTGGGCCACCTTCTCTCTTTTGCCCCTCGCCCTCCTTGCCACTCCCTTGTACTCGATTCCGACACATTCCCCTCCCCCTCCAACCATAGGCAACTCCCACTCTGTCTCTCTCTTTCTCCCTTTTATTTCATCCGCTATTTCACATCATAGCCTCTTTCGCCATTTATCTAGATAAGTTTGTCTTTTGGAAAATTATATGTATCTGTATCTCATATTGTGTTTTTCAATTTAATTTATTGCAATGAAGGAGTTACATTAAGTACAGATGCCCAAAAGAGCTGTGCTCACGTGTAAGACAATAGTGTAACTGAAGTATGTAAAATACGCAAAACACAGATCGCGCTTATTTATTGGCAAGGAAGATAGAGGACTTTGCTCTTCATACTCATTTGATTCAACGGTTTTATTTAGTATTCACTGTATAATATGACGATGAGCTGTAACATTAATTCAATTTCTCTGTATTTATTATATTCTTTGGTGATATTTTGTTACCTTACTTGCCTTTCATTTCGTCATTTTGTTTCGAGTTGTGCTCCTATTTGTATGTATTGCCCTTCTAGTATTTTTCATCAAATTTTCATGGTATTTCTTAGTTATTTATAATGAGCTACCACCCACTTTTCGTGTTCGTTGGCAATAACGGTTACTACAATAACATCCTGCGTTTGGCTGAAACATCAATTAGAAACGTATTCGTTTTCGCTTCTTCTCTTTTGGCGCACATGACGTAGGTATATGTTTTTATATTTCGTCTTACTTGTCTATCAGTAATCTCTTGAGATTTATGCGGGACGATATCTTTCCTTCCTCTCTGCGGGGTATACCTCATTATCCTCACTCTATCCTCCCGTCACTCACTCTCGCCATTCACTTATAGAGCGGTGGATGCAATCCCTCGTTTGTGGTCTCCGCTCCCTTTCTTCGCCCTCTCCGCCATACTTTTGACCCCTTCGGATCCCTCCCAATCCCTTCCCACCCCCCGATAACACACGCAGTTTTCTCAGGATCTCTCTTTCTCTCCGTTCCCTTCTCGCCGTAATCCTTCCCCAGCCGACATCACTCAACCTTTCTTCCCTATATATACGCCATCAACTTCTCCTAAAGAAAAAAAATCCTTTCTCCATCTCATTCAATCTTTTTCCCCTCACGTCATATTTACGCACCCCGTTAGCTGAATAACTAACAGATGTCTTTTGTACCGCTCATTGAATTGTTAATTAAATGGGACCCCTTTTATAATGCTTCATATTTCGGTTTGTCTGCCATTATATATAATATAGTTTAAAAATTAAATCATATAAATCCTTGCGCTAATTTTAACGCTTTTATTGTTGTGGGAGCAGAAATGAAATACATATTGGGATCAAAATAATTACCCTATAAATAAAAAGTTTTGGAATTTCGGAATTTTCTGTCAGATTTATCGAATATCGTCTTCCTAAGTATCTGGCCTTATCCCTTATAGTAATAACTCAACTTTTATATCCTCCTATATCTTATATAAGAATCAGCTATTTATAATAGGTACTGTCGATAGTAGCTGTTCTGATGAATTCAGTATGAACGAGTGTTTTTTTCAACCTCGGCAAAATTTTTTCCTGCGTAACAGAAATATAAATGGCCCATATGTAGCTTGGCATGCAATTTTCTCCTTGCTTATTTATTCTTCATTGAGAAAGCCGAAATAAAATTTAGTTCTTCGGGATTTGAGCGTATAACCGCAGATTAAGGAGCTTTGTAGTCGAAATGCGCATCTGGTTTTCCCAACCTCTCAGTGTCTATTGGAGAGTAACAGCTTTTGTTTTCCATACAAATATAACTAAAAAGACAAAATTTGAATGACGATAAAGGAAAATTATATTTTATTTAAGAACTCTTAAGCGCCATAAACTCGTTTATCATAACTACAGTGAGTAATTGCAAAACAATATCGTTGCTTACCGAGTTGTACACTATTTAATCGTATTTGTAGATAAACTGTGGCAAGAAGTGAAAAGGAGATTTTAGGTCTCAACTTCTCGGAATAAAGTCATTTATCTAGCTGTCTATTTTTCTCCCTCCTTTCCATTCACCTTCACTTTCTCCTCTCTCTCCTTCCTTCCCCCCACTTCTTCCCAATCCCATTCTCGTACATCATTCTCTCCCTCCGCCCCTTTTTATCCTCTCTCTCACCTTAATTCTTCCCTCGCCTCCCCCCCCTCTCTCTCTCCAGCCTTCCCTCCTTGCTCCCTTCACCAGACGCGTAACCATCCGGACGATCTCTCTTCTCCTCACCTCCATTTCCTCCCTTCCCTTCCTTTCTTCACCGCTCCTCAACCCATCATCTTCCCTCCCCCTCTTCCTCTTTTTTCAAACCTTCGTCCTCCGCTTCCTCTGTCTCTCTTCCCTTTCCACCCTCTCAACCCTCACGGGGCTACTTCCTACGCTCGTAGCGTGCCCGGAATTTCGGGTTCCCAGGACACACCCATGGCCCCGGAAATACCAAACACACACACACTCACTCTCTCTCCCCCCCTTTCTCACCCCCTTCCTCCGGCTCCAGTCTTCCAGACATGCCGGCCCCATTTTTTCTCCGCCCCTTGTCCCTTGCGCCTATTATTCTTTGATACCTATTTTCTTTCTCTATTTCGTCCGCTCGCTATCTCTGTCAATCTGTTTTTTTTTCCTCTACCTCTCCAACTCTATTTCATTCTCTTGACTCGGCGCGTCTTTTTCTTTCCGCTAGCTGTGGCGTTGATACCCACTTTTTCTCGCCCCGAAATTTTGTGTTTTTCTCTATCGAAAACGCTATGCCTAATAGAAAGTGACGTTGAGATGGGTATTTTTGTTTAGTGTCTCGGTTTCGTATCATATAAATTTGTCACCAAATGTTATGATGATGTGTTTCATAGCAAGTAAGAAATGGGATCTTTTTATCCATTAGGAATATTAAATGTTGTGTATATATGATAGCAGTACGTACTTAGTATTACAAGAGTATTTACCTGTAACATGATGACTAAGGAAGAATAGTTCGATAATTTGCTTTTTACAACGAAATATTCTGTTGTTATTCTGTAATTAATAGCATATTACAACCTTGTTGCAAATACTTCTAGAAGCGCATACGGTAGATAGTCCATACCCCGAACGTTAGTTATCCGAAACATCAATAACATGAACATTATTCTGTTTTATAAGCAAAATTTATGCCTCGATATTTAGTATTAAATTAACGCCGATCAAGTTTCGTCCAAGTTATTTTAATTTTAATCATATTTCACGAATATATGCATTATTTTTTATTGTTTTACATTACAATATTTTCATATATACAGTTATATATGTTCATCTTACTGATTTGATATTGTTCAATAATATTATTGTTTTATTATTTAATTAATCATCCTTGCCCTATCCGTATTTAGTTCGAATAACAAGCTCTCCTTTGAATGCTGCTATTTTTTCAAATATCTTATTGTTAGATGATAGCCATCTATGCAATAAATTAGAGATCATTAACAAAGTAATTTGTACAATCTGTGTTGTTTCCTCTTTTAACGCAAGAAGATCGAATACGAATTACATTTTAATGCTTCAAGTTTTTCCTCGCACGTGTTCTTCAAGTTAAAATCCCATCAACTCAATGTATTAGCCGACAAAATCCGCCGTAATAAGGCTTCGATCCCTCCAAATTAAAACTATTTCCGTGGACCTAGTAGCAATTTGAACACTGTATCATTCCCGCTACATCTGATGCCATTAGCAAAATCGCGTAAGCTTCACTGCTCCTTCGAGAGACGTTTTAGCAAACTTAAATCGCAATTTAGTTTCTCCTCCCCAAATACCTCGGAAGGAATTTTTCTCTCCTCATCTCGCGGATCCTTTAACTTTTCGAACTAACCACTCCTGTTTATTCTTCGGGGGAGAGGAAGCCAACACTCTCCTTCGCCCCCACAAACTTTTTTTTTCCTCTCCGCAGTTCCATTAATCAATCTTCGTTCTCCTTTTCTGTTTTTTTACCCATCTCTTCATCTATGACTTTTAAAATTTTTTGCCGATTTACCGATAAAAATCCTTCCCCTCTTACGACGCAAGCATATTTACCTTTAACTTCACCGTACTTTCGTATTTTCGAAGAGTTTTCCCCCTTTTTTTTAATTCAGTTTTTTTTTTCTGTCTTCATTTCCTTCTCCTTCGAGAGGTACATTTTTTGAGGGTCCGCGAGAGAGAGAGAGAGAATGTTGGAAATTCCGGACTGCATGTAGCTTTGCATGCCAACCTCCTACTATATAGTTCTCTCTCTCTCTCACTCACTCCCAGCTTCTCAAACCTCCATTTCTTGCAGCATGACTAATGGTATCTCCGTGGAGATCGACCTTATCTGTCTCGCATTCTAATTCCGTCGACCGATGGTTTTCCTTATTCTGTGGAGTGCTAGATCGAATTATTCCTTTGTTGCATGGGATATTTTATATGTTGTAGGCTGAATGATGCTTCACTCAAGGGTATTTTTTGTCTATATATGGTTTATTGTCGCTTTTACTAATTAATTGTTGGCTAGAATTATTTAAGAAGGATTGATTTGAATGAAATTTATATTTCAAATAAGGTATCATGCTTTCAAAAACGTTTTTTGAATGAAATTTCCTCAACGCGTTTGAATCGAGCGTTTTCTGATGCGATCGGCTAAAAAGTCCATTTTTTTTGCTAGATTTTGCCAAATTTCTACATCTTTACTGGAAGTTATGATTTTTTGTTATTTCTCACTAAATATTCAACTATCTATCACTTCGTTTTCATTTAAAATTTTTGACTTAGTATCTCAAGCCACCAAATTTTCGAATTGAATGAGTTATAAGATGTGTTTTTGAAATTCATTACTGTAAAATGCAATTATCAACTTTTTCGTCACTTTCATTTTTGTGCGTACTTTCCACTGAAAAGGGGACGAAGCAGATTTATAGTCCTAGATTGAGCCTGATTTGATTTTCGATACGTTTTCACGACTATTTTTTTTTGCAATGAATGAATTTTTTACCTGACCAAGTGCGTGTACATATCCATTGATTTCTCACAAATTGAAATCAGTTTCCGAAGTAAACAGTTCTCAGCAAATGAAACTCCCGTTATATTCGGAACACTTTCAAGGCACATTAATATTCGTCTTTTCCGTAAAAATTTATCTGAAAATAATAAGTCAAAGTTTTTTTTCTATTATTTCCTCTTGCTTTATTCCTTACTTCAGATTCTATTCAGTCATCTCAAATTTACCGTTTCACTATACATAAAGTTCCCATCTATTTTGGTGAAATAATTAAAATTTTATTAATTTTGTTCCAGAAACCCTTAGAATGAATACAGAGGAGCGTGTGACAGTAGTAATTTGGCGAATCCAGGGAAAGAAATGCAATGAAATCAGAGGGAAGTTTAAAAGGAGATTTCATAAGGCGGGGCCAACAGACAAGACAATACGTGAATTGGTGAACAAATTTAAACGAACGGGATCTGTGAATGATGAAGCAAGATTTGGACGACAGCGTATGTCAGAGCGTAACGTGAACGCAGTACGCCGAATTATCACTGAGGAGCCACGTACGTCCGTTCGTGCAGAATCTCACAGACTCAGCCTCCCTGTCCTTCACCTGTCCTTCGTTGCATTTCTTTCCCTGGATTCGCCAAATTACTTCTGTCACACGCTCCTCTGTATTAATTCTAAGGGTTTCTGGAACAAAATTAATAAAATTTTAATTATTTCACCAAAATAGATGGGAACTTTATGGACACCCTGTATTTTTTATGCATGCCTCTCTTTCTGGCCTATATCCTTACGCCTTGCGTAAGGTAGCGGCATTAAATCAACCAAAAGCTCGCTGGCTAACCGCTAGAATGTTTAATGGTTGTGTGCCTGCGCACCTTCGTTTTCGCCTGTATGAAATTCATTGCCTGCGGTGAAATGTGCCAACCATAAACTTAGCGCATTAGAAGTTAGCGAGGGATATGCTGGGTTAGGTTTGTAGGAAGAGAGAGGGAAGATCTGAAAGTAAAGGCAGAGAGAGAGAGATGGTTGAGGTTTACAATCCTATTTGTTGGTCAGGTAGGCGTTAGGTAGCGGGAAACGGGGTCATGTATTTTCAGCCCTCTTCAGGTGAGTTTACACGACGAGCAAAGCCGGTTGGACTTAAGATGCAGGATTTATCGTATTTAATAGTGTGATTATCGTCCTAGGAGAAAAGTGTGATTGCATCTTGAATTCCGCTCTCACGAGAATAATAATACTCGGGTCATGGGAAAATTTTCAGGAAGTTAATTATTTTTCATTGAATTCTAACTGGACGGTTTTAAAATTCTTTTGAAATACCCTTTAAAATGAATGCACATTGAACCTTCTAAAAGTAAAAATCACGAAAATTATTTTTCACATCGTGCTTCTGTAGCTTCTGCAAATTTTATCATATTCTACAGATGCCGTAATCCTCGTGCTTTCGTTACGAAACCCTGCATAACATGGAGAAGAAACGCTATTCTTGGAATAATTAGATCTTATTGTTAGACACTCCATGAAATCTTTCTTTGGCGGAAAACTTATGAAAAGTTTGCTGGAGAATTGAGATATTGACTTTTTTTACGATTACTCGGTCAATAATTGAAATGTATTACTATAGAGAAAACTCGCTCGATCGTTATACGTTATTAACATATAATCCATTACGTTCATCTCACATAGAAAGAAGCGCCCTGAGATGTTAATTGTTTAAAATTAAATTATCAAAATATACGTAGTACAAGGTGTTATTTCCTATTTTCATTATTTATTTAATTAATCTGTACATCTATAAGGCGGTCGTTCAGTCATATCGACTTTTAAGTAATGAGTGTGAATAATATTGATTTTATTAACTGAAAATAAATGAAGCATTTTATACCGAAACTATAGTTAGTTATCTTTATTATAGAAGATAAATATAATGAATCCAGATAAATCCGCCAAATCATGAATACAAACTTCCCGTAACAGATAAGGCTTCATACGTTAATGTTTCCTATCGGGAATAAATTAAGGCGTAACCTTGGGTTAATCAACTTTCCTAGAAAAACGTCAGAATACCGTAGTAAGAATAAATACGGGGATTTCTGTGGAAAAAACGGTTTACGGTCGCTAGTAGCGAGGAGAATCTAAAATTTACACGCAAACCTACTATTTCTAGAACAACCGCCGAAGTAAAATCTCAAATGTGATGCTAATATCCCTTCCATTAGAAGCCGTTGATATCCCTTGCGCTCGGAGCCGAAGGTGGGAGTGAGTTCGGATGGGAAATAAGACGAAGTTTTAAGCGGCACCGTTAATACGTCCGCGAATAGGGAGTAGCACTTTAAATCGGGATAATTCGAAAGCGTCTAGTAAGTAATTTAACGTGCGTGGGAAATCCGGATAGGAAAGCATATGAAGAGAGAATTCGAAAGAGATAAGAGCTGGAAAAATAGAGGAATGCGAAAGCACAAGCGAAGCACGGCTGAGCTCACGAGAGAGAGAGAGAGAGAGAGATGGAGTTAGACTCGGGAGTCGATAGATGGGGCGGAGGAGAGAGAGAGAGGTGGCTACGTGAATTTGTGAAGAGGAGGAGAGGTAGAGGGGGACTAGAGAGGGGGGAAGGTTGTATTTTTTTAGGCAAAGAGGAAGGAGGCGTTTTATGGAAGAGAGAGAGAGAGAATGGGAAGGGATGATTTCGGTAGTAGGATCTAAGTGTTTGCCGAGCGAATATTCGACCTCGTTAGTGACGATCCGGTGCTACCAACACCAGTTCCGAAACTACCGCGTTCACTCCCCACCCCTGGTTTTCGCTCTTCCTCTCCCTGGCCCGCTCCTTTCCTTCCTCCCACGTCGTTTAGCGCAGTTTAACTGCGTCTCTTTTCCTCAGCGTGTCTCAGTGCCTGCGTAAGGGAGCTTTTTTTTTTTTTTTAATATCCCAGTATTTTTGCTGTCTTGCGCTCTTTGGTGATCTCTTGTTTCGAGTGCGCCCGGGATGTCATCAGGAGTGTGTGTCCGCGCGCGCGTGTCCTCCCTTCACTTGTTTCTTTTTTTATGCGATATCTTTTTCTATCTGTTTTTTTCGACCCGTGCGATGGCGGAGTTGTGCTTTTTAAAGAGAAGAAACTGCATAAAACGGATGGTTTTAGTCAGTATTTTGACATTTTAGGAATTTGGATGCTTATGTACAGTATATTTTTATTGATGTTTTAAAAGACTTGATTCAGTGCTAATTTCTTCATGCAAATGACCCTTTATTAGAAAAATTGTTGTATCATTTTTCGTGAATCAAAGCGGCTAAATGCTGAAAAAGTGATTTCAATCGATGGAAAAAAGTTTAATATTTTTTTCAATCCAAGCTTTCACGTGAAACGGAAATTAAAAGTTCATAAACTGTAAGTAATGCTCAGTTTGAGAAGAAGACTTTAAGTTCAAAATCATGCAAATGCATACAAAGGACACGAGTGTGCAAATCAAAGTAAAGGTTACATTTGAATCTAATCTCTGCGTAAATATTGATGTTCAATTTAGCGTAATTAATACATCAAACGTTTTAAGAGCCAAAATTAGATCATTGGTGAGAAGTCGTTTAAGTGTTCGCAAAATAAAGCAAACGAAAAAGATATGATTTTATTACTCACTCATAATGGCTAATTTCAAAACTAACGCATGAGGTTTACTACAGTTACTCAGTAAATTGCCGTAATTGCAATAACGTAGTGTGTAACATGAGACGAAGTATTACATGAAGGGGAAAGGTGGATTGTTTTAGTCAGAAAAAAGGATAAAATATACTTTTTACCCATTTGATTTATTACTTGCAAATTTAATATAGGTAACTAATGCGATTGGCGTAGAGTTCAGAGGCAGATTCCGACGACGGAAAAAAGACTCCGTGCGTGCTTGTGTTTACACATAAATCTATAGAAAAAGTAAATTGAATTTGTAGGAAATACGACTAAACGTGTGTCTGTTGCCGATATGCTGATGATGCATACAAATATATCTATAAATATTATTATATATAATTTATTGTTATTAATGGTGTTCGGTACGCAGTGGGCCAGTGATAATATGTTACAGTAGTGTAGCGCTCCTGCAGTAGTATCTGTATGTACAGGATGCGGCAGAAATAATGAACGGATTTTAAAATTAAATAGCAAATTACAGGAACCAAACAATTTTATTATGAATGCATTTTCTGCTTGTACAGAAAGTGGCGATTTTTTTCCACATTTTATTTTCTGAAAATTATGTCCTTGAGGTGTTCTGTACAAGCAGAAAATGTATTCATAATAAAATCATTTGGTTCCTGTAATTTGCTATTTAATTTTAAAATCCGTTCATTATTTCTGCCGCGCCCTGTGTATACACGCATAGGGATTTCGAGGAAGAAAAACTCGAATACGTGATGAGTCCACGCGTGAATGAGGCATGGGAGAGAGGCGTCGATGTAGCGGGGAAAGATGAGTCCGGAACGAGATGCGAGAGGAAGCCTAGGAGGATTACGTGAGAGCAGGAGACGGTACCGCAGGGAGAGGAGCAGAGCATGGGCTTATATATATATATATAGGGGAAGGGTGGGATAGATGGATGGATAGGAAGGAGATAGAGAGAGCCATAAGGTATTGAAGGCAAGGTCCACATTGCTTCTGACTTTACAAAAGGGCCGCTCCGATGGTCGAAAGGGTGAAGTGGCTTTGGAAAGGCGGCGCCAAAGGGTAAAAAAAAGGGGGAGCGTGTGTGTATGTGTGTGTGTGTGTGAGGGAGGAGTATGGGAGTGGAGATCTTCGCAAGGAGAGAGAGAGTAGAAATAGAGGGCGACGGAGACGGGGGTTATGCGAGGAAAGAGTCAGTGATGAAGGTCGTGCTTTTGGAAAGGACAAACACCGAGAAGAGATGGGAAGGGCGTGAAAGGAAAGGGCGAGGAATGAAATGGAAGAGTATGGAGGGTAAAAGGAGATGGCGAGAGGATGGCGATAAGAGGGAGGATGAGGGGAGAGGCCACTGTGATTTGCTGAGGGGGGAGGGAGGGAGGGATGGGGGGGGGTGAAGTGGGGGCGGGGGGTGGCTTGAAAAGCGAGTGGTCCTGACGTCAACATTTCTCTTTCTATTCCTCTTTTCTTTTCCTCTCCCTTCCGCTTCACTTGCAGGGATGCCTTATTTTTTTCATCCCTCTTCATCTCTCTCTCTCTCTCTCTCTTTCTCTCTCTCTCTCCTATTTGCGCCTTTCGCTTCATTTTCTGCTCTTCTCCACTATTCCTCCTCCTCTCTCACACTCCCGTTCCTCTTCTTCGCCGCATCAGCACAATCGCCTTTATTCTCCGCCTGTCTGCCGCTCCTCCCTTTCTCTTTTTCTTTTCAATGCTCGAAATTGTATCGCGAGATAACGTTTGTTTATGTTCACCCATCCCCCTCCCCCCCGCTCTCTTCCCCCAGCCGTCTAAGCGGGGCTTATTGCGGTGGAATGTCTCTCAAGGTCAGCGGTACTTTGTGTCTAATGTGAAATACCGCCTATCGAAACTTTAACACGAAAATTATCATGGTTTTAGAGTTGTAGAATTCTCATTGGTCTCTTGTGAAAAAATTGCCGTTATTATGGAAATATCATCGGTTTTCTCCACAAATAAATATTTAATTAGCTTTATCTACTGATTTCATTGGCTAAAAAGGACAATTTAATTTTATATATATATATATATATATAGTCACATAATTTTTCAGTCTCTGAAATACAGAAATTCTTCCTTTTAGATCTTGAAAATGCTTAAAAACAATTTTTGTCCTTATAATTCACCTATATTAATTGGCTGATTCCTGCCAATCAAAAGTCATTCTTGTTATTTAGTTTAAACCGTGTGATTTGGCGAACTTCATTTATTTTCTTTGTGTACATCAGTTTCAAAGGGCGAAACTTCCATCCGAGAAACCTCGACTCCATTCACAAACGCGATCATTCGTTCCGTCTCGTTCTCCAACGCTTTGAAAAGTTTATTGAGAAGTAAATAAGACCTCTCCGCCCTTCCGGTGGTCCGGGAGAGAAATACAATGAAAGGGAGAGAACAATCGCTTATCCCTCTTTAAAAATCACCTACGCCTTCCCTACTAATGTCTGCCAGTTACGCAGTTTTGAAACAGTTCGAGTGTGAGATTTTCTCTTTAGTCTCTTCTGTGGATGATCTGCCAATTAATTTCCTGTTTTTTTTTATTGTTATTCATGTTTCACCAAAGACAATCGAAATTTCTTGAGTTATTTCTAGATTCAAGTAGGCAATACAGGAATGTTCATTTATATTAATGTCATATTAAAAGGAATGTGGATTAGCTAGCTTATTTATATCAAGAAGGGTACGATTGTAGTTAGAAGTGTTATTTTTACTTTCTCCATGTACATAGTATAGAGAAGGTATTATTTTCATGAAAAAAATCTAATTCGAGATTTCAGCGGAAATACACGTTTTGAGGTCCTCTGAACACGTTTTGTCCGTTTTCTCGATGATGTCTGTGTGTGTGAGACAAATTTTGCTTGCGCTCTAACTCAAAAACTTTTCATTAGATCAGCTTTAATTTCTATATTTGTGATTTTATATATATTCTTAAGATTTGAAAAGATTTTGACAACAATCGGTCAACCGGAAGTAGCGGTTTACTCTTGTAAAATTTTAGTTTTTCTTAAATATTTCGCTTGAAACTGAATTTTTGTTAACTAAACTTTTGTTTGAGCTAAATTTTCATATGAGGAATATTTCAAGAGATATTCAATTTTCTTCGAAATTGACGGTTAGTGGGCAGCTCGCGCTAGCGCTGAAGCGTGTAAGTTTAACTGTTCCTATCGCCGTATTTATTTGATTTTAGTTGATAACTTACGTATGGAGAAAGTCGTGTTGGGCACATCAATGTAGGTATTCCTTATTAGCCGAATTAGAGGAAACATGTTTCCGATATTTTTTAAGAGACGTAAATCAGCGTCTCTCTGTTAATCTAATTAAATTTTTACTCAACATTGATTTTATATGGCTTTCCTTGTATCAATTTTAAAGAATAAATTTACATAATATTCAGCTTGTTTGTCATCTTACCCATTTCTGCGACCTCTATCGTGCGATCTCAGTCTTTAATTTCAAGGTATTGTTAGAGAAGCCTTTGCTTTGTAACATTTTTAAACCACCGAATCCATATTATCTCTACGTACAATATTCTATCAATCCGCCCAATCTGCTTCTATTCCGGTCAACTTCTCCTCCACTTCCTCCCGCCCACTTCCTCCTCCCGTCACTCGTCCGCTGACAGGGAAAGCTGATCCGAGGCCCCTCTCTCTCTTTCCGACTCTAACCTCTTCAGTCCGTCCGTCCACCCCGTTTCACCTCTCTCGAACCCTCTCAACCTCTTACTCTCTTTCTCTACCTCGCTCGGGAATTATTTCCCTGCCACCCTTTTGTCCTTAGCAACCTGCCCTACCTTCCTCTTGTCTTGGAGGCCTCCTTTAACTCCTCCCGCCTCTCCATCCGATCCCTAGACTGTCTCCCACCCCTCCTGAATTACCTCCAGACCTTACCGACTCCCTCATTCCTACAGCTCCACCCTAGTCACGCCTCGTCTGTCGCGGACCGTCAACCAGCCTTCTTTTCTCCCAAGCCGTGACTCCCTGTGTCGCCCCCGTCGGCATCTAAAGAGGGAGGGGGGGAGAGAGAGGAGGAGGTAAAGGGAGGAGGAGAGAGAGAGAGAAGGAGGCAAAGGGAGGAGGAGAGAGGGTTGAAGAAGGGAGAGGGGCAGTATGACGTGACTTGTGCTCAGTCCTCTTCCTTCCTTCGTACCCTTCTCCCTAAGTAAACTCTTGGTTCTACGAGGGAGGGATTCTAATGGAGAGTGAGCAAACTTCATTATACTCCCGACGCTTCAATCTACCTCACGCTCAGACTCTTACCTTCCTCTCTCTCTCTCCCTTCACCGAGATCTCGCACTCTCCGCCTTACTTACCCCCCTCATCCTATCTCTCCCTTCTCTCTTTAACCCTGTTCGTTCTCACATCTCTTGGTCTCATATACCACTCAATATGACCCCCTCTTCCTTCTCGCACTCTCTTTCTCTCGTTCTCCGAGAGAAGTCAAGTTTACGGTTGGCTTCACAGTGTGAAACTTTGTAGGAGAGGGATTTCCGTTTCATGGGAGATGAGGTGGATAAGTTACTCTCTTGATGGACTGGTAGGGGAAAGAGGGAGAGAAAGGAGAGCTAATAACATGACTCCTTGTGTCGGTGTGGGAACTCTTTCTCTCTGTCTCTTTGGTTGTCTGAAGAATGGCGGTAAGGGGAGGATGGAAATTGCTTTTCGAATGTGAGAAAGGGGGTAGGAAATGGGGAGGTTTATGGCGTGAAGTAATCGCAACCCTTTCTTAGCGGTAATTTTTTTGGTCGAACTTCGGTAGTAATTCCAAGGGCTAAGTTCCCTTTTTTTTACGGTGATATTAAACGCGTTTCGGTCCTTAAGGCTATCTGACATGGTGGTCGGTGACATAATTCCGGAAGTTATTTTGGGGAAAAATGGGGGAGATAAGGTTTTTTTCTGTTCTTCGTGCTAACTTTCTTTCCTACGTTGGGGGTTTCAGAAAATAGAGTAGTTATTTTTATGATTTTTATGGCAATATGATGGATCGTATTATAAAAGGACCAACTTTTTTCCGCACACTAAACGAGCTGTAATATGGTTCAATAAATTTATTTCACACTAATTATTAATGACGCTTACATTTATATTTCCCTTAATGTTTTAGATAATAATTGATTAATGTTTCAAGATGAATATAATTTTATATGAAATAAAGCTAATGAAAGCAATTAGTCCTAAACTCAATGAGTCGCTTTTTTTTTATTAATTTTTTTTTCAGAACTCAGTACTGTGTTATAGTCTTCATAGGCCATATTTATGTTTTTAGAAGCATAAAAATTCGAATGTATTCATCATTACGAATTAAGCTAAACCTCCTAAGTATCTTTTCACTTTTTATAAAATCTTTTATATGCGTTCGTCCGATATTTATTTATATACACACACACATTTTTTGAGGACCATTTTTTGTTCCTTCATGTCTTTTGAACGAATGATCGGATCGTAAAGAATGTTGCATTGTTTGAAATCTTATGGCTTTCAGATGGTTTTTAGCCCATAAACAATTTCGCATTTCATCTAGATGTTAAACTGTGAATGTTCAAACTTTCCATAAGTCTGTTTGGTTGCGGTGGCTCTGCTGGTGAGTCTGGGGGCGTTTTAGTAGCTAGAAATTGAACAACATATTCACAGCATTCTCTGCCACAACGTTACAAATGATAGCGAGAAATACGGATTTCAACGTGAGTTGTCATTTTGACCAATATAATATTATGGCGAGAGAGGTTATAACGCTTAATTGTACGAAAATTTTATCTTATTTCTATTATGTCATTTTATACCTCTATAATGTTCACTATTAGTTTTAAAATGTTGGACTTTTTCTTTAAAAAATTAACAACTCGTAATCAGTAGATGGTTTCTTTGGAAATGTATTTTTATTCCTCACGCTGCGGTAGATGGCTTCTGCGTAGAAAAGTATCTTCGAAATTTCAAAACATGCGAAATTGGGTGCCGTGGCGTAGTGGCGAGGGAGTTGGCCTGCTGCGCTGAGCATACCCGTTGAAAACCTTCGAAAGTGGGATTTTTTCAATAGATCTTGCGGCCCCCTATTTACGTGTTTAGAGGAGAGCACGCGAATCAACGCTTCATCCTTCGGAAGGGATGTAAAACCGTTGGTCCTCCTTGGTGCTTTTCGAAAGGTGTTGGCTAATGCTGGTAGCTTTGTGATTTAAACTGACGATCCTACTAGCGCTAGAGTCGTTTGAAGTCACAAGTTCCACAAATCACGAACTTTGACATCAATCGTTGTAAGAAAGCGATTGAGGTAAATTATTTGTTCGTTATTTTTCATTGAATGTTATTCATTTTCGCACTTAAAAGACGAAAACAAGTAAGAATTACAAAAATTGAACAATAAATCTTTTTGCTTTATAAAATAGGCGGCCTTAAAAGGATGAAACAAGAAAATTTTCAATTATTTGTTCGTTATAAAAGATTTTGGTGTCATGTACTTGTCATTACTATAACTTTACATATCATTTACGTAATAATCTCATTCCATAAGCTGGAGTAAATGGATTTTGAATATAAAGTTAATAGAAAAACACATTTTTTTAATGAAGCTCAACCTTGAAAACCTCCTATCATAGCGAAATTATTACGTAAATGGTATATAAAGCAAGAGTAATGAAAAGAATATGACACCAAAATTCTTTATAACGAACAAATAATCTGAAAATTTTCTTGTTTTATCCTTTTAAGGCCAGCCTTTATTATAAATCAAAACGATTTTATTTTTGTATTTTTTTAAAAATTTGACTTGTTTGTGTTATCAGACTACTTTGGAATTTCTCATTCGCATTCTTATCTGCTTTTTGACCAGCCGCCTCTGACGTTTCTATCTCGGAAATCATTTAACAGGGTTAAGCCCTTTATATGCCTGTCCTGAAATACGATCCAAAAAAAAATAATAATTTTTTTCCTCGACACCGCGACGGAATAATACATTCCTATCTCGCCGTAACGGTTTCGTCATTTTTCTCCCGATTCTTTTCCTCCTAAAGAAGAGAGAATATCTTGAGGGACTCCCGCCTACGTGTGTGCTAGTCTTCGTATGGATATAAAGGGATAAATCCCGGTATACGACTCCCGGTAATGATTTGCAGGTAGCTCTCGCGCGCGTGTTAGGGACCGGGAAAGGGAAGAAGAAGAAAGGATCGGAAGAAGGAAGGAACGCGTGATGCGAGAAGAAACATTCCGGTAGGGAATGGCGGGAAGGGGGAAGATGACCGCGAAATGGCGCTCTCGCGTGGCGGGAGAACAGCCTTTGGGAGAAAGAGAGGAGAGGAAAAAAGTAAGATTCTCTCGACCTCCTTCCTTTTTTTTCTTTCCCACACTCTTTCATCCGAATATTTTTCCAACTTTCATCTTACGTCTCGTCGGAAGGAAGCATAACACGGGAAAAGAGAGAGATTATTGAGAGAGGGAAGGAGGACGTAGGAGATGGAATGAGATGCGAAATAACGGTATAAATCTTGCCTGAATGCGAGACGGAGGGTAAAAGGAGGGTGGGGGGGGGGGGATAAGGAAGCCACGCAGTCTTCTCTTCCTTCCTGTCTATCCTTCTAAGTCCTTTTTGCTCCCCGCAGAAAAACTAATAAACGGATTTAATTCTTTCTTATTGCCGCCGGCAACTGGCTACGGCTGTAAAAAAAATGGCGCGGATTTATAAACAAATGGTTTCGGAAAACCGAGGCGAGGGGGATGAAGAGATGTGTTCCTTGAGGTGGATGCATCTAAGGAGAGGAAAGGGAGGAGATTGGCGTTACAATGGAGAATATAAGAAAAGAACAAACTAGTGAATGAGAATAATGTTTTCAGTCTTAGTGTCTTTTTCGGAGATTAATTTCCGCGGTCTGCGAATGCATTAATCATAGCGTATTTAAAAGAGCCAACTTTCTTCATGGAGTGCTTTGAAGCTTTCTCCTTTCCGCTGCTAATTGCTCGAGGCGCTCGGTTTATTATTTCGTTTCAGTATGTTCTTCGTTTTGGTTAAAATAGAATATGTTTGTTAATGCATTTATAAGTTAACGTGTAATCATTCCACTTAAAATATGCAAATATTTATCGAATTTATAGAATTATGTATAATTATTAATGTGATGTTATAGTTGGATTTTTTCGGGTAATCCAAGCAATATTAATGTGATGTTATAGTTGGATTTTTTCGGGTAATCCAAGCAATGAACAAATGAAGTTAATTTGGTCTATGGCTGCAGTAATTTCAGGTATCTCGGCGTTAACCATGTTAAATATTATTTATCGATATTTTCGTAATATTCTTTGTTCTTCGCGTAATTTGTTGTATTTTTTAATTTTTTCAAAGCATCTCTTGTTGCATTAGGATTTTTAAAAAGCTAAAAAAAAAATATATATATATTCAGATTCATTTTGCAGCGGCAAATATACAGGAATTTTGTTCACAAGGGTTCGTATCTTTAAAACACAATTCCGAACTTCCTGCTGCATTAATACGTATAAATAAGTGCATATTCCATAGTTTTCTTCCACCTGCGTTTTATTCAACTTTCGCGTCATTCGCTATTCAGACGCATATATTTTTGCACTCGGGCACACTTGTCTACACCTCCGAGTAATTCGGAACCTATTTCTCACCCCTCCTATTCCTCCTGCCATTTTTATCTTTCCGACTCGCGAGTTCGCGCGCGCACACACACACGTTCGCCACACTTTCGCGCACATTCACACAAACCTCCCATGCACATTCCCACGTGCACATATGCATGCAACGTCTCGTACTCGAACTCCGAGAGAGAGAGCTCCTGTCAGGTCGCGAATAAACAGCTGGCCCTATTAAGACGTTCCCGCCTGTCGGATTAATGACCTTAATCCCGGCCTTGCCCTGAATTAAACATTGTCCCGAGCCGCACGGTCCATTCCCTCGCCGGCTTATGAATCCTTCTCTATCTCACTCTCTTTCCTCCCCTTAAACTCTCTCTCTCTCTCCCTCTCTCCGTCTTCTTCGTTTCTCTCTCTCTCTCTCTTATGTTCGTTCCATTACCGCCCCATTTCTCTCTCTCTCTCCTTACGTATCTCTTTCTTTCTCCTTTCTCCTTATTATGCTCCCAAAGTCTTATTTTCCTCGAGGCATTTTGTTGCCCCAAGGATTTCCCAAGAATCGCGACTCTGGCGCCGGCGGGAAATCAGTCTCGCGAACTTCTGATTGTGTTCCTCTCTCTCTCTCTCTATCTATCTTTTCGTGAGGGGAATAATGTGTTTTCTCCCTCTCTTTTTATCTACCTCCGCGTCTTTCTTTTTTTCTTGTCGAGAGCCTCTGTGATTGTACCGAGCTCTCTCTCTCTCTCTCTCTTTTCTCTCGGTTGGAGGGACTGAAAAATTGGTGAAGAAATGGAGGGGAAAAACGGGCGTGATTTTTATTAATGTAGAGAAAAGAGAATGTGGTTCGCGAGGATTTTCGAATTTCGTATCACGTTAAGGGAGTTTTTCTTGGTAGGTGTTACTTTTTTGTGTGCGCGTGGAGTTGTGTCGGAGTTAAAACTCGCGTTGGAAGGTTATTTTCTCTGCGTTTCTCTGTCGCCGTAGTCGATGTGGCGTATTTTTTGAGGAGAAAATTTTAGGGTTTAAAAGATTTGACAAGAAAATGAATTTTCGTCTGTGTAGGTTAGGCGAGCGCGTTTAAATGTCATTTGAATTTCATTTGAGAAATTGTTGGTTTGAACTGTTTTACCTTCCACTTTTGGCTTTTGACTTTCATAGCACTTTTTGAAGGAATTTTGCCGTTATTGAGTGATCCATCGCGTGCGTATTCTTTTACCCTTTTTCACAAAAATTATGGCAGAGATATTCCCATAATATTTCTTTCGTGCAGAAGAATTCCATAGAGGATTTGAAATATTTGAAATCAATTCCAAATGAACCCATTCAATTAAATTAGCACAAGCAATTTAGTAAAGAAAAGGGGTAATTAAATTAAGCGATACTTTAAGAAATTCCATCGGATTCGTACCATTTTATCTTTATTTATGAAAATTATTGCTAAGATATTCTAAGATTTATATTTTTTCGAGAGTAATTTCATAAAGAGTTTAAAAATCAATTGGAAATAAAGCCATACATTTAAAATTTGCGCGAGAAATTGTGCGATTCAAAACTCTGTATTTACCAAAATTAAAACAAAGTAAACCTTTGAAAAATAAATCATCTTCTTGATTAGCTCGGCCGTTTGATGTTAACTTGACCGTGGGCTCGCTCGGGTAACAAATTATCCCTTTTCTTCTCCAAATTAAAATGTTCTCTCCTGTTATCGCGTTCTTAATTGCATCCCAAATCGCATCGTATCCTTTGGCTTGACCAACCTCGTTAGTCGAGTGGATAAAGTTACCACTCTTTAAACCTAGGTGGCCAGTATTTCTTAATCTCACCCTTGACAAGGTCACACGACCTCCATTCGATCCATTAATCTCTTTCATCGCTTTATCCAGGAGTATTAATATCCTAATTAAAGCGAGACCCTAACTCGACTTTCTGCCATGAATATTAGTTACGAATGTTATTTAGCGCCACGAGATTTTTCACGTAGGCCTCTCGTGTTCCTTATCCTGTTTGCTTTGCCTCGTGAGACTTTATAACTGACTTAAAGAGAGGAAAAAGTGTGAATCTCAGGACAAGTATTTTTTTTCATGAAATTCTCGACCGAGTGATACGCAGGCGTTTAAGGAGACGATTTTCAGCGGAATGAGCGGATATCTTACGCTGATGTTTGATCTTCTTCGACGTCTTACACATATACTGCAGTACGTAAGAATCCGTAACTCAATTCATCGCCTCAGCATTAACGAACGAAAAAAGCGAAATAAAAAAAGGTCTTCCATCCTCTCACGTTTAACCTCCGAGGCGCATAATATCTCGAAAATAAGAAAAAAAAGAGACAATCTGCGCCCGAGTTCGCGTCGTTCCTTTTTTTCCTGCATACTTCATTCTTCCGCTGAATTTCAAACCGCTTCTTTTCACGCCGTAGCAGCTAACCTCCATTGCAGCCAGTGGTTGTGTGATCGGTGTGCACTCAAATCAAGAGATGTCGCTTTCGGAACTTTGGCAAACAAGATTCGTGCACTTTTTCCCCACTCGTCCTCCCTTGCTCCTCTCTCCTCCTCCGATTCGATTTTGTCTCCAGTGACCGTAAAGAGATTCACTCGCGACCCTTCCCGTCAAACCCCATCTCATCCCAGTCGCAAAACTCTTCGCTTCCCTCTCTCTCTCTCTCCTTCTTTGCCTATCGTCCCTCCCCCCCCTCTCTCTCTCTATCTCTACCTCTTATTCTCTCGCTCTACCTCCCATTCTCTCTCTCTCTCTACTTCTCTCCGTCCACATGGCTCTCCTACTTCTCGTCGGCTAACGACTCGGGGTGGCTGCGCGAGCAGAATTCCGCTCGTTAAACTTTTAGCGCAGTTAATTTCTCTCGCCCCGCTTCGGGATTGGGTGATGGTGGGGAGGGATGGTGTTAGTAATTTAATGATTTGCAACGGAATGGTGAATTGTTTTGTCTTCGAGGCATTTCGTCGACGGGGATTGGAATTGGATGTCATTCTCGTGTAAAGGGGCGTGAGAAATAGGAGATGAGAGAGAGATCCACGCGCTGGACAGTTAAGGGGCGTGTTATAAATTAAGGTAAATGGTTTATATGTGGGATTCGGTAATGCAAGGAAAATTGCCGAACTTATTTTGGCCATTTGTTAAGCACTTAATTTTTATAAATTGTTTAACTGGAACGTATGTACTTTGTAGATGTGATAGCAGTGTATCAGTGAGCAAATTATGCGAGAAATTCCTGCAAGTTGCGTTCTCGCTTACTTGGACGAAATCGGTGAAATCAAAACAAAAAAATTCGTCATAGAAGGTGATACGGGAAATATCCATGTTGTACTCTATAGTATGTGTACGAACCTAAAGCCCATGCATGAATAAAGTTGCTCGATTCCACGGGAGTGAAAGAGGATATTTCTGTAATTGGTCTAGAATCGATCCCGGGTCTTCTACTGCAGAATTTCCCTCCTCTCCCTTGGTATTTAAATATTTGGTTATCTGCTATCACGTAGTACTGAACTTCATTACCTTACAGTCAAGCTTGTAAACTTACTTATCTAAAATATTTTATATAAAGTAAGCGAATTATCTGTTGTGCCTCGATAAAGACGTTTAGGACTATAAGGTTTATTACTTAACAGATCTCTAACTAACCGTATTAACCCCATTTTAAAAATGCAGAATTTTAATTAATTTATATCTTATTCGGTGAAAGCATTCGCCCGATAAGTGAAAGGGGCTCGGTTCATGATTAAATGTTGAGTCTTTCACCTCTCCCATGGATTTTTTTCTGGAATGTGCTCCTATGCATGCAAAACGTCATTACTTTACATTCGATAGAATAATGTTTAACGGACGATAAAATTGTATTCTTTGTTGTTGACATTTTTTATAGTTTATCGAAAAAGTAATTTTAAATATTTTGCATTTTTGTTAGTTTCGTCAGATAATTGAAAAATGAGCGAATACATAGTTTGTGAAAAATTGCAAACGTTGAGACAACGGTTGGATTTGAACAGAAGTAGAATGTCGCTTCTTTTTGCCGCTATGCTTTAGCTTACGTTCACAAATTTACATTTTTGCCTCGCGTCGTATTTCATTGCTCCTGGAAATGTAATGGAAATATCTCGCCGTCCATTTTGCGGCGGCGGACGGCGTCAAAAATGAAACAAGTGCAAATGTCACTATCGCGTTCACTTTTTTCTGATTCTTCTCTTATTTTCCTCATCATTCAAAGCGTGTCCTTGGATGCTTTGAACCCTTTCTATCCTTTTACTCTGATAATATCTCTATCCATAAATCTCTCAAAAAGCTTCCCATATCTTCCCAGGGCGGATTCTTTCCCTTAGACATTCTTTCTTCTAAAATTTCAACTTTTTGCCTCGCAAACCTTGATTCTTGCACATGTAGAATTTGATTTTCCGCGATACTGTAGTTTAACGTTACATTTTCCGAATCAACATTCGAAATGTTCAAGGCAGCTCTCTCTTCGCTAACTATGAAAATAATCTTTGAATTCTTCCAGTTTAAGCTTAGTTAATTTTAATTATATCTTTGAAAAATATAGTTATGAAAATAAATTATAAAATGAATTAGATTGTAGGTATATTGTATTTCTTTTATTCTGCAAAATAATCTAATGATAAAACAATAATGCATTTAAAAATTTTAGTATAGTCAACTTTTGATGACGTAATTTTACCAAATCATATGGTAATACTAATGCGAAATTATAATGTTTTTGTATGAATACCAATTCGAAAGCATCATGGATATTACGTTTTAATCAAATCACTTTGGTTCTCTGTCCCTACTTGAATAAATATTGAGAGAAGTGCGTCGATTTCGTCTAAACAGCATATTATTTTTTTCTTATATAAAGGAGGAAATCTTTAACCTACTTACAGCATTTGTAGACCTTTATTAAATTACGTTAGGATTGAAATAATTTTTTTTTGAAAACTGCAATATTCGCCATGTATAGCATTGCGCGTTTCAGCACAACTGTTTCACAGCACGCCTTCGCTCCCAATTCCCCCCCCCCCCCCTCTTAGAAATGGCGTTTTTTTCCTCCGTATCTGCGCCATGCTGACAAATGTCTTCCTCGCACCGATATTTCCTTCCTAGGAACCGGGCGTATGATAGTAAGTGAGCGATTACTCCCAGAGTTCAATATATAACGGCGTGTGCTCCCTAGGAATGACTCCTTCTGCGAGGCCTTATCGCATCATGTAACCATCCCACGTTCGCCCGCGTCCCCTTGTCTCCGAACGGTGGTGCCCTGATCCCGGGGAAAATTATTCGCTTTGCTTCCGATATCCAGAATCCCTGAACCGTAGGAGAGGCATCCAATTTCGCACCATTTCACTAAAACCCCTTCACCATTATTGGGTCTTGATCCAACTCCGTGCCGCTCTGTCATATCGAATTGAGTACGGACGCATTGAACCTTATCCGGGGTGACGTCTATTCCTATTTCCATTAAGGATTTTTTTTATTTCTGGCACTTGTTTGAGAAATATTCAAGTTGATTTTTACCTCGTAAGTATAGGCACTGAGTTACGGATTGTTCCGATCCCCGTGAGGCTTATACGGTGGATGTGAGTTTGTGTAGAAGTGATATTGAAATTTTGAAGATCTAATTTGTTTAATAGCACAGCTCGATTTATTAAATTACAATGCTGAAATCGCCATTGCATGTATTATCGCTGGTATTAGTTAATTCGCTGTTTCTTATAAAAGCAATTCTGAAAAGCATGCTTTGTATATTGCTGTCATTATCAACACTTTCAATTGATTAAATGATTATTTTCAAAGTTAATTTATATAAAATTTTATTAATATTTTGCATTATAACGATATATTAAAGTTCGTTTTTTACCATCAATTTTAATTTTCTCAATAGTAACTGACTTTACTGTAGGGTGCTGTATTAACCATAGAATAGAATATAGCGTATGGAATCTGTTACTGTTTTTTTACACAATTTGTCGGAACAATTGGTAATCTAATTCGGAGTAGAGTCTAAAAAGGATTAAAATGTAGAGAATTAAGACGTTTCATTATTTCAAATGAATCCAGTAGCTTTGAAATTCTATTAATAGGTTTATCTTCATTTGTAAAATTTGCAGCATGTACACGTAGCATTGTATTATATATTGTTTCTGCGTGCTCGTTAATTCTTGTTTGTGATGTCCACAGACCAACCATTGGGAAGCGAACGCATTCATCCTTTTAAGCGAGCGAAAGAGTAACATTCGTTTTAGAGCGTGAAAGGAATCCGAGAAAAGGGAAAGAAGAAAAATACGGGCGAAAAGGAAAATGATAAATAACGAAAAAGTAGTCAGCGGAAGGGAATTTCGATGCCTTGCGGATAAAAATACTTTCACTCATTTTCGCCACTCAACTTTTTCCCTCTCCTTTGCTTCAAGGGCAGTAAAAATATCCTGGGAAAATGGAAACCGAAAATGTGAAAAAAAACGATTTTTTCCGCTTCCCTCATATATGTGTGTATATATATATATATATATATATATATATATATATATATATATATATATATCAAATATAGGGAGATGAAGGATGGATCAAATAAATGGCAATCGAATAATGGAGAGCGGAGCTTAAAATATTGAGTCCGTCTCACTCGGCTCGCCTTTCCCTTCTCCAAATCTGTTTAACCTCTTTTTTTTCTCTCTTTCCCCTGCATTTCTCTCTCTCTCTCTCGCCCTATGTGTTTGCTGCCGTGGGATTTATTACTCCGAATTGCGTGAATCAGTCAACGTATTTTACATCTACCATCATCCGCTGGTAAAAAAAGATAAAACTGCGTTTCAATTTTCGTCCACGAGCTGGATTTTTTTAAAATTAGGGTAACGTAAATAATAGAGGATCGGCGAAATTTTGCGCGAAAACGTTTTCGCGTTTCTTTTTTTTTGTTTCGACAAGTAAAAACTTGTAAAAATAAAATGCGTCGCTTCGCTCATTCGGCTAATGGGATTAATTTGATTGCGGGGAGTGGTCCGAAAAAAAAAGAGGAACGGAGAATTTGTTTTTGACGCCGTTGACATTGAAAGCTTAATGTAATTCAGGATTTGACACAATCGCGGTTTTTGTTCTTTTAAAAAACGATTCTGGGTATTTTTAGGAAAATTATCTCGCTCATAACTGCAAGCTTTCGTTCATTTCTACGCGACGAATAAGAACTGGAGCGTCGCTTTATTCACGGGCATGCAATTTAATTTTTGCAAAAATACGTCCGCTTTGTGTTTGTAGCAAAGCACATTTTTTCAGAGAGTTATTCTCGGTCCGGAAAATTAATTTCCCTTCGCACGATAAAATTTGGATCCGTTCTTTCTTCGATGCATGATGTCGAAGTGGCTTTTGAAGGAGTAAAAACCCTTTGGGAAACATTACCTTTTTTGTTTCGTGGAAGATTAAATATTTATTCTTGCCGGTTAATTTGTACCACGTATGAGACATTTATCAACTCTCGGTTTTACATGGATTTCATCAAATACGGGACCGCCCAATGAAAGAAGGCGAGCGCTTTTTTTTTATAAATCAAAAATTGACTCCCTTTTTAAAATAAAAAATATAACCGAGCGAGGCTTGATTCATCACGCGAGTCTTGAAAAGATCTCCGCAGTCCTTCTTTTACCGTGGCGATCGTTTGATTGATTCCAAGGGAAATTGGCACTTTATACCTTCCATCCATCTGCCTGCTCATTTTTCGGGTGGATCCTTATCTTTCCCATTTAAGGGGGGTCGGAGTGGGGACCTGTCTTAGAACCCATTCACACGCTCGCCCACCCCCTCTAAAACCATCGCCTCGAGGCGTCCTAAAGCGGGACCTCTAAAGGCTTTACCTTGCCATCCATTCTCCCTCCCTCTCTCTTCTATTTGCCCCCCCCCCCCTCCCTCTCTCTCCCTCTTTCTCAGCTCTAAATCCTCCCTGAATCGGATTTTTACTCCTGGAGGGCGCCTCGGTCGTAGATCCTTACGTCACGCCCAAAGCTGTCCAGATTGTAAGCCCTGCCCTTCATCCCCTATTCTCTCTCTTTCCTTTCTCACCTTTTCCCTCTCTCTCTCTCTCTATTCCTCCACGCCCCCCTTTTCGAGTGAGGGAGAGGCGTGCGAGAGAGAGAGAGAATACCGCACACAACTGTGGAACGTATTTCCAGCCGCTTTTGTCTCGTCCGCCGTCAAGGACGTCAGCGTAGCTACGGTGTGCGTGTGAGAGAAAAAACGCGCCATTAATTTGAGATGCGAAGGTATATATATATATATATATATATATATATATATATATGTTTTTTGTCGCTTCTCTTTAAATTTTTTGGAATAAAAAAATTCCGATCGCGGGGCAACAATGTTACGCGGTTGCCTGCAGTGAAATTGTATTATGATAGGAAAGAGTTTGCGATAAATTTTTCGATTTTTTCCAGCGTGCGTGACTTGATTTAAATGCGTCCCTCTTCGAGCCACGACTTGTTTTACTTTCTTTTTTTTTTGCGTTATGGCAATATTTATATATCGGAGGAAAATCTTGCAGTGGTGTCGTATATTACGTTGCGGTAATTGGGATCGTTCCTATGAAACGACAAGTCGCGATAAGTTTGAGTCAAACATATCCACCTATTTTCTTTTAAGGTACTTTTTTGGAATGAAAAAAGTGTCTCGAACTAAAACTTACATGTCAAAATTTTATGTGAAGGCGACGTCATGAACAAAATCATCTAATGGGCATATTTAAAACGGACGGGGTTTTTTTGAATTCCTTAATAACAGGTTCGGGAGGAAAGACGACAATAATAACCGAAGAAAAAAATCTCCTATTATCTGACGGTCGATTTCCGGGAAAAAAAAAGATCACCTCTCCGAAGGAGCCCATCGCCTCCACGTACACGGGACTCCATTAAATTCCGGTCTTTCGCATGCTTTGACCAGAGATATAACCCTTCCTTGTGTCGCCCTCGCTTGCTGTCCCACTCCTCCTCCTCCTCCTCCCTCTCTCTCTCTCCTCACTCATCTGGTACTCTGTCTCCCACCGCCTCTGGCGCCCTCTCTCCTAGCGGCCGTCCCCACATTCATGGCCGCGGCTAGGCGAGGGGATGGAGTGAGGTGGGAAAGAGGTCGTGCGTTGTGTGTTTGGGTCGATGGAGGGAGTAAGAGGAGAGGGAGGGAGGGAGGGAGTTTTCTCCGCTCGGATACGGACGGACTCTCCATGGACACATTAATAACACCCCCTATTCCGACTCCCTCTCAACCCAGCACCCTTTTTTTCTCCCTTTCTCTCTTCCCATCATTCCGCTCTCCTGCCCTCCGTTTTCCATTCTCTCTCTTATAGGTCTTTCTATTCCCGTTTTTCTAGCAGGGACTATAAAAAGGATGTTCGGTCTAAAAAAAATACCTTTCTCGATGTTTATGGAGCTAGAAACCTAGGTAACCCTATATACTCCATTCGTCTTTGTGTGTTTTTTATTCGGTTTAAATATTACGGGAGAGCACAAAAAAATCAGTTAATTTCCTGTCTACGTGTTAGGAGTAAAGTGGGTGACATTTTTTGATCAATAGGTCACTGGTTCGATTCAGATTCCAGGGTTGGTTGTTTTTTTTAAAGCTTTTGTACGTTGGATTTATTATACCCGTTCTCCTCGTGTAAATCCCGAGTACTTTTAGAAAGGGAGGATTTTATTTCGAAGGAGCTCATCAGATAAATCCTCCATTCTCCGTCTACGACGTGGAAAAAACGCAGTTGTGTCTAGAGCTAACGTCAACGTGATGAAGTGGTGATGTAACACTTATTATAACTCCTTTTTAAAGAGCATGCGTGCGTTTTTAGACGCTTCCTAAAGTCGAGTATTCGTATTACGCGATATAAACACATTCCAAGCAACTTCGACATGTTTTATCGGGGTCTTATTTTGAACATTGATTTTAAATCCGTACAAACTTTAAAATTCGGCTCGGTATATATTGTGCTATGTCCATCATTACGTAATAGAACGGAGAACACACACACACACACATATATATGTATGTATATGTATATGTGTGTGTGTATGTGTGTATGTATACATATGAAGGCATAGACTTTAAAAACGAGATTGTCGTTTGGAAGCCGTACTGCGACCAGAAACCCCGTCGCGTCTGCTTTTTTGAGGCGCTCTTTACAGCCACGCGATATTCCTCACGATTACGCCTCCAACCCAGACTCGCCTAGAAGACGTAAATTCACGCTGGAGTTCAACTCCCATCACTCCATTCTTCTTCTAGATATCTTCTATCATGAGCGCACGTAAGGATTTTTTTCGTTCGCGTTTAACGTCGTCCTCGCGGAAATATTTTTTGATAACTTTTCATTTTTTTTTATTATTTCGCCTCTTTTTTTTCGCATCCAGTGTATTTCACGTGAATATTTTCCTCTCTCTTGCTCTTAAAATCAGGTGGGTTCCGATTTTGTATGTCTGAGAAAGCGTCGTATAATAATATGTCATCAATCATGCTTGCGGTTTCCAGAGCGGATCTTCTATGTTGATACGGCGGCATTTTTTCCGCCCTCTATTTTTCTCTGTTTTAGATGTATTAATGTACCTCCACGTGGATTTCTTTATCCTCTCTCACTCTTTCGCTTTTTCTTGTTTATTTCCATTTGAATACCTCGCGTATTTTTTTAAGTCTTAAATGATGTCATAAACGTCAGTCGTATCAGATTCGCGGTAGAATGTCTTGAGAAGTTTTTCCTCCTCCCTCTCTCTCTCTCTCTCTTATTACTTTTATTTCCGCTCTGGAAGGAATTGTGTGTTATATTTTAACGTCACGAGTCTATTAAGAAAGGGTGAAGCTAATAGGTTATTTTTTTATTCGAATAGATACAGTTCGCGTGAGGCCTCTCTCGTGCTTCGTTTGTTTAAGGTGGCAATTTTTGTACCGGTTATTCTCGGCGAAAATACGTTTCATTTTTCTAGCTAATTACCCTTAATGAACCCCTAGATATTTCGTTCTATGCACGCGGACTTGGATACTTACACCATTGTTTTAATATTTAATTATAGGCGTTCGCAAGCGGTGAAGTGGGATGTGTTTATTCAAGTAGAGGTAGCTTTTGAGAATGCGAAATTTGAATTTGCTTTTTTTGTACTTGTGATACTATCGGCTTGCCTAAAAACAATTGTTAAATAAAACACTCGTGAGGGGTCGATTTTTTTGCTCGAATGATTTTATTAGCGTTTTAGTTAAAACAAATTGACACTATTCTGTGTATTTTAAACTTACTTCATCATCCCTAAAACATTACCTAAGTAAAGACTAAAATTTTGTAAGCTTTTCTTGAGTTTAATATTGTATTCCCTTTATAAAGTTGAATCATCTCTTTTTAAAAAATTTATGTCAATGTTGTAAGCTACGGTATGTTTTTGTCTTAGTCAGAATTTATTAAAATTTTTAAAGATCCCTCTTTATCCTCTAAAATAGATTTTACAGCCTTAATTCGCAAGTTCGACCCTCTCCGAAGCTACGCTGTCTACGTATTCATGACCGCAGAGTCCTCGACAATCAACTCCCACGCCCTGAAAGAGATAAATAATTCAAGCAATCAATCATTGTCACGCGGAGTGAAGCGTAAAGCGTTTAACGAAAATAAAGGCGGGTCGAGCCAATAATTAAAGGATAATCTTGTTTAGGAGAGCGCCAGAAAATTCTGGGATATCCAGATCACAAATTAAGGGTCGGTGCGGAAAAAAATAAAACGGCGAGGAAGATAGGTGGGGAGGCAGTGCGTTTGATAAAACAAGGGGCCATTCTTTCGAGGGGCGTTCAGCCCAGAAACCGTAACTCTCTCGCAGGGGAAGGGCGGCCACGGGGGTTGGGTTTACGGGTCGGGGTACCCATCACGCGGTCTATACCCCTCCTCTTGCCGTCTGTTCTCCTCTATCTTTTCTCCTCTCTCTCTCTCTCTCTCTCATTCTCTCTCTCTCTCTTTTCTCTCTCTCTCTCCCTTTCCCTTCCTGTCTTCCCGACCCCATCCAAAGCGGGCCAGTGTACCGTATCCCTTGGAAAAGGCACCCGGCCAGGTAGGACCCTCCACCCGGATAAACTGGCGTCTTGAGACCATAGCTGGAAGGGCGACTTTTCACGTTAAAGGAGTGAAGGACGATATTAAGTCTCTTCGGATGTATTTCTTTACGTGTTCACGCCCGGTAAAGCGGAGGCCTTTTTCTTTGGTTTAGACTGCCTGGGCGGAGTATTTATGTCGCCTAAAGTTTAGTATCTGTAAATGTAGCTTGAAATTAATTCTTTGGCGTTATTTATGGTTCAAGGAAAGAGGATAAAGGTATTATACAATAAGAGGGAATTATGCGATGAAATTAAAGATCAAGCTGTTGATAGGATTTCCAGAGAAAATTTAAAGAAAAACCTTTAGCTTGTGAAATATTAATTTGAAACTTGTATAGGCGTTAATCGTGACATAACATCGCACAAAACTATAATATAAGTAGCAAGATAAATGAATTACTTTAATTAGTACCTATGTACCACAACTAAATAAATCATTTTTTCACTCGGTCACTTTGTTTATAATATGCATACTGTTGAATGAAAGTACTTTTAAATTTAAATGAGTCATGAAATACTCCTATTACGACCATTCTCTCAGTAGTTATTCGTTGATATCCTTCAGAAGTTTGTGGCGAGTTGCTTTTAATAAAAGCAAAAGTTCGAGCTTTCCTTTTGAATTTGGTTATGACGAAAGTTAGTTAAGGATAGTTTATATTTTTATATGTTTATATTTTAAAAGGAGTTATAAGCATGATTCACCGTTAAAGAACAATTTAAAAATAGAAATGAAATTCATATCATAGTAGGTCAACTATTGGTATTGTTTCTAAAAATCTATAAATTTTCAAACATTTGACAGAAATTTAATCATCATGGCAGGTTTCTCTTATGATAACGTTCTGTGTTGTATTCATTATTACTAACATACGGAATACTTTAAGAGTAGTTAATTTGTTAGATTACAACCTTTGAATTAATGCTTTACACCTATGTGACTTTATCATATAATAAACTGTCTGATTGATTATTTGTTTATCTGCTTGTCTTTTAATCAATAAAATGGCCGAATTGTTTTGAAATGCATTTACGCTAGTAATATAAACAGTATTGAATAGTAGTCTCGTAAACGAAGTCAACGATCGAACTTTCAGCGTCCTAACATGATCACAATCTCACAAAGAGTGAATCTTTCAAAAAGGAAGGAAATAGAACAAATAAATCCACGCGCGAAGGGTGAAACAAAACGCATTAAACTAAATTTCGCCTAAACCAAAGGAATGCTTATGTGTGCATCCAAAGTAAGAAGAATTACCGAAACAGTAAAGGGAACTAATGGAAGAAGGCGACTTTGTATGTGAGAGAGAGAGAGAGGGAAGGAGAAACGTGTGAGAGAGAAGAGAGAGGGATCGTGATTCAATCGTTATGCGAGGAGCGGGAGGTTTTTGAGGTCGGCTGAGGTCTCGCGTTATTTGTGTACCGCCTGAACCTCCGCCCGAGAATATTAACGTCAGCGAGAATGCCGTCGGAGTTTGGCGGACGAGAAAGGGCCGGGGAAAACAGGAGAGAAAGGGTGACGGTGGAGTCAGGGGTGGTCCAAAAAGGGGAAATGGAATTGAGTACGTAATAGGAGGTAGATGAGCCGGATGGGAGGGAGTTTTGAGGGGAAAGACAGTGTGAAGACTTTTGGAGGGACTGAGGGAGAGACAAAAAGAGAGGGATGATTAAAGGGAGATGGCTCCGGGAAGAAGATTTGTGAGGAGCGAATGAGAGGGGGAGAAATGCAGTGGAAGCAAAATGTACCGATGAAATCAGGAGTAGAATAACGAAAGCAAAAGCCGCTTTCAGGAGAGAGAAACTCCTACTAACGGGGAATATAAAGGAGGATATTTGTGAGAAATTGATAAAATGCTATGTATGGAGTATAAGCTTTGTGTGGGACAGAAACATGGACGCTAAGGAAAAATGATATTAAATACTTGGAAAGCTTCGAAATGTGGACATGGAGAAGAATGCTGAAGATAAAATGGACAGATAGGGTGAAAAACGAGGAAGTACTACGAAGAATAGGAGAGAAGCGAACGATTATACAGACTATCAGAAAGAGGAAGGCGAACTGGATCGGGCATTACCTGAGTAGAGAGAGCATGATTAAAGAAGTGCTAGAAGGAAAACTGGATGGAAAAAGAGAAAGAGGTAGGAAAAGGATTCAGCTGATAGACGACTTGAAAGGGAAAGAGAGTTATCATGACATGAAGAAGACTACGTAAAATACGAAGAACCAAGTTTAACCCTGAATAATCACGGACAGACTACCTATGATGATGATGACAGTGGAAGAGAAAGAAAGATGTTGAGAGTGAAAAAGATATAGGATGAACGAGAGAGAGAGGGAGAGAGATGGGAGGGAGATAGGAGGGAGGGAGAGGGGAGGGAGAGAGATAGGCCACTCCGATTCTTCAATAGTGGGGAGAGAAGTGTGCATTCGTGGATTCGGGATTTATTTGGACCGAAGTCGTAACAGGGGCTAAGCTTCTGTCTCCATCTTTCCGATTCCCTCTTTTCCGAAAAAAAAATTTCTATTTTTTCTCGCGAGCTTCACATTTTCTCCCCCGTATCTCCTCGAGTCCATCTTGATAACCGAGTACCTTCTTCCCTTTTCGCCCTTTCCGATCTTTTTTTCGAACCGTTTCTTTTTGTCCAGCGTCCTCATAAAGGATTTCCCTATCAGTATCCATTTTGGCGATTCGGTTTCCTCTCTGCGGAGGATCGGGATTTTTCTTTCCGTCCCCTATTTATCTTCCTCTTTTTCTCCATTCACGTCGTTGTTTATTCGAGGTTAACGCCTTTTTTTATGTATCACCTCTCGATGTATCTTCATTTCGGCGTTTCCCTGTTTTCGCTTCTCCATAAAACGTATTTACGTTTCCTTTTTTGGACTTCTCCGTTCTCTTTTGTTTGTTCTTCCCGCGATAAATCGTCGTCCGGAAACTTGTTCGGTACCAATCAAAGGCATTCCCTAAAGTTCATGGAGGAATTTTCAGTTAATCTCTACGTTTGCTCTTTTTTCTTTTCTTTTCTTTTTTTTTTGCTCGGTCTCTTCGCAGCGAATCCTTCTGGACTCTTTTGGGGTAATTGAGTGAAGCTCTTCCGAGGATGACGTCATTCTTTTTCGCAAGTGAAGCAACCTCTCGAAATGCTTCCGTCGGCTAAAAATCCGACTTTGAGGTATTCATCGCGGTGTTTTTCTGAGGATTGGTACCTTTTATTCTGTTTACGGAGCGGAGTTATAAATTGTCTTAAAGGCAGATGTACGGAAATTTTTATGTTTGATCGAATCGAGTATCGCTTTTCTTATCCTTCCAAAAATGCACTCAAGGCAGTAACTTTTTAGGCTCGATATTTGACTTTCCTCTTTCCTCTCTAAGAATCCTCGTAATACATGTTCACCATTGACGTTTTAGGAGTATTTTATTCCGTGGATGTTTATTCACTCACGTTTTCGGGTTGTTGTAGGCTTTCCCCAGTAGTAAATAACTTCGCAGATTAAAAATTTTCTCGCGGGAATTTTTTGTCTCCAACCCATCCATAACCCCTTTCTCTATAAAATTCCTTTCCCTCTTATTCGTTATAATTTTTCTTAAAAAACAGATGAGCTTCCATTTTTCGCCCGTGCCGCCATTTCTCTTGTCTCCATTCGTCCTTTCTCTCGCCGAGGTGACCTTACTTAACCTCTAATGCTTTATCTTTCTCTTTTCTTCCCTGTATCCCATATTTCCACGTGAATGCCTCAAAAGAGCTTTCAAACGTGTTAATAAGCCTTCGCAACGAATTATTTAATTGCATCTCCGTTTCCAATTAATAAATTTGGCGTATATCTCGAATGATTTATTTTTTGCGGGTAGATATTATTCACGATCAAACTTGCAAATCTAATTAAATAACGGTGTAATATACTTTCCTGTTCTGTTTCTTATAAAATCGGAGGATCTTATAACAGACGTGGCCAAACTTCCTGGACTTATCGGAGCTACTTTCATTAGTCAAGTGACTAATGAAAGTAGCTCCTAGTGCTAGGAATCAGAAAACCCTTATTTTTGTTAGATAGAAAACTTTTTTTCATTAAGTTAAATATATGTTATATGCCCAGGATGATTTCTATTATAACTAGAAGCCTTGTAGGTTTCTATTCTGGTAGTAAGGTCTGCAAAATATGACTGATGAGATTTCCGTGCACTACGAATGCGATCCGTTTAGTGTTGATTTGAAATAATAATACGATATTTCGAATTTATAAAATCCATAATGGGATACAGCGATACACATCAGTAGGTATCGTCGAAAATAAAATTAGTCTGACAAAATTCCTTGATTCGATGGCATCCCATGAGAAGCGAGCCGCATTTTAAACTTAAACGAGCCCCATGCGGCTCGTGAGTCACATTTCGGCCACTCCTGCCATATACTTTTAACCTAAATTAGGTGAAAATGCCGGATAAGACGCATTATCTAGTATTACATTCGCTTAGTCGTTCGAATGACAGGGTTTTGTTTTCGAACGAAAGAGAGCACACACCTCAGCAATATGATTAATAGGCACCTTGAGGGATTTATACGGTTTATGTTCTGCGTAGCGGCGGGGAGAGGAGCTAAACTAGTTACAGGTCGTGATTTACGATCCCGCCTCAGTTTTCCTCGTTTGCCATTCTCTCGCTTATATTTCCCTTTTGATGCTTTATCACGTTCGCTCCCGAAATTCTCGCCCGTCACACGTCACGCGCTCCGAATTTTAACTTCTTTTTCCCACCCCAACTCTCTCTCTCTCTTCCTACGCCTGTCCCACAAACACTCTCTTGCGATGTGCGTAGGTCGATGTGTGACAACGGCTTCAATGTACCAAGTTTGATCATGTGCTTTTTTATTTTTTTTTCTAGGTGAAAAAGATGGGCGTGACATATTGGATAAAGGGGAAGAATTTTTTTTTGTCGCAAAGTGTATTGGGTTCTTAAGGAGTGGTGATCCGCACCAGTACAAGACTCCTGATCGATTTTTCTCTTCGTTCAACATTATTCTTGCCTCCTCGTGGAGATTTACTTTCGTTCCTTATTTTTTTTATTTTGTTCTCCATGAATATTTAGATTATTCTTTGGTTCATTTTTTTCTAAATGGCGACATAAATATACAGGTGACATATACGTTTGATATTTTACAACGTATTTTCTCGACGTGGGTGATAAACTCTCAAAGGTCTCAAAATATTTTTTCGTAAATGCATTTTATGAAAATTTATATAGTAATCGCGTTAATATTTTTTCGAATACGGCATAATGAAAGGTTAAATATAAAGAGGTGGATTTTCTTGAGATATTTTTAGGCGAGCTCAAAAATTACATAATTTTTGAAAAATTATTGGTTTCCCAGCGAAATTAATCTTACGATATTTTATGGATTAGTCAGATTTAACATTTGTAGCATTGTTGTATTTCGTAAAAAGAAAAAAAGCAGATACTGAATTTAACGCGTAATAAATTGGGTTTAAGAGGCACAGAGATATCAATTTCTAAAATGCTCATATGTAAGCATATTATATATTGATTGCATTAAATTTTAAAATTATCTACACAAACACGAGACCATGATATTTGCGTTTGAACAATTCTTAGCTAAAAATGCTGAATTTCCTTGACTTTTTTCAATGCTAAAGTTAATAATTCCTGTGTTTTACGAGTTTTTTTTATGATTTCCAATATGTATACGTTATGCATGCTATTCATCCTCTTTTTCCCTCACTTGCGATCGCATTTCCCCCTGGTTAAATTTTCCAAGACTATCATTTTTCACGAAAAGATATACGCACCAAATTAATCTCGCGCCTCCCGTTCGTCTTCGCTTGTGTGCTTGTGCCATATGTAACACCCATCTGCCTTTGCTTCCCTTCTAGGCAAGTATGTGTTTACTATCTACGTTATCAATCGCATCCATTCCCGGCCCTTACCCTCTTAGCCCCTGTGTACTAATCTTCCGCTCGACTTGCGTGTAGCAAGGGAAGCCCGCATTCCAGGCGTGCCATCTCCTCTCAAACTGCCCCGCGATACCTCCGACGCCCCGCTATTTCGAAGCTCCACCTCATTTCCCCTCTCTCCCTGTCTCTCTCCCTCTCCTTCTTCCCTTCTCTCCATCCGTTTATTCCCTCCGCCCCTCCCACTTCCTTCGACGGGCCTTCCTCCGTCCTTGCGCCCCCAACAAGCGACGCCGAGCGCAAAACATCATCCCGTCTCTTTGGAAAATTACGACGGGATAAAGTGTGCGACCCGTTATTTTTTTTCGGTAGTGTCTTCGGAATATCTAGTGATTGGAATCAGGAAAAGCACTCGGCCTTCTCTCTTGAGTTGTCTCTTCGTGTGGGAGGTTACCGAAGAGGACAATGGAAGCGAAACTATTTGTAAGTTTCTCGCGAGATATTCATTCGAAATCGGGTTCGACATCGGAGATGCATTTCCAGGGAGTTTAGTAGTTATACTTGTATTTATAGTAAAGGGTGCGTTGTTTGACGACGGTAGGACATCTGCAGGTGATTCGGAATGTTCTTATTTCTCGGAGATCGAAGGCTAGGAATTTGTTTTTATGTGGATATATATATATATATAAGTATATATATATATGTATATTTGTATTTGTATCTTATAATGTAATGTTAGGACTGTTTATCGTCAATTTACAACGTTTTATTTTCTCTCGATTCAAAAAATAATTATGTTAAGTTAGATTTCCAAAGCTTTGCAAAAGCTGACACTTTCGCTTGTAAATTAACATTAATATATTTAACGATATCATTCAGTGGCATTTCAAATTAAAACAAAATGTAATTTTTAAAATTCAATTTAAGATATACCTTTCTAGTAATAGATGTGTCAATTTAAAATTACGTATCTTCGATTTTCAAGAACTATAAATCTCTGTATATTTGCATTTATTTAAAACAAATATCTTGCATGGTAAAATCCCATCAGTTCGTAGGTGGGCACACATGCAAACAAGTATCCGTCAATATCCTCCTAGTTTTAGGTTTTTGGCAGCAATGCAAAACACACGCATCACTGTTATCGTTAAACACTTATCCATTGGCGAAGTCCGCCCTTCTCATCGTACCGTATGACTTTCTACCCAGTAAATATTGACCGCATCCCACATCGAAGCGTCTTCGACACCACACCAACTTTATGTAACGTCGTCTACCTCCCTCCCATTTGGGGTTTCCCGTCCACAAACGCCCTTCCTCTTCATCCAGCTCTGAACACATAGGCCGACACGCCCACACACGTACACACCCACACGCAGACACATGCTGTCACCCTACTAACGCTGTGGTTTTCACCCTACTCCTGCTGGACTTCATTCCCTCCATCCACTATTCTGCTACCTCATTCTGTCCTACCTACCTTCACATACCCACTCACATATCCACACACACACACACAACTCTATCCTTCTCCCTTAATACTACCAGATTTGCTTCCCCAGCGCTAGGCGGATTGGCGGCCGTCTGACGTCACGCGGCCGTAACCCATGCAGGAGGGTGGTGGTAGTGGGCAGCGCTTGTAAAACCCTTCTTACTCTCATGACGACACGTCCCTTTCGTCCGAAGATATTTCCGTGTGCGCTTCGCTTAATGCTCTTAATCGTCTTCTTTTGGATTTTTTTTCGAGGGTATTTATGACGCATAAAATTAAAAAGGTTCAGTTTTTTTTTGTCGGAAGGCATTACCCCAAAGTGATTTAACCACATTCGTTTTAATATTCAAATTAAAGGTGGAAGTTTCCATCGGTGAGTTATATAAACTCCCTAGGATGGGCTTTTAGCAATGCATTTTTAATTCGTGAGGATTATTTATTAATCATGCCTGAAAGAGGACAATTTCTTCTCTGTAAATTTATGCTATTTTCGTAATTTCTCTATGAAGACGACTTCACAAATAATAACAACAATACTACTACCTTAACTTTTACATAACTGCGTAGTCCATTATTAGAGTGAGTATGCCGCCATTCTAGCAGCAAATTGAGTATTTTTTTCTGGTGAACGATTAATTTCATTTATTACTGCGTATTATTTTACCTTGACGCAATTGCATTTTGTGTCACCTATGGATGTTTCTCAAACAAAACCTGACAGTGATGTATTATGAACATTTCTGTAAACAAGTATTATTTTATGTGATTCATGAAAATCGTGTTAAATTAAAACAAATTTTACTTTTTTAATTTCCACTTTCAATTTAAAATTTTTACTAAATTCCAAGGGAGATCTATGATACAGTTTATACTTCAAAAACTACAATCAGCCAATTCTTTTTTTATATTTACATTTCATGTCTTGTCAAAACTTTCTCCCGATTTCCCTCTGCCGTGCTTAGGTAATTCAAAGTTTTCATAATTTAGATACTGTCTATTGCAAGTAAAAATACTATATTTTAGAGAAATTTAAGTTATAATTTCATTCAGAATCCTTTTTGCACCAGAATAATTTACATATTCGATAAATGATATCACACTAATTACGTGGGCGATTAATTTCTGAGGAAAAAGGTCACGCGATCGTTTAAAAATTTAATAATAGGTTTCCAGCTTCATGATCATTTGAGAAAACGTCATTCCGCCTCGAATTTTACGCTTAATAATTTATTCCAGTTGCCGTATAGGAATTTTTCTGAATTTGGGTCAAGAAAATAATCTGAATTCCTTCGTAGATGACGCTATAATTGATCTCACCATATTGTTTTGGTCACTAATAAAGAAAAAGATCGCGTACCAACTTGCTCCTTTTGATCCTTTTAAACTTTCCCATCACGTGACCAACCCTTCACAATCTCCTGAAAAAACTCCTAACCGTTCGTACGAACCTTGAAAAGAAATAGAGGTCGAACCCGAAGTAAGTGTGCTTCTTTGAGATTATCGGAGTGCTGGAAAAAAACGCTCACCCCGCCATACATATACTGTGACACATATTCGCATCTACGTCTTCTTCTCCACATTCTTCAAAATTCCTCATATATACTATATATGTACATACATACACAAATTTATATTAACATTATTTCACTTATAACTTCATTCACTCACAGCCCCACGCCCATAAAAGTACCAACCCCTTCCTCCTTTCTCTCTCATCCCTTTTTCTCTCTCCCATCTAATCCCATTTATTTTAAAACCTTCTTTGAGTTGGTGAGGGGAGCCTGAAATTTCACCCTCTCAGCGATTTCCTCTTTGATGTTTAGAGGTGGGAGAGACAGAGAGATTATATGGTTAGATTTAGTGGTCTGATAACTGTTGATAATTGGAAGGATGACAGTGGAGAGCGGTGGAGGCTAGACGAAAGGAAACTTTTACCGCAGAATGTTTTCACTTCGTTCTAGTTTGTGCTAACTAAATTTCCGATCCGCTGCCGGAAAGAATACGTGAGCAGGGTTAAGTGTCGCTTTGAGTGCTTTACACTTGGATATCTATATTACACATCGTGTGATTAAATCACCGCGATTGGGGGTTCGTTCTCAACTGTCGTCTTTTTTCTCAATTTTCTCCGAATTCTGTGTATTATTATCGTATCTCGGTAAATGTTTCATGCCAGATAATCTTCCAATTTAAATCAAGGTAATATCAACCAAAAGATGAAACGATGCAGATTATTGAAAATTTGAATGTTGTTAAAGTTAATCGATAATTCGAAAATATTGCTCTAATTTTGTTTAGTATTTGACGGCTTCTTTTTATTTATCACAGAAAATTTGATTTTAACTGTCGGATAATAATCTCATCCACGCCTTAGGCATTTACTGCTTACCTTACGTTTTTCCATAGGAATGATTTGTGTGCATAGTGTAAGAAAATATTCTTAATCTGATACGCTTTCCGCATCGGAGGGGTAAATTAGCATCCAGAAGTTTTCTGTGTTTTTGAAAGTCGAATGATGGGTGTTTCATTATGGTCAAGAAGAAAGAAAAGTTGATCGCTGAAATAACACCGAGTTTATAAATTTGTTCTTCGCCATTTCGATAATTTTTCTAATCGTGGTAATAACTTAGGATTAAAATTATGAAATTTCAGATTTTATGAATGGCCTGCAATTGCAAAGCATCTACTCTGGAACCACACATAAACATTGCACGCGTCATCGAGACACACGTAAAAGTTTACTTATGCTCTTTTGTCTAAGTCTAATCGATGTATATATATGGAGCCAAATAAATTTCGTTCGTTAAAGCTTACTTACTACCTTCTGCACCTAATCTCATAAATGTCTATCAAGTGAATTACAAGATAAATGCTACGGACAGATGGACACCATTTTCCAATTAAGAGTCCACTAAGCGCACCATGGGCAAAAAACGCATAAAATGTTATTTTTCCTTGTTGGAAATCCTTTACGCAGCGAAAGGAGATAAATTAAGAATAAGGAATAACAACCAGAGATACAAATGAAGAAGCACGAAAAGAGGCAGGATGCTGAGTTAACCGAAGCCACCTTCCTTGCTGAAGACCGCTTACTGAGACTTTCGGAGTGTCGGGTTGCGGCTTTTAGGTAGGTTACAGAGGACAGCTTCTGGGAGGCCTTCTCTTTGGACGAGGGAAAACGGTTCCCGGAGAATTAAGAGGATTCCTTATTGAGCGCAAGAGGGAAAAGACGATAAGGAGGATGAGGGATTGGGGGCCGGGAGGCGGTCTCTGGGATGGAGCAGGATGAGGCCTCTAAGGTCGGTTGAGGTTTTGAGGTTTAAAGTCCACTTTGTGCCAGGCAAACATCCGTTTGGTCGAAGTGAGAGAGAGAGGGAGAAATGAGAGGATGGTGAGGTTGATGAGGAGGTCTCTGATGAAGTCATCGGTCAATCGAAGTCCTCTGAGATTTCTGGATATGTGGTCGCGATAATTCGATACACTTCCATTTCCCAAAGGACTTGACTAAACCCCTTCTCACGGTTCTTTCTAAGGATTAGATGATTATAATCAAATTTAGATGGGTTTGGGGTAAATACTTGGGGAAATATTTGGATTCTGCTTCTTATGTTATGATGTGGAAGAATGTGTGGGATATTAGTCTGAGATTTTTATAAACTAAAAGTGGCGAATATATATATATTTTTTATGGAAATTTTAATTCGGTATAAGGAGGAATTCGTAATATGAAGGAAATATATCAAGTTAATCGTCTTTCTCAATTTTGTTAATTTAATTACTGTCAATTCTGTAGTAAACGTCATTTTTGTAGTGTCTGTTTGCACGTTACCATTAACTTCATAAACTTCCGAGTTTTATATAACTTTCATTGTGTACTTCCAAATTGAGCGCCGATTAATGGCAAAATCCACATTTAGTTCTTTTTAACAATGTGAAATGTTGCAGATAATGTAATTAGGCATGAACGCATAAGGCTAAACATAAATGTCAGTTTTGACATTCCAGGTCAAGTTAAGAACGTTTCTCCTTCAAAATTCTTCATTTGAAAATTTTGCAGTTTTTCCATCGTTTTTAATGGCCAAATGTACGTAACACGAATCGGATTTTGAATGGAGGGAATGAACTAACCCTAGTGCGTGAATAAGCAATCGATGAAAATATCGCAAGAAGTTTACGCCTACGTAGAAAAAAATAAGATTAAGCGAAGCGAGTGGGGAGAAGGAAGGGAAGGAGGCGAACAAATTAATTGAGTGCGATAAAACTGAATAATTGAAAAAGGAAACTCTTGATTAGGAATTGTTTACCGTAGAGACGATGGGAAAGAGAGGAACACTCTTTTGAGTTCGACGAAGAGGTTTTTATAAGGGCGTACTTAAGACGAGGAGGCGTTTGGGTGGGGGAATTGGGAGTTGAGCGTTGATGAGGTAGGGAACGGGTAGTTGCCGAGTTCGGAGCCGGAGAGTGAGACTGGCTAGCTGGGAAGAGAGGGAGGGAAAGGGGGTTTAAACGGGTGATTTGTTTTTTACAGGAGAAAAAGCAAGGATTCGAAGCAATAATCGAGACTGGACGAGGAAAGAATGGGAGAATAAAGTGGCGTAAAAGGACGCGAAATAATAGACCCGGAGACTCGGGTCGGACGCTTCGTGGAAGTGAAATTTCCCGGGGCCTGCCCGGATACGTTATTGGGGGAGTAAAAACAAAGAAAATAAAGCGTGGGTCTTTCTGGTAGGAGGAGGTGGTTCGGAGGCAGAAATCTTCGTCGTGTTTTCCTTGATTTAGGAGCAGTTCCAATATTGACTTTTCATTAGCATTTCTGGGGCTATTCTTATTTTTTTTAAGCCCTCCACTCCTCTTTCCCCGTTCACGCTCCTTCCTTCGATTATTCCGACCCCTCTTTTTTTTATTTTTCTCCGATCTTCTTTTTTTTTAGTTTGTTCAGTCTCTACCTCTTTTTTTCTCAGGAGTTTATCAGTGCTATTTCGCGTATCGCGTTCAATTTTTCAATATCACTGTTTTCCTTGGATAGTCTTCTCTCGCGGGGGTTGTCGTGTCAATATTCTCCATATAATACCGCTTCGTATATGCCTCGTTCCATTCTTTTTTAAACCCCTACCAAACTTTCTTTACAACTCCTACTCCCCCCCCTCCCACCCCATCTCTCTTTTTCTACCAATCCACACGCCATCATTTACCCCACCTCTTCCACGACTGGTCTCTTACTATCACCGCCACCTCCATCCAAGACAGGAGGCCCTCCTCCCTTCTCTTCCTCCTCCCGTCCTCTTCTCCTTCTTCTTTTTTCCTACCTCCTTGATTGAAATTCCTTCGCGAGCGACTGCCACTGAATTTCAAAGAGCTCCCTTCTCTCTCTCGTTCCACCTCCCTCACCGTGCGGGTCCTTAATTCTCCCTCTACACATAACTACCACCTCTCTTTTTTTTCGGCTCTCCTGCCGTTTCCCCTCCCTCCCTCCCTCGAACTCTCCCTTCTTCCCGATTTCCTCCCCTCGCTTTGTCCACTCATCCCTCTCTCTCTTCTCTATTTTTCTCGTTTTTCGCTCTCTTTCTTCTGTTCTTCATCTCTGTTGGCTTATCCCATTTTCTCTACCCTTCCTTCAAATATTCTTATTTGACTACGTTTTCTACCCTTTAGAATTGCGTTTTACCCTCAGTTTCTATGCTATGTCATCCTATTTTGTTAATTTTTTCCTCATTTGTATTTCAATACTTTTTTCTTTTGTTCTGGCATCAGAAAATCTTTCGCACTTTACCTCTTATGCTCTTGTCTTCTTCTACTATATTATTAAATTTTAGTTGAAATATTTGTAGTTTGTTCAATAGTATGTCTCCAGTGACCTTTACTGATAAAATTTAGTTTGGTTACTATTAATTAATTTATTGTTGATATTTTATAGTTGGCTTATTGAAATTGTTCAAATAAAACTTATGTAAGTTTCAATTCCATGTTTTCCTTTAGCAATTTTTCATTATCTTGTCATCGCCGTTAAATTAAATATTCGTAATCTTTTAGTCTGGTGCAAATAAAGCCAACATTTGGAAATATAATAAGAGCGTCACCATTACAATTTCCTATTCCTTAATTTGTCGTAAATTAGCTGACGCAAGATATTTCGCAATACACCTACACATTATTAAGTAGAAATTGTAGAGGCATGCTCATCTCCCGGCTATCGCAAACAGTTTGCAATAGAAAATATTTCCACGCGATTTACGTTTCCGTAACGCTTAAAATAAATGCTTTCGAATGCTTCGCGAGACCCATCGTGTGAGAAACGTCTACCCTATTCCTATAAGCATATTCTCTTTCACCCGCGGAACCAATCTCCAAATATTGCCGACCTGTTTACCCTTCCAATTCCCTCCCGAGAACGCTCACCTCTTGCCCGCGCGAAGTGCAACCACTCCCCCTTGCCTCTTAGCTCTGTCTCTCTCTCTCTCCACCGTCCTATTTCCCTCTGGTGGTTCGTAGCCCTTTCTGCATATCTGCATACTCCCACGCCCACCCTCGCTCCGTGCGGACCAACCAGCCTCTCTCAAATCATCTCCAGCCCTCCTTTGAACCGGATTAACCCTTTCTGAGGGGAGGGCCCTCATCCTCGCTCCATGGCGTTACAACCCCCTTGTATATATCCCTCCCACCCACTCCTCCTCTCTCCCATTCCATCCTACAGCATCCTATCCCACTGTTTCCCTGTCTCTCTCTCTCTGTAGAGGAAGACTCATCCTTATCCTCCCCTTGCAAATGCGCCACAGATCATCCATGACTGCCTCGCTGTAATTTCGCTAAATATGCATGGGGGAATTATTTATCCTCACCCCACGTCTTGCATTTATACCATTTGATGCTTCGTGCGGGTGGTGAGAGGTTTACAGTTTGCCTATAAAGCATATATAGGCAGGGCTCGGATTCCCTTAAGGACACAAGAATGTTTTGGAGGGTCTCTATCTCATGCTTCTTGTGGCAACACTTCGGTGTTGGATAGAAATAAGGTGGTATTGATGTAATGTTACGGAGGGAGATGGGTTGAAATTTGAATTATTTAGCGAAATTGTACTGTATACTGTACTGTATTTACTGTTTGGCGCATACAACGAGTATTTATTAGGTCAAAATTCAAAATAAGAAGCGAATAAAAATTTCAAATGTCATAGTGAGTACAACTATATCTCTTATAGGATTTGTTCTCTATAAATTCATTTTATACGGAAAAGGAGAATTTTATATACAGAAGCATTGCTCCAATATAACAGTATTATATGACGTTAACTTTCTTCAATAGAAAATTATTGAGCTTCTTTTATGGATAAAAAGTAGCACTTATAATTTCTCGTATTTAAATGCGGAGAATTTATGTTTAAGCAAATTATTCAGAAATATTGGAAATATCTCAGAAATGCTCTTTTTAATATTCAAAATCTCGATTTATTCATGATCTTCTTAAAATTTCGCAGGGAAAAATATATTCCATGCTCCATAGCATAATTATAAATTAAATGCATTTTTCCTGAATGTGTATAATTTCCAGTGCACATTGACGATGGAATCTTTTTCCCCATACCAATTTCTAGAACTCTTTTAATCCCCAAACACAAAGTGTATCTATATACTTTCAAATTTGCTAAAATGTATGACTTAACCTTTAGACCTTGAGAAAGCGGATTAAATAAAGACATCTCGACAAATTTCGAGGATGTGTATTGCAGCTCAAGTCATTCTCCAACTTCCCGAGTCGAAAAACAGCGGAAGCGAACCTTCAAAACGACCGAATTTTATTCAAGTCGTCGCCATAATTAAACTCCTTACGATTTCCCCCTTACCCGCCCTATTTCTCCAAGTTGGGAATATTTCCTCTTGTTCTGGACGATTCATGGGGATGTCTCAGTGTTTTTACGGCGGGAAGTTCTGTGTTTTTGCTTCGCCGGAGGAGGAAGTATATGCCCCGAGGAAGCGCCCATCCTAAGGGACCAGCTCTCTCTTTCTCTCGGGAACTTTGTGACCCTTGAAGAGGGAAAGATGGCCCTGGCGACCGCACACTCAATCCCACTCAACCTCCCTTCCCCCTCCTAAAACTCCCACGTTATTCTTTTCCTCCTTCCGCCTCCTCTCCTCCCTCTCGCCCTCGCTCCCCCTTCCCCCTTCTCTCCTAAGAGATTGGGCCCAAGGCACGGCACCGTGCGCTCCATCATCAATCTTCCACGGAGTGATTCATGGAGATTTGAGTAGGTATCCCTTTGGCTTTGGTGTGTGACGAAAACGTCATCTTCAGATTGCATATATTGATGGGGTTCGGATCCTGTTTACCGGAATTTCCGGAGGATTTGGCAATTTCATCTCCAGGGACCTCCGATCGCGTTTTCTCTCTCTCTCTAATCCACCTTATTACTTACTACCTTTTTGTTTTCTATTTTAGTTCGACGTCGCCAGTTTATCGCGAGGCAGATTTATCTCTGGTCCAATACTACGCTCGGAAACGGTCGTATTTTTGTGTGTATTTTGATATCGCGTGTTCTCCGTGATTTTTGGTAGATAAAAATAGGTAGGAGAGTGAATGAAGATAAGATGAAAACCGCTCTAAAACGAATAAAATAGAATACCCTCGCCAATCCCGCGCGCACACACACACACAGATGCACGCAATGATGCTCAGAACTAGGGGGAGCAGACAATCCCGCTTAATTGAGTTGTTGAGTCAAAAAGGAAATTCAGAATGAACTTATTTACTCTACTATCCCATTATTCTACGTATTCAAAGACTAGGTGGTTAAAGTTATCGTTGTTGAAGTTGTGATAATGATCGTTCTTCATGATTACAAACAAACGTTGGGGCTCATTCGGTACGTACTTAGACAAACTTCATTATTTCGGTGGCACAGGCGCTTGAGTGAAAGATTAGGATCTAAATCCTAACGAGTTTAACGTAGCATAGCTGTTTTCTCTTACTTTGATACTCTTGTGCCATTTGTACTTTTTAAATCGTTGATGATTTTGTGCATTTCTATCATTAAATTCATATTTTATTCGCGTTTTATCAGGAAGCAGTCATGATGTTAGCTCCTCCTTAAAAATATTATATGTTACTATTATTCATGAAACATGCGTGAGAACTAGGCAAGTTATTTTTACGAACGAGTGAAGTTTGCGCTGATATCAAAGTATAACTTTCCTAATATTTATCATCCTCTGCGTATCGGATTTAGATTAGATAGTGGTAGTGATAGTTCAGCTGTACCATAAATATTCTGTGATAAAATAACTTTTAGATTATAGTCAGGGTTTGCGATAAAATACCTGCTATATGGGATTATCTCCGAAATAACAACATTCCCCTAATCCAGAAACACTTTGACAAAACTGCGATAAAATTCTGGGAGAGAAAGAGAAGCGAGGTAATCCTCCACATCGCCCGGGTTTCGGGGCGATACGTTCAGAATTAAGCGTCTAGTAGTTTCAGATGTTTAAACAAAAAACCTTCCGGACAATATTCCGAAAGAGATTTTATTAACGGCATCTCGTAGCATCTCGAGTTTTTTGGACGTAAAGGAGCATTTAAAATTCAAATCAGTTGAAGAGAGATAAAAAGGGATGTGCTCGGGAAGTGTTCGTTTCGCTCCATCGCTCGCGATTTCATCGGTGAATTTTCTTACTCCTTGGATCTCGCCTTTGTTCCGACTGCGTTCCCTCGATGTCCTCACTCGACCGTTTCCGATGAAATGCTCGAATAACGACTCGGGATCGTCTCTCCTCTTCCGTTCATTCTCTTTCTCGTGGAGGCCGCCTTCCGTATGGCTGAATCCATCATTCCTCATTCCCATGCTAAACGCTTCTCCTTCTCCCGCTCTTTCTCTTGTTATTTTAGAGGCCTTTCTCCTCGAGCCTAAATCCTTTTCACCCCCTCGTCAAAATCCCACCCATCCCTTCTTTACTCTCGCTCTCTCGTACTCGTCCTCCTAAAAAGAACTTCACATTTCCATCCTGCCCTTGTAACATCAACTTCTCTCGCAAGTCACTTTCACTTTTCCGTTCTCATCTCACCCTCTCTGGTTCTCTGCTTAATCTGTCTCCCGCTCTTCCGACATCCTCTTCAGCGTCTCTTCGATTCTTACTTTCTCCCTCTTCCATAATTATCTTTTAATTTTCTCTTCCTCTATTAAGGTCACTTCGTTTTTTTCGCTTCCTTTTTAGCTCTTATAATGTAATCGTGCTGTCCGTCAGTCCGTCCGTCATACGCCCTTATCAGGTGAACTACCACTACATCGTTCAGGTTAGATTACCCAAATTTTGAGGGATTGTTCATGGCCATACGTTTTTCCCGTGGTCGTAATTTAATGACTCAAGGGGCAGCCTAAGGGATGTAGTGGGGGGGGGGGGAGGAGGGGGGGGGGGGGGAAGGCCCGCCCTTAATATCCGATTCATCAGTTATTTGCTTACTTGTATTCTATTCCTTCGCATGCTTTCTTTATGCTTACCTTTTACATTTCTACTGTTACTACTACTTTACTCAAATCTTTTTTTTTCTTCCTCAACTCCTGCCATCTCTGATTCTCCTCCATTCAATCTTTTCCCTCCCCTTTTACTCCATCCCTATTTCTCCTGCTTCTCATATAACCTTTTTCGTCCCCCAATTTCCCGCAACCTTATCCATTCCTCTATCTCTCTTTTATTATTCTGCTTCTCCTTTCCTCTCACTCTTCCTCCATTCTCTCCGTTTCCCTTTCTCAAAATTTTCTATCTCGTTCTCTTCGTGCCGTATATACTTCCGTCTATCCCTCTCCTGATTTCGGACTCACTTCGCACTCTTCTCCCTCTGCGGTTTTCTCTCTTTAATACCTTTCTCCCTCTCTCTCTCTCTCCCTCCGTCTCCCCCTTCCTCCAGCGTGTCCCCCTCTACCGTCTCCCCCATTTCCCATCGCCTCCCACGCTCCGTGTCCGCCGCTTGAAATTTTTAGATCACGTTCGGCCCGATATAACGTCGTTCTTTTGGAATCAAACGGAATGACGCCCCTTAACTCACCAAGTATTTTCAGCATGGTTTCTGAATTCTTTTTCTGATGGCGGTAGGTTCTGATCGCTCTACGTTGTTTGATTTCCCTCAAGAGTTATACCAGACGTGCGTACTTGGTGATTCATCGGATCGAGAATCTAATGAACTTAGTATTAAAATTAACTCACGATGCATAAAGCTTAGTTGGGGACCACTTTATAGGCAAATATCAGAAAATGAGAAGTAGGGCATTTAAATAACATTTCTACTATGAGTACTGAAACGAAAACGCCATGCACTATGTATAGGCAACAAAACAGAAAGAAACTTATATTCCGTTTAAATAACAAAGCGGAATTTAAGTTAGTTACGTTTCTGTATTTTGTGTATGAATCAATTCCAATCAAACTTATAGGTACAGCAGTATTGTTTTTGCTTGAAACGTTAAAAAATTTTATCTTTGAAATCATGAAACTAAAATTTTTGTATTTAATGAGTAACTGTCAAGTTTTTCCATAAAAACTGCGAAAGATATTAAATATTTCGTTGTGTTACTGATATGGATTTTTTTCGTTATAAGATCTAAAATGTTAGTTACCCAGATCTATGTATAATATATTAACGGAATAAAGATTACCTCTACAGTCTCCGAAGTAAATTTGTTATATCAAATGGAAGATGAACTCGAGTTGTTTTATAAAATAGTATGGGAAATTTTTGGCCCTAAGTCCCTACAATTTGTTGGAATTTCTCGACTCTAGCTACGTAACTTATCAACGTATTTTTCCCCCTGCCAGTGCAAATAGTACTTTTCCCTCCTCCCCCTTACCTTCCTATTTTCGTTTTTCTCTTTCCTCCATTATCCAATATTCGTTTTACCCTCTTCTCGCCATCCCATCACTGCTCCTCAGCTTTAAGCCGCAAAGGAAATTCACGGCACGGTGGCTCTCGACTAAACAAACATGTAGTTTTTTTTCGTCCGTAGGAAACGCTAGACGGAGGGGAATTGTCCAACTCGGTGTTTACGAAAGAACGCTTCTTGTGGCGTCTGTGACCGGAATACTATTTCCGCGCGTCTCTCTCTCTTTTTCGTTCCAATAACTCTCAATCAGCTGATTATTACGTCTTCAGGAGAAGACGAGGAATATTAAATGCGCAACGGCGGACCTAGCAGCTTAGCTACCAGGCAGTATCTAGTCACAATCGGTTTTACTTACTTTTTCCATGTCGGCAAATAACGTTTCAGAACTTTGATTCCTTAGATTCCCAATCCTCTAATAATTAACTTCACTAGATGAGGAACGAACAAAATTTTAAGAGCATTGCCAGCTTCGAGTATCAATCGTAATTGCTTCGATGGGCTGCTTAAGAGTTCACATCGGAAATTACTCGAAAGACTAAGTGGGACCCAATTGGTGGATATCATTAATAAATATTTTTAACCGTTATGATTCCATTAGAAAAGGTTTTAAAAAATTTTAAACTATAATTTTTGTTTAAAAAATATGAAGTAATTCGTATTAAATTTCTCGGTTCGCTTTCATAAGTACTTCGCGAGCCGCATTAAATGATCTCTAAGGCCGTAGTTGCATTAAACTCTATTGGTTGAACTGATTTCATGGGGGACATACATTTGTTCTACGTCTATAATTGCTGATGTATTTAGAGTCTTTCAAGGATTAGCATTTATTATTGGCATATTCATAAAAATAGATGCTTTTGATGAAAAATCTAATAATTTTCTGTCTAGGCCTCTTGTTTGTCTATTTAAATAAAAATTTTTGGATCTTTTGTTATTTACATCTAATGCAAAAAGTATAATTTACATCTGTTGGCATATGTGCCGCTTGACAGCTTAATGGGAATCGCTCTCCTGTGCCGGTGATGAGGTCGATGAATGGCGAGCGGAGCATACGGCGCATATGGTTTGATCCTGAGTACCGAGGATTTTGTCTTGCGCCGGCCAATTTGGCAAATTGAGTGCCGTGGACGAAATTCACCAAAATGTTGTGAAGCTGTGTATCGCGGCGGTGATTTGACGGAATAGAACAGGGCGACCCCCCGGCATTTAATTTCTTCCAGTTTTATGCGATATGTATTTATCAGAATTTCCTTCTGTTAACATTGGGAATGATGTTGGCCACTTTCAAAATGTAAACCGGTCGTTTAGCTCAATATTTCTTGCCTGTGGTACTAGGGCACTCCAGGCAGGTGATCGCGAGGCTTGCTGCAAAATACAGTGACAAATTAATCTTTGGGATAGAAATTTTTAAGTGAGTTTGAACTATAATCTTTGCTACTAAATAACTGGCGATGTTGTTCTATCAGTAGAATGCGTTGAATTTATGACGTCAGTTGTATGATTAAAAAATCTCTTATTTTTAGATGCAAATTCCGCGAAATTCTGTTTATGCGTGGAAGGGTGACGCACGTAAACAGAGAATTTACGCGACTGATTTAAATAGTTTGCAAATTCGGAAGTGAATGAATATTATTCTTATACGGAAGGAAAGATAGTCATGTTATTCACGGTGTAAATAGCTCGCTTTTTCTTTATGCTTCAATTAAGCATTGTGCTAAATGTTTCATTAAATTTAAATTTCTCTGTTAAATAGCTATTGTAATTCAATGAATTCAGTGATAGAAACGCATTTTTAATGATGCCACATTTACTTTAGTTTTGTTAGTAATATTTTGTGTAAAAATAAGACAAAAGCAATTTCACTATTGATATTTTATTTATATCCTTAAGCTTCATTGAAAACTATATAATCTATAAATTAAATTTTGATTTTATGTTTGATGTGGTGAATTGGTTACTTAGAATCTTAAATAAAAAATTTGTATATTAAATTCAATTAGTGGCTTGCTGAACAAATACTTATTTTAAATCGGAGGGACGGTCTTAAGTTTATGGGACTAGGTAAAGAAAGTTTAATAGAGCTTATTATTTTAAATATGCCACTGTATCGATAGCAAAGATTCCACCACTTAATAGTCACCAAAAATAGATTTTTAACGGCCGGAGCTCTACAAAATATGCCTTTAGCTTTTTCTTTCCCTGCTTTTGTAAACTTTCATTCAAACACCTTCTCAAAGTAACGGAGAATCGAGGATGTACCCTTCCTGGATCCAAATGATTTCCGGGTCAAATTTATGTCGGTAAGTCCGAAATACCATGTCCTAGAGCCCAAGGAGACCGCTATGTACTCCGAAGTCGGACATCCAATATGGCCACCTGGAGCACGAAGGTAGTTTTTATTTCGTTCGCGGAAAAAAATATACACTCGCCAGTCAACTCCAGCCGGTTGCCTTAATTACGAAGGCGGTAACATCAACCCTCTCTTTGACACTGGCAGTAGTAGGCGTTGACTTTACTCCTTTGGTTTTCGCCCTGTAAAACCCCTTCGTCCCCTGCCCCCGACCTCAAATCGAATTTGGCAACATCGTGATGCCTGTAATCGGCAGAATTGCTTGGCTGTGGTCAGAGTGTTTGGGATAGTTAAAGCGTTTAAAATACTTGGAAGAGCTAGTGCAATTTGACGCTATCTGCTAAGTTTTCTAGATATTTCCTATGGACACCTGCATCTAACATTTTTTATTTTCTGTTCAATTCATACCTTATTATTTTAATAGTTACGTTTCGTGCTGTGTTTCTCAGAATAGGGGGTATATTTTCTTAGTTGCTATGTCTCTCAATGAAAGGGCTCGACATTATCTCAAGTAAGGCATGAATTTCGGAACATTTTTTCAAGGAAATTATTGCTCTTAGAACTTTGAGGAAAGCAGTTAATACTTTTCATTTAAGGTTTAGATTGGAGTAAATTTCATCGGGTAAATTTTGTTAAATTAAAGCGATTTAAGTAATTATTAAACGTTATGGCAATCTACAAGCAAAACCTAGTGAAATTGAGAGCATTGTATATGTATTGCATTAAAACTTTTATAATTAATTTAAAAAGAAAAAAGTTCGTGTTAATTCGTACCGATCTGTCACAGTAGGTTTTTTGAGTAGCGTGTCGCACTAAAAATAATTTATAAATTGTGCATGATTATCTATACTTAAATTCCGTCGGTTCATTCAACATTTATGAATAGAATTCATTTTAAAATTTATTTTATTCCTTTTAGTCGAAAATATAAAACTTTTGTGCTCTATTAATTTTATTTGCATTTTTAATTCTTCTGAAGGGCTTTAAAGTAATACGTTTTACTGAAAGTTATTTTTCGCAAAGGTACCTAAGTGTGTCTTATTATCCGCTCAGGCCGCAACTTATTATTCCCTACCTTAGTTTCGTATATCTTGTCTGTATCTTCATTGTCATTTACGTTTTATGTTAACATTATATACACACACACTAATACACATATACATACATATGTACACAAACGAACCACACATTTTTAGTTAACTTCGTTTGAAGTCCTGCTCGTAGGCGGCGCTCACGTCCCACGCCACCGCCTCTCTCTCTCACTCTTTCCCCTCCTTCCTCTCTCACGCCTTACACCACTCCGCCCTCTCCCCCCTTCCCATCCCCATCCCACTCGGCGGTCGGCCCTGGTTCTCGTTTGTTTGAGTCGAGAGTTGATTGGGCGGCGGTTTTATAGAGATTTCCTCCCTCGTATGGAGCGTGACACGTTTCCTTCACAGATTCGTTTGCGAAAGCGTTTGAAGTTTTATTACGCCAGTCAGTTTTGGAGGTGTGAAAAGCAGATTCGCTCTGCTGAAAGGCGGTCGAGTTTTCTGAATGCCGAGCACGTGGACAGGAGATAATATTCCTGATCTACGTCCGGGCGGGTGTATTTTCCGGCTTTGATTGAGCGTGTAGAAATAGTGAAATTGCGCTGGTTCTACATTGTACGAAATGTATATACGCAACGGTGATAGTTTTAGTTTATAAGAATGCATGTGAAGTTGAGAAGGACCTGCATGGGATCATGTTATATTACTGTATGAATTCCAGAATTGCCGTTAAGAGATTGAGCCATGCCAATTAAATTTCCATGCGAACTGTCTAATAAACTTTTCTGTTCAACGGTATTCATTGCGGAACTAAGTAATTTTGTCGTGAGATAAGAGCGTTGTTGTAGAAGTGTTTAACTGATTTTTTGAAATGTTGAAAGAACAGTATGTTTTTTATATTTCGCCCAAATTCATGTCAACTTTCATAGAACCCATTGGATTCAATTCGATTTCAACATTGTTTAAAACTATAATTTCCTTGCTAGGTACGTTTACTAGATTGTGTATTTGTTAAGTATGTTCAGGAAAAGAATTCTGATTCCATAGAAGACAACTACGTGAATGTGATATTTATTGAGTTGCTTTATCTTAAAGCTAAAACGTTTTGATGGATGTGATTTTATAAATTTGACAATATGACTATGGCATTAAGGATACGTTAAGAGAAAGGAGTGATGCGATTTGGCGAATTCTTATGTTTTAAAATCAAAATTCGTTTTTATGTTACGGAAAGTATCAAGAAGATCCATTTTATCCCTTCGATCAGTATTACCAAAAAGCCAAATTTAAGTTAATAAAGACATTTATTTAAAGTAAAAAGTCATCACCTTAATTTGTTAAAATATTTAACGCACTGAATACTTCGGATTTTGCGCGAAAAATATAAACCTTGGATCTTTTTTCTCCTCCTTTAATTTATTTTTAAAGGGTGAACTCTCTGCTCCCATTTTGGGAGTTCGCAAACTCCGCCTCACTAAACTTTTCAGCGTTTATTTTTGTTTCGAGGAACAAAATTTTATACCGGATCTGATCTTCTAACTTCTGTGAAAAGATATACATTTATTCCTCGAAGTGCACTGAATGGGAATGTTGTTTTCCTATTGTACGCGCCCGCGCGCGCACACACACACACGCCCGGAAAATTTTATCGCCACTCCGACCTTCCTTTGCCCGAGAAAAAATTTTTCTGGACCCTTCCGTTGGAATTCCGACAATAAAACGCTGATAATATAAACCGTTCCCAGAAAAACGAGTCTACTACGCAGGAGATAAATAATGTAGGCCGTAATGGTGAGGATACTTGCTTTAGTCACACCAGAATTAAAATTCCTTCCGAATTTACCCATTACTTAAGGTCACTCTTGAATGTTAAGTATTTTTTTATCTTTGTTTACGAATGTTTTTTCAAAAAAATGAAACGAAAGATACTAGGGGCCGTTTTCCCCTTTTATGGCTCCATCTTTTCGCACGTAATTAACTACCCTTGTAATTGATCATCTTGTTTCACCCATTTAAAACAAGTTGTAAAGATTTGATCAGTTTTTTTTCTTTTGTAAGCAGGCACAGTATGGATAAATGAACGCATTACGTATTGTATATAAGATTCCAAAGATATTTTTAAGGTCCTAAATTTTAATTCTTTTTCCGGAAAAGGGTTTTGTTGCTACGACAGGTTTAATTTAGGAAAACGCGAATTTTTCACAAGTATTAATTCTTAGAAATTTAACTTCTGGTACGAAACAGTCCTAAACTATTTGTAAGCACCAATCAGAAGAAGCATGGCGAAAATATGGCAGAAGTACTTCGACCCTGGAACCCAAGCGTCGTCACCAGGAAGGTCAAGGAAATGTATTTATATACGTTTTCCTTTGGCATCCTTCGTCCGTAAGACCACTTAATCCGGAAACTTTTTGAACAAAATCGACGGCACTTGACACATACAGGCAGTACTTCGAAAAAAATCTTAATAAAAGACTTTCCCATTTTTTTCCTCTCTCTGCTCCCCGTACCGATCTCTTCTCCGCCCATTTTCTCCCGATAGAAAAAAAAATCCTCGAGATGGTTTTCCTTTCGATAAAGTCGGACGTATGGACAGACGGATGTATCCGAGTCGAGGCTACTCCTTCGCTCCGCCCCATACCCTTCTTCCCTGTCACCAAACACTTGTCTCTATCCGATAGGTGGAGTAGCGGTGAGAAGAGGTCGTGGATGGGGAGGGGGGGAGGGAGAGAGGGCGGAAGAGGGGAAAAAAGGAGGGATAGTGGATAGAATCGAAGTCAGAAACTGCTCCATGGAAAAGACGGAACACAGTTTTTCGAGCAGGGAACTTTTTTTTTTGGAATCGATACCTTCCAGAGTTATATAGGGTGGAATGGAGGAGTTGGAGTACGGAGGAGGAGTAGGTTGGAGAGAAAGAGAGAGAGAGAGGGAGAGGGAGGTAGGGAGAAAGAATGGAAGAAGGGTTAGGTTATAAAATGGAGGGGAAGGGATGTTTTTGCGAGCCTCTCTCCCTCTTTTCGTGTCCCTCCACACCCCCATACCCCGTGGCCCCACGATTTATGGAACGAGCGCCCATCGGCCCCAGTATGGGCCGCCCCTTATGGGGTGGGAGTGGAAGGGAAGGAAAGAGAGGGAGGAAGGACGGAGGAGGGGAGAGTTGAGGTTTTTGGAGGAATATAGTGAGAGGAGGATGTTGGGAGGTTCTCTTCATTCTTCCCTCCCCCCTCCTCTTCTTTCTCCCCATCCTCCTCCTTTCTCCTTTTTCACCCTACCCCCACTCTTCTCCCTCTCTCTCTCTCTCTCCTCCACTTCTCTAGGGACGAGTGGGATCAATAGAGGGAGTGAAACCAACGTCGGCAGACGTTGCTGGCCTGACTCAACCTCACGGCTAAGAGGCGCCCCTCTACCTCCCATACCCATTCGCCATGTCTCTTCCCCCCCTCCCCTTTCCCTTCTCCTCCGCTTATTCTCTCCTTCCCGCCCTTTTTTCTCATCTCCCTTTCCTCCGTCGTACGTCCTTGCCCTCCATCCATGCTCCTCTATACTCGTCTCTCTCTCTTATTTTACTTCTCCTCCTTCCTTCTTATCTCCAAAGCTCGAGCTCTGTCTAGTCTTCCAAGATTTCTCTCATCCTTTCTCTCCTCTCTCAGTTTATTTATATACGGTCTCTTCTTCGTTTATTCTCACTGCCTATCTCTCGTCCTCCACCCCTTTCGTCGTGTCGTATATTTCGTTTTTTTTTGTTAATCTCCCGAGGTTTTGATGTTTTTTTTTCCCTTTCCCTTTTTCCCTCCCGGTTTTTAATCCTTCTAGTCGGGAGAAATTACGGGAGGCATGCACCGCCCGATTCTTTTATTGGCGATTGTTTTGTTTTCAGGCGACATGGGGGTACGATTTCATTGTAAATGCGTTTTTTTTCGCGAGGGTGGGAGGAGTAGGAGGAGAGGGGGAGAGGGAGATTACTGTCCGTGAAGGAGTAGTATTTCCCGTTCTCGTTAAAGTTTCTCGTAGGAGAGTTTTTTTTATAGGGGAGAAGTTTAAATCTTTTTGCGCCTCTTTCTTTGATTCGGATTTTCTTACTCTGTCCGTAAATTATTATTGTTTTTTTGCGTTTCCGTTCCTGTTTTGTACGGCCTATCGTGTATATCGTTTTACGAGTAATCTCTTACTCCCGTTTAGATAATATATTCCATTGTAAATTGTTGTGCTTTAGTTTGTAATTATCGCAGTTTTTGTAGGTACGTTTTTTTATGTGGTAATTAATCTTCCGAGATTGAATCTTGGATCTTATAATCTTATCTTATTCTCTTATTTTTCTTATTCTTTTCGTATTCTCTCCATTAATAATTTAACTGTTCACATCGGTCTATAAAGCTTTAACACGAGAAAAATTACGTAGCACACTTTTTCACGCATATATTTCCCACTTTCGCAGTTTAACTTTAATAATATTATATGATAATAATAGTATTACGTGATAATGTTATGTTTAAAGTTTTTTTAATATTCAGTTGAGGATTAATGTTACGTTTGTGGTTTAAAAATAGGAACGAAGGAAGGAAAATGGCTGCGGGCGAGATTTAATCCACGTAGCTTGATTTGGGGAAATGCGCTTGTTCATTCGCTACTCTCTAAGCTCGTCTACCAATGGCTTCGCTAAGCTTGAAGAAGGTTTTTTTTATTCGTTTCTCCTCTCTCTCTGTCGCACTTTTGTCTAATCTTTTGCCCCTCTAACACTCCCTAATCCATCCACTGTCTATCGCCATCTTACTCCTCTTTTCAACCTGAACTCATTTCAAACCTTTCTCAAATCCCCACTTTTCTACTCTCTCCCTCTCTCTCTCTCCCCCTCTCCCTCTCTCTCTCCCTCTCTCTCTTTCTCTTAAACGTCTTTCCCTTTGCCCTCAATCGGATGTATCCATCTCATTCGCATTCATTTATTACTCCACTCAAAAACATCGAAAGTCTCAATCGAGTCTTTCATTTATTGAATGGCAAAGGGTATAAATATGTGAACTCGTGCGTATGAGAAGGGCTATGCTTTTAAACGTAATGCGTCATGTTATATTTTTATAAAAAACTTCGTATGCAGCTTTCATTAAAGTGATTCTGTTTTAGTTACTTTTTCATTTTCATTCCAAGGATAGCTGAATAAATTTCTTCGAGAGATGTTTAACGTAGATTATAGATAAGACCCGGGGTAACGGGGTTCAAGTTTAAACTTGGTTTAATAAATGCTCTATTGTGGTAATATATGTATGATTATCTCATTGCTCAAATTTAGCGCTTAATACATTGCTTATGTATCATCATATTAAAATTTTGCTTTAAGTGGCAAATGAGTTTCAGATTCTAAGTAAACTAAAAAAGAAAATCCTGGCAGTAGGGAGGGTAAAAACAAAACAGAACAGTATCGTAAGCTAGAATTACCTCAATTCTTCCGAGTTTCTTAATCCATTTCGCTACGTCCTCGTTCTCTCTCCAATCTCCACCCCCCCTAATATATCTCTCCATCCTTACCCACGTTCTTTCCCCCTCAATTCTCTCCTCCACCATTACACATCCCCTCTTTCTCCTATTTTCTCATTCGCCCAATTTGACCTTGCTCCCGATCAATTCCTATTCTCCTCTCTCTCCCTCTCCCACGCTTTCCCTTCCCTCTTTCCCTCCGTCCAGCTAATCCCTTTACTTCCTCTCTTTTTTTTGTTTCATTATCATTTCCTTCGGAGCATTATTCTTGGCCTTGGAGTCTCGAAAGAGAAAAAAACTTTGTAATTCTTTCACTCTACATAAGGAAGGCGATCTACTTCCTTCGTAAAAATACATCGCTTCTTTTCTTGCCAATTACTTTGTTCTCAGCGAATTTTTCTGCCATCCTTTTTTCCCTACTCTTTCATCGTGTTCGAGCGAGCCTAGAGGAAACTGCCTGGTTTTTTTTATGGCCTATTGCGATCTATTTCGTTTGGTTTTCGCAATTGAAATCTCGGAATTCGCAGGAATAGGAAAATTTTATCTGCGCTGGATAGAAAAAAATGTATTCTTCTTACGTCTTTAATATCGGCAAGGGGTTGGTTCTGTTTGCGTTTTAGAAAGTTGCTTTTGCAAGTTATATAAGTTATATATTCACCACGGAATTTGTTTAATATTATCCTAGTAAATCGTTCGACAGGTTATCGGATAAATGTAAATTTTATGAAATTCATATTTACATAAACATTTTCGAGGAAATATATTGCCAGATCGTGCCTCTTCTTATTGAATTTTGCCTCTTTTATTCGTAAGGTAAGTGATTTATTAATGGATATTATTCGTGGTCACCTCTCACTTTGTAATTTCTCTGTCAAGATTTTCTGTTTTCCGTCCAATCGCATCGATACACTCCACGTTGTTTTGTTTTCTCCTTGCCAAAAACCTTTTCCTCTACCTGGCCACATTTCACTTTCCTGGACAGCCTTTTCATTTGCTGGTATCGATCGAATCCGTCGATAATTTTTTTCCTGCCAAACGGAAACATGACACTGCTCCCGAAAAAACGTCACAGATTTCAATAACCCGCTTCCTTTAAGAAGTGTCACTCCGTATTCCGTCTCTTACAGAATTTTTGTGCGGCTATCCAACCTTCCCCGGATGTCTAAACTTTTCTTTTATTCCCACAATCAATTCTTTTTTTCTGGCCTTCCAATGGACTATTCGTCTCTCTACGTCCTGGCGGTCTAACAAAATCTTGACCTTCCCATTCAACATCCAACCCACTCCCTTTCGTTTTATCCCTCCATCTGTCTCCACGGTTTTCTACGGGAGCCTTTACCGTCTCTTGAATATCCCCAGCTACGGCCACAAAGCGCAAAAACTACTTTCTCTCTCTCTCTCTCTCACTCTCTCTCTCACACATACTCTACAGCGCCGTCAGCCGGGCTCGTGGCGGAAAGAGGAACTAACCGAGCTTAACATCGCGTTTCAACATGCAGACGCCTCGCCGATATCAGGGACGCCTATCGACTCGAAAGAATCAGTCAACAATACGCTTTGTATTGTGTTTATTCTGGGTGTATATTTGTATATGGAGGATATGTGTGTGTTTGTATACGGAGTAAGTTTTGTGTGTGTGCGTTTACGTCTATGATGGCTGAGAAGATTTAACCTTCGATTTTCTTATTCCCGTGAAGGACGCTGTGAGTGGCGATAAAATAATTCGAGAAATTTTCTTTCACCGTCGTCTGTTTTTTTGTAAATGGACGTTAATCTTTAGCGGCTGTGCTACTTTGATTTTTCAAGAATTTATGTTTCTTTCGAGGCTTTATCCGAAGAATCTTTTTTTTTCGTTTTTTATCCTTGACGTGGCACATATGTTGGAAATGTAATCAAAGCTGTAATATATCGGTTTAATATGCGATAGGCGTGTTGGTTTATACGTAAAACAAATTATAAGATTTAATAACTTTTTCGCAAGGAAAATTTAATAATTTTTACAATGAAAATTACAAATGCCTTAAGTTAATTTTTTAACTGCTTAATAGTGTGTGACACTACCATACGCAGTGTTTGTCAATAATTGATTTTTTTACACATGAATGGCTATGAACAGAAATTATTATTGCTATTATCTTAGTATAGACACTCATTAACCATTATTTAAATGTTTTAAAGATAAACAGGTTATGTAAGTTTCTGTTTTTTTTTTAATCTTTACTCGCACACCTCTTATAAAGATGAGCGATTCGTGTAAATATCACAAAAATGAATTAAGGAAATCGCGGCAAGGGTCTCTTCCGCGTCAGTTTCATATTTTTCAAATTAAATTTCCTTCCGCAAGAGAAATTACATTTTCACCGAATAGAGCATCAGCAGAAAGCTTCCGTCGTACTAGCCTCCTCCTCTTGAAACAGTCCTTGGAAAATCTGCTTTGTATGTGATACTGGTCTCCGTATTGACGCCCGCCGCTTCCGATCACTCAGCTGTTTGCTATATAAGCACCAGGCGATATGTCTCCGGTTCACGTTTCCCCAGCTGGGTCCCGTAGTCTCTCCCACATACCCCTTCACCGCATCACATCAACAAGCAGACATCTTCATCATCTCGACATCCAACGACGCGTTTGGAAACTTCATTAACGAATAGCGCTCTTTCTCTAAGAGTGGAAGGAATTCTTCGTCGCGAGGAAAAGAACCGATGTCTAACGCTTGGGAAAATAACAATGTGAAAAATGTTTAATTTTCCATTAAAAAACTTTTATATTGCGAAATTCAATATCCAGGGCCAATATTTGGAGTATCGTTTTAGTTTTGTGGTGAAAAAAGAAGGTGCAGTGGCGTAACAGTAGGGCAATATGGGTAACCAAATACCACGGGACCTCGATTTTTTCTGAGTATAGAAAACTTGAAGGTTTTTTTTTTCAGCGATTTTTCTTTTTTATCCTAATTTAGAAATGACTTTCCAGTTAATAATTAATTTTTGGACAGAGTAATTTAGAAAGCCTAACCTTTTCATCATTTTCCTGTTAATTGATTAATAAGCGCAACTTGGTGGGTTTTTTAATGGGTTTCAGTTTTAATTGAACAATTATTTGTTCGGTGTGGGAGGAGGAGGAAAGAGACCATGGATATTAATTTTCCGCGGGCCCTTCCGCTCCTAGTTACGCCACTTAGCAAGTATCGAATGCAACTTGGTAGTTAGGGGTCACAAATATGAATACCTCCAAGGTCTCCAAAATTTAAAATTTTCTTACAAGAATATTAACCTTAAATTAATGGCAACAGGACCGAGAAATTCCAGTGTTTTTGTTGTCTGACTCTCAAGATAATATCATACTTATTTCCTTAGTTTGAATTTGCGATTTCGTTATTATTTATTTCGGTTAAAAATATCATCCCATGATGACCTATTTAAAGTAATGATACCCTATATTGGTGAAAACTTGCTTTTCGACCAGCCAAAAAGATATACCGTTTTAACTCAATCTATTATTGAAATTCGCTGGAAATATCCGAGGAAATTTAAAATGATTTTCCTGGATTGTATCTCTTCATTATACCGGCTCTTTCGTATTAATTTTTATTAGCAGTTCGTCGACGTTGGAATGAATCGAAAGAAATATATTCTCTAGTAAATTCGAGCATTTACATCGTTTGACGTCATTCCAATACGACGTCAAAAACTCCATCTAAAGTCAATATTTCACGATCAGGTTTTGAATTACCTTTGCAAAATGAAACTCGAGGCCTTATATTTTGCTATCAAAATATTCCTCAATTGTTTTTCAAACTCCGTTTTTACATATATACAACTGCTCTTACGGTTTAGCGTTAAATTTATTTAGGACGATTATTTTTCATTTTATGCGGGCTTCCTTTTGCGTATAATTCAGAATATTTTAAATATAAATCTAATCTCATGATAAATATTATATTTATACTATACCTTTTCGTTGCAGTAATGAATACATGGATTATTTAAGTTTTTGATGCCTAAATGACGTACCCAGAGTAAAGGCGACTAATTTGTTTTGCGTGTTGTTATATTCAGTAAATTCATTTGTAGTTTTAATGAAAGAAGACTTTATCTCTTTACTTTACATTTAAATTCGATATATTATCCATTAAAAATGTTCCTGTTTTCATTCATCTCGATTTGTGAATTTCACATCTTCGCAAAACAAGGTATCTTTAGTATATTTAATGCTTTCCCGTCTCATTCCCCTTCACCTTCTTCAAGCAAAACTTCGCCTTCTTTACTCCGGAAACTCCCGCTCGCTACAATTGTAGCTTCCTTTTCTTGAAATTTCCGTTTTCAAAATCGTTTCCTTCTTAGCTTTTGAACAAATCTCCCGCCGTTCCTACCCAGTTCTTGAATTACACGGACTCCTAGCTATTCTTTTCCCTTTAATTCTTTTTCCTTTTCACAATTCACTTTTCCTTCATTTTCTTCGTCCTTAATCACGGCTCCTTGTAACTTTCTGCTCGCCTTTGCTCAGTCTTCTTCATTATAACGTGTTTTCCCTGATAAAAGTTATTTGATAAACCTATCGCGTCTTCTCCATTTTGTTTTTTCTCTCCTCTATCTCACTTTTCCATTGCTATTTCATCGTTTCTCTCATAACTTCTCGCTAATATTCTTACCTGTACAACTGAAAAACGTTTCTTTTTTTTTTAGGAAGCATTCCTACGCTATTGCCTTCTCTCTAGATTTTACGCACATTCGGCTTTTGTATGTAATTACACTTATCAAATATTCTCGTCTTGGACTTGAAAAACGTTTCATTTATATGTTAGGCAGGTTTCAAGTTAGTCTATATGTTAGATATAAAATTATGCAATGCCCTCAGTTGAGTTTTGCTTTAGTATCACTTTATGAAATCAATCTGATTTTCGCAGAATCAACTATTCTATTCCCAAAAATTTCTAAGGTAATAAGAAATAACTCTTTTCATAACAATGCATGGTGCGGATGTTAGACTTGTTCCCCATTTTATATTTTGTAGGTTATCATTTTGACGTATTTTAAATGACTATATAAATCTTTAGCTAGGAAGACTAAATTGATCTGATATACATTCTATTACAAATCTTGGAGCTCAGGTTAATTAACTTCAGACAAAAAATTGATGCTGGGAAATTAAAGATGAACGTTAAAATACAATTTACTTTCAAACGTTTCTCCAATTCGCCGAGCTTAGCGATTGATCTGCCGTGTTTGAAGTCGTGGATACGAACATGAAGCGAATTTATTTCAGTGAAATTGATCGATGAATTTTTTATGCTACTTCGATCCTGAAACGTAAGAGCGGATTAGGACGTTAAATAAATTAAGTTAGCTTTTAAACCCTTTGAATAATTCGATTTTCAAACTCTAATATTAACGATGGGATGTTATTTTATGCAAAAAGTGACCTTGAAGCACACGGTACAGCTATCGTAGAGGAAGAGATTGGTCAAGCCTGGTCTGTCATAGGCATCCGCCGAAACCTTTAATATAAATTTTCTATCGTAATGGCGTTTCCAACTCCTTGACTTTTTTATGGTGTATAACCTCCACTTACAGATGAAAACAGTTCTAGAAAAATCTTTTCTATTTACCTACGCAATATTTTGATACGGAACTAGGTAAGAATTGTTTATGTTGTACCCGCTGTCCGTTGATATCGTGCGTAAAATTTCATGTGGCTATAAAAAACCTACTTCAATGTCTTTAAGGAATAATAGGTCGTACCGTGCCGTATAATTGTTCTCCTAATAAAAAAAAACATTCTCTTGAGAAAATTTCCACGATTTTAACGCACTTGGCGGAAAAATTTTCCCAAAATTTTTCTCCTTCGAAATCCACGTAAAATAAAACGGTCTTCTTTTTTTTAAGTGCCACCGACTCTCTCATAAAAAAAATTTCCCTCCCCGCACAGTATCGCGAAAGATACACTTTTACGATCTTATATAGACGCTCGATCCGATCATCGGCGCTGAAGCGGAGCATAAAAATCGCTTTGTGTATATACTTCGTTTATTTCGACTTTATATATATATATACACACACATACACACACACCCCTTCCCTATCTCCCTCTCTATCCTCTTCTTCCAACTCTCCATCCCCCATACAAAAAAAAGCCTCATCCTCATTCTCCATGTATCTGTTAGAGAGTTTGGTTTTCCCTCTTTCCATCCCTTAACCTCTCCTCGTCTCCTCTACCCCCCTCCCCTCTCAGCCCCTTCCCTCTATCTTTCATTATTATTCCTATGGCATCGCAGCTTCCGTCGTGCTGCTCCTTAATATGCCTCCGCCCGCTTAACAATCACCCCATTGTTGGGTCCCAATGCGGCCGTTAGGAGTGAAACGGGAAGCTAGACTACTGTTGGTCGGATTGTTCGTGAGAGAGCCCCAAGTAGGCTAACCCTTCTTTTACTCCTCCTCCTCTCCTTCTCCCTCCTCTTCTCATGTCTCCGGTGATATATCCAGCCAAAAACCGTCTTTTTTTCCTATTTAACCCCTTTCCCTTCCTCCTCTCCCCTTTCGTTTTTTTTACTCTTGCCCTCCCCCACCCTCTCTCCCTCTCCTTTTCTTAAATATAAACTGACCTCTTACGACCTTCTCTCTATCTACCCTCTCCCGAGAAGGACACGACCATCATTCAAAATCTTTCGTCATTTTTTTTCCTCTCTCCCTTTCTCTCCCTCGCTCTATTCTTCGGCCTTCTCATTCGTGCGCCACTACTCAAGCGTTTTGCCGGTTACGCGCCTTGCGTTCCCATAATCGCATCAACGCTATCCCTGTCCTCCTATGGTGGATAAGGTTGTTTTTTTTAATGCTTGCCACCTATATACGTCTGCTTAGATCGTCGCTCTGACTTCGGTGTCATTTTAACGCAATGGTTCTAATAGGTTATTATAATACATGCAATGTAAATAGGTCGGGCATGTTAAAGGAAAATCGCGCATGTGTGTTTATATATTTATAAATATACTTATACGTACGCCTGCATATATGAGGCTCTCAGCGCGAAAGTGGCTTAAACCACAAATGTCTACTTTAAAGTTTATACTATGTATATTTTATGTATCCACTTTAAAATATAATTTTCATCAAAATCTCGTTGAATGGTGACCTGAAGTTTAACTAAAATTTAATAAATAACTGTTATATACGAAATTTCTTCGACAATTCTCACGAAAACTCATTACAATTTTATTTTATTCAAATTCTGACGAATTAATGCAAGATTGAATAATTCTGCCACCCAACAACTGCGTTTTGAAACCTTATTTCTTAAATTGATTCCACGAGTTTTGGGCGATAGTTTTAGAAAAATTTCAACGTTTAAAAGTAATGGATAATGGAAATGGTATTTAAAGGGAGAGAGAGAGGGGGGGATAAAGGAAATGGGGAGAGTAATTAGGGAGGCAGGAGAAAAATTGACGACGCAAAAAAAACGACCAAGGATTGGAAGGAAAAAAATAGTCGAGGGCCGCTAAGTTGCGTGCTCTTATACTCGTTTGAGATGCAAATCTCTCCCTCGGAAAGACTGTTATGTTTGTCTTATTAGCTTATTTGGCGGCTGCGTTACATAACCTGTGCAGTCTATTAGAATTCGTTGAGGAACAATTATTCGATCTTGAGCTTAGCTATTCGAATTACTTTAAATTAGACTCCTCAGTTGTTGAAAGTTTTACCCTAAGGATGTCGTTCATTAAGTATGCACATACTCGTATATCACCAATATGAATATTTTCTTCACAAATATTTTAGAGTTAATTTATTATCCTTATATCTTCAATTCAACTATTCTCTATAATAAAAACGTTGTTCCGTAAGGAACGCAAGATGGCCGACAGCGAAATGTAGTTCTCATTCTGCCCGATAGGTCGGCGCCACATGTATGTCAACAACTCTCCTTTCTTTCGGCGAAAACGACGGGAATATATATAATAAACACTTATGTTTGTTTATGTAAAGGTTTCTACGATAAACAATTAGTTTTTTTTTTGCCAATAAGGATCTCCAATACAGTGATCCATTCAATCGTCAAGAGAACAGTTTACAATGTTGAAATAAATTCGTGATTTGTTTTTGTTCAGATAGTATTCAAAGAAATTATTCCGCTGATTGATTAATTCGTTAGTTTTTACTTTAAATCTTTTAAAGAGTTTTATTTACATAACGACGGAGAACATTATTGAGGATTCGAGTAAGCTTTCTTTCTTCGTAAGTACAGAGTCATACAGAGTACAATTTTAAAACAATCATAACGTTAAGTGCACGAAATTTAATTATTTTCCCTACGTTATATACATGTAATTATTTCCCTGTCTTTGCACACCGACAATTATATGTAGCATTGACGAGAACAAGGTGGGAAAAGAATATCAGAATTTTATAGCCGAAAATAAAAACCAAAGGCATTTGCTAAACGACAACAGAATATTAACTATAAATGTAATATATGACGAAATATTTCATATTTAATAGTGTACTATTAATTATTTTAAATGCAAATACTAATAATCAATCTATCTATAATTCTTCCGTTGATATTTCAACGGGTATTACACTAGTCATTCATAATGCAATGGGAGAAGTTTAACATGTGCTCATAAAAAGAGCTTTATTATTAATCTTAGTTTTATTGTAAACGAAGAAATAATACGAGACTTGGTCTCATGTGTTTCAGTACCTGTCAAAATTTTATGCATAAACTCTTCGTTTATCGGTGTGTATACACTGTTAATATGGTAATATTATACTAATAAGAAGTAAATTAGAGCGAATTTTTAAAAAATGTTGCGGGTTTAATTATTTGTGCACATTATTAACAATATACTCTTTTTTCCAAATATTTTACTATCCAATAATTCTTCTCAGTTTATTCTCTCCAGCATTTTGCGTTATAAATAGGATATGATATTTTCATAGCAATAAACCTTTGCTGCATGATAGTGATGAATGAATCAACGAGGGTGTGACGTTTGAGTACAATGTGTGAATGCGAAATTTGAATTGCTGAATCGGTGCTATTTTTAGCAAAACATAAAGTTCGTATTGCTTTTACGTGATAGGTAAGATTTATGACTGAAAGTTAAAAAGGAATAACTTTTCTACATCAGCAATTTAGTGCCTTCTTTCTGCTATCGCTAATATTGTTCTATTCTTAAATGAAACTTCAGTGTTGTTGCGTTCAGTTATTTGATGGCGGTGCATAATTTTCACTCAAACTGTAATTTTCCTGTTAATATATACATCCATTATGCAAAGATTAGGAAATTTTTGTGCATTCGTGTTTCCGCGTCGGTACAAAATTCGAGATTGCTTTTTGGAATATATGTCGATTCAACATCAGTCGTTTTGATTTTTTTTAAATGTTGTCGTATCTCTTAAAATTAGAACCAGGACGAAGGGAATTTGCATTTTCAAATACGCCAGTGCGTGACCATCAAACTCAACGCAATAAATTTCTACAAATCCTCGAACGGCTTGAGTCGTATGCATACATTATTTGATTTAAAACCGGTGAACTTCCGTCCGGGGAGTCGGGAAATACCTTAAAGTAACTTCCACAAAATGTTCATATTTCATAGGTAATTTTTTGTAGCGAAGTGCTTAGAAATCATAAGGATAGTTGTTTCTATCGATATCAGTATTTCTTCCCAGATTTTTAGCCTTTCGTAGAATTCAGCAGCACATTCGGTACCCGCGTATAATCTCCCGGTTTTTTCCTCTGTATGCCGCGACCGTGATAGCTTTTGACAACCGAATCGTTCACCGCTCCGGGGGACAGGAATTAAGACTAGAGGGCGCTAAAGCGGCGACCAATCAACGTCATGGAGGGAATAAAAAAACGAAAACTGCGTATTAGGCACGCTTTTTCATCTGAGGGATTGAAAGAGATAGCGCGTCACTCGTACCGTAAACAACCCTTTGTCTCTCTTCCACCCGTCTGCGTTTTAAACTCCAATCAAAAAAATACCGTCGAAATGGAGTTGAACACAGGTGGGAATAGACGGTGTTGTAACTCCCTTTACGAACGCGTTATCAATTCCTTAATATCCAAAAATACTCCTCTAAAATGGAATATAAGTTCTTCTTCGAATGGTAAAAAAAAGGAACTAATGTATATACAGTCACACTTCTATAAGTCGAACCTATTACTCGAACATTCCACGACTCGAAGTGGATTAATTTTACATGACGTAATCTTTTTCGTGTTATTTTTCTTCTATAACTCAAATTTTCTATAAGTCGAATTTTTTCGTTGCTCTTAAGGTTCAAATCATAAAAATCCCGCCGTATTTCTTTTTTTCTATAGTGGTTTGCCTAATAAAATAATAATCAACGTTTTTCCATCCCTTGTTTTTTCTGGTTATGCGCTCGCCGTGCCCTCATACCACCCTCGTCCTCGCTCCTTTCATCCGAGAGGAGGAAAACATCCTTCAAACCCTCCGCGGTTGGCAGCCCTGTCGTATCGATTCGCCGGGAGACACGTCGTTAGCACGCTACGGACCGCCATAACACGCACGGACGCACGTTTAGGGGGTTCGACCTTGGCTCACGCACGCGTGTTCTCTCTCTCTCTCTACCTCTCCACGTCCCATCCACTCAAACCCTCTCTCCCTTTAACTCCAACCCGCGTTACCCGTTCTCACGACCTCCCTCTATTTTTCCCTTCCTTTTTCTTTCTCCCTCCGCCTCTCTCCGTGCGCGGTATTGGCGCGGTGGTCGACGGAGGCGGCTCTCGGTCGCCTTTTGCTCTACGCTTATATCTTCACGTGAATCTCACGCGAAGTCGTAAAGGATTTGAACGGACGGAGGAGAGGATGGTAGGTTTTTTTCTTTAAAGGTTCGAATCGAAGGAGAGAGAGAGAAGGAAGAGAAAGGAAGAGGGAGAATGAGAGAATGTGAACGTATGAGGGTGGTATGTAACGGTGTTCAACGTTGACGAAATGCGAGGTTAGCGGAACTTTCGGTGCATGTGTGCGTCGTGTGTGTCTTTCTCCTCATTTATCCCTATCTTTCCCACGCAATTAATGGAGTGAACATAAAGAGGCCGTTCCGACGATTGGGTCCTGTGTCGGACCGCTTGGTGGAGAATAACATCCCCTTTATAAGAATAGGTTTTCTGTGTCGGGATGTACGATGGAAAATCCATTGTTTTGATAAATGGATCGGATTCGGGTTTTTAGAAGTGTTTCTCTATTAACGATCGATTCCTTTTGATTTTTTTTTTTTCAAGGACGCGATTATTTTCGATGTGAAAACATTACTTGATCTGTTTTCCGTAGATACTCAAGAGTGGTGATCAGAGTTACTATTCATATCCGAAATATTACTTGTGAAAAGCGTAAATTTGACGGCGCATTCCAAATTTTATTTGATTCGATTTATTTGAAACGAAATTCATGACTCGTTTAGACGGAAAGAAAGATTTTTGTTTTCCTAAACGTGGCTCGTCCCTTCACCTTCCTGTTAGTTACGTTTGTTTCAGTTAACGTTTTATTTCAAACTATATTCTCTATATTAAAAGTATCGTATATTTACACATTTCAGCTGAAAGTTAATTTGTTTTTACAGAAATGAAAAAGTTCATCTGATGAACTTTGAGAAACGCTCTTGAAAAACATTAAAGTGTAATGATTTTAAAGCTTTTCTCCATTCAATATGATGAAATCGATTAATAATTTTAGTGCTTAAAAAGGCAATCATATTTTCTGTAAACATTTTACTTATATCGTTGATCGAATTGTCTTCCAATCGGTATAATATTAAGTTTTCGTGACCCCATGCCAGCTCCTCCTAAAAATTCGTATTCGTTAGGATTAACCTATTTTTATCCTTCCGCGAAATACCACTCATTAAACGGGGATCATTAATTTAGAGCCTTATTCAAGCCAGTATTTTAACCTTGTCGAGGCAATTAAAAATCCGTCCTGATCTTTTTAAAGCCGCCGTACACAAATCATTAAATTCGCTAGCACGCGCCATATATCATCCCACCTCACCGCCGAAGACAAACCGAAATGTCTGTTTAATTTTATCAGAGAAAATTGCGATATTTATTCCTTTCTGAAAGGTTATTACGCTTCGTCACTCCATGACGACGTTCTTCGCATCCCTCATTCGACTCATCTCGCTGACTCAACTTTAGTTACGTTATTTTTAGCAGACGTAAGACCATAGCCAATTAAAGCATCACGTGTGTGTGTTTGTGTGTCCCAGCTAAGCCTATTTGTCACATAAACCTACTTCTCAGCCTCCCTCCATCCTGGCTTTGGTGGCTCGGTTTACTCCACGAGCTTAGCGTTTTCCGTTTCATTTTATTCGGAAAATCAGATGCCGTGCGGAGGTTTAAGGCGGCTGATATCCTTGGGCGTCGGAACCGGGTTCTAATCCCGAAGGCAGTGGAGGATTTTCCAACCTGGGTATAATCACCGTGCACCTATTGTGCGTCCGGAGGAAGAGTGGCCGTTTTAACAGCACTGTCCTTTGGCGCGAGAGATTTAAAGTCCTTGTGGCACGCTGGTCCATTTCGCGGGAGTAGGCTAATGCCGGCTCGTGGTTTTCTCTCTCTCCCTGTGTCTTCGTCGCGGGAGTAAGAGTGAATGTTTTAGCCAACGACGTCTCCTTCCATTATCCTAATCCGTATATTGCGCGTTTAAATGTTTAAAAAGATAACTCGAACAGAAATAAATGGAATACAAAGTTCTCTGAATTAAAATACTCGGAAGTGTTTTGATTATATTTCTCTTATCGATTCTGATCATCAATTCGTTCGACGGGCGTAGGTGGATACATGCTGATTTTTATCCTTCGCTTACCTCGTGCTAGTTTTTCGATATTGCTATGTGCTGTGCATCAGAGAGCGTTTGTTTTCGTAAGTTATGCGTTCTCTGCTCCAGGCAATCTATTAATGACCTTATAAAGTTGAAATTAATTAAAAGTTCCATGAAAATTTTATGTTTACCAGGCTTATTTTGCCAGTGTTTTTCTCTTGGGAGAACATACGCCATTAAATTTAACAAAATTACATGGGGTATATTGAGACAGGCGCTGGATTTTTTTCTGGCTTCCCAACATATTCTGTCTACAGCTTCGTTGTTTTCTCCTTAGGGAAATGTGCGTTGAAGTGGATTGTGTACGTTGCCGGTAATTTGAATTTTTTTAACATTGCAACGCATTGATCGACCAACACTTTTTCTGTAGAAAATTCGAGTAAAGGGAAATTCTCAGATTAGTTTTTAAATGTATACAACTAAATTTTATTCGTCATTCGTCTTTCTGCTTGAAACCGCAATTTAAAATGACTTATTGAGAGGAAATAAAAAAATTTGGCGGAATAAACTTATACTTTTCTAATTTGAGCATAAAAATTCTAATGGCATAAATAATTTCAAATGCAAATTGGAATGCTATAAACTTCGTGTAAGAACAGCATTTTAATTAAAAACATCTCTGTATCCTAAAGCGTAGGCAACCAATACTGCGTTGCCCCTTAATCTTATGCGACCCAGACAACACAAATTTTATAAAATGAGAAAATGTGGTTTTAGGTAGTTCTATGCATTCAGGCGTAGATCACATCCACCCTATGATGAAAACTCTAATACGCCCATGTGTTGGGAAGACGTATATGCGCATTTACTCACAACTCCGAAGGCGTCTTCATGTTTGAACCCTATAATTCACATTTTTCGTTCACAAGATGACCGAAATGAAACAAATTTCACTATGAGACATTTTAGTCATTACTTAGCCTAGAAAGTTACTAGTAACAAAGCACGTAAGGGAAGTGTTTGCGGCATAGTTTTCTTAAATACGGGAGGCAAATGTGTTACGCGGATGATCCTCGTAGACTCAGCAAAGGAAAGACGGAAGTAGTCGTGTATGCTCAAGAGAAAATTGAGATCAGAGCTGAAGGAAGAGCAGAGTAACCTGCATTACCTTGCTCCTTCAGGAGCCACTACATATCCGCAACACATATAACCCAACCGAACGGACAGAGTTCTGCACTTAAGAGAACCTACCTTTTCGAAACAAATAGCCAGATATTATTGGGTCGGAAGATGCCTCCAGGTGCGAGATGGTGAAGTAGTCGCTACGACGTGTAATATATATATATATACGTATTTCTATATATGTGAGTGTGTGTGTGTGTGTGTGTGTGTGTGTGTGTTTACATGCAAGCATATATACATATATAATGCGTTAAGAATTTCGAAGAATTCAAAATGTTCGACAGATTTTTATGTTATGCTTCAAGTGGTCAAAAATGAAAGGTATACTTCGTAGCCTAGATTGATTTTCATACCATTTAGGGATTTTTGTTAATCAATCCGGGAGTAAAAAGTAACTCATGATCTTCTAGTGCTTGATTATAATTACATTTTGAATGGTGTTATAAAAAAGAAAATGTTATTCAAGAGGAAAATTCAATAGTCAGCAAAAATCGATGTACACTACGAAAAAGTGTTCAAATTTTAACTTCTTGGAGGATAACAAAAATCCATTCAAATGTTTTAATTTTTCGAAAAATCATAACACATCCTCTAAATACAGGTGTAATATCTCCGGATAAATTACCATATCATATCAATTCATGTCCTTCTCTATAAAAGGATGAAAATCATCCGATGATTTTATTATTACTTCTAAAAACACTTTCAATGTGCGAATTAATGCACGCATTTAGATTTTGCATGGCACCGCAACATTTCGAATGTTGACAAGATTCGTTCATCCATAGCATCAAGCTATAAAAACCCTTAATCCTCACCTCATTCGCATAAAAATGTCCTCCCAAAAATATAGACGGATCGAGTAGAAAAAAATCGTCTCATTTATTTCTCTTCCGAAATAAAATTCTCACGGATTTCCCGAATGCGATTTAAATAAAAACGTTCCAGAAAAAACGTTGAAATCAGGTCGACCAAACAGCTTTAGACGGTTCTCATGACATCATTATGTATTTCGAGCTTCTTTTTTTTCATTCACAGGCGAATCAATTCCGAACCGCGTTCTCTCGGTAATATTGACTCGGGCTGCCCTAGCACGTCTGGAGTCCTCTCAGATTGGCCGAGAGGAGGGAGAGATAGAAAGAAAGAGAAAAATGGGGGAAACCGATGTGTTTTACAGCTCAACTCTGAAAAATAAACGGCTGCGTTATTTTTTTTGGTACGAATCAATCGAAGGCAATAATCTAATCAGCGAAGTGAAAGGTTTTTTTTTCTTCCCCGCACTTGTGATTTTTTTTCTTTCGTTTTATTTTTTAAAAAGGCTAATGAATTATTAGCCTCCCCGAGCAATTAATTTAACGTAGGAATTTTTCCAGCTACGGGCGTTAAAATGAAATAAAAGTTTTGTTCGTTTTATTCCATTACCGGTAAACGCGTTGGGGTTTTTTTCCCTCCCGCTGAACATAAGTTGATTTCTCTTTGTGGTTGTTAATTCTATTTATCGGCGATATGCTTGTTATTCGTGTGGGTATGGAATTAGTTCGTATTAAAACTGTGCGAATCGCGCGTAAATGGAGCTGTCGTTCCATTATGTTTACTATATTTGACGGTAATTGTTTAAAATGCAAAAATTACACATATTTATGGGTAAACACCCACACACGTTAATACGTTTTCGCAGTGAAATTTCTCTTTCACAGATAATTGTGGTCATTAAAAATTCATTTCGAAACAGTCCCTGGTAGTTGAAAAATGCAGAAATATGTCAACCAAGGTATTGTCACCACAGTATACCTGCGTGAACTGCCTCCAACGACGACTGCCTAGCAGTCAGCGTACTTAGAAATTTTCATATCTTATCATTGTAATATGATGAGTAGTTAAGTCACGCGTGCGTCGAAATTTTTCTTTCATATTATTATCAGTTTTTGATAAAGCGAAATATTCTATATCTATTCTGCTATTTGACTGTTTTTTGAGAATGCAATAATGCCTTTTCGAAACAATTATTTCCCGATCCTGTTTTAAAAGGATTAAATTACATCTTTTCCAACGCCAGGCTCATAAGGATCGAAAAGAATCGAAAGCGATGTCATTAGCGTATCATTGAAAAAGTCGGCAGCTAGGGAGGCATTCAATCACCTTTCCGCGGAAAGTAGCAACCCGTGCCATTTTTTTAAAAAAATAATCGGTGCCACTGCACTCCGCTCGCGGGATCGGTGTAGAAACACAAAGAAGTCTCATACAAAAACGTAACCGTCGCTAGAGAAAAAAAAAAGAAAAAGGATTTTATTCCCCTCCGCTGTATGACGTCACGGCGCGAAATAGATTCCGCCCCTGCAATTGAGGGCGTGAGGCGATGAGAATCGAACCCCGGCACTCGAGCCTCTCTTCACCATAGGCGTCATTCCGCTTGATGGGCAATAGAACCGACAGAAAGGGGGAGGAGGAGGCGGCGGCGGTCGTTGGGTGGGCGGGAAGTGAGTGAGCAAACAGGACTTCATTCCAGCCGTACGCGCACCTCGTGTTGTGACTCGCTTTGGGTGCCGTATGAAATAGACACGGGAGAAAGGGTGAGATGAGGCTAAAGCGCGTTAAAGCTGAAAACGGAATAGGGGGAAAAAGAGTTATAAAATTTGAATCGGGGACGAAGCGGAGAGATAGAGAAGGGAAGTAAAGAAAGGAAATGCTGACGAAAATGAGCGGATTCGTTTTAAAGTTGGACGAATGCGGCGCGGAAAAGGAGATATAAGAGATCCTGGGAGAAATGAAATAGGTTTGTATGCATATTTAAAAACGCCACGAATTCCAACTTATAGGCGTGGTAAATGGCACAGTAAATGATGAAGTAGTTACATAACCAGTTGCCTGAAATGTGATTGAGGGGCGCAACGTTATACGAAGATACGTAGGAAGTTGGCAGCATAAAATGAATGCATAAAAACCATAAATTAACTAGCAAGGAAAAATACAGAATGCCTATATGTCCTCTCTGTTAAAGCCGCTTAGATTTTTCCATTTCATTTTAATATCGTTTCAGTCGAGGTTATCTCAAATGAAGAAATTCCCTAGTTTGTTAAATCGGCCGTTTTATTTTCTCCATTTGCTAATTTTTCGCTTATCGAAGAACGCGTTCAATTTTTTTAACTGTAGGAATAATAATCTTCATCTCTGCTTCAAATGGTTTAAAATGGATTTGATGGTATCGAAGATCATAATTACGTTTAGGAATAATCGCTCAATCAAACGCGTCCGTCGGAGTTCGATCGGAATGTGAATTTAACGATGAAAATATAACCACGCGGATCTGTAGTGAGGGAGGAAACGGAGGTGAAAGGATAATTTCAAACTATTTTGGTTCGAATGGATGGATGGAGACGTAGAGGAGGAAATAAGCAGGAGAGGCGGGAATATCAAGATAGAGAGGGGAGAGAGCGACAAAAGGAAGTAAGGGGAGAAGCGGAAGGGCTAGGAGGAAATTGAAATGGGAGAAGAGGAAATAGAGGGGAGATGGGGAGGATATTGCCGTCCGTTTGCCTGCGTTCCGTGTTTTTGTGTGATCCTGCTTGGATTCGCACGTCTGTGTGCATGCACGTATGTGGTTGGCACGTTTATGTATATATATATATATATATATATACACACACACATACATATATATTAGGGGGCAAGCCCCCTCCTCGCTGACGCTCGCCAACCCACCCCTCCCCTCCCCTTTTGCTCGCTGTGTCTTCGTTCCTACCATGTACCTAATGGATTTAGATTAGTTTTTACGGGAATATGTTTTGAATATGAGTATTCTGAATATACGTATTTTATAAAGGATGCATGTTTGGTTTTTAATAACAAATTACGAACATTTGTTGAATAACTCGACAAAAAATAAACTTAGGGGGCCGAAATTCCCGGAGAATAAAATTGGCTGATGTATAGAGCGTTAAAGAGAAAGAGTGACAACCAGAAATAGGATTTTAGTAATATAGATTAAAAAAATATAAATAACACGAATACTGCGTTCGATTTATTTGCATTAAATTCATATCTTCGGTCATTTCGAGCAAGTTTTAATCTTATTTTCAGTTGAAAATTTCAATTTATTTAAGTGCAAATGCACGGAAATTACCGAGGACAACAATACCGGTAACCATGGAATATTATTATTGAAATATTAAAAAAATTACCAAAACTCCAGTATAAATGCAAAATATGAGCGAATTCGAATGATATTCAACGGTAAAAATAAGAATCCTTATTCGTTTTGGCGTGTTTTAGCGCAAATTTCGTGTCGATAACTTAAGATATTTTAGAGAGTAAAAGAATGAAAACCTTCAAACTAAAAAGGTGTTTTTTCCGTGTTATCTTATGGGAAACGACATTCATCCTCTGGAGTCGAACCCGTGACCTTTTTAGAAATTTTTTAGTCATAACGTAGAGATTCATTAACACGGACATACTGAGAAATTTCAGGCTTCTAAGTTTATGTCTAATCGAGTTATTCACAAGATTAGAGCTTTACGCATCATGATGATCATTACGATTTTATCATATATATATATATATATATATATATGAGATTTCGACATTCCTCGTATGTGTCTATGTGAACGATGGTATTTCCCCACGAGGATGCATAAATTAATATACGTGAAAGGGTTTGTAGGTATAAGGAGGCGGTGGAGTGTGTGTGTGTGTATGTAGGATCGGACATGCCAGTGGGAGTATACGCGTGTTTGTTTGAATAGGAGAAGAGGCTGATGCGGGTCGTGCCGGAACCGAAACACGAGAGGGGAGACACGAAACTGAGAGTGGCGGACAGAGCGAAGGCAGTTTTGCGACGCTCCATTTCCTACTCGTGGCTTTCACACAGACACGCGCGCGCGTACTCAAACAACCATCATGTAGGCCAACTCTTCCCCGTAAGAGATTCGAATCCGAGGACCATAACGGGGCGATATGTGCTAATAGATTCCGCGGGATGTTCTTTCATCTTTCTTTTTATTTTTTTTCTCCCCTCCGGAAAATGAGAGGAGAGAAATGGGTTGATCTATATTTGAGGAGGGCGCGAAATGCATGGCCTTAAGGGAATGGAAAGGAGAGGGACTCTCGCGAATACGTGTGTGTGTGTGTGTGGTGAAGATGGAGAAAGGAAATGAGAGAGAAATGAGCGTGGAAGGAGAGAATGGGAGATGGGAAGGAAAAGAAAGCGACGTGACCTCATTACGAATCCCTAGATCTCTCTCTCTTTCTGTTGACTCTTTTTTGGCGTGATTTTCCGCGGGAATTTTCTTATTTTCATCGCTATTTGCTCGGATTATATTGAAAACACGTATGTGAACTTTATTATTCCATCGCAACGGCGGGAATAAAAGAAAAGTGGTGGTGACCCACATTCTTTTACGGACTTTTTTATTTTCGTTCCTTCCGAGAATGACTGTCTAAAGGTGTAATCCTTCATCCCATTGAATATTTTGATGTTCTTTTCTTTTTGTGTGTTTCGTAATTCTATACGGCTTGAATGAAAGGGCTTTCATTGTTCGAAATTGTTTATGGAAATTGGATCGGTTTACGCGATTTTGCGTAATGATAATAAAATGCTCGTTAAAATGCGGGCAATTTTAATATTTTTGTAGGTATATAAATAGTTGTTTATTTTTGGGAATTGTTGGTAGCTAATTTAAATTTACAGTCATGAATTTAAAAAGCTATACGGTGTATTGTTCTCAAATTTGTCTAAATCCGTTTACCTCTTTCGTATCCTCTGGTTTTCAGTACATTGGTACTGGAGTTTAATACAGATTAACTCGGATTTTGAATTCGTTATGGCTTGGAAGTTTTAAGTTGTATGCATGTACAAATAGCTAATTACGCTAGAAAATTTCATATATTTATTAAAAACGATTATATGGATTTAAACCTTATTAAAGGCTATTATCCTAAAATTTCGAGTGGAGTTTATTTTAAAAGCTTTCGTGGCCAGGTATTGCCTTATTCCTCTATTGTTGGAATCTTTTTTTGTCAAGTATGGACTGTTGCCCTAGTGTTAATTTTCATTATAGGGAAGGATTATGAATTATCGACCGGACGCATCCATGGTTATGCGTGCGTTGAAGGTTGTTTACGGCTTATATGTCACAACTCTGTCGAGGATAGTGCCAGAATAATTGGATCAATAAGACAAAGTGGTAACGAGCCATCGCGTTGGAATTACTTTCGCGCCGAGCCAATATCTCTCTATCTCCAAACTGCACGGGGCGAATTTCGAACCATAGATCTAATGCTCTTAAACCATTATGGTGTCCCTCCCGCATTTCCTCTTATGTCCCTATTCCGCCGCTATCGACCTTCCGCCATGTGTCAAAAGGCCGCTTAAATGCCTAAACACGACCGGCAAGACGTCATACAATATCGACTGTCAAATGGTACGCATCTCTGGATTCGATCAAGTCAAATGTGGAGGGGGATGGGTGGAAGTAATAGGAGGGAGATGGAGGAATTGGATTGGGACGACAACCAGTGAGAAGTTGGAAAACCGAGAAAATAAGAGAAAATATTCGCAATCGAGTAATAAGTGTGGCAGTGAGATGCAAAAAGTAACATTCTCTGAACCGTATCGATTGTCAAGTGTTTTTGAGTGAGTTGATAACGGCCATGGGATGAAGTGATGCATTTTCAGAATGCCGAACTCATAAAAAAGGAAAGGAAGAAGGGGTAATGGAAAGAAACTTTATTTTCGTAAGTCACGGGATTTGAACGCGCGTGCGAACTTATTTGTTGCTAGAGAAGATATTCAATTTTTTCGCCGATAAATGGGGAAGGTGTAATACACATATTGCATCCTTTGGAAGAAATGCTAAAAAAATATGAATCGGTTTCATTTGACATTTGTCAGTTTTACCGACCCTCTCTCTTTACCTAATAAATTTCGTTCACTTTGTTGACACTCGATTTCTTTTCTGCGTAAAATCAGACCAAACTTGCGAAGTCATTTAATATACGGTCTAATCCTTGCGTAACTTTCTATATAGAAACTTACCCGTAAGACTGAAGCAAAAATCTGCTCATAAAACTATTTAAGATCAGGATGGAAAGTATTTCCTTAGCAGAAATAAGAAAACGTGCTTTCTCTCCTCTAAATTAGGTGTTTTTATATACTTTTAGCCTCGAATTCTCTTTCGTATTTTTACTTTAATTGATGTAGTCTTATACAGTCGTGATACTTATATCATAATATTCAAGCGAGATTGTAAATACAGAGAAGTACGATTTTTTTCGTCCTATGCGAGAATCGTCTTGAATAATTTCAACCTATAGTTATGCAGGCTGATGTTCAATAAAAAAGAATGAATTTTTGTTAACGATTTTAACAGAAATTCTGCCATAATTACAAACTATAAGTTTGTTTCCTAAGCGTCGCATATTTTGCCATTATAGTCACCGGTTTCCATTAATTCGAAAGAGAAAGTTACATTTCTTAGGTAGAATAAATAACGAAAAACGGTCATGTATAATACACAGATACATAAAAATCCACATTTTTCAAACGTGAATGTGTCAGATCGCCATTAATTTATGACATCTCTTTTGAATACATAATAGCGAGATTCTCTCATTTTTTCGGTGATCTACTGTATAAATGAGATTTATTAATAACAATTGCGATAGATGCCACTTATGTCTACAGAGAATGTCAATAAATTAAATATATATTTAAAAGATTTGTGCTTTCACTAAATTAAATTGGAATTTTAAGGCAATCAAAAAATATTCTGGTGTTCATTGAATGCTTTTGTAAATCCGAGTGTGGGTGGAAGAATGATAAGAAAGGGTGGAGTCTGTCTGTGGTATTTTAAGTGAGATTGTCGGTAAAAAAAAAAAGGTCCAAGTTGAACGTACTACTGTACGCAATTGATTTGGACTCCGTTGTGTGGATGTGTATGGGGTTTGGTGTGATAACGAGCCCCTACGCTCGGCACAAATGGATTCTCTGCTCGTTTGGTGGCAACACAGTCGGTCTTTTTTTTTGTATTTTTCTCTTCCTCTGTATTTTCGTTCTCTCCCTTATTATTTTTTGTGGTGGGATTATTTTTTTTATTTCTTCCTTCATGATTTTGTTACCACTCCAAAAACTTACCGGAAACCCATGTAGTTATTATCTAGGGTGTATTTTTCTCTTAAACCAAAACGTTGTTGACTTATGAGAGATTTTTGTTATGTCTACACGCGGGACTTATTTCCAGATATTTCTCCGGCTTTATAATATGGCTAATGAGTTTTTAAGCGGTTTAAATTGAACTACAATTCGACAATCCAATAAAATAATTGCATCATTAACCTTTCGTCGAAATTAGAATACAAAAATAAATTACTCTTACCTTTCTTTAAGGCATTGCAGTTATAATCATAACGATGATCATGATAATAATAATAATCTAGATTTAACCTATATAAATGAATATACAGAAATACAGATTTTCCTGGAAAGTAAAATAAATCAATCCGCAAAAAAATCGGCAACCAACTCGTTTTCATATTAAAAAGTGCCTACGAAACAGTTTAACCATATTCCCTAATTGGTCGTAATTCAAGCCACGAATAATTAAAACAAAAAATCTCAAGTTTTTTAATTCGGAACCTTTGCAAAGCAACAGAGGTGGAGAGTGTGTGTTAGAGGGAGTATAAGTGAAAGGACCACGGGGAATAAAGGATGCCATTATATTTCCCAAATTTTTTTTCTAAACGGGCCATTTTCCCACTCCTGTAGCGCCGAAAGAAAACGTGTCGAGCGGGCGAAGGAAAGCATTCGAAAAAAATTAAAGGAACAGCGGTTCCGCTGCTTCATCGGGCGTCAGCGGTCACGTAATTACTCTCTTGCATTGTTGAAGTAATGCCTCTTTCACCCGGAGTAGCGTTTCTCTCGGAAAATTAAGGAAGAAGGGCGTAAGAAAAACGAAAGGCGCATAAGAAAGATTTTGTGCCACGTGTTCTCCAACTCCGCGCGCCAAAAATACTTCTATTTTTTTATTTCTTCTTTTAATTTCGGAGAACCTGTCTTATTTTTCGGCGCCGACAGTGACATCTGGCGACGTTGAAGCGATACCTCATCGATCATCCGTCGCTAGGGCTTGCGGGTAGGGGCTTCGCCATTGTTTGAGGAAATATCAATCGAGGGTTGATTAATTGGCCGGTTGATTAATTCATTGGACCGTCGGTACTGATTCGCGGTTGTGTTCTTGTCGAGTGGTTAGGGCTTGTTTGATTGGTTGATCCATTTAAACGGCCATTGTTTTTAACAAGCTAGGGTGATGACTTATCTGTCTAGATTTTTTTTAGCCTCCCTGCTCTTGTTTTTATTTCTTTTCAGCCTTTCCTGCGTCGTCGGGTTTTTCATTGGGTCATTTATCTCGCTCGGTGATGAAAAATTGATTCCGTTTTGATCGCTATTAGCCCGTGGGAATTTTCATTTGTCTCGCGGAGTTTTCAGCTGGTAACAATTGTACGATGTTCGTGCCCGTGGGGTTTTCTGATGACGCTTTTTTAAACTCACTTACCAGATTGATTAATTATGTATTAAAATAAATATCGTTGGTCCAAAGAACTCATATAAAAGCGTCCAACCATTAAAAATTCTTGTTAGCGTTTAATATAACTTAACCAAATGAAAACGTTGCTCTCGTTATGATTGTAGTTGTATAGCATGAACAAATTTATAATATCTATATTCTGCGCAAATGTTATACGGGTAATAGTCCTAGAAATAAATCGATATTGTTGGCATAAAAGAAGATAAATTGCTTTGTCTGGTTGTTTATAATTATGAATAAGCAAAAATTGTGAACTGGAAAATCTTGTATTTAAAAACCTATACTCGTCCTCATTTTGTGAAAATTCTCGCCAAAAAATAACTTAATGATAGCTTCCCGTGAAATGTTTCTCAGCTTATTTTCGTCGAATGTGGGCCTGTATATTTTGTATAATCGTTCTAGAATGATTCCTCTATTTAAAATAAAAAAGAAACGTATGTAAGCGGATCGGGAAAAACGGCTATCGGAGAACTTAATATTGGCAAACGGGATGACGGCGTTAATAACGTTCTTCCTTGTGGCAGGATAAATGTATATCAGCCATTCGATTTCCATTTAGTCTTTCATATATTCCTAAAAAATAGGTCCTCAGCCGCTTTGCTTTTTTTCCTAAAATATTATTTCCATTAGTCGGATAGAATCATTCAATAAGGTAGGAATTCAAACATTTCAGTCACGCCTCCCTCACAAAATTCTCGAAAATAAAACGGTAAGGGGAAAAAAAAGGGAAGACCATTGACTAAATATGTGGGCGCCGTTCCGTGTGTGTGTGTCACTTCCTATTCTCCCTCAAAGGGAGAAAGAGAGCATCTGAAGCAATGCTTTTTGAGTGTTTTTCTAAAGCGCCTTAACATTCTAAAAGGGAAGGAGGCAGGGTACGAAAGGGGATTCTTCCCCCCCCCCTTCTCCCCTCCCCCCAAACGGCCGTAGAGGGAGGGAGGGAGAAAATACAAAAAAAAGAATAAAAACGAAGAAAGAAGAACGCTGACTCTTTCAGGAAAGCCATCCACTCTTTTTGTGGAGGGAGTCTTTTTCTTTCTTCCTCTCTCCCTCTCTCTCTCTCTCTTGTGAAGCAGCCGCGGCCATTTGCATTCAGAGCCACCGCTGTTCCCCTGACCATTACTGAGCCGCCATAGCAGTTGCCATTCTCACTCAGAAAGCCATACTAACCATCCCGACCATCAATCCCCCCCTCCCCTTCTCCTCCCCCCTTTTCCTTCCTAAACTCACCCCCTTCCACATTTGCTCCACTCCCTCATTTTTCTTCAACTCTCTTTCTCTCCCTCCCTCCATCGTCCTCTCGCTGACATTATTTTCTTCCTCATTTCCTCCTTCGATTTTCAGTTTTAGCCTCCCTGCATATGCTACTCATCCAGGACTTACGCTCACGATTTCCATATTAACTATAGTGTTGTGTCTTGAAAGCTATTGTTATAATGATTGAACTTGGATGAAACTGGTGCAAAATTCAGCCTTCGTAATAAATTTTTCAATTGCAATGATTTACTGTGATCCCGAAACACTATCAGCATGACGTGAGGTACATGCTGTTAAAGTGGTATTTATTTAATTATCGCTTTAATAAGACTGAAAACCCAATAAGAGAAAACCTCTTTGCAGATTTAAACACAATTTCTCATATCGGAGATTTTCAAGTTTAACTTAGTGGAGACGGAAAACGAGTGATAGAGAGAGACAAAGGTAAGAAACTTTCAAACTTTTCTCTCGAATTTCTTATCGCTTAGATACATTTAATTTAGCGGTAGTTCATCTTTACGAATGAATCTAAATTGTTCATTTAGGCTTTATCCTCTTTTGTAATAGTTTCTCGCGTAACTTTGCGGAACTACTTCGTGAAAATGAAAATTTTCAAAAATCTTAAAAATTCCACGTAAAATTTATTTCACGCGACTACGGTTTTTCTTCAGAGCTACGTTAGCAGTAAACCTGAAACTCTTCTTGTTTATCATCTGCTAATCGAACTATTTACCTAAAATACATCTTTATTTCGACGAGAACGACATCTTATCAACCATTCAGGCGATAATGCGTTTAAGGTCGCCTCGATGCCTGAGAAATGAATTCCATCGATGGAAGTGCGTTTGTTGCGTAGGAGGAAACCTTGGAATTTTCTCCTTTCTCTCTCTCTCTCCTTCAGACGCGGAGGAGGAGAGGGAGGCAGTCAAAAGTTAGTTTCGTCGCCACGGTGTGAATGCTATCCCTTCTTCTCCCCTTCATTCCCGCATTCTCTCCCGGAAAGGACTTCCCTCTCTCTCTCTCTCTCTC